>CM056049.1:226086001-227286001 GCA_029574335.1 Rana kukunoris
GGCAACATTGAGGAAGACTCAGGAAAACCTTTACCAGGAGACATACACTCAGAGAAGGCGGTGTGGCAGAGGCACTTCCCTGACGGTCATTTAGAAGAGCCTGTGGCAGAGGAGTTCTTCTCAAGTTCGAGTGATACTCTGGCTGCCAGGTCTGTGAGAGGGACCTGTCCGGTACTCTATTCCCACTCAAGTTGAAGTGGCGCAGAAAGATTGATTTTGTTCGGAAGCACGATTGCTTCAATATTCAAGACCTGATTCTGCTATTCTTTCTCAAACCTTTGTCTATCCTTCCCATCACCTGTTGATCGTTTTTACCCCGGCTGGGTAATAAAGAGCACTTATAAAGAGACTTTCTACTTTGCGGACATTCCTTCATTACCACCGTTATTCCTCATTCACCCTAGACACATCTCCAGAGCCATGAGGTAACAAGCCATCCCAAATCTAACCAGCGGCTAAGGCGGGGGTGAGAGCTACACTTGTGCTTGGGGTCATTGTTCTGTTGAAAAGATGAACCTTCCCCCCAGTCTAAGTTCCAGAGTGCTGTGGAGCAGGTGTCTCTGTACATTACTGCATTAATCTTTCCCTTGATTCTGACTAGTCTTCCAGTTCTTCTGCTAATAAACATCCCCCAAGCATGATGCTGCCACCAACATGCCTCACTGTAGGTATGTGTGGTAATGGCCAGGTGATGAACGGTGCCAGGTTTCCCCCAGATATGACGCTTGCCATTCAGGCTAAAGTGTTCAATCTTTGTTTTCATTAGACCAGAGAATTTTGTTTCTCATGGTCTGAGAGTCCTTCAGGTGGCAAACTCCAGGTGAGCTGTCATGTGCGTGCGAGAGCATGGCTTCTGTCTTGCCACTCCATCATAAAGGCCTTAATTTGTGGAGTGCTGCAGAGATGGCTGTTCTTCTGGAAGGGTTCCTCTCTCAATAAAGAAATGCTGGAGCTCTGTCAGAGTGACCATCGGTTCTTGGTCACCTCCCTGACTAAGGCCATTCTCCTACGATCGCTCAGTTTGGCCAGACGGCCTACCAGGCGAACCACAGGCGGAACCTGTTGGTTCCAAAAGCCCTACATTTATCGATGATGGAGGCCACTGCGCTAATTGAGACCTTCAAAGCTGCACAAATGTTTTTGTACCCTTCCCCAGATCTGTGACACAATACAATCCTGTCTCAGAGGTCAACAGACAATTCCTTGGACTTCATGGCTTAGATTGTGCTCTGACATGCATTGTTAACTGTGGGACTTTATATACAAAGACAGGTTTGTGCCTTGTTCAATCAACTGGATTTACCACAGGTGGACTCCAATCAAGTTGTAGCAACATCTTAGAGCCTTTTCACACTGAGCCGCCCCAGGCATAGGCGGTAAAAGCCAATATTTTGGCTGAATGTACCAAGTTGGTCGATCAACCAATCATCCTGGGTACAACCAGCCTGCTTGATTTTACTTGTTATCGCTGTCTTATCTCAACAGGAATCCCCCTGCCCCCCCCCCCTTTCCGGGTGAATACAATGTCCAGGAGGGATTCCCCTGTCTGTGTTGAAATTTGCACAGTCTATGGCCTGCCTTAGTAACTAAATTGCATTTCATGTAGCATTTAAAAAGAGCCTATGAACTATCAAATATGGGGATCTTGCCTTGACAGTCAACGTTTTAATGTCACAGACTATTGAAAGCTTTTTTCTCCCCTTATTGGTTAGTGTACCATTGCTAAAAACTTCTAAAACTACCTGGATGGAGACCTCATGCTACATGTAGATGAAGCAGTGGTGTAGTATGGATGGGGCCAAAGGGGCATTTGCCCTGGGTGCAAATCATACCTTCCGACTGACCTGGATTCTGTAGGACCATTTCCAGATTTCACCAAAATTCTGGTTTCCCATGGAGCCAGGTGGTCTCACAGTTAAGAAAAGATGGTCCGCAACTCCTTGATTGCTCTTTAAAATCTTAAAAATTCATTGATTCTCCATAAAAGACACAGACAGCAAAGGTAAATGTGTTTCAGCCTTACGGGCCTTGTCTCACAGTTGGCATAACAAATTTCCAAATTCCTTTGGGATGAATTAGAGCAGAGGAGGTGTATAAAAGAGAGTTTACATTTACATACAGGATGCCCCTCATTATCCATAAATTGTGGAACTACCATAGTGTTTTGAATGTCAATACCTCAGCTTATAACCATCTGTCTGTAATACCGCGTACACACGACATTCCGTGGATTTTTTTTCCAACAGATGTTAGTTCAAACTTGTCTTGCATACACACGGTCACACAAATGTTGTTGGAAATTCCTAACATCAAGAACGCGGTGACGTACAACACTACGATTAACTGATAAAAATTAAGTTTGTTGATTCCGAGCATGGCACCAATTGTGCGTTAAATTGTGTACAGAACGTCTGAATTTCCTACAACAACTTTTGTTGTCGGAAAATTTGAGAACCAGCTCTCAAATTTTTTTTTTTTATCCAGAAAAAAGTTTATTGAGACACAGGTAAAAAAGAGACATACATCGAGATTTCAAATATATAGATAAGATCCAAGACAATCAGTCACATATTCTATTAGAGAAATACCTGCCCACTGCACCATCCATATACATATTATTCACAGAGCCCAACCATGCTCTCCTCCACCTCCCATTGTATGCATCTCCCCACTCTCCTTAAAGGGGTCCTGTCTCGGTGTACTCCCCAGGGTTAATTGACCAGGCCCGGGAGCCTGCCCATAACCAGATCCACCGGGGCCAGTCCCGGTACATCCAGCCAAGCACCCCACAGCTTCTCAAATTTCTGAGGGCATCCCCTGTGCTGGTATATTACCTTCTCCTTCCTGAGCATTTCCCCCACTACATTGATCCATTCTTTCAAACTAGGGGCTTCCTCCGATATCCAATGAGACATTATTAGCTTACGGGCTGTGAATAGAGACCTAATTACCGCCACTCTAGTACCCTCTTCCCATTCCAATTCTTCCAGTATGAGCAGCAGACAATGTTTTGGGTCAGTGGGCAGCGAGACCTGGAACACCCTATTCACGGTGTCCACCACTCCCTTCCAGTATGTGTGGAGCTTCGGGCATCTCCACAGTAGGTGAATCAGGTCCCCATGATCTCTCTTACACCTAGTGCATAGTGGGGTGGGTCGTAGCCCCATGGTAAACAATCTGTGAGGGGTGTAGTACACCCTCAGTAGTAAATACAGTTGCGACACCTTGTGGGAAACATTCAGAGAGCAAATTGGTACAACCCGGAGTGCCTCCTCCCACTGCTCGCCGTCCATCGGGCCCACTTCCCCCTCCCACTTGGCCCTCACTTTCAGCGGGTGTTTGGTCAAGAAGCTATGTAGCAGCATAATATAGCATTGAGATATAAACCCCTTGGTATTAGCTGCCCTTGCAATCAAGTTAAACAAAGGGGTAGGGGAGGGGGTCCACTCTGAGGCTCTACTCTGGGCCTTCACTGCATGTCTGAGTTGCATATAGTAGAACCTCATCGACTGAGGAAGCCCAAAAAGGCCCTGCAAGGTCTCGAAGGAGAGCAGTTCCCCGTTTCTAAATATCTGCCCCAGATAGACCACTCCATACCTCCTCCAAAGTGCCCCATGCTGCAGTCTAGCGAGTTCCGGGTATGAGTCATTGGACCAAATGGGACTGTAGTCTGTGAATCCTGTCACCCCCTGTAGATACCTAGCCTTGTTCCAAACTTTTTGAATAAGGTTATATGTCGGGTATTGTTTATTCGGTTTCCCAAACGCTAGTGATTCCAGAGCAGACGTCACCGACTCACCCCCAACTGTGTGAAGCATCACCAGTTCTGAGGAGCCGGGTCCCTCCCCCTCCCTCTCCTGCCCAGTATGGACTGTACCTATCAAATGCTGCATCTGAGCGGCTATGTAGTACAGCCATGGGTTGGGCAGGGCGAGCCCTCCTTCATCCTTTGGGCACTGGAGATGCTCCAATTTAATCCTAGGTGTGCGGTTTTTCCATATGAGCGAGCGAAACAGTGAGTTAACAATTCTAAATACTTTTAAGGTTATCACTATGGGGGCGTTATGCAGCACATAAAGCAACTGGGGCATGAGGATCATTTTGATCAGGTTCACCCTACCTGCAACTGACAGGCAGAGCGAATTCCACGTCTTAATGCGGTCACGGAATTTTAGCAGCAGCGGGGACACATTCAGTCTTCCATACTCACATATCCTGGGCGTCACCTGGATACCCAGGTATTTGAATGAGGCAGACAAAGGCACCGTAAGAGAGGCCGGTGGGGCCCCCCCTTTATCGATAAGCATCAGTGAGGATTTTGTCCAGTTTATCTGTAGCCCCGAAAATCTACCAAACTCTCCTATTAGGGCCATGGCCCCTCTCAGCGAGCCCTCTACGTCTCCAAGCAGAATCATAGTGTCGTCCGCATATAGCATAATTTTCTCTTGTTTGTCTCCGTATCTAAACCCTACCACCTCCGGGCTGGCTCTAATCTTAATTGCTAGGGGTTCTATCGCCAGGGCAAAAAGTAGAGGCGATAATGGGCATCCCTGCCGCGCGTGCCCCGTCCCAGGGAAAAAGTCTGCGACACCGCCCCAGACGACCGGATGGCAGCCTGTGGATTATAATATAACAACCGGACCCAGGAAATGTAAGCGTCTCCAAACCCGAACCTCCCGAGGACCTCCCATAAGTATTCCCACTCGACGCTATCGAAGGCCTTCATAGCGTCCAGTGAGAGCAAAGCCCTTTGTCCCATATTATCAGCCGGGGACTGCATATTAAGAAACAGTCTACGCAAGTTGACAGCCGTCGACTTGTTAGGCATGAAGCCCGCTTGGTCCGGGTGGACCAGGCTAGTGATGACCCCGTTCAGCCTAATCGCTAGCATTTTAGCTAATAGCTTGATATCGCTCTGTAGCAGCGATATCGGTCTGTAGGAGCCCGGGTCTAAAGGGTCCTTGTCGGGTTTCAGTATTAACACGATGTTTGCCGTAGCCATAGAGGCAGGCAAAATCTGTCGCTCCCTTGCTGCGTTAAAGACCGTTAAAAGTTTTGGGAGGAGGATGTCCGCATAGTGTTTGTATATCTCCATGGGCAAGCCATCTGCCCCCGGAGCTTTACAGTTGGGGAACTCGGCTAACGCCGCCTGCAGCTCCTCCAAGGTAAAGGGGGCGTCCAGGGCTCCTCCGCTGTGCAAGTCCCAGTCGGGGGAAGTCAATGTCATGTAAGTAGGTCAGTAGGTCTGTCCGGGTAAACTGCTCCGTGGGGAGGTACAAGTCTCATAGAATCGTGCTAGCTCTGCCAAAACCAGGTCTGGGGAGTTCACTATCTTGCCCTCCCTAGTTTTGATTGCCCCAATACTGGGAGATCTTTGTTGGGAGTTGGCTATCCTAGCCAGCATGCGCCCTGTACTTTCGCCCTCTTCAAAGAAAGCCAGTCTGGAGAAAAATAGTTTCCGTTCTGCCTTGGAGGACAGCAGCCGCTCATATGCTGATTGAGCGGACTGCCATGCCTCCCTGGCAGCCTCCGTCGGGGTTTGCACAAAAGTCTCCTCCAGGGCCGCAACCCTGTTTTTCAAGGTCCTCTCTGAGCCCGGAAGAGTCCCTTTTCACCCTGGTAATTTCACGGATAAGTAACCCCCTCACATACGCCTTTAAATGCGTCCCACCGCTCAGCTGGGGATTCGGCAAACTCTCTATTATCAAGAAACTCCCGCATGCTCCGCTCCACCTCCTCGTGTGACAGGAATAATTTCAGCCAAAAGGCGTAAAACTTCCATGGGGCCCTAGGAAGTGTAGATGGAGGGGAGATAATTAGTCTAGTCACTAAGTGTGAGTGGTCTGAGACACTACGGGGCTTAATAAACCACATCTGAGATGGATGGAGCATTGCAGAGTTACTCACTGCCAGGTCTATCCTGGACAGAGTCCCGTGCGTTTTGGAGAAGCAGGAAAACTGCCTCTCTAGCGGGTACCTAACCTCCACACATCAACCCACCCCACCTCATTGAGCAGTCTTAGCAACGGAGATTCCCTCGAAGTGGCAGAGACCCCAGAACCGGGGTGTCTGTCCGCGGAGGGACTCAGCCAACAGTTAAAATCCCCCACTATCAGTAGCGGCAGGTCCGGCCTGCTCCCCAAATAGGCGAGCAACAGCCGGAGCACCGCCACCGTAAACGGCGGGGGTATATAAATACAAGCCAATATACAGTGCAGTTTACCCACCCGGCAATGCAGGAATACAAACCGACCTTCATCATCTACCCCGCACATCTAGTTCCTGAAAGTCAATTGAGGCATGTATCATTACACTCACACCCCTAGAGTACGAGGTGTGAGTAGAATGGTAGGCCCTGCCCACCCAAGCATATTTAAGGCAACATTGTGTTTCAGTGGTTAAATGCGTTTCTTGCATACACAGGATCATGGGATGATACTTCTTCAAACAAGTAAACACCATCATACGTTTCAGTGGGGAGCCTAGGCCCCTCACATTCCAAGAGATTATGGGCAGTTCAGCCATTGGAGAAAAAAAAACATGGGTTAACTGGCAAAGACATTCTGAGTGGGGGGCGGCTCCCCCCCAAGGGATGGCAATTTCAAGCAGGTACTGGGAGTCCCGGGCATGATTAGGAATATACAGTCATAGTTCCATGGTGCAGTAGCAGTCAAACAGTGTTCTCGATGAAGAAGGTAAATTTGCAAAGAACTAAAGGCCCGGGCCGACAACGGTTCAGACCCGTACTTCCGGCCTACAATCTGTAAACAACACATTAGTCTGAAAAAAGAAAAGAAACGAGTCCAGGCCGCCAACCGGGCAGACCCCGCGGCTCCAACAGGGAGCGGACCCCCAAAAGGCACATTTCCTCCACGTTTCATGTGGAGAGATCGCATTTTCCTTGCAACTTCACAAGATGACTCAGAGTTCACATCCTAATATAACTTCTCCCAGCAGAACATTGCAGATACACAGGTGACATGAAAAAGATAGAAACTCACTTTTGTGTGGAACTGTAAGAGTGTAGGCAACAGAGTGAGTACCTCCATCAGGGGGGGGGGGGGCATCCATCAATCCCCCCATACGTGGGTGCGCAAACAGTGCACTAAAGAGGCATGGCAAAGGAGCCCACCACAGCCTCCGCAGGATCATTCTCCCTCCTCCTTCTCTGTCTCGGTGGCGCAGGGCCTGTTCATTGCGATCCAGCCATACCGCAGCATCCTGGGCCGATTCAAAAAAGTGTGGTCTGCCGGTCAGCGGTGACCCTCAACTTAGCGGGGTAGAGCATAGCGTAAGGTAGTTGTAGTGCACGTAAACGCCTTTTCACGTCAGAGAATTTGGCTCGCCGACGCTGTACCTCTGCTGAGAAGTCCGGGTAGAAGGACACCCGTACTCCGTTCACCCGGACGTTGGCCTTCTCCCTGGCATGTCTCAGCACCGCCTCCCTGTCCCTATAGTGCAGTAAACGGGCCAGGATGGGTCTGGGGTGTGCGCCAGGCTGCGGTGGGCGACCAGGTGTGCGGTGCGCCCGTTCAACTGTAAAAAATGGGGAGAAGGCCTCCTTTCCAAATACTTCCACCAGCCAACTTTCAATAAAGGTGGTGGGGTCCCGGCCCTCCGTTTTCTCTCGGCAACCCCACTATGCGTACATTATTCCGGCGTAATCTGTTCTCGATGTCATCTGCTCTAGCATTAGTGTCTCTGGCTAGCTGATGTGCTGCATGTGCCTCACGAGCAACTGGGGGCAGCTTGTCCTCCACCTCACTCACCCTGCTCTCCACAGCCGTTGTGCGTTCCCGGATCTTTTGTAGATCTTGTCTCAGCAGGGACACGTCTTCTCTGAGGCCCCCAAACTGTTCCTTAAGAGTATTCACTGACGCGGTGCAGACATGAACCGCTCTTAGTATCTCAGCTAGGGTCGGTTGCTCTTGCTCAGGGTCCCCAGTCTCCACACTAGCAGCAGCCGGGAATGCCATAGATTGATCCCCTGTATCAGCCCGATCAACACTTCCCCAGGCCCCCCCATCCAGGTGTCCCTGAGAGGCCTGGGCTCCGCACCCCCCCCTTCATCCTGATCCGGGTGGCCCCCCAGCTTTTGGGTATAATAGGTCATGTCCCTCGGGTACTCCTTACCCTGTAACTTTGCAGCCTTTTTGCTGGTCCCTTCCTTGGGCTTGTCGGCGCCTCGTGGTGTGCGGAGAGCCTGGGCCGCGCCGGCGCCATCTTGGATTTCTAGCGCCGGCCAATCTTCCTTTTTTTTGGTCATTCCGCGGGTGCAGAGAGCCGGTGGGTGGACCGGGAGGGTGACCGGGTCGGTAGCCAGCGGGAGAGCCGTTTAGATCCGTCGGATCGCTGCTGGGAGAGGATCAATAGCAGGTGCTGCGGAGGAGCTGTGAGACACACGTCTTCTCACATGCCGGTCTTGGCCACGCCCTCCAGCTCTCAAATTTTAGTTGTTGGAAATTCCGACAGCAAATGTCCGATGGAGCCTACACACGGTCAGATTTTCCGACAACAAGCTCACATCGAACATTTGTTGTCAGAAATTCCGACCGTGTGTACGCGGCATTAGAGTATTTATTGCTTAGGACTAGACAGTTGACATCAATAATACAAGACTCCTCCTTTTATTGTTTTTTTTATGTTGGCAGGAGTGTGTGTGTGGTATGGTTGACTGACAACTTTTTCTTTAAAATTTATATTGTGGGATATTTTGGAAGTGGGGGGGGGGGGGGGTCTCTATTTATTATGTAATATACTGTACAATAAGTGAGTCTGGAATAAAGGTTTTTATTTGCAGCATTCCCTTATACCTGTTTCCCTTACAGATTTATCACATACAGGATTACTGCAGGTTCATGGATTATAATTACATTTAAACTTTCTGCTGGTTTGCACACTTGGATTGTTTTAGGAGTTTTTGTTTACAAGAATACATAAGTGGCATTGAAGTTCTGCTTTACACATTTCCTTTTTCTCTGATATGTTCAGAAATAGATTTTAAAGAACATACTTTAGAAACCTCCAGAATCTTCACACTGTTGTAAATGTGAAGAGGTGAGTTCTTGCCTCCTTACAGTGTTGGGCTATCAAGCACACAATACAGCCACTGGTCCTATTCAGGTATTCAGCAGGAGGTGTAATCCTTGTAACTTGGCTATTGCTCTTCCTTGCCTGTAAATTTAAAGGAAAATTATGCTAAAAGACATACTGTATTTATTGGCGTATAACACTCACTTTTTTACCCTGAAAATAGAGGGTAAACTGTGCCTGCGTGTTATACGCGGGGGGCTGTGGAAAGTTTTTTTCCAGAAACGTCCCTCTTAAAGTTAGGGTGGGTGTTATACGCCTGTGTGTGTTATACGCCGATAAATATGGTAAGTAGTCTGCCATTGCTGACCCCTTTCAGAAAATACTACTTACCTCCTGTTTCTAGGTTCAACAATTTCACTTAAAGCATTTGTTAACCTAAAAAAACTGACCACTGTGTATCATGGCTGCTGAGACCAGACACAGAGATTGCGATCACATGACCAGCCAGCTCTCTCCTACTTCCCTCCTCACTTTGAACTGACAGTGGGCAGTCCCTGACCTTGAGAGACCAGTTCCCTATCAGATCTGTCTTTCCTGTGATTGACAGTATAGCAGGTACTTCTCCAGACTAATCTAATCTATTAGGGGACAGCTGTCTGCTGCAGCAGCGTGGGCTTTTACACCCCCCCCTTTCTCTCTTCACACACAGACATTTAGAACTGCTTTTTTGTAAACTCCCTATTGGAGGTTGTCTGTAAACTCCCTATTGGAAGAGCCTGAGCCAATCATGAAACAGCAGCAAAGGACTGTGGGGGAGGAGATAAAAAGCCAGAGGAACTCGGTCAGAGCCTCTTTTTGCCTACACCTATCAGGAGATAACCTGCACTCTATGTGTGTGTGGAATCGCGGCCTACCAAAGGACACACAGCCTTTAACTCCAGCCCAGAGGAACAGATTGTTCATGCAGCTCCAGCCCAGAGGAACAGACTGTCCATGCTAAAGAAGGACACCCTGCAACAACTCAAGGACTGAATGCCACTGCGACACACCTGCATCTAAGATCGATCCATCGCTCAGGGGAGGACCACTGACTGTGTACAGGATTTGGTGAGGGGGCTTTGCCTAGGAACCTTTAATGCTTTTCGTAGAATATCACATCCAAATATTGTCCACAGAGCTCCTACATTGCCGGTGAAGATATAAAAACGCAAAGCTTTGCCTCCAGGACATTACCCCGGTTGCTCTTAAAGGGGAAACACCACGGATTTTGAGATCATTTCACTGGGTGTGTACTAGAGGTATTGTTGGCCGGTCTGGGGTTCCCCTTTGGCCACAGCATCCCACACACACTAAAAGTTATTGGGGAGTCTATTTAATCTGTACCTATTGCTTTTGTTTTTTGCATAGTGTTCCTGATTGTTTTCTTTAAACTGTTTCAACCAAGTCCTGGGTACTTACACATTGCCTGGCTGACTAATGTTAATCTGAATTTTACTTTTCTTCATGTAAACTACAAGAAGAACTGTGTTGTGTATTCCTTCTGAGCTATTCCATTAGTCAAATTGCTAGTCATGCCAAAGGGACTGGGACAGTTCATTTGGATTAAAAGCCAGAGTACTGGACTGAACAAACAAAAGCAGCTCCCTTGGGGGTTGCTACAATAGCAAAAGGCAGGGGGTGGAATGCTAGCCACTATTTAGTTCTATGGTGGCTCTGGAATCTGGACACTGTCATCCCTTGTCAAGCACTGGTAATGCAGGCCTGATGGGGAACTGGTTTCAAAGTTCTCCATCATTCTCTGCCCACTGACAACTCAAATTTACATCCGCTGTGTCTGTTGGGTTGGTGAAGTCTGATGGGGAAATCTAAGGCCCTGTACACACAATCAGACCGGTCTGATGAAACTGGTCTGCAGACCGGTTTCATCAGACCAGTTTGATGGTGTGTACGGCCCATCAGACCGTTGTCAGTCGGACCAAAGTTTTAAAACATGCTTTAAAACATGTCTGATGGACACCTGTCCGTCGGACAGATTTGATGGTTAGTACACAAAAGCATCGGACCAAAAACCGGCGCATGCTTAGAATCAAGTCGACGCATGCTTGGAAGCACTGAACTTCGTTTTTCAGCACGTCGTTGTGTTCTACGTCACCGCGTTCTGGTCTGATCGGATTTTGGTCCGATGGTGTGTACACACATCAGACCATCAGACAAGTTCAGAGTTGTCTGATGAAAATGGTCTCATCAGACCGGTCTGATCATGTGTACAAGGCCTAAGGCCTCGTACACACGATTAAATGTGTCTGTTCAAATCGGTCGGACCGACCGATTTGAACAGATCTGTCTGCTGGGATTTTGGTTTGCTCGCGTGTACACACGAGCAAACCAAAATCCCCGCCAGCAGACAGCGCGCTGACGTGTCGGTGACGTTGACGCCGCCACGTCACCGCACCAGGAAGTAAAACACTTCCGCGCATGCGTCGAAACCATTCGGCGCGTGTGCGAGAAGACATGTCTGCTGGTTAGCGTACTAACCAGCAGACATGTCGGGCGGACTGGTTCCCAGCCGACAGATTTCAAAGCATGCTTTGAAATCTATCGGGTGGCCAAATCCGTCTGTTTGCCCGTACACACGATCGAATCTGTCTGCTGAAACGGTCTAGCAGACCGTTTCCAGCAGACAGATTTGATCGTGTGTACGAGGCCTTAGACTAGTTCCCCATCAGGTCCGCCTTGCCTCTGATTCGGCAGTGGGTGGATTGAAACAAGCAGCTATGGACCTCTCCACTGCTGTGTACTGTCAATCGAATGTAAAGCTGACCTGATGGGGAACTGGGGGATTAGTTCCCCATCAGGTCTGCTTTACATTTAATTGATAGCACACAGCAGGCTCTATCCACCCCAGTACAAAACTTCTTAGCCGTGCACCTATCATTGTAACGGCACTGTGGCCAAGAGGAGAGGGGGGCAGATTCTGCGGAAGATGGGTCCAGTGTTAAACATTCCTTCCTCAGTAGAATTCTACAGGGTTACTATCACACCCTTTATAAACTCCCTGGACTATCTTTGCATGATGTGCAATGACTGGTATCACATTTGTTTAAACTGAAAGATCTGCACTGCTATTCTGCAGTCAACAATTTAAGGACAACTTAAAATGTTATCTAAAGCTAATACAAAATGTTCAAGCTGGTAATAACATTGGAACATTAATTCACTGACCACTTTATTAGGTACACCTTGTTACTGGGCTGGACCCCTTTTTGCGTCCAGAACGGCCCTAATTATTTGTGGCATTGATTCAACAAGGTGTTGGAAATATTCCTCAGAGGTTTTGGTCCATATTGACATGATAGCATCACACAGCTGCTGCTGGTTTTATTTGGCTGCACATCCATGGTGCGAATCTCTTCAACCACATCCCAAAGGTGCTCTATTGGGTTGAGATCTGGTGACTGTGGGGGCCATTGGAGTACAGTGAAATCATTGACACCAGTTTTAAAGGATCTGAGCTTTGTGACTTGGTGCATAAACCTGCTGGAATTAGCTATCAGAAGATTTGTACACTGTAGTCACAAAGGGATGGACATAGTCAGCAACAATATTTATGTAGGCTGTGGTAAATTATGCTTAATTGGTACTAAGGGGCCCAAAGTATGTGTCACAAACTATGGTGAACGGGGGTGAACCACACCTGCGTTTAGCAAAAGATTTCAATGCACCTCTCTATGTTATGTGAGATTTCAGTATTGGACCCCAGGCGTCTCTCCAATCAGGGAACAGGAGTTTGGGGGTTCTCTACATCATCTCTCTCACACAAAGGAATGTGTTGAGCTACTAAGAGTGGATGTATTACAACATGCATCCAACCGCTAGCGTTGAAAGATTATAATGCACATAAAAATTCCAATGCACTTCTGTATGCAAGTGATTATCAGTACCATGCCCCAGGCGTCACTCCAATCAGAGAACAGGAGTTTGGGGGTTCTCTACATCATATCACTTTAACATAAAGGAATGCATTAGGCCACTAAGGGTGCAGGTGTAAAACACCTTAAACCCTTAGTATAGAAAATTTAAGGTGAACATGTTCAGTAGCTTAGGGCGTGGGCCCATAAACAAGTGTCAACTTATGTCAAGCATGTAGTAAATAGAAATAGTGTGGGCAACTGATAGTTGCATAAGAGAGGCAAATATAGCTCAGCTAAATGGAGAGTGTATGTTCCTTTAAGATACTTCAGCAGCAAGCAACTGAGGACACATAAGACAATGCTAAGCAGTATGTTAGTACTTAGTAAGCCAGAGTCAATTACAGCAATTAAATAGAAGTAATATATGTAGTAGGGTATTCTAGACACTTCAAGTGAAACAATTGCTACTTATCCGTTTGCAGAGCTTGCGTCTTGATGTATGTTAGCAGCGATGGAATTCCGTAGTGTAGGGTATCAAGAAGGAAGATATCTTTAAGGTGTCCCCAGCAATGGCAGCATGAATGCAGTAAAAGTATTAGTTAGATGGCCATAGTGAATGAATGAATGAATGAATGACTTGTATAGCGCAACGCTTACGAACTGAATCGCCTCTGGGCGCTTTTTTCCAGCCAGTGTCTGCTTGGCTGGTGCGGTCATTTTTACCCCATAGGATCTTGACACACTATGGACACACAGTCATACACACATATATACATATATACATATATACTGGGTCAATTTTTTGGACGATCCAATTTACCTACCTGCATGTCTTTAGAGTGTGGGAGGAAACCGGAGTACCCGGAGGAAACCCACACAGACACAGGGAGAACATGCAAACTCCAGGCAGATGGTGTCGTGGTCAGGATTCAAACCAGCGACCCTTTTGCTGCTAGGCGAAAGTGCTACTCACTGGACCACTGTAATCCAGTAAGGCTAGTTTGTAGCATGGGGATCAATGGTGCCAGTAGTTGTAGCATGGCCGGCTACAGCTGACAATAATAGAACGGTATCTGTAATACACGCCGTTCTGTTTATACCTGAGAGGCATGTTTGCAGAATGCAGCGCTGATTGCATTCGGCACTTCCGCGTTCCAAGCTGGAACGCACATGGCGCCGGGCGATGACGTCATCACGCGATCGCCGTATGCGTTCCAGCGTGGAACGCAATACGGCAAACATCGCCATTTACAGTATGCCAAGAAAATACTGTTGCCTTTCTATCATCTCAAACCAGTCTGCCCATTCTCCTCTGACCTGAAAAAGGCATTCTCGTCCACACAACCTCCGCTCACAGGATATTTTCTCTTTTTCGGGCCATTCTCTATAAACCCTAGAGATGGTTATGCGTGAAAATCCCTATAGTTTAGCAGTTTTTGAAATACTCAGACCAGCCCGTCTGACACCAACAACCAGGTCGCGTTCAAAATCCTTTAAAGTGATATTAAAGTCTTTTTTTTTTTTAAATAACAAACATTTTATACTTACCTGCTCTGTGCAGTGGTTTTGTACAGAGCAGTCTAGATCCTCCTCGTCTCTAGTCCCTCGCCGGCACTCCTGACCCCTCCCTCCTGCCCAGTGCCCCCACAGCAAGCAGCTTGCTATGGGGAACACCAGCCGAGCCGCAGCCCTTTGTGTCCATTCAGACACGTAGCTGCGGCTCGGCCCTGCCCCATCTCTGTACTCATTGGTTATACTGACTCTGATTGACAGCAACGGGAGCCAGTTTTGCCCACTGCTTTGTCTCAGCTAATCAGGAGGGAGAGTCCTGGAGAGCCAAGGCTCTCGTGCAACATTGATGGGACTCAGGTTCCGTATATACGCGCGTATAAACCGACCCGAATATAAGCCGAGACACCCAATTTCACCACAAAAAGTGGTATAAGCCTAGGGTAGAAAATGCAGAAGCTACTGTAAGTGGATAAGAGGGTGAACAATGCCCATTTGCAGCTTCACTGTGCCCATTTGCAGCTTCACTGTGCCCATTTGCAGCTTCACTGTGCCCATCGCAAGCCTCACTGTGTCCGTTGCAAGCCTCACTGTGCACATTACAAGCCTCACTGTGCCGATCTGCATACCTGATCAGCCTGTGTCATGCAGTCAGACGGTGACCATCCATCCAGTGCACAAAAGCCGCGCCTCCTCCTCGTCCTCCTCCGTGATAGGCAGAACTCTCGGTTTCCCAGCATTGAGTACGTGTTCAGTGTTCGTCTGTGGGATGAGGATGAGAGGATGTCTGTAATAGGTGGAACACTGAACACTGACTCTCTGCTGGGAAACTGAGTATTCCCCTATCACAGAGGAGGACGAGGAGGAGGCTTGGCATTTTTACACTGATCGGCCGCTGACTGACTGCATGACACAGGCTGATCAGGTATGCAGATGGACACAGTATAAGCCGAGGAGGGCATTTTCAGCACAAATAAATGTGCTGAAAAACTTGGCTTATACTCGAGTATATATGGTAAGTATTAAGGGGGCTGCTGCACACTTAGGCTTGATTCACACCTATGCAAACTCAATGCGCATTTCTCTGCATCCAATTCGCATAGCAGGAGAATGTGGCTGGCTCTCTATGGAGCCGGTTCACATATCTCCGTAGTGGGTCTGGTGCAGTGTGCCGGAAAAAGGTGTGCCTTTTTTGGTGCGTTTCAGGTTCTATTTTAGCCCAAAACTCCTGCTGTGAGCCGCATGTGAACCGCGCCTGAAGGTTTTTATCTTCATACATAGAATGCATGAAGAAAAAAACCTTATGCCTTTAGACCCACCTAAATCCCCTTCCTTCCCCATTCTGATGCTCAGTATGAAATTCAGCCACGTATAAATGCCTAAATGCATTGAGTTGCTGCCATTTAATTGGCTGATTAGCAATTTGTGTTACCAAGCAATTGAGCAGGTTTACCTATCAAAGTGGCCGGTGAGCATACAGTAGTTGTACAAAAGCACTTACACCTGCATATGCATCTTCTGTCCTGTGGCTATCTGGCAATGTTTAGAACGTCAGTGCGCAACTATTTTAGATTTAAGGAAGCTTATCAGAGACAACAGAAAGTTATACACTATTATAGAGGAGCTTTAAAAGAGCACATCAGTCAAATATAACAACTTTCAAGTGTGTGAATAATAATGTTGAAAACCACAGGAAATGTACATACATTTACACTGCCATTCTGTCACATCACGTTTTTTCTCAGCACCCCTTTGTTTTAGCAGCTGCTTACAATCCCAACTGGCAAATTAACGCTTTTTATATTTCTTTTGATTTCTAGCTAACCAGCAATTTATTTATTTATTTATTTATAAAAATGCTTTTTGGGAGCGCAGTCATTACCCGAAGGCCTCGATGCGCTCATAGAACCACAGATACATGTAAAAACACATCATACAATATAATAATCACTTAAAAATCACATGATAACATCAACAGCTAAAACTGCTAATATCTAACCCTAATAAGACCATAACCATACGCCTGAGAAAATAAAAATGTTTTTAAAAACTTCCTGAACTTTAACAAATCCTTCTCCCATCTTAAATGTAAAGGTAGAGAGTTCCAGCATAATGATCCCTGTACATCCAGAGTCCTCCCTCCACATTTAGTTTTCCTAAATTTAGGGACCGTCAAATTACCCTGATCAGCAGATCTTAACGATCTGCTGGGCACGTAACAGGTACATTTTTTTTGCAGATACCCTGGGCCTATCTTATGGATGGCTTTGTGGACCATACAGCCCACTTTGAACGAGACCCGTTCAGCAACAGGTAACCAATGCAAGGCTTTTAGAGATGGTGTGATATGGTCCCGACGGCCCACTCCCGTTGCTAACCTAGCTGCCGCATTTTGGATCACCTGAAGCTTATGCAGAAGGGCTTTTGAGCACCCCATATATAACACATTACAGTAGTCCAACCGACTGCCAATGAAATCATTAATCACGTGAACTCTGTCTACCTCATCAATGAAATCCAATGTAGAACGCAGGAGTTTCAGATGGTAATAGCACCCGCTTACCACCTGGTTTACCTGCGCCTCCAAAGACAGTTTGGAATCTAAAATGAATCCCAAATCCCGGACCTTAGTGCCCGGGACCGGGTAAGGCTTAAAGGAAACCGGCCAAGACGGAAAATCCGTCAAACTGGCTTTACTCTGAGTACTAATGATGATACATTCCGTTTTTGAGCCATTTTTTTAAATAATTTGATCCGATCCAGGACTGTATTTCCTCCAGACAGGCTGACAAATCCACCTGAACTTCCTTATTTTTTGGCAACTTAAAATAGATCTGCGTATCGTCTGCATAGATGTGAAAGCTGACGGTATGGTGCCGAATAATATAGAGCAACGGCCTTATGTAGATATTAAATAATATGCAATGTCTATACAAGCAAACACGATCACACTTAAAGACGAGCTCCAGTCTCCATCCAAAAAAAAAAAAGAAAGTCAGCAGCTACAATGAGGCCTCGTACACACAATGGAATTTTTCCGCTGGAAATGGTCCGACGGACCATTTCAGCCGAAAAATCCACTCGTCTGTAGGGGCAAACGGACGGATTCGGACTGTTTTCTCCAGCGGAAAATTTCCAAAGCATGCTTTGAAACTTTTCCGCCGGACACATGTCCGTCGGATATGTCCGCTGGTCAGTACACTCACCAGCGGACATATCCACCCGCGCAAGCGTCCTATGGATGCGACGCATGCGTGGAAGTTGTTTACTTCCTGGTGCGGTGACGTGGCGGCGTCAACGTCACCGCCACGTCACCGCCACGTCACCGCGCTGTCTGCCGGCGGGGATTTTGATCCGATGGTGTGAACACGCCATCGGACCAAAATAGCCCGGCGGACATATCCGATGAAAATGGTCCGAGGACCGTTTGCATCGGATATATCCGTCCGTGTGTACGAGGCCTGACTGTAGCTACTGACTTTTATTATATGGATACTTACCTGTCTAGGGATCCAGCGCTGTCCTCGCCCAAGCCAATTCTCCAGTTGGCTTTAGGTCCAGGCGCTGGCATCTTAACTAAGGGAAATGGGCAAGCTGAACCACGCTGGGTTTTGTGAATAGTCTTGCAGTGATGTGTCTGAGGGCTGCGGGGGCTGGGGGGGGGTGAATTTCCATTCGGATCACCACAGTGATCCAACACAAAGTGGGAGAAAGGGTACCTGTCCCCCCCCCCCTCCAAAATAATAAGTGCCAGATGTGTAGAGGGGTGGGAGAAGGAGGAGGAAGAGAGGAAAATTCACATTTTGGGTGCCACGTACACACGGTCGGAATTTCTGACAAGAAAACTTCGATGTGAGCTTTTGGTCGGAAATTACGACCCTGTGTAGACTCCATCTGACTTTTTCTGTCGGAATATCCGACAACAAAAGTTTGATAGCTGATTCTGAATTTTTTTTTCTTCAGGAAAATGTATTGTCGGAAATTCCGATAGTCTGTATGCAATTCATGTATGCAAGCACGCTCGGAATCAAGTCGACGCATGCTCTGAAGTATTGAAGTTCATTTTTCTCAGCTTGTGGTAGTGTTGTAAGTCACCCCTTTCTCTACGGTCGGAATTTTGTGTGACCGTGTGTATGCAACACAAGTTTGAGCCAACATTCCGTCTGGAAAAAATCCACAGTTTTCTTGTCGGAATTTCCGATCGTGTGTACGCGGCATAACTCTTTCACTAGATCTCACTCAGGCCGCGTACACACGGCAGAGAACCTCGACGGGCAGAACACATCGTTCCGCCCGTCGAGGTTCTCTCCCGGCCGTCGAATTCGGCGACCCGCCCGTCGGGAATGGCAACCAGCCATTCTTCCAGGCGGGCCGTCGAGGAAATAGAGAGCGTGCTCTCTATTTCGGCTCGACGGGCTTCCCGACGGGAAGCTCGCTGAGACCGTACACACGGCCGAGGTCCTCGCTGGAATGTGCATTCCAGCGAGGTTCTCGCTGATTTTCAGCGAGAACCTCGGCCGTGTGTACGGCACCTCACAGTTTGATGTTTTTGTTTTAGCTTGCTTTCTGAATACAGTTTATCTATATTCCATGACATATAGATACAGTACCTTGAATTTTTTTTCCACATTTTGTCATGTTAACCACTTAAGGCCCAGCCCAATATGCTGCTAAATGCCCAGAGGCATTTTTACAATTCAGCACTGAGTCGTTTAACAGACAATTGCGCGGTCGTGCAACGTGGCTCCTAAACAAAATTCTCGTCCTTTTCTTCCCACAAATAGAGCTTTCTTTTGGTGGTATTTGATCAACCCTGTGATTTTTATTTTTTGCGCTATAAACAAAAATAGAGCGACAATTTTGAAAAAAAAAACAATATTTTTTACTTTTTGTTATAAGAAAAATTTAATAAACTACATTTTAGTCAAACATTTAGGCCAAAATGTATTCAGCCACATGTCTTTAGTAAAAAAAAATCGCAATAAAAAAAAAATTAGCTACCTAGCGGCAACAGTGACACTAATACAGCAATCAGAAAAATGATCGCTTAGTGACACTGGCAATAGGGAGTGAAAGGGTTAACTAGGGCGGTAATCAAGGGGTTAAAACTTTATTAGGGGGGGTATGGGGCTACCCTGAACCTAACACTAACTGCCTGTCACACTAACTGTCACACTGACACTAAATGCAGTGATCAGTACATATATAATCACTGCATTCAGTGACAGTGTGACAGGGGGGTGATCGCAAGGGGTTAAATGTGTCTATGTGTGTGGTGTCAGTGTAGTGTTGGTGAGACTTGCTGTGATGTCTTCTCTCATCTAGGCGGTTTGAAAATACCGCCGAGATGAGAGCTGCATCACTTCCTCTGCCTATGTTTACATTTTACAGGCAGAGGAAGTGACACGGCGGCAGCGCACGGGATTGGCTGGGAGCGATCACGAGGGGGCGGACAGAATCGAACCGCCGCCCCCTCAAGACGGATCGTTCCCGCAGGTAAGCCGACTGCTGCACGCAGCGGAGGGGGTCCCGATCGGACCCCCGACCCGCTAGAAGGCAGGGACGTATATATACGCCCATCTGCCTGTACGTGCCCTTTTGTGGACGTAAATAGGCATGCGGCGGTCGTTAAGTGGTTAAAACCAGAAACATAAATGTATTTTATTGGGATTTTATGTGATAGATCAACACAAATTGGCACATAATTGAGAACTGGAAGGAAAATAAGAAATGGGTTTCAATTTTTTTTTTTACAAATAAGCATCTGAAAAGTGTGGTGTGCGTTTCTATTTGGGCACCCTTTACTGTGACACCCCTAACTCAAATCTAGTGGAACCAATTGCCTTTAGAAGTCACCTAATTAGTGAATAGTCCACCTGTGCGTAATTTAATCTCAGCATAAATACAGCTGTTCTGTGAAGACCTCAGAGGTTTGTTAGAGAACCCTAGTGAACAAACAGCATCACGAAGGCCAAGGAATGCACCAGACAGGTCAGAGATAACGTTTTTTTAGAAAATTAAAGCAGGGTTAGGTTATAAAAAAATATCCCAAGCTTTGAACATCTCACAGAGAACTTTTCAATCCATCATCCGAAAAGGGAAAGAGTATGACACAACTGCAATCCTACCAAGACATAGCCGTCCACCTAAACTGACAGGCCGGAGAGCATTAATCAGAGAAGAAGCCAAGAGGCCCGTGGTAACTCTGAAGGAGCTGCAGAAATCCAAAGCTCAGTTGGGAGAATCTGTTCACAGGACAACTATTAGTTGTACACTCCACAAATCTGGTCTTTATGGAAGAAGAAAGCCATGTGGAAGAAGGTGCTCTCTTCAGATGAGAGCAAAACGCTGTGTGGCGGAAAACTAACACTGATTATCACCCTGAACACACCATCCCCATTGTGAAACAAGGTGGTGGCAGCATCATGTTGTGGGGATGTTTTTCTTCAACAGGAACAGAGTTGATGGAATGATAGATGGAGCCAAATACAGGGCAATCTTAAAAGAAAACTTGTCTGCAAAAGACTTGAGACTGGGGTGGAGGTTCACCTTCCATCAGGACAACGACCCTAAACATATAGCCAGAGCTACAATAGTATGGTTTAGATCAGGGGTCTCAAACTGGCGGCCCTCCAGCTGTTGCAAAACTATTGCCTGTGAGAGTCATGCTTGTAACTGTCAGCCTTGCAATGCCTCATGGGACTTGTAGTTTTGCAACAGCTGGAGGGCAGCCTGTTTGAGACCCCTGGTTTAGATTAAAGCATATTCATGTATTAGAATGGCCCAGTCAAAGTTCAGACCTAAATCCAATTGACAATCTGTGGCAAGACTTGAAAATTGCTGTTCACAGACGCTCTCCATCCAATCTGACAGATCTGAGCTATTTTGCAAAGAAGAATGGGCAAAAATGTCACTCACTAGATATGCAAAGCTGGTAGAGACATCCCCAAAAAGACTTGCAGCTGTAATTTTTTTTTTTTTTTTTTTATTTGGACTGGTCACAGTAACGACCTTGAGGCATTTATATCTAGCCTCATGATCAATCAATTTAATTTAAACTTTACGTACTCCAGTAGCCAGACTCAACTAACTTTTCTGGATCTATCAATTAAAATCCATGATGATGGGTCAATAGGGACAGGTCTGTTTCGCAAACCGTCAGCTGGGAACTCTTTACTCCATGCATCCAGCTCCCATCCCAAACCCCTCAAGGACAGTATCCCCTATGGACAATACTTGAGACTGCGGAGAAATTGTAGTTCTGAAACTGATTTTATATCAGAATCTCAAATTCTCAGACAAAGATTCACAGAACGTGGCTACAGTCAGAGATGCCTCAAAAGGGCTTTCGCTAGAGCTAAGGTACAAAACAGAAGATCTCTTCTACATGATCCCAAACCTCTAAAGACCAATGCAGGTACTCGGCTCATTACACGGTTTTCCAGCAACCATGAACAAATACGAGGTATTCTGGAAAAACATTGGGATCTTCTAATGGGTGATGACATGGTGGCTAAACACCTCACCAACCACCCACAAATTACCTTTAAACGCTCAAATTCCCTTAGGGACTGCCTGGTTCATAGCCATCATTCCCCTCCAACAGCTCCATCTCGGGGACAGTTGGGGACTAGACCATGCCACAAGTGTCAGTTTTGCAGGTATGTCCATGCAGCATCAAGCATTGTGCTTCCCACTGGCAGGATATTTAAACCTAGATTCGCAGTAAACTGTCAGTCTGTCGGAATCGTATATATTATGACATGCACATGAAACTCATTTTATATAGGGAAAACCAAAAGACCTTTTTACCATCGCATCAGAGACCATGTATCTCTAGTGCTAAAGAAAAAAATGGAAACACCAATCAGTCGCCATATGGGCCTATTCCATCAATTTAACAGCCGTGAAATGAGCTTTTTTGCTCTGGAACACATTCCCCCCGGTGATCGGGGAGGTGACTTTGATAAAGTATTATTACAAAGGGAGGCTAAATGGATATTCAGTTTATCAGCTCTCAAACCGCCAGGTTTGAATGACGGTTTTAGCTATAAGCCCTTCCTTTGATCAGCCAACTTTTTTCTTCCCCTTTTTTTTTTTTTCTCTCCTTCTCTTTTTTCCTTCTCTTTATGCATTAATATCTTTGTGTTAAACTTCAGTTATGTACAACTAATATTGCGTTTTACAGGTATTAACACGCCACCCTCGGCCAGGCTGAACTCCAGATATGTATTACCACTTTTATCATGATGACAATCTATATGGACTATTGTCCCTTATATGTTCATTTGTTTACTTTGTAAACAGTTTTTAACCATTATTTAAAACCATTATCGATATTGAGTCATTATCATTTAATTTACTTCATTAATATTCTAGAGAGATTTAATATTCCTTCGCCAGAAAGCTTTCTATGGGGGGCATCCCTCATTTATGTCCTTTTCCCATTGTTTTGAACAGGCTGTACGGGCAGCATGGGCGCTCCAGAACAGCATTAATGGTCACTTTTGGCTTTTGTAGGAGATCCCTTGTTTAATTGCCTTGATCACTCCACCCTACATTCGGGCCATTCCATTCTCCATCATTCCAGTGGCTGAACCGCATTAGATTGGGGGTTCATGCCACCATCCTAGATGGCGCCTGCTATTTCCCCCAGTGATGAGCTTTACTTGAAATGCTCTTGCCGGCCACGCCCACCATAGGCGGAGCAACGGGGGTTTTTCTTCCCCGTCCCGGATCGCTCTCATTGTGTGGTGACAGTGCTGCAGGGCTGGGGATCCCACTGGTCCCCTTTGTCCTGCAGCAGTTCCAACATGTTTTCCCTTCCGTCATTCTCGAAGGGTCAGACGTACCTCTTTGCTGGGGGTTTAGTGGCAAACCTCCAGCATCAAAGATGGCGCCCGGATACTCTGCGTCAACAGCGTCTATACAGGGAGCGTGTCTCTGTTGCCGGACACGCCTATCTGGGCGGGCCGGGACTCGGGGGCGCGCCCTCCTTCTGACGTTTGCGCCGTGATTGGCCGGACGCTTTTGTGCCCGGGCACTCTGCCCCAACGGCGTCTATGTGGGGGGTGCCTCTTTGTCTGCCGGACGCGCCTATTTGGGCGTGCCGAGACCCGGGGACACGCCTTTCCCCCTGACGCTTGCGGCGTGATTGGCTGGGGTTCTCTTGGCATTCACTTCACTGCCCGCCCTCGTCGGCCACGTCAGACGCCGCCGAGGGGTATTTAAAAGCCATATTTTTTCCTGTCAAACACTCAGTCGGTATTTTTGAATCCATGCTGTCTCTCTCAGGCTTTTTATCTTGGATCCAGGCGCATTAGGTAAATTCTTTGCCAAACCTCATGCAGACTTATCTTAAATTTATATTGTAGAATTCTTTATTTGTTTAAAGCTATACTACTTTACCGATAATTCATCAATTGATGGTTTTGTCTCTAGATTGAGCCTATGGGCTCTGACTAATCCAAACTACATATATTGAGGACTGTGGAGGCTTCAGTGATTTTTTGGCTTCTCTCTCTCTATCTTCAATCATTAACTATTTGTGACCCCACCAGCACACCCCACTTAGGTATGTCATTAATACTGGGAGAAACTATCCATGCGTCTGGGGGTCACTCCCATGATGCATGTATTTGCTCCTCCAGTCACTTTTTAACTTACTTAATTTAGTACATCTAATAATAACTTTTAGGAACTTAACATCATTCCCCTTTTTCTTACTGCAGCTTGATCATCTGTGGGCACAGGACCAACTTGAGGGTTTATCTCTTTTCTTTCTTTGGCGAATTATTTAGGAATTATATTCATTATTTCTTTTTAATTGGATATCAATTACATCTATAATTGGTTGCTGTATGTCTGGATTTTAGCCGATCTCTGAGGGTGAGTGTTGTTCGTCCTGTTTTATTGCTGTTATTATGCAAATTATATGCATGTTATATTGTTGCTAACATTATTCACTTTCCCGTTATTTATCGTTTTTGTGTTAAAAACGTTTATTGCTTTATGTACTTTTGTGTGCTATATAATCATGTTTTTCGGACCGGACTTTGTAATCCAGTCCCTTCTAATGAGCAATTGGCTTTATTGGTTAATTAATGTGTTTTTTCCTTTTTTATTATTTTGTAGTTTCTCCCCCTGTACTAAGCCCCTGATGAAGCCCGGCCCTGGGCGAAACATGTTGGGCAACAGTCAAGCATAGGGACTTCAGTGGCCCTTAGTGTGAGCCACATTGGTTCGTTATGGACCATCACTTGGTTATTTTATTCCAAACATTGTTATGTTAATCTTTGTATGTATAAATTGTAATAAATTTTGTATATTTTCTTAACATTTGTTTATTCATTTATTTGGACACCGTTTAAAGTCCCGGGGTTTGCTACCCCACCTTTCCCCACCTTTCCATTTATTGCAGCGAAAGGTGGTTCTACAAAGTATTGGCTCCGGGGGGTTAAATACAAATGCACGTTGCACTTTTCAGATATTTATTTGTAAAAAAAAAAATTGAAAACCATTAATAATTTTCCTTCCACGTCACAATTATGTGACACTTTGTGTTGGTCTATCACATAAAATCCCAATAAAATAAATTTACATTTTTGGTGTAACATGACAAAATGTAGAAAATTTCAAGGGGTATAAATACTGTATGAGCAGCAGCCACACATCTGTATGGTCAACCAATGCGACCAAAAAAGGAGGAGGCCCGGAACTTGTATTAGGGGTAGTGAGTGAGCGTCTATGCAAAGCATATTCTTCCTTTTGCCAGCCTTACCTGAAGAAACACAAGTACTGTACATGGAATGAAGGCAATGATGAAATAAAATAAAAATAAAGAAGCCAAACCTATTCAACGATAAATGAAAAACGATATGTATAAAAAAACCCTATTGAACCAAATGATAAAAGTGTGTGAAACACCAAAAGCAAAAATCACTGCTGTGCTTAGTAACCCCCACAAATTATAAAATAAATTAATGCCCCGTACACATGATCTGAAAATCGGACGACAGATCGTCCGACTTTTTACGTTTACTAGTCGCAAGTAGAAATTGAGTAGGTTACTAAAGTCACAAAAATTCTCATACGACAGAAAAAAATAAATCGGAAGTGATGTCATGTGTTGTAATGTACTTTCGGACGACAAGTGTACTGACTAAACAC
This sequence comes from Rana kukunoris, assembly GCA_029574335.1. Taxonomy (NCBI): domain Eukaryota; kingdom Metazoa; phylum Chordata; class Amphibia; order Anura; family Ranidae; genus Rana; species Rana kukunoris. Next base: position 226,111,624 of record CM056049.1, read on the forward strand.
AAATCGTATGGTTAGGTATCATACGAGGAAAATTTTCGTGCATGCCCGATAAAATAATATCGGATGAATTGTCATGATCGGCTCACGGAAGCTCTGTACTAAGGATCCGATTATCGTACGATTCTTCCTCGGACGACATTTTCGTACGATATTCGGATTGTGTATATGGGGCATTAGTCTTTAACACCTCATATACAGTGGTGTCTCCAGCTTTCATATTTAGGGGGGCACATGGGGGGGACAGGTACAAAAGTAGGGGGGCCAACTATAAAATGCAATTATATATATATCTCCTGGGGCCCTTGACTACGATCCCACAACGGGCCCTTTCACATATACTGCAGTGAGCTCCCTTCCTACTATACTGAGGCCCCCCCAGGGTGGCAGAAAACAAGATATATATGTCACCAGCATACCAAGAAAATATAAGGGTCCAAAGCAGTGGGAGAACTCTCAGGGTTGCAAAGGTTGTCTTGCCACCGGGCTCTGGTGTTCTGCCACTGTGGAGTTCCCCAGCTGTTATATTTAATACTACGATTTGACTAGGAGCATCATTTGGATTGCATCCCAATCAGTATGTCAAAGAAGGCTCCACTGCTGCTAAGCAACCTGCAGGGAGTTCAACTGTCTACAACCAATAGAGATGGGCTCGGGTGTGTTTGAAATCCCACATGCCCGATCCTGCCAGGAAACCGATACTCCACAGTGCTAATCACAGCCAGTGAGACATTTCCTGATCTGTGCAGAGCTGCGGACTGGGAAATGTCTCACTGCTTGTGATTAGCGCTGTGCAGTGTGGGCTTCCTGGCGGGATTGGGCATGTGGAATTTTTAACATGCCCAGCCCATCTCTAACAACAAATTGTGCTGGCCCTCCTGTACTTCAGCCCCATAAAGTAGCCAGCACTGGGTTCCAATGTGCTGCCGCCGCTGCCATTGGGTCAGAGACCAGCGATGTGAATAGCCGGGACAGGACAGCAACTCTGCTTGTTCCAGCACTGGTCCACACTGGGAGGATTCCCCCCATCCACCTATAATGTGTAGATTGGAATTGGATCATTCCTTTTTTTTTTTCATTGGACCTAATAGTTGAATGAAAAAAAGTGATCAATGTATGGGCTGCCTAAGAGCTAAGACCAGCCATAGACAGTTTAAATCTCAGCTGGTTCAGCAGGAACCGACTGAGATTTGAACCATTAATAAGCTCTTACTGTTATCACTAGTGGTTGCTTTAGCCACTAGTGATAATCACTTTGTCGGGAGAATACAATTGCTAGGCAGGAGGGATATTCCCTTGTCAGCACTGTCTGTGTTGATGGGGGAATCATGCAAGATTCTTTCCTGCAATCTGTGGATGCAGGAAATAAATTTGCACGTATAATTCCCAGCCTAACTGAAAGTGAATTTTTGGATTTTGATTGCTGTGCCCTTGGGTGGCAATCAACACCCTAAGTATAAAGAGTGCCACATCCTGAAGTAATTTACATTTTTTTTTGATTAGGAAGAATTGACTTTATAGGCACTCATTAGAAAAACAAAACACTTTTAATATTTTTAACATAGAAAATTACAAATCATCAGAACCAAAGTGTAACTGATGAGGACATATTTAGAATTAAAAAGGTATGTGTATTCACAGAGATGTCAAAATAGGATACTATAATATTGTATATCTAGGATACATGCTACAAATATTGAGTCATTAGTCAAACCACTGTATAGCAACGCTTATAGTGGTATCCACTCAGATAGTATTGCAAAAGATCTTGACACTTGATCACATTCCTCAGGGGGTTGCTGTACATGTTTCGTGGAAGACCACTTCTTCAGGAGCGTTGAAAATTCTATTATGTAAGCAAAGAGAATCATAATGAGTAAGACATGATGACAGACAGAAAAACATGTTATCCAGCTGCCTCAGCGCAGCGGATTGGACAATATGTTCGTTAAACTCACCATACCAATGGTGAGGTGTAGGAGAAAAAAGCTGACTGTGGCTGCTCAGTGCTGACCAGGATGTTGATTGCAATGTGTCTACCCTCAAAAGAGTGAGACTAGATGGAATTACTGGATGAACCATGGTCTGTGTTGCTGCTCGCCAAGCTCAGCTGGAAAGGCACATGTCCCGGGAAGGGGGATACAAGAAAAAGGCTATACAGAGAAAATATATATATGTATAATAATAACTTGTAGAAATATATATATAAACATATATAAATATTCTATCACATATCTTGTGGCCACCAGCAAAGCTCGTGGCCCAAGAGCATGTAGTGTTATATGCATATTGTTAGTGTTGATAGCTGGGGGAAGTTCATACCATCTATAGGGTCCTGATCAATTGGTGTAGTGAGTAATACAGGGATTTAATATTAGAGGTTAGCACCAAACTGAAAGTGAAAGTAAATTGTGAATGTCTTGAAAGAACAAGAGAGGGGGAGGGAGACAGATGGGGGAGAGAAGGGATGCAGATAATGCAGTTCAGTGCTTACAGTGTACTGCAGTCTGCAGTGTACACACTTAGAATCTCAGGCATTATTCACACACAACCAGGAATGCTGCTGATTTTCATATTTCCCGCCCACACATCCCCTCTCTTCAGATACAGCATGCCGGGATAGTGTGGGCGGGACTGGAAGGAGGATCTCTATTTCTCCCTGCTCGTATGTGAGGAGAGTGAGGGGGGGTGGCTGGACTCGCTGGGCTGTGAAAGAGTGTCATAGACTGACACTCGGCTCAGCTTGCAGTCACCACTCTCGGAATTTACAGGCTGGTTCTCCTGTCCTAAGGACGGGAAAAATCAGTCTGTTTTTTCAGTAACTGAGATGAAGGGTTGGCCCTGTGGTCATGGAGTCCTTCCTGCAACTCGCTCTTCTCTGTGCCAATGAGGATGCAGAGGAAGGAGCAGATCGGGCGGCTGTGGTTGTGTGAGCGCTCGCATCATGCAGTGTCAGTGAGCAGAGGGAGGGGGGAAATCCCCCGCAGTAGCTGACTGGGGACGCTCTCCCTCTCAGTAGAGACTGTGTTACTCCAGCGGCAGCCCAAGCAAAATACAAAAATGTGGGGGGGGGGGCACAGCATAATGTTGGGGGGTGTCAGGCCCCCCCATAATGTTGGGGGGGGTGTCAGGCCCCCTTAGCCCCCCCCCCTAGGGACGCCATTGCTCATATAGTACAGCACAGTGATATCTAAATCTAACAAGCATTAAGTAACCCCAACAACATAGTTTCAATGAAAACATAAATAAAGATAAAATTACAATGTTAATATTACAGTGCTTACATACAAAAACAAATCCAATATTGATACAAAATGATCAATAAACAGATGTGAACAGAAATAAAGTGTCCACTTCAATCTTTTATTGCTCTTCTCTGTAAACCAGTGTTTAGTTTTAGTTATATTCTTTTGATCAAAATGCCATTTTAGTTTTAGTCCTATTTAATCTTCTGAGTTGTTTTAGTTTTAGTTGTATTTTAGTCTACAAAAATCTCCAGTACATTTTAGTCTACTAAAATCTAATGGGTTTAGTTCAATTTTAATGCGTTATTTCTTTAGAACTGCCAAACACTATATACTCCTGGAGTAAAAATCTAATAACATGTTTATTATTTATGGTATTATATTTATTGTGATATATATTCAATTTATTTTTATAGTCTTTTGACTAAAATGCCATTTTAGTCATATTTTAGTCTTTTGTCTAAAATGTTGTTTTAGTTTTAGTGGTATTTTAGTCATCTGAATTGTTTTAGTTTTAGTCATATTTTAGTCAACTAAAATAGTATTAACCACTTGCCGACCAGCTGCCGTCATTATACGGTGGCAGGTCAGCTGGTTCCAATGAATTGCCATACCTGTACGTTGTTCCTTTAGAAGCCATAGCAGGGGGACCTGATGCATGTAGCCGGTGGCCGTGATGCCTGTCGGCCACCCGGGATCGCGGGCACGAGAGCCAGAACAGATATCTGTGTGTGTAAACACACAAATCCCCATTCTGACAGGGAAGGAAAGACAGATCTGCTGTTTCTAGTGTAGCGCTACCCCCGCAGGAGCCGCTGGATAGATTTGGGTCGGCCTGTCACCTGTATGAATGTCTAGGGGTATGATGATGATGATCAGAACAATGACGGAGTGTCCAAACAGCCGGTGTCTTTCTGTGCTTTTATTCAACACGGCAAACAGTGAACTTGAGTCGGATAGAATAAAGATGTGTGAAAAGGAGAATTTGCCTAAGATCAGGCCTAAGAACGACGGAAACAATCCAGCCGGAGTGGGCTCAGTGTACCTGGACAGTCTCTCTCACAGAACTGGCAGCCAGAATATCACTGAGAATCTTGAGAAGGAAAACAAGTCTCTGACACAGACTTAGCTGAAATAGAAATAGGAGTGGGACCTCTGCCACAGGCCCTTTGCTCTAGAACATGATTTGTGAGGTGAATCCTTCTCAAGATTATTGATGCCTGAATCTCCCTTAGGTAGTTTTCTTCAAATAGTCACCGACTGACAGGTTGCCATTAGATTGTTTTTATTTTTTTCCTTAACGTGGCTTTGAAGAGTTCCGAGTGGAGCTTCTTCTGACATCTAGTCCAGTGTGTTGTCACTGGATTTGATGTTTTTGTTAAGGGGGGGAATTCGGAAATAATGAATTTAATTGCATGGTGATCTGTGCATTGCAACGGTTCATTTTTCAAGGATTTTTCAAGGATTGACTGAATCCTCTATCCTGGCTTGGTCCAGAGGAAGGCAAAAAAACCCTGACCGTGCTGTGCCAATATGCTGCAGCAGGGAAATAAATTCCTTCCTGACCCCTTGAGAGCCGATCGGGTGAACCCTGGATCAAGTTGTAATGGTGTTGAGAAAGGGGAGATTGGGGCTGGGTGTACCAAGATGGCCGCCGATCAAGCAGTAGGATCTAGGCTGGGGGCTCCCAGATTGATCGGTGCTGCCGTGGGGGGCCTGGATCGATGGACAGGGGGTATAGGTGCTTTCCTGGGGTATGGGGGGGGGGGTTTGTGGGCTGTTTGGTGACAGTTGCTGGGGGTAAGGAGCGGCACGCCGCCAGGCCGCGGATGAAGCCGCGGCCTTTCCTAGATCGCGGCTGCCGCGATTGCACACAGGCCGGCGCGGAGGTATAGAAAAACGCCCGAAAAGGCGAAAAATTGCAGCGGATAGGTGGCAGAGGGGCAGCTTGAGTGGGGGTGGTAGTGTGGGGGTGTAGGGGGAGAATAATGGCGAGGGGGAGAGCCAAAAGTTTTGGGTAAGCTGCAGCGGCTTGTCCTGAAAAGGACAGCCGCCTACAGTCCCAGTAGATGGCTTACCTGCTGGAAACCTGCTGGTTTCCCTGGAAGGGATAAGGAGGAAGCCAGGGGGGTCAGGTGAAGCCGGAGAAAGCCAAGTAGTGGGTCTCTGGAGGGATAGGGAGAGCCTGCTTAGCAGTCTGCCGGATCTCTGACTGTCTGCCTGGTGCCTGGCGAGAGCAGACTCATGCGGAAGCATGGAGCGTCCTACTCTCCCACTGACACTGACTGACTGACAAGTCACTGGGGACCCAACAAGTCACTGGGCCCCATCGCAGCTTCAGTTGCTCCGGGCCAACATGGTCCCGGAAACCAAGAACAACGCGTGGCACGTGCCCCGGCCTGGTAGGCCATATCGCCAGGGCCCGTGATGTGCGCACACCCTGAAGGTGGGTGCCGCACCCGGATCCAGTTACGAACTCCATGCCAAGATGGCGTCTGCTCAAGAAGTACCCTCCCCCAGCATGCCCCGCGAGGGAAAAACCCCTCTGATTGGCTGCTGGCAAGAAGGCGCTCTGACCTGAACTCCACTGCCGCCACCTGCCGTCCCGGGGTGGAAAGGCACCGCAGGAACACAGAATGAACTGACAGCATAGCCCAGCTAGAACAGAAGCTGAATTTGTACAAATCTCCTGGATGAGAGCTACATAAATCTCTCATGCCCTCTAAATTTGAAATAGCACCTGGACTGAAAGTACACAGGCGCTACACTAGTAATTAGAAACAGCAATCTGTCTCCTCCTCTAGTCAGTTCCATCCCCCCACAGTTAGAACCACACATGAGGGAACACATTTAAGCCCTTGATAGCCCCCTAGTGTAAATCCCTTCCCTGCCAGTGACAAAATAATCAGTGCATTTTTATAGCACTGATCCCTGTAAGTGTCAAAAGTGTTCGATCTGTCCGCTGCAATGTCGCAGTCCAGCAAAAAAATTGCAGATCCTCGCCATTACTAGTAAAAAAATGATTAATAATAAAAATGCCATAAATCTATCCCCTGTTTTGTAGACACTATGGCCCGGATTCACATAGCACTTACACCGACGTACCTACACATACGCCGCGTAAGTACAAATGTGCGCCGTCGTATCTATGCGCCGGACATATCGTGGGCGCATATTTACGCTGGATGCATATGGAAGTTTCAATTCAGATATGCAAATGAGGGAGATACGCCGATTCACGAACATAGATGCGCCCGGCGCATGTTTGATGCGATTTGCTTAAGGGTTACGTCCGGTATAAAGTTATTCCTCATATAGGAGGTGCAACCCATGCAAAGGCATAGACCAGGGAACGGACGCCGTCGAATTTTACGTTGTGTATGCCGTTTACGTAGTACGTGAATAGGGCTGGGCGTAGGTTACGTTCACGTCGTAGGCAGTGTTTCGACGTATCTTAGGCAGTTATTTCAACGTGACTGTGAGCATGCGCACTGGGATGCGTCCAAGATACGACGCATGCGCTGTTCGTTTTTAGTAGTTGTTTGAAGCTCAGCCCATCATTTGCATGGGGTCACGCTTCATTTAAATGTATCACGCCCACTTCCTGCCCACTTCCACCTACTGTGACTTACGTCGGCTTACGCCAACGAATATACGCTACACCGGCGCAACGTTGGGAGCATTTTCTTTGTGAATTCCATACTTGTCTCCCTGCGTAGCGCCGGCGTATAAGATATGCTACGGCGGCATAAAAATGCGCCGATGTACGTGAATCTACCACTATGGGCCAACAGGAACAGTTAGGCTGGCGGATGTATCCGCCACTTGTTTTAAGCCGGCGTTTCTGTTTTCTGTAACCAGAAAACAAGAAACGCGGGTACGCTGCGAGCAGCGTATTGTGATTTTTCAACTTAAAAATGGCGCCGGGGGCGTACCGCTCAAAAATATGTAGAGCGGAAATCGAATACATATTGGCCGACGCAGTACGTTAACTTTCCGACAACGCGGCGCAGACATGGGGTTGTTTTTTTAATAGGCGTCGTCATCGCGTCGGAAAAAAAAAAAAAACGTTTTGGGGGATATTTATTATAGCATGCGCACGGGGATGTTTTAACACTCGTGCGCAGTACGTTCGCGGCGGGAAATCATTTTTGTTTATAGCACAAAGAATAAAAAATGAGAAGCCGCAGAGGTGATCAAATACCACTAAAAAAAATATTGCTCTATTTGTTTTTTAACATTTTTTGGGAAAAAAAAAAGTTAAAATCATTTTTGTTTATAGCACAAAGAATAAAAACCGCAGAGGTGATCAAATACCACTAAAAAAAAGCTCTATTTGTGGGAAAAAAAGGACGTTAATTTATTTGGGTACAGTGTCGCACGACCACGTAATTGGCAGTTAAAGTAACGGAGTGCTGTATCGCAAAAAATGGCCTAGTCACTAAGAGGGCAAAGCCTTCCGGTCCTTAAAGCGGAGTTCCACCCAAAAATGGAACTTCCACTAATCCCACTCCTCACCCCCTTACATGCCACATTTGAGGGGGGAGTGGGGGCTTCAGGAGGAGTGGAACTTCCTGTCCCACTTCCTCCTTCCGCCGAGGGGCTGGTAAGGCGATTAAGCTTAATCGCCTTATTGCAGCCCCTCCCCTAGGCAATCGCCTAGGACACTGACAGGTCCCATGCGATCGCCTGTCCAATCAGCGGCGGGCCGCTCCGCTCGCGCATGTGCAGTGCCGCTCGCGCATGCACAGTGGGTGCCTGGCCGTGAAGCCGAAGGCTGTCATAGCTGGGTGCCCACAATTGTGATGAGGACGCCGGCCGGGGAGGGGGGGAGAGGAGAGGAGCCCCGGTCGGCGCGTCGCTGGAACGCTGGAGCAGGTAAGTGTCTGTTTATTAAAAACCAGCAGCTACACTTTTTGTAGCTGCTGACTTTTAATAAACATATAACTAGGCTGGAACACCCCTTTAAGTGGTTCATTTAGTAGACTAAACTATTTTAGTTGACCAAATTAACACTGCTGTAAGCAAATATTATGCATTTTGCAAGAAAAAACTTTCCACCCTGAGATAAATGTCCACTCCTGAACAATCTACAATGATCCCTTTCACCATAAAGATCAGATATGCACTCACCAAACTAAAATGCCTTTCTTTGTCAAGAAAAGGTACACAAGCTCAAGATGTCTCCCAAGGAATCCTCCTCTTTTAGCATGGATGGCTGCTTGGGGCTCCAGACTGCAGTGTCTCCCCTCCCCAATAGAGTGAAAGCAGGCTCAAGTTGTCTCTCAAAGAATCATTCTCTGGATGGCTGTTTTAGATACCAAAGGAGGATGGTTCACCCACAGAAAAAAAGAAAATCCTCACATAGTGTGATACATTCTTATAAAGTAATTTATTAAAACAACTTTACAGTAACAAGTGTATACAGTAAAAGCCATCAAGACCTAAATCCAGCTATGTCTCTTAGTTTATTGGGGGGGGGGGGGGGGAGAAAAGGTTTTAACTTTTCCCCACTCTACACATTTTCTTTCTGTTTTGTTTTGTCTGTCTTTACTCTCCCCAAGGTGGACACCAATGGCAATAAAAACCTGGCAGAGGCTCTAGCCCTTCCCTGTCCAAAACAAAATAAAAAGATTTGGCCAGAGTTGCACCATAAAGTACAAGTCCAGCTTAAAGAAAAAGATATTGGGCCAGATTCAGGTAGAGTTAGGCTGGCGGATCAATGGATCCGCCAGCCTAACTGTCACTTTAAGCCGGCGTTTTTGTTTTCTGTAACCAGAAAACAAGAAACGCCGGGTTGGAGTTCCGATGCGATCGGCGTAATTGAATTTCGCCATCGCATCGTTACTTCAACTTAAAAATGGCGCCGGGGGCGTTCCCGCCGATTTACGCTCAAAAAATATGTTAATGAGCGGAAATCGGCAATTCACGATCTTTTTCGGGCGCGACGGAGTGACTTTACGACGTTTCCGGAAGCGATACGCGGCGTATAGATAAAGCAGCCCCCTAGTGGAATATCCTATGTTAGGTATAGCCGTCGTCATCGCGTCGGAAAAAAACCAAATCGCGTCGTTTGCGTAAAACATTCATGAATGGGGATGTGACGTCATTGACGTTCACTGACAGAACTTGGAGCATGCGCACTGGGATGCATTGACACTCGACGCATGCGCAGTACGTTCGCCGCGGGATCGCGCTTATTTTAAATAATACGCGCCCCGTACCCGCCCAATTTGAATTCCGCCGGCTCATTTGCGATACGCTGCCGCAACTTTAGGAGCAAGTGCTTCATGAATAACAGCACTTGCTCCTAAAATTTCTGCAGCGTAACGTAAATGAGATGCGTTACTCCAGAGCAAAGATGCTCTGATCTACCTGAATCTGGCCCATAAAATACATTTCCCAGCACTTAAAAAAAAAAAAAAAAACAGTTCCAAATGCTATTCTCACCACCTCTCTGGCATTGACCACCACAGACTCCATCAAACATACTGCGTCTTTCAGAGTGAATGACGTCTAGGATGATTCAACACACTTCCTGAGAGCTCAGGGCTCTAATCTCATAGGAGAATTCTGCAGAGAGTGGTGCCACGTCATTACACTGTCTTTAGCAGTTAGGATCTGCCCACTGCTGGACTAAGAAGAAGGAGAAGTAAATGTTATGCCACCAAAAAAATAGGTATCTATACACAGGGCCGGCCTTAGGTGTTCAGGCGCCCTGTGCGAGCTAATCCTGTGGCGCCCCCCCAGACCGCTACACACTGACCGCTACACAATAAACTACCCGCAGACCACTACACAATACACAACCCATAGACCTACACAATACACACTGACCGCTACACAATACACTACCCACAGACAACTACACAATACACATTGACACTACAGCATTGGTGGACTACAAGGCCCAGCATTTTACTATAGGAGGCATTGGTGAACTACAAGGCCCAGCATTTTACTATAGGGGCATTTGTGGACTACAAGGCCCAGCATTTTACTATAGGGGCATTGGTGGACTACAAGGCCCAACATTTTACTATAGGGGCATTGGTGGACAACAAGGCCCAGCATTTTACTATAGGGGCATTGGTGGACTACAAGGCCCAGCATTTTTACTATAGGAGGCATTGGTGGACTACAAGGGCCAGCATTTTACTATAGGGGCACTGGTGGACTACAAGGCCCAACATTTTACTATAGGGGCATTGGTGGACAACAAGGCCCAGCATTTTACTATACGGGGGCATTGGTGGACTACAAGGCCCAGCATTTTACACAGGAGGCAAGGCCTCCTAAGTAAAATGCTGGGCCTTGTAGTCCACCAATGCCTCTACAGTAAAATGCTGGGCCCTTGTACCACCATGCCTCCTATAGTAAAATGTTGGGCCCTGTAGTCCACCAATGCCCCTATAGTCAAATGCTGGGCCTTGTAGTCCACCAATGCCTCCTATAGTAAAAGCCCCAGCATTTTATTATGGAGGCATAACACGTTAGACACTGACTTTCTGGCTGCTCCCTCCCACTCCCCAGACCAATACCTACTCCCCTGGGCCAGCAGCAAAAACTCACGAGGGAGACAAGTCTCTCACCTTTTTTTTTCTTCCTACTGCCGACGCCTGTCACACTAAATGCCCGGGCCGCTCCCCGACGGACATGACCACTTGACCTAATCACAGGGTGCCAGGGGCAGGTGGGAGAGAGGAGGAGGTGAGGGGGATGAGAGAGAGGGGGTGAAGTGAGTTGGTGGGGGTGAGGAAGAGAGAGAGAGAGAGAGAGAGGTGGGTGGGAGAGAGGAGGTGAGCGAGGGGCTAAGTATGAGAGAGAGGAGGGGGGCTGACACAGAGGAGGGGGGGTGACACAGAGGAGGGGGAGGTAAGCTGACACAGAGGAGGGGGAGGTAAGCTGACACAGAGGAGGGGGAGGTAAGCTGACACAGAGGAGGGGGAGGTAAGCTGACACAGAGGAGGCGGTGTAAGCTGACACAGAGGAGGGGGAGGTAAGCTGACACAGAGGAGGGGGAGGTAAGCTGACACAGAGGAGGGGGAGGTAAGCTGACACAGAGGAGGGGGGAGGTAAGCTGACACAGAGGAGGGGGAGGTAAGCTGACACAGAGGAGGGGGAGGTAAGCTGACACAGAGGAGGGGGGTAGGTAAGCTGACACAGAGGAGGGGGAGGTAAGCTGACACAGAGGAGGGGGAGTGACACGAAGGAGGGGGGTAAGCTGACACAGAGGAGGGGGGGTAAGATGACAGAGGGGGGTGACACAAAGGAGGGGGGTGACACAGAGGAGGAGGGGTGACACAGAGGAGGAGGGGTGACACAGAGGAGGAGGGGGTGACACAGAGGAGGAGGGGGTGACACAGAGGAGGAGGGGGTGACACACAGAGGAGGGGGGGTGACACAGAGGAGGGGGGGTGACACAGAGGAGGGGGGGTGACACAGAAGAGGGGGGTTGACACAGAAGAGGGGGGGTGACACAGAGGAGGGGGTGTAAGCTGACACAGAGGAGGGGGTGTAAGCTGACACAGAGGAGGCGGTGTAAGCTGACACAGAGGAGGCGGTGTAAGCTGACACAGAGGAGGCGGTGTAAGCTGACACAGAGGAGGCGGTGTAAACTGACACAGAGGAGGGGGAGGTAAGCTGACACAGAGGAGGGGGAGGTAAGCTGACACAGAGGAGGGGGAGGTAAGCTGACAGAGGAGGGGGAGTGACACGAAGGAGGGGGGTAAGCTGACAGAGGGGGGGTGACACAAAGGAGGGGGGTGGGGTGACACAGAAGAGGGAGGGGGGGTGACACAGAAGAGGGAGGGGGGGGTGACACAGAAGAGGAGGGGTGACACAGAGGAGGAGGGGTGACACAGAGGAGGGGGGTGACACAGAGGAGGGGGGGTGACACAGAGGAAGGGGGGTGACACAGAAGAGGGAGGGGGGGTGACACAGAGGAGGGGGGGTGACACAGAGGAGGGGGGTGACACAGAGGAGGGGGGGGGTAACACAGAAGAGGGAGGTGACACAGAGGAGGGGGGGTGACACAGAGGAGGGGGGGGTGACACAGAGGAGGGGGGGTGACACAGAGGAGGGGGGTGACACAGAGGAGGGGGGGTGACACAGAGGAGGGGGGTGACATAACATCATTTTTTTGTACGTTTTTTTTTTATAAATTCAGTGTCAGGCTATCTTGTGCCCACCCTCCTCATTGGAGTACAGGCAATGGGAAGGAGGGAATGACACCTGTCAGCCTGCTAGGTTAGGAGGAGGGGAGGGGACCGGACGGGCGGCCTTACCGTTACTTTTCTTCAGCGTGTACGGCAGCAGTCCGTTCCTCCCGTCCCGTTCCTGGCTTCAGTCAGACTCAGTGCCCTCTGCTACTGGTGGCTGGCGCCGTTAGAATTTGAAGCTGCATGCATTACGCATGCACGCTTTACGCAACGGCGCCACGCTACACCAGGACAGTAGCGGGGGAGAGGAGGGAGGAAGGAGGAAGGGGGGGCCAAGGGGACCAGTGTGAGTGTGTGTCAGACACTTTGGGCGCAACGGCGCCCCCCCCCCTGCAGCGGCGGCCACCCCTGTCCCATTCAACACATCATTCAGGGTAAAATGCCTGCGAGCTGTGATGGCCGCACGGTGCCCCTGTCGTTCATGGCGCCTTGTGCGGTCGCACAGCCCGCACACCCCAAAGGCCGGCCCTGTCTATACATGCTTCATTTTTTAAGTGTCTAACAGGAAATATTCAGTCACTTTAAAGAGATGTTTATTGTGTCACTGATACAGGAAGTGAAGGGAAATCTCTGAACAAAAAAATCCTGACAGTGGCCTTAAACCCTTAGGTCGCGTACAAACGATCGGTCCAAACCGATGAGAATGGTCCGACGGACAGTTTTCATCGGTTCACAGACTGATGGACTGATGGTCTGATGTGCGTAGACACCACCAGTTCAAAAACCGATCGTGTCAGTACGCGGTGACGTAAAACACAACGATGTGCTGAAAAAAATGAAGTTCAATGCCTTCAAGCATGCGTCGACTTGATTCTGAGCATGCGCAGGTTTTTGGACCGATGCTTTTGCTTCCATCGGTCCGATTTTAAAGCAAGTTTTAAAACTTTGGTCCGACGGACCGATGGGCCGTACACACGGTCGGTTTGGACCGATGAAACTGGACTTAAGTCCATTTTCATTGGTTTGGACCGATCGTGTGTACGCGGCCTTACATATACCCAGTGAATCAACTGGTCTCAGGTGATAACCAGAGATGAAACAAATCCTCCTTCATGAGTTGAATCTGTCTATCTGCAGTCTTCTCTAATCTACATTCATTCAAAGTGCAGAATTTATAAGCTTGTCTGAGCTGTCAGAAAAAAAGTGTGGGGGGAGATGAAGTTACACTCTGCATAGCTCAGTGAGGAGAGCTCTGAGAGATGATTGGAGGGAAGAGACACGCCCCCCTCCACACAGCTCACAGGAACAGAGCTGAGGATGTCAATCTGCTCTAGGTCTCTTCCCTGGAACAAAGTAGCAGACAGAAATGACACTGGGTTTAGTACAAGTACACACTATAGAGGGATATACTTTTCATATATTAAATGTCTAATGCCGCGTACACACGTGAAATTTTTTTTTTTTAAATGGTCATTAAAAACGATCGTGTGTAGGCTTCAGAGCATTTTTCTCGACGTGAAAAATGGGCATAAAAAATTTAGAACATGCTCTAAATTTTCGCGTAGTTTTTTCACGTCGTGAAAAGCGGTTGTGTATAGGCTTTAACAACATGAAAAAAATGCTCATTCTCAGAAGCAAGTTATGAGACGGGAGCACTTGTTCTGGTAAAACTAGCGTTTGTAATGGAGATTCGTCATGCTGTAACAGACAGAAAAGCACGAATCGTCTCTCACTAAACTTTTACTAGCACAAAATCAGCAAAAACAGCCCAAAGGGTGGCGCCATCTGAATGGAACTTCCGCCTTAATAGTGCCATCGTGTGTGTTGTACGTCACCGCGCTTTGCTCGAGCATTTTTTTTTTCACGATCGTGTGTAGGTTCGTCGTTTTTTCTTGGACATTAAAAATGGTCGTGTGTACACAGCTTGAGATTTACAACCACTTTAACCATTACCTACTCTATCCAAAACTCAACAATGTTAATATATTGCTAATGTCTCCTGAACAGTATTAGTAATGTTGTATTCATTTCTGGGAGATGTTCTCTACAGGAATGTCATGAGGGAGACTTCATGACAGTAATAAAAACCTAACAATTTTGTCCAGTGGGGATAAATGTTCTTACTTACCTGATCTTCTGCTCCCCTGGCATGCAGTGCTCCCCATGCTCCAGGAGTGGACTGTCCCTCAGAGCTATCAAGTCCAGTGCAACACTATGGACTCTGCATTGTTTATGACAACAGGACCTCTTTTGTGCAGGGAAGAAGACACTGCGGGGACCGGTCTAGCAGCGCAGAGGATCAAGTAAGTAAATCTTTTTTTCTGTGTCTCCTAAACCTAAACGAGCAATTAACCCTTGCAGTGCAGGCACAGCCCTACTACAAGTGATATATTTAAAAGTTTCCCAGAGTTGGGCTTTAACCTCTGCTTCTTGTCAGTGTGGGAAAGGCTTTCACAATGTTGCACACACAATAGAGAGCATATCTAAATCTAGTCATGTGATAGACTTGGAACAGCAAGTCTTACAGGGGTCAGGAAGGAATTTTTTCCCTGCTGGAGCATATTGGCCGAGCACCGCCGGGGTTTTTTGCCTTCCTCTGGACCAAGCCTGGAAAGAGGAGTTAGCCAATTCCTCTCCCCACTGCCCCGAAATCCCCCCCCCCGTGTATTGACGATCATGGCACGTAGGCAATATTCTGCCGAAACCATTTGGAGTTTGAGGCAATGCGCCGCAATACTGCCAGCCATCACCAAAAAGGCCCTAAGAACTGAGCGACTATTGAGAATCGATCATAGATCGACGGTCAGTCATTTCAGCCATTTACCCCAGCTCAAGCACATATCATGTGCTCTGATCAACACAAGATCGGCAGTAAAACACCGACTAGAAATCCGCGACTTCATTCAACAAAAGGATCTAGACTGTCTTTTTATTACAGAGAGCTGGCTCACAGCCGACTGTAACACCATTCTAGGAGAACTGGTGCCAGAAAATTACCGTATCATAACGGAAAACAGAATAGGGCAAAGAGGAGGCGGCCTGGCGGTGATCCTCAAGACTCATCTTACGATCACCAAACCAGTCCGCCAAAACCCTCTTCCATTCATGGAAACCCTTACTCTACAACTTCAAGCAAGTTCAAAGGAGACCGTCCACATTCTGCTCTGCTATAGGCCGCCCGGCCCAAAATCGCAGCTGCTATCATCATGGACGGATTTCTTCTCCACTTATACCCTCAACAGCAAACACCTGTTGCTGCTCGGGGATTTCAATCTCTGGGCCAACTCCTCACAGGACCCCATTGCCGACGCCTGTATTGACCACCTGGAAGGATTAGGATTGCAGCAACTAGTATGTGGGCCCACACATGCTTCAGGTCACACACTTGATCTTATTTTCAGACAAGCTCTGGAAATAAAAATTTGGGAAAATGAAAAATTGCCATGGACAGATCACCATGCAATTACCTTCAATATTTCCACAATCCCCCCCGCAACAAAAACATCAAATCCAGTGACAACACACTGGACTAGATGTCAGAAGAAGCTCCACTCGGAACTCTTCAAAACCACTTTAAGGAAAAAAAATACAAACAACTCCGCCGCATCAAACGGCCGTTGAAACATTGGAAGCCATAAACTCGGCCATGCTACAGTCAGCCGACTTGGTAGCGCCGAAGCGACGAACCCGCATCCGGAAAACCAACCGCAGCTGGTTTAGCAACCAACTGTCGTTACTGAAGCAAGAACGCAGAAGGGCCGAATCTGCCTGGAAAAGATGTTCTTCAGAGCTAAACCTATCCATCTACAAGGCGACTACAAGAAAATACCACAAAGGAATTTTCCAAGCCAAGAAAAATTATTTTTCGGAGGCTATCAACGGCGCCCTAAACCGCCCCCGCGAACTCTTCAAGATGGTCACCCAGACCATGAAGCCAGGATGCATTGAAACCCCCAGCTCGGACACACAAGAATTTTGCAATGAACTATCGGATTACTTCATTAATAAAATCGAGGTGATCCGTGAAAGCATTCAGCAAAACAATTCCCCCCTCAGCCCCCCCTGCAGCCTCTCACACAACACCCATAGTAATTCTTCTATATCAGGTAAGTTCGCCCTGGAACCCATCTCCATCGAGACCACTAAGAATGTCATTTGTGCTCTGCGTAATAGCACAGCGCCAAATGACGTTATCCCCACCAAACTGCTGAAGGAATGCGCCGACATTCTGGCTCCTCCCATCACGCAGCTTATCAACCAGTCTTTCTTGGAAGGCATAGTGCCCTCACAGTTGAAAGAGGGTGTAATCCAACCCATCCTGAAGAAACCCTCCCTGGACCCCAAGGATCCACTCCACCGCCGTCCCATAACTAGCCTCAACGTACTCTCAAAGATAATGGAAAAAGTAGTGGTACAACAGCTGCAACAGCATCTAGATACCCACAAGCTACTTGACCCATTGCAATCAGGCTTCCGTCCCGGACACGGGACAGAAACAGCATTACTGAAAGTATGGGACGATGTTCTCAAGGCCGCAGACGAAGGAGAATCTTGTCTTCTAGTTCTGTTGGACCTAAGTGCCGCTTTCGACACTGTAGACCACAATCTGTTACTGACTCGGCTTGCTGAAGTAGCCAGAGTCGCAGAAGGCGATCTATCTTGGTTCTCCTCTTTTCTGGAAAACCGATCGCAAACAGTGAAGTTAGGACCTTTCACGTCTGACAAACGCACAGTAACATGCGGAGTCCCTCAAGGATCGCCTCTGTCACCAGTGCTGTTTAACATATATCTTCGTCCTCTCTTTGAGATTATCAGCAGCCAAAAACTGCTCTACCACTCATATGCAGATGACACACAACTCTATTTCCGCATCTGCAACAGACAGGATCACCACCTCAATCTAGAGACATGTCTCTCTTTGATAGAGGACTGGATGACAAAGAGTTATCTCAAACTCAATGGAGCGAAAACAGAACTTCTCCTGTTTCACGCCAAGCGTATGAATCAACTTTCAACAGCATGGACCCCCCCGCCCATTCTGGGCAAGCTCATCACCCCTAGCGCCAAAGTCAAAAGCCTAGGGGTCATTTTTGACTCCCTTATGACAATGGACGCACAAATAGGGTCAGTAGTCAGCGGATCTCACCATCTGCTGCGCCTACTACGCAGACTCACTCCGTTCATCCCTAAAGAAGATTTAGCGGTCGTGGTGGGAGCAATTGTTAACTCCAGACTGGATTATGCAAATGCCCTTTACCTCGGCCTCCCCAAGTACCAAATCGCTCGTCTGCAAGTCGTTCAGAATACGGCCGCCAGACTGGTGACTGGGAAAAAACCCTGGGAATCCATCTCACCTTCACTGAGAGCACTTCATTGGCTGCCAGTCAAAGACAGAATCGCTTTTAAAGCTCTCTGTCTTACACATAGATGTGTCCATGGGAATGCCCCCCTTTATTTATGCGAAATAATAAAAGCGCATAATCCCAATCGCGTTTTGCGATCCACGAATCAGAACCTGCTCCAGGTTCCGAAAGCCAACTTCAAGTCCAAGGGAGAAAGGAGATTCGCGATCCAAGGTCCCAAACTATGGAACGCTTTACCAACCAGCATTCGGTTGGAGGAGAACCACCTAGCATTTAGGAAAAAGGTCAAGACTTTTCTCTTTTGATATCAAAGGAGACAGGAACAACAAGCGCCCAGAGGCGATTCAGTTCGCATGTGCCGCGCTATACAAGTTTTCATTCATTCATTCATTCATTCATTTTTTTCATTCATTCATTCAATGTACAGTATATGGAGATGTGGAAGGATCTTGTTAGTGCTAAACTTCCTTGGTACACTGAGGGACAAACATTGCATGTTTAAGCCTGTACACAATCCCGAACATCTCTGGTTAAGCCAGTGAATGGTCTCTAGGAGTCAAGCATGCCGCCAGCTGTCTTTCCTCTGGATGTCCTCCCAGTGGGACTTGTGTTCTACGACACTCACCCTCTGCCCCATGACTGTAAAATTGTTATAATGTTCTCACAACAGTCTTGGGATGCATGACATTTCTCACAGATGGGTTCTATCATATCTCCGTGTGAGAAGGGATTTTCTAAAATGGTCACGTTCATCCTCCCATTTATAGAATTTACCTACTGTCAGCCAAAGTTTTTTTTTTTTCTTTTTCTCTCATCATAGAGGAATAGAACATATTTCAAATATTTACTTATTTACAGATTAGATCATGCGTGTAGTAACACCCATGTTTGTAAATGAACATGAAAAGTGAAAGAAGGAATCTTTAATTGCGGGTAAGCAAAAGGTGTAACTGCAATTAAGGATGGGCAGCAAAGGCAGGTGCCTAGAGAGCAGACACAAGGGTTGGGGTGTTGAGGCATGACAAAATGAATTAAACAATTGGTATGAGGCCGACAACCAAGAAATGTAATATTACAAACATATCTCTGTGTTTTATTATTAGCAATGGGCATGGCACAATGGAAAGAAGTGAAAGGGAAAAATTGGTGCCTAGGGTTCAAAATGTTGATGTTTGACATTTATTTAAATATCTCAAACCTAACTATAGCCAAGTTGTTGTCATTTTGCTTTTCTTTTTTCTTTGAAACAGCAGAAGTTAGACCCTAAAAATCTGTCAGATTTGTATTACCATCTGTATCCCTATTTTGTTGATTTCTCATCACTTCCTGTGAGAACAGGAAGTGATGAGAACCTCTCTCGTGGAGAACAAACAAAACGGAAAATTGTATCAAATACTTACTGTACTTTCCTGGTGACAATCAATGGCAACATGCTACCACATGTATTCTGTCATGTTGGCGCCAGGAATAGGGAAAATTGTATCAAATACTTGTGGTAGAATGCTGCCATGTTGGCAGCAGGAAAACTGTTTAAGGTCTAATGCCCACTAAGTAGGAGTTTACAGTGTTTTCATGAGGGCAAAAAGCACAGACCTCTTGTGTTCCAGGCATCTCTCCCTGGGCCCATACTGCTCTAAGCATACCATTGGGTACACCATGGAGTCCCACCCAGCTGCAGTAGCTTTCAGCCTCTCAGGCTGCTGGCGGTGGCACTGCAAGCTGCACCTGTGCCTTTTGTCTGCACGAAAATGCCAGGATCTGGTCCACACGGGCTGAACTCCCAGTGTGCATAAGGACCTTTAGAGTTGGGAAGGGTGAGAACTTCTTGCAATGTTTTTATTGCTGTTCCTTCTTGTTCCTGGTGACAACCACTTCACCCATTTGTTAGCTGTTTTTCCTGAGATAAGAAACACATTAGTATGGGAAGATTAAGGTATTACAACAAATACAAAACCAAATAAAAAAAAATAAAAAAACATTATTTCCTACACAAAATATACTTATTAAACTAGCTCTAACAACCACCTTAGGTATATGCAAGACAAGTTTGAGCCATTTTCCTGCTGAAAAAAAACATGGTTTTCCCGATGGAAAAACTGATCGTGTGTACAGGGCATCATGTGTGTGGATGTCCCACAACTAGCAGGAATAGTTAAGGAGAAACTTTCATTCTCCTCTGACTGCCCTACTATGAGGCTGCATGATCCCCCGACTTTCTATCTGGACAGTGCTAATTGGCCCTGTGCTGATCACACGCACCCTACAAAAAAAACTTCTAGCAATACACACCAAATTGAGCCTGTGCAGAATGCCCCCAGAGCTCTGTACTATAAGGAGAGGGATTGGGGATAGTAAAAGAAGGAGAGGATAGAGAAAACAGGATCAAACCTCCTTTTTACACAATGCAGAGGATTAACCTGTTATGTTCCACAGTGAGTATAACAAGCATGCTTTACTGCATTAACAGATGGATTTTACGGTTAAAGCGGAGGTCCATCCGAATTTTGTTTTTTAAAAGCCAGCAGCTATAAATACTGCAGCTGCTGACTTTTAATAAATGGACACTTACCTGTCTAGCGCACCCGCAATGTCGACAGCCGAGGCCGAGCAATCGCTCGTCTCTCGGCGGCCCCCGCGGCTTCACTGCCCGGTTCGTGGAGGGTGACGTAAAGGGGCGTGACTCCCGCAGGAGTCTATTCCTAGAAGTGGGTGTAAATACCTGTATTATACAGGTATCTACACCCCCTCCCCTCTGAAAGGTGCCAAATGTGAAACCGGAGGGGAGGAGGGTTCCGAAAAGCGGAGGTTCATTTTTTGTGCTTTAAAGCGGTATTTCACCCTAAATATAAGATCTCCCATGCGCTTCAGCATACTGGCGTCAGCGCCAGTATGCTGGTTTTTTTTTTTTTTTATAGCACACTTACTGTTTTATCGTAGAAATCCTTTTCTGTCCCCCGCGGTGGACGGCGCCAGTACAGCGCGTCACATCTTCCTAAGATACCCGATATGGACTCGGGTATTTCCGGCGCTATGCGGCGCCTGCGCACAGACCTAGGAGCTGACTGCGCAGGCGCCGTATTTCTCCGAGTCCTACGGCTATGGCGCGTCACGCCCTCCGAAATAGGACTCGGAGAAATACGGCGCCTGCGCAGTCAGCTCCTAGGTCTGTGCGCAGGCGCCGCATAGCGCCGGAAATACCCGAGTCCATATCGGGTATCTTAGGAAGATGTGACGCGCTGTACTGGCGCCGTCCACCGCGGGGGACAGAAAAGGATTTCTACGATAAAACAGTAAGTGTGCTATAAAAAAAAAAAAAACCCAGCATACTGGCGCTGACGCCAGTATGCTGAAGCGCATGGGAGATCTTATATTTAGGGTGAAACTCCGCTTTAAGTAACGCTTTAATCCGTTCCCAGTTATTTTAAGGATACTGGCATCTAGCATATCAATCCAGTATTGATCATATCCAGCCACAGTGAGAAATGATCTTTATCTGTTGCCAGGCGATATCAAAATTTGTCCTCATAAGCCATAAATAGACGTAAAAGGAATGTAAGGCAATAATTCCCCAATTTGTATGTCTGATAAGCATTGATGTTTAGATTGTCCCATATAAAGTGCCTTAAAAAAGTATTCATACCCTTTGACATTTTCCACATTTTGTCATGTTAAAACCAAAAACGTAAATTAATTTTTATTGGGATTTTATGTGATAGACCAACACAAAGTGGCACATAATTGTGAAGTGGAAGGAAAATGAAAAACTTCCAATTTTTTTACAAATAAATATGTGAAAAGTGTGGTGTGCAATTGTCCCCTTTACTCTTGTACCCTTAACTAAAATCTAGTGGAACCAATTGCCTTCAGTGTTACCTAATTAGTAAATAGTAGGGATCGACAATGCTGATATTTTCGGACACCTCTCCTGTAATAGCCACTATTTTGGTACTCTTTATGGAGAGATCGGGGGTCTATAAGATCCCAAACCCCTCCTCTGCACCTCAAGTATTCAAAACGTCAAGATCAGAGTTTTTGAATACTTTATTTTCTTAAAACTGTCACCTTTAACCACTTGCTTACTGGGCACCTAAACCCCCTTCGTTCCCAGACGAAATTTCAGCTTCCGGCACTGCGTCGCTTTAACTGACATTTGTACGGTCGTGCGACGTGGCTCCCAAACAAAATTGACGTCCTTTTTTTCCCCACAAATAGAGCTTTATTTTGGTGGTATTTGATCACCTCTGCGATTTTTATTTTTTGCGCTATAAACAAAAAAAGAGCGACAATTTAAAAAATATATATATATGTTTTTACTTGTTGCTATAATAAATATCCCAATTTTTTTTAAAAAAAACTATTTTTTTTCTCAGTTAAGGCCGATACGTATTTTTTTACGTATTTTTGTAAAAAAAATAAAATCGCAATAAGCGACTGGTTTGCGCAAAAGTTTTTTTATTATTAAGATTTTTTTTTATTATTATTTTTTTTACTAGTAATGGCGGCGATCTGCGATTTTTATTGGGACTGCGATATTGCGGCGGACATATCGGACACTTTTGACACAAATTTGGGACCATTCACATTTATACAGCGATCAGTGCTATAAAAATGCACTAATTACTGTATAAATGTGACTGGCAGGGAAGGGGTTAACACTTGGGGGTGAGGAAGGGGTTAAATGTGTATCATGGGTGTGTTCTAACTGTGTGGGGGAGGGGGGTGACTGGGGGAGGTAACCGATACTGTGTCCCTATGTACAAGGGACACAGATTGGTCTCCTCTCCTCTGACAGCACGTGGAGCTCTGTGTTTACACACAGAGCTCCACGTCCCTGCTGTCATCTGCTTGTGTTCCCGCCGATCACATTTACCCGACGGACATCGCGGCCGCCAGGTACATGCATCGCTTCTTCAGCGATGCGGCGGGACAGTGTTTACCCGCGGCGCGCCACCCAGTGGCGCACGGGTAATGCACTTTAAATCACGTCCAAAGACGTCAACTTGGCTCTTTAGAGCCGCGGTGTTGACGTCTTTTGTCAATAGCGCGGGTCTCAAGTGGTTAAGATGCCAGTAATCCGGGAAGAGATGTGCGGGTTACTAGATCCGAGACCTGAACAAAGCATGGGCTTTGTTCGGGTCTTCGACCAGCTGGTGGACTGTGGTACAGGAGAGCTGGGGCATCTCCTCCCGTTGCTTCTAATAACAGCTAAGGCCGCGAACACACGATCAGTCAAAACCGATGAAAACGGACTGAAGGTCTGTTCATCGGTCCAAACCGATCCTGTGTGGGCCCCATCGGTCAGTTATCCTTCAGTCAAAAAAAAGAGAACTTGCTTTAAAATTTAACCGATGGACGCCTAACCTATAGGTCAAAACCGATCGTTAGTATGCAAAAGCATCGGTTAAAAAGCTGCGCATGCTCAGAATCAAGTCGACGCATTCTTGGAAGCACTGAACTTCATTTTTTTTTTCAGCACGTCGTTGTGTTTTACGTCACAGCGTTCTGATACAATCATTTTTTTTAACTGATGGTGTGTAGGCACATCAGACCATCAGTCAGCTTCATCGGTTAGGCCTCATACACACGATATGTTAGCCAGAGGACAATGGTCTGATGGACCGCTTTCATCAGTCAAAACCGATCGTGTGTAGGCCCCATAGGTTATTAAACCTTAGATTAAAAAAAAAAGCAACTTGCTTTAAAATTAACCTATGGACTCGTAACAGATAGGTAAAACAAATCGGTATTAGGCACGACCATCGGTTAAAAACCCGCGCATGCTCAGAATCAAGTCGACGCATGCTTGGAAGCATTGAACTTTTTTTCAGCACGTCGTTGTGTTTTACGCCACCGCGTTCTAATACAATCGTTTTTTTAACTGATGGTGTGTAGGCACATCAGACCATCAGTCAGCTTCATCAGTTAACCTAAGACAACTGTCCCTCAGACCGTTTTCATCGAATGGACTGATCGTGTGTACAAGGCCTTAACCGATAAAAACAGGTCCCTCGGACCGTTCTCATTGGATGGACTGATCGTGTGTTCGCGGCCTAAGGGGCTGCTAAGCCACATCGGTTGTTTTTACAATAAAGCCGACTGTGCGCTTTAAAGAACGGTACCGGGGTCATGCTTCCATGACCCCGGTAAAACCCATTGAAGCAATATCGGTAAGATCGGTTTAGTTTGAGACCGATACCAATTTTTCCGAAAATGCTGGTATTAGCCTTCCTGAAAATCGGTTGATCCCTAGTTACCTGGGTGTAATTTAATCTCAGTATGAATACAGCTGTTCTGTGAAGCCCTCGGAGTCGGTTCACACTGCAGCGGCACGACTTTAGAGGCGATTTGCAAAACGACTTCTGTATAGAAGTCAATGCAAGTCGCCCCGAGGAACCTTTTTCTAAGTCGGAGCGACTTGCGTCACTCCTATTAGAACGGTTCCATTGCATTGCATGGGACGGGGCTCGCCAGGTGGCTGAGCCACCTGACGTGTCGCCCCAGTGTGAACCAGGTCTCAGAGGTCTGTTAGAAACCCTTAGTGATCAAACAGCATCATGAAGGCCAAGGAACACACTAGACTGGACAGGGATAACGTTATTTGTCCCTTGCAAGGATGACAATCATGATATAGTATTGATATTATCAGGAATGTATTTCTGGTATGTATGGTCAATCTTTATATAGATTAATTGTCATAAAATGTAGCTACCCAAAAGAGTCATATGACCATGTAAAGTTCAAACCATATGAGGACAATTTAAATCAATATTCTTTGTGGCATATGACATGTAAAGGGAGGGTCACCTTTGTGCACAAGCACTGTAATTTGATTGCACTTCTGTTTACATTTCTTTCTAGATCAATCCACCATTACACAGGAATATAGTAAAAATGAAAAAGTAACCACAGTATGTAAATGTTAAGGCTTGCATGCTTTCCATGTCATTTTGCTGTTCTAGGCACTGACCACGAGTCCCTTATGGTGAATATAACGCTAGATTAATATAGCGTATATCATCGGTCTGCGTCTCCCATGTCCTGATGGGCAGCTACACTCTGCGCCTCTACACTCTCCCCACTCCTTGTCACTACTTCTGTCAAAGTTGATGTCTCCGCAGGAAGCTCTCACCGCTAATGTAATAAAGTTCTAGGCAGAAGGGCTGGAAGCTGCATGTGACCAGTCTGGGCTTTGTCAATATTGTGACTAACACAGCTGGAGCTGCAATTCATCATTTCCAGATCTGAGAAAAACTTTGTTCTGTCTTGTGTTCCATTCCTGGAAGCCGCCCATCTTCATAAAATCGCTTTTTAAAAAATCAGATTCTAAACTGTATTCAAATGTCAGCTAGTAACTACCAAGCAAGCTTTAATAGTTGCATTACACAGGCTTGCCTGGACTGATACAGGTGCCAAAAGCCCTGTACCACTAACTAGATCTCCAAAAGAAGCCCATTTTTATGCAAGACAATCTATGCTTATGAGAAAAAAAAATCATTACATGTAATCCCATTGTATTTATGGAGAAACAGTTTTCACACGGCCTCAACTCCAAAAATCTGTTATTGTTTTCAGAGCGCCATTGATCTAATTGCGGACATGGCTAGCCATTCAACATCAGTTGTCTAAATAAAGCTAGCCATACACAAATGCATTTTGAACGAATGTTCAAACACACAATTGTACCAAAATATCCAGTACATTTCACGACTTGCCAAATTCATTATGAGAATATAAACATGTTGTTTACTTAGACATTCAGTTTTGAAAGGAATGTAATATCCTGACTGAAAACCACATTTACAGTTATAAATTTGTTCGAGAAATATTTTCTATCCTCCTTCACTTTTACTCATCACTTCATTTAGAAACGACTGTTGATTTGACCCCACCAATGATTTCAAAATTGAACAGATGTTCTTAAAATAAAACATTTTGAACAAAATTCTATAGAGTATGGTCAAATTCTGTTCTTCGTTATAGGCACTTCTGGAAAATATATATATATATATATATATATATATATATATATATATACATACACACAATATTTCACAAAAGTGAGCACACCTCACATTTTTGTAAATATTTAATTATATCTTTTCATGTGTCAACACTGAAGAAATTACACTTTGCTACAATGTAACGTAGTGAGAGTATAGCTTGTATAAAGCCTCTTACACCACGATCGGACTTCCAATTGACTTTTCCGTGGATTTTGCTCTGAAGGGCGTTGTCCGTGAACTTGGTATGCATACACACGGTAGGACTTTTTCAGCCAACAAACACGAATGTAGTGACGTAATAGACGTACTATGTGTTTTTTCTGCTCTTTATCGCCACCCTTTGGGCAACTTCTGCTATTGTTGTCTGATCTTTAGCATTGGTTCTGAGAATGCGTGTTTGTACTTTGGATTTTCTCCATCGGACATTTGTTGCCGGAAAGTTTGTCTGTTCTCACAGCGAACATTTATCCGATAAAAAAGCGAAAAAGTTAGCCTGATGGAGTGTACACATGGTTGGATTGTCTGCAAAAACAGTTCCGTCGGAGGTGTTGTCAAAAAGTCAGAACGTGTATACGGGCCTTAAAAGTGTAAATTTGCTGCCCCCTCAAAATAACTCAACACACAACCATTGATGTCTAAACCTCTCCAGAAAAAAATGAGTACACCCCTAAGGAAAAATCTCCAAATTGGGCCCAATTAGCCATTTTCCCTCCCAAGTGTTATGTGACTCGTTAGTGTTACAATGTCTCAAGTGGGAATGGGGAGTAGGTGTGTTAAATTTGATGTTATCCCTCTTAGGCCGAGTACACACTATTGAACATGTCCGCTGAAACTGGTCCGCAGACCAGTTTCAGCGGACATGTTCGATCGTGTGTACGGCCTATCGGACCATTTTCCAGCGGACCAAAGTTTTAAAACATGCTTTAAAACCTGTCCGATGGAAACCTGTCCGACGGACAGGTTAGATGGTTAGTACACAAAATCATTGGACCAAAAACCTAGGCATGCTCAGAATCAAATCGACGCATGCTTTTTTCATCACGTCGTTGTGTTCTACGTCACTGCGTTGTGGTCTGATCGGATTTTGGTCCGATGGTGTGTACGCACATCAGACCATCAGACAAGTTCAGAGTTGTCTAATGAAAACGGTCCATCGGACAAGTCTCATCAGACATGTTCGATCGTGTGTACGTGGCCTTACTCTCTCATACTGGTCACTGGAAGTTCAATATGGCACCTCATGGCAAATAACTCTGAGGATCTGAAAAAAATGAATTTTTGCTCTACATAAAGATAGCCTACACCAGTGATGGCGAACCTTGGCACCCCAGATGTTTTCAAACTACATTTCCCATGATGCTCAACTACACCGCAGAGTGCATGAACATCATGGTAAATGTAGTTTTAAAACATCTGGGGTGCCAAAGTTTGCCATCACTGGCCTAGGCTATAATAAGATTGCCAAGACCCTCAAACTGAGCTGTAGTGGTGGCCAAGACCATACAGCGGTTTAACAGGACAGTTTCCACAGTTGCTCAGTGTCATATCCAGAGGTTGTCTTTGGAAAATAGATGTATGAGTGCTATCAGCATTGCTGCAGAGAGTGAAGGGGTGGGGCTCAGCCTGTCTGCCAAGACCATACACCACACATCTCATCAAATTGATGTCTGCATGGCTGCTATCTTAGAAGGAAGCCTCTTCTAAAGATGATGCACAAGAAAGCCTGCAAACAGTTTGCTGAAGGCAAGCAGACTTAGGACATGGATTACTGGAACTATGTCCTGTGGTCTGATGAGACCAAGACAAATGTATTTGGTTCAGATGGTGTGAAGCGTGTGTAGTGGCAACCAGGTGAGGAGTACAAAGATGTGTGTCTTGCCTACAGTCATGGCGGTGGGAGTGTCATGGTCTGGGGATGCATGAATGCTGCCGGGCCGGCACTGGGGAGCTACATTTAATTGAGGAGACCATGAATGCCAACATGTACTGTGACATACTGAAGCAGAGCATGATCCTCTCCCTTGGGAGACTGGGCTGCAGGGCAGTATTCCAACATAACGACCCCAAACACACCTCCAAGATGTCCACTGCCTTGCTAAAGAAGCTGAGGGTAAAGGTGATGGACTGGCCAACCATGTCTCCAGACCTAAACCCTATTGATCATCTGTGGGACATCCTCAAACGGAAGGTGGAGGAGCACAAGGTCTCTAACATTTACCAGCTCCATGATGTCGTCATGGAGGAGTGGAAGAGGACTCCAACGGCAACCTGTGAACTTCTGGTGAACTCCATGTAACGGTTACCACCGCTTACAACCTTCCATCCATCCACGACAAGCTTATCTGACACACTCCGACAATATTGCATATACGATCCATATCCTTTCCCAGAATAAACGAGACAGCGCTCCGTTCTTGCTTCCAAAGATATGACAATTTATTAGTATTTTCTCAGCTTCTTATATCCAGTACAGCATAATACAGTTAATCACAGGACAATGTAATCTCCACCCCCCTATTCACTCACTGAGGATAATTCTTTAATTGGTAGCTAGACATGACGGCACTGTATTATCAATAGGGTTCAATTAACCTTGAATAGTAACACAGACATCTTGTTGAATAAGTTCTCTATACAGCTTTGTCACACAATGGCAGTGAGAGTGGGTGTCTTTACATTGAATAGCCAACACCTTAGGATATTTCAATAGCCTATTATACAAAAGGTATGACTCACTGGCTGACCTGGTCATGTCATCATGACTCCTTGTGATATCTCAGTCCTGCAATATGAAGTATTATTAATGTCCCATCTCATGTAATATGAATTATGATTCACTATTAGCCACCCTATACCCAAAAGGGCACAGGGTGGATTTCGACCCAAGAGTTTTTGGTGCTGCTGGCACAAGAGTATCTCTCATCCTTCCAACGTCTCTGGGTGTCACGGGCCATTCTGTTACATCTCTCCCCTTTCGGTGGGAGACGGACACAGGAGGGAACCCCAAACGGGTTGACTCCGAAGTCCGTCAGTAGTTCCCGTCCTCCAATGCTGGTATCCATACTGTACCCCAAATAAATGGCTCCAAACTGAGCATTACTCCCCCCGCCAACCTCTGCCTCTCTCAGAGAACACGCCTGCCACTGGGGAGAAGGCAGGGTGGCTGGGCTCAGTCCATCATGCTGTTGGGGGTCTGGACCAACTGCCCCCCCTTCCTGGGGTATACCAGTGGAGACTGAAGTCCCATCCACTGGTGCTAGGTGAAAACCCCCCGGTGCTTGCAAAGCAAAGCAGACATCCTCCTGTCCCAGTCCTGTACCATTTTCTGGGGTTGTGCCAGTGGAGACTGAAGTCCCATCCACTACTCCAGGAACCCCCTCTTCTGTTAGTGAGGAGCAGAGGCCTATGACACTCTGCTCTGTTGCCAGCTCTTCTGCTGGGTTGCTGTGAGTGGAGACCATAGTCCCATCCACTACCACAGGATCCCCCTCTTCTGTTAGTGAGGAGCAGAGGCCTATGACACTCTGCTCTGTTGCCAGCTCCTCCGCTGGGTTGCTGTGAGTGGAGACCATAGTCCCATCCACTACCACAGGATCCCCCTCTCCTGTTAGTGAGGAGCAGAGGCCTATGACACTCTGCTCTGTTGCCAGCTCTTCCGCTGTGTTGCTGTGAGTGGAGACCACAGTCCCATCCACTACCACAGGGTCCCCCTCTTCTGCTAGTTGGGAGCAGAGGCTTGGGGTACCCTGCTCTGTTGCCAGTGATTCAGCTGGGGGTAAAAGCTTTACCACCTCAGCTTGTTGCTGGAGAGGGGGGCCAACCGCCCCGGCTCCCTGGAACTCCACACCATCCGCTTCGGCTTTAGGGATGAAAATCTCCATATTTTCCACTGCCGATTCATCAGCCAGGAGTTCACAGTTATCTGACCTTTCCTCATAGTCCCAGGCAATGGGAGCCCCACCCTGCTGCTGAGCCGAGTCTAGCAGCTGTCTGTAGGCGACCTCCAGCTCCCATTCCCGAATGGCCAGAAATTCTAAATCTTCCTGTGACCAGTGGCCTCCTGAGATATTTAATTTTTCCTCTCTGTGCTCCATTATGTCCTCCAAGTGCCACTCCCGATCATCCCCGAAGTCTGGATCACTGGACATCCTCCAATACAATAATCCCAGGCCATCGTAGTCATAGCCTTCTGTGGGGCTGTTATCTGCTGACCACGGGCACTCTTGGGCTACATACCACCGGAGGGCTCTGTAACTCTCATCCAGCTGCATCTCTGCACGGATCAGCCTGCTTAACTCTGCTATCCACTCCTGCTTCGGTTGTTCCCCCAACAACGGCATTCGTACGTCATACTGCGGCCAGTACCTTGCATAGATGGAGGGCAGGATCTTTCCTTGGTGTTGCTGCTCCAGAGCTAACGCTTCCTTCCAGAGTTGGCACCGAATCACATCCGACCATCCCAACAGGACCTCCTCTGATACTGGTCCTCTATGCTGTATCCGCATCTCTTGTAACCTCCTTTGGAATTTCTCTTCAATGGAGACTGGTATCTGCACCTCTCCTCTCTCTTCAGCTGCTACCGCACTTCTTCGCTGTCGCAAGGTGGCATCCACAGCCGCTATAACCCGGTCTATGATCTCCGGCGGAGGATTAGGACCATATTGTGCCAGTCCATGTTTAACAGCCAGATCAAAAAATTCTTCCTCGGGTGTCCTGTCTGTTATGCTGGGCCTCTTAGCTCTATTCATTTCGACAAGTTCTGCGATAATGTCCCTTTTCTTACGGTTGCTGGCCGGTCTGCCCCGGCTCTCCAGTAAGTCCATGAGGGAAGAGAGCTTCATCCGTTCATACAGCGTCTCCATTGTCATGTGTCCTTGTAGCCGTCCTTCTGAAGATGGAATCATCCCACCGCTGCCACCAATGTAACGGATGACCACCGCTTACAACCTTCCATCCATCCACGACAAGCTTATCTGACACACTCCGACAATATTGCATACACGATCCATATCCTTTCCCAGAATAAACGAGACAGCGCTCTGTTCTTGCTTCCAAAGATATGACAATTTATTAGTATTTTCTCAGCTTCTTATATCCAGTACAGCATAATACAGTTAATCACAGGACAATGTAATCTCCACCCCCCTATTCACTCAATGAGGATAATTCTTTAATTGGTAGCTAGACATGACGGTACCGTATTATCAATAGGGTTCAATTAACCTTGAATAGTAACACAGACATCTTGTTGAAAAGGTTCTCTATACAGCTTTGTCACACAATGGCAGTGAGAGTGGGTGTCTTTACATTGAATAGCCAACACCTTAGGATATTTCAATAGCCTATTATACAAAAGGTATGACTCACTGGCTGACCTGGTCATGTCATCATGACTCCTTGTGATATCTCAGTCCTGCAATATGAAGTATTATTAATGTCCCATCTCATGTAATATGAATTATGATTCACTATTAGCCACCCTATACCCAAAAGGGCACAGGGTGGATTTCGACCCAAGAGTTTTTGGTGCTGCTGGCACAAGAGTATCTCTCATCCTTCCAACGTCTCTGGGTGTCACGGGCCATTCTGTTACACTCCATGCCTAATGCCACGTACACACGGTCGTTTTTTGCGATGAAAATTTTTTAAAACGTCATTTAAATTGATCGTGTGTGGGCAGTCGTTTTTTGTCTGACCAAAAACCAACATGCTTGAATTTTTTGTGTGTTTTTCAAAACGTACAAAAAGTCACCGTGTGTAGCAAAAACAAAACACAACCCGCGCAACCCAGAAGCTATTATGAAGCGAGCTTCAATGGAAAAGAGTGGTGAACGTAACCTTGCTTTTTGTGAAAAAACGATGGTGTGTATGCAAAATTGTCTTTGAAAAGTGACGTTTCAAAAACGTCGTTTTTACTTCACAGAAAACGTCGTTTTTTTTCATCGCAAAAAACGACCGTGTGTACGCGGCATAAGAGGACTAAGGCAGTGCTGGAAAATAATGGTGGCCACACAAAATATTGACACTTTGGGCCCGATTTGAAAATTTTCACTTAGGGGTGTACTCACTTTTGTTGCCAGTGGTTTAGACATTGATAGCTGTGTGTTGAGTTATTTTGAGGGGACAGCAAATTTACACTGTTATACAAGCTGTACACTCACTACTTTACATAGCAAAGTGTCATTTCTTCAGTGTTGTCTCATGAAAAGATATAATAAAATATTTACAAAATGTGAGGGGTGTACTCACATTTGTGAGATACTGTGTGTGTTTGTGTATACACAAACACAACACACACACAACACACTATATTACTAATGTATAAATGGAACATCTTTGGTATATGATCGATTTGTTGCACCACCCCTGTCAAAGAAAAGAAAACTGAGGAATCCCCCGAAATGGTAAGGCAACAGAAATGTATTGTATACAAAAATAATAATTTTATTTGTAACCAAAACAGCAAAACACAGTGGTTTAAAAGAAACATAAATATGCAAATTGAGAATGCGGGCCACAGGAAGTACAGCCCTATTCTAAAGTATAGGGATGCCTGCATTTATACCACATGAACTTTAATGATAGTCTTAGGCCTCGTACACGACGATCAAATCCGATGAAAAACGGTCCGCGGACCATTTCCATCGGATATGTCTCGGGAGTTGATCCGATGGCGTGTACACACATTGGATCAAATTCCCCGCCGCCGGACGCCGCCACGTCGCCACGTCACCGCACCAGGAAGTTAAACACTTCCGGAGCGCCGAAATCTGTCCGCTAGCTCATACACACGAGCGGAGATGTCTGCTGAAACGGTCCATCGGACCGCTTTCAGCGGACATATCCCCTCGTGTGTACGAGGCCTTAGTCTGTAGGGTTCAATATTGAGTTGGCTCACCCTTTGCTGTTGTAACAGCTTCAACTCTTCTGGGAAGGCTGTCCACAAGGTTTAGGAGAGTGTCTATGGGAATGTTTGACCATTCTTCCAGAAGCGCATTTGTGAAGTCAGGCACTGATGTGGATGAGAAGGCCTGTCTAGCAGTGTAATTCATCCCAAAGGTGTTCTAGCGGGTTAAGGTCAGGACAAGTATCTCAACCCCAAACTCCCTCATCCATGTCTTTATGGGCCTTGCTTTGTTGGGCTTGGCCCCTTAGTTCCAGTGAAGGAAACTTCTAAAGCATCAGCATACTAAGTAATTTTGTACAATTTCCTGCTCTGTGGGAACAGTTTGGGAATGGCCCCTTCCGGTTTCAACATGACTGAGCACCAGTGGATAAAGCAAGGTCCATAAAGACATGGATTAACGAGTTTGGGATGGAGATGGAGGAACTTAACTGTCCTGACCTCAACCCGATATAAAACACCTTTGAGATAAATTAGAGTTGGGACTGCGAGCCAGGCCTTCTCGTCCACATCAATGTCTAACTTCACACATGCAATTCTGGAAGAATGGTCAAACATTTCCATAGGCACTCCTAAACCTTGTGAACAGCCTTCCCAGAAGAGTTGAAAGGGTGGGTCAACTCAATATTGAACCCTGCGGACTAAGGGATGCCATTAAAGTTCAATATCGTGTAAAGGTAGGCGTCCCAATACTTTTTAGTAATATAGTATATATACAGTGCCTTTTCGAAAGTATTCGGCCCCCTTGAACTTTGCGACCTTTTGCCACATTTCAGGCTTCAAACATAAAGATATAAAACTGTAATTTTTTGTGAAGAATCAACAACAAGTGGGACACAATCATGAAGTGGAATGAAATTTATTGTATATTTCAAACTTTGTTAACAAATAAAAAACTGAAAAATTGGGCGTGCAAAATTATTCAGCCCCTTTACTTTCAGTGCAGCAAACTCTCTCCAGAAGTTCAGTGAGGATCTTTGAATGATCCAATGTTGACCTAAATGACTAATGATGATAAATAGAATCCACCTGTGTGTAATCAAGTCTCTGTATAAATGCACCTGCACTGTGATAGTCTCAGAGGTCCGTTAAAAGCGCAGAGAGCATCATGAAATACAAGGAACACCCCAGGCAGGTCCGAGATACTGTTGTGGAGAAGTTTAAACCCGGATTTGGATACAAAAAGATTTCCCAAGCTTTAAACATCCCAAGGAGCACTGTGCAAGCGATAATATTGAAATGAAAGGAGTATCAGACCACTGCAAATCTACGAAAACCTGGCCGTCCCTCTAAACTTTCAGCTCATACAAGGAGAAGACTGATCAGAGATGCAGCCAAGAGGCCCATGATCACTCTGGATGAACTGCAGAGATCTACAGCTGAGGTGGGAGACTCTGTCATAGGACAACAATCAGTCGTATACTGCAGAAATCTGGCCTTTATGGAAGAGTGGCAAGAAGAAAGCCATTTCTTAAAGATATCCATAAAAAGTGTCGTTTAAAGTTGGCCAAAAGCCACCTAGGAGACACACCAAACATGTGGAAGAAGGTGCTCTGGTCAGAGGAAACCAAAATCAAACTTTTTGGCAACAATGCAAAACGTTATGTTTGGCGTAAAAGCAACACAGCTCATCACCCTGAACACACCATCCCCACTGTGAAACATGGTGGTGGCAGCATCATGGTTTGGGCCTGCTTTTCTTCAGCAGGGACAAGGAAGATGGTTAAAATCAGGGATGCTGTTAGAAATCACGGGGCCCCGTACAGCTTAACTGACAGGGCCCCCCTAAAAAATATCAAAACAATATTTTCGAAAAAAAAAATACACAAAAATCATCATTAGTGGACACAAACACACCATAACTTACAAACTTATGGGGGGGGGGACAGGAGGGTACAGTCAGGGGGGGCAGGATGTCTCGGTACAGCAGGTAGGAGGGTACAATACAGGGGGTCACAGAAAGGGCACAGGAAGGTACAGTACGGGGGGGCAGGAGGGCACAGTATGGGTGGGGAGGAGGGCACAGTACAGTGGTACAGTGGTTAGGAGGGTACAGTACAGGGGGAGGGTAAGTGGCCACAGTACAGGGGGCAGGAGGGTACAGTATAGGGTACAGTGTAGGGTCAGTAACATATTATACAGATATGGGCTCCTGAAGAAGAGCTGTGCAGTGAAGCTGACTTTACAGATTCTGGCAGGCTGCCACTGGGCTAAATATACAAATGGAAGAACAGCTCCCCCTCTACCTTCCCCTCCAGAGTTTCTGGGTCTCTTCTGGCACTTCGGTTGGGGTTCTTCCTTAACTCTGCAGAACATCTTATTACTGCTGCTTCTTGTGTGGGTGGGATGTGTACTGTGCCAATCTCATTGGAACGGAGAGGAGAGTCAGCAGGGATTGGCGCAGTACACATCCCACCCACACAAACATCAGCAGCAATAGGATGCTCCACTTTGGGGTTCTTCCTTAACCCTGAAAAAATAGGGGGGGGGGTGGAGATGGGAACCATTGTGTAAGGGAGAAGGAGGAGGGTGGAGGTGGGTAGGATATGGGGGATGGGTAGAGGGGAACTGGAGTGAGACTGGGGGAATTCTGGTCTGTATAGGGATAAAAAAAAAGAGGAGGATGATTTGTGATAGAATGAAGGAAGGGGGATATAGATGGGGTGGAGGGGACTGGAGAGGGATGGTCAGTGATGGGCATGAGGAATACTGTTGGCTGGTGAGGAATAGCCACAGTATAATAATATAAAACAGTATAATAAAAGCAAATAGGCTTTCTGTCAGGGAGGGGGAGAGGGGGAGATTCCAATAACTAGTAAAGATTCAGTGTTGGGGAAATCCAGCCAGTAATGGTGTTTGTGTAGGGGGGGCACACACCTGTGTGAAGGTGAAGTGTCTGCAGAGAAGAAGACCGGGAAGGGAGAGAAGTGAGGGACAATTTTTTGTAAAGTGTCAGAAAAAGAATGTCTGGAGGGCTGGAGAAGAGGCTGCGAGCAGAGAGGGTTAACATGTGGGAGAAGAGCAGTGTGACAGGCAGAGAAGGTTGTGACCTGTGTGAGGATGAAAGGAAAGCAGGAAGAGATAGTGGCTGAGGTGGGAAGGGAGATGCCTGGGAGGGAGAGAGGCAGACATTAGGAAGCATTGACACAAGATACATGACAGAACTGACCTGTACAGAAAGAACCGGCCAAAGTGAGGGGAACTTGTTACCAGAGTACTGCTGGGAGCAGTGGGAGGAAACTTCTAGGCCCCCCCAAGCACCAAGGACCCCTGGGCAGTTCTCAGAGGTGCCTGTGTATTAACCACTTCAGCCCCGGACCATATTGCTGTCCAAAGACCAGAGCACTTTTTGAGATTCGGCGCTGCGTCGCTTTAACTGACAATTGCGCGGTCGTGCGACGTGGCTCCCAAACAAAATTGGCGTCCTTTTTTTCCCACAAATAGAGCTTTCTTTTGGTGGTATTTGATCATCTCTGCGGTTTTTATTTTTTGCGCTATAAACAAAAACAGAGCGACTATTTTGAAAAAAATGCAATATTTTTTACTTTTTTCTATAATAAATATCCCCAAAAATATATAAAAAAAAATATTTTTTCCTCAGTTTAGGCCGATACGTATTCTTCTACATATTTTTCGTAAAAAAAATCGCAATTAGCGTTTATTGATTGGTTTGCGCAAAAGTTATAGCGTTTACAAAATAGGGGGTAGTTTTATGGCATTTTTATTATTTTTTTTTTTTTTACTAGTAATGGCGGTGATCAGCGTTTTTTTTCGGTACTGCGATATTATGGCGGACACTTCGGACACTTTTGACACATTTTTGGGACCATTGGCATTTTTTTAGCGATCAATGCTATAAAAATGCATTGGATTACTATAAAAATGCCATTGGCAGTGAAGGGGTTAACACTAGGGGGCGGGGAAGGGGTTAAGTGTGTTCCTAGTGTGTTCTAACTGTATGGGGGGGTGGACTTACTAGGGGGAATCACTGATTTTCTGTTCATACATTGTATGAACAGAAAATCAGCGTTTCCCCCGCTGACAGGAACGAGCGCTGTGTGTTTTCACACACAGCTCCCGTTCCCCGCTCTGTAACGAGCGATCGCGTGTGCCCGGCGGCGATCGCGCCCGCCGGGCACACGCACGGGACTCGGGGGCGAGCGGGGGGCGCGCTCGCGGGCCGCCGGCGGCGCGCACGCGCCCCCTAGTGGCCGCGAAAAGCGCGACGTAGAGCTACGGGCTCTCGCGCACCCGTGCCGACCTGCCGCCGTATAACTGCGGCGGCTGGTCGGCAAGTGGTTAAGACAGCCTTAAGAAGAGGCCCTAAATTACATATCCACGGCACTTCCCCCGCTCTCAGTGTCCTGACAGTAACACATCTCTCTATGTCCCACCAGAGGAAAACAGGCAGCGCTGCTTTTAGATGCATCCAGCAGCTGAAAACCGACAGGAGGGAGAGAAATCGTCTTTCAGCTGCTGGATGGATCGTTTCTGTATTTGTTATACCGCACAATCTGCCTCCCTGTCCGGGCCCCTGTGTGTGTGCGGGCCCCGTACAGAAGGACCGGTGGTCCCCCCCTATCAGCGGCCCTGGTTAAAATTGATGGGAAGATGGATGGAGCCAAAAACAGGACCATTCTGGAAGGAAACCTGATGGAGTCTGCAAAAGACCTGAGACTGGGACGGAGATTTGTCTTCCAACAAGACAATGATCCAAAAGATAAAGCAAAATCTACAATGGAATGGTTAACAAATAAACATATCCAGGTGTTAGAATGGCCAAGTCAAAGTCCAGACCTGAATCCAATCGAGAATCTGTGGAAAGAACTGAAAACTGCTGTTCACAAACGCTCTCCATCCAACTTCACTGAGCTCGAGCTGTTTTGCAAGGAGGAATGGGCAAAAATTTCAGTCTCTCGATGTGCAAAACTGATAGAGACATACCCCAAGTGACTTACAGCTGTAATCGCAGCAAAAGGTGGCGCTACAAAGTATTAACTTAAGGGGGCTGAATAATTTTGCACGCCAAATTTTTCAGTTTTTTATTTGTTAAAAAAGTTTAAAATATTCAATACATTTCGTTCCACTTCATGATTGTGTCCCACTTGTTGTTGATTCTTCACAAAAAATTACAGTTTTATATCTTTATGTTTGAAGCCTGAAATGTGGCAAAAGGTTGCAAAGTTCAAGAGAGGGGCGAATATTTTTGCAAGGCACTGTATATATATATATATATATATATATATATATATATATATATATATATATATATATATATATATATATTGCAAATTATCCATGACAGCACATGCTCAGTCCTCTAGGTGCAAAGCAGGTAGTGGAGACCACCCAATCTCCAATATATAGAGATAAAATATATATATAGTTCAATATACAGCACCTTGTAGATTTACTTAGGCCAGCCATACACGTTAATGAGCAGGGTAAACAGTGGCGGCTAGTGCTCAAATTTTTTGGAGGGGCGCAAACAAACGGAAAAAAAAACATCAATTGCAGCCTCACTGTGCCCATCAATTGTCGCCACTGTGCCATCAAACGCAGCCACTGTGTCCATCAATTGTCGCCACTGTGCCATCAATTGTTGCCACTGTGCCATCAAACATAGCCACTGTGCCATCAATTGTTGCCACTGTGCCATCAAACGCAGCCACTGTGCCCATCAATTGTCGCCACTGTGCCCATCAATTCTCGCCACTGTGCCATCAATTGTCGCCACTGTGCCATCAAACGCAGCCACTGTGCCCATCAATTGTCGCCACTGTGCCATCAAATGCAGCCACTGTGCGATCAATTGTCGCCACTATGCCATCAAACGCAGCCACTGTGCCATCAATTGTCGCCACTGTGCCATCAAACGCAGCCACTGTGCCATCAAACGCAGCCACTGTGCCATCCATTGTCGCCACTGTGCCATCAATTGTCACCACTGTGCCATCAACTGCCGCCAGTTTGCCTCCTCAAATACCATCACATTTTCCCCCGTAAAATGCTGCCAGTTTGCCCCGTAAAATGTTGCCAGATTGCCCCCTCAAATGCCACCAGATTGTCCCATCAAATACCGCCAGTTTGCCCCCCCGCCCGGCACTTACTTTTCTCGGGTCAGCCATCCTCCTCCACGCTCCCTCAATGTCTTCTCCCGCCCTCGAAAGTCGCTTCAGCCAATCAGGTGACTGGTAACCAGACCCGGTGAACCTGATTGGCTGAGTAGCCAGTTAGTGTTAACCACGGAACACACACCCTGTGCGCCCTCTGGTTAACCATTTGGAAGCCGATTAGAGCCCGATTATCGGTAGCAGCTGCTGTGGGGACAGTTTCCTCATCAACACTGTCTGTGTTTATGTGGCAATCGAGCAGATTTCTTGCCTGCAAACCGTGGTTGCAGGAAATAAATTTACCCCATGTATGGCCGGCCTTTGAGAGTTAAAACTCTCGAAATAAATCTTTAAGATGCTGCAGATTGGACTATGAATGAATGAATGAAGAACTTGTATAGCGCAGCACATGCGAAGTAAATCGCCTCTGGGCGCTTGTTGTTCCTGTCTCCTTTGAGATCAAAAGAGATGAGTCTTAATCTTTCTCCTGAAGACTAAGTAGTTCTCCTCCAGTCGAATGCTGGCTGGTAAGGCGTTTCATAGTCTGGGACCTTGGACAGCGAATCTCCTGTCTCCTTTGGACTTATATCTGGCTTTCGGTATCTGAAGCCGATTTTGATTGTTGGATCGTAGAATACGATTGGGATTGTAAAATATTTTTTTTTCGCATAGATAATGGGGAGCATTCCCATGGATACATCTATGCGTTAGACAGAGTGCTTTAAAGGTGATTCTGTCTTTGACTGGTAGCCAGTGAAGGGATCTCAACGAAGGTGAGATTGATTCCCAGGGTTTTTTCCCAGTCACAAGTCTGGCGACCGTATTTTGAACGACTTGAAGACGAGCGATTTGGTACTTGCATAGTCCAATCTGGAGTTTACAATCGCTCCCACCACGACCGCTATGTCTTTCTTGGGAATAAAAGGCATGAGTCTGCGTAGTAGGCGCAGCAGATAGTG
Source organism: Rana kukunoris (assembly GCA_029574335.1). Lineage (NCBI taxonomy): Eukaryota > Metazoa > Chordata > Amphibia > Anura > Ranidae > Rana > Rana kukunoris. The sequence continues at coordinate 226,151,369 of CM056049.1, forward strand.
AGATCCGCTGACTACTGCCCCTATTTGTGCGTTCATTGTCATGTCGGAGTCAAAAATGACCCCAAGACTTTTGACTTTGGCGCTAGGGGTGATGACTTTGCCCAGAATGGGCGGGGGGATCCAGGTTGTTATCGATTGATTCCTACGCTTGGCGTGAAACAGAAGAAGTTCTGTTTTTGCTCCGTTGAGTTTGAGATAACTCTTTGTCATCCAGTCCTCTATCAAAGAGAGACATGTCTCTAGGTTGAGGTGGTGATCCTTTTTATTGCAAATGCGGAAGTACAGTTGCGTGTCGTCTGCGTAAGAGTGATATAGCAGTTTTTGGCTGCTGATGATTTCAAAAAGAGGACGCAGATAGATGTTGAATAACATCGGCAACAGGGGAGATCCCTGAGGGACCCCGCACGATAATGTGCGTTGTCCCGAAGTGAATGGTCCTAGCTTCACTATTTGCGATCGGTTTTCCAAAAAAGAGGAGAACCAAGATAGATCGCTTTCTGCGACTTTGGCTATTTTAGCCAGCCGAGTCAATAACAGCTTGTGATCAACTGTATCAAAGGCTGCGCTTAGGTCCAGCAGAACCAGAAGAGAAGATTCTCCTTCGTCTGCGGCCTCGAGAATGTCGTCCCATATCTTAAGCAATGCTGTTTCCGTCCCGTGTCCGGGCCGGAATCCTGATTGCAATGGGTCGAGTAAGTTGTGGGTATCTAGATGCTGTTGCAGCTGCTGTACCACTGCTCTCTCCATTACCTTGGAGAGAACATTTAGGCCTGTTATGGGGCGCCAGTTGAGTGGATCCTTAGGATTCAGGGTGGCTTTCTTCAAAATGGGTTGAATGAAGCCCTCCTTCAGCTGGGACGGCATTTTGCCCTCCCTGAAGGATTGGTTAATAAGCTGTGTGACAGGAGGTGCCAGGATGTCGGTGCATTCCTTCAGCAGTTTGGTGGGGATAATATCATTTGGCGCAGTGCTGTTGCGCAGAGTGCCGATGATATTTTTAGTGGTCTGAATGGAGATGGGTTCCAGCGTGAACTCACTAAACTGTGGTGAGTTGCTGCCGGTGCTGTGTAAATGACTACGGGGGGGGCTGGGAGAGCAATTGTTTTGCTGAATGCTTTGCCGGATAGCCATAATTTTGTTAATGAAGCAATCCGATAACTCATCGCAAAATTCTTGTGTGTCCAAGTTGGGGGCTTCAAGACATTCTGGATTCATGGTCTGAGTGACCAGCTTGAAGAGTTCACGGGGGCGATTTAGGGCACCGTTGACAGCCTCAGAAAAATAGTTTTTCTTGGCTTCGAAGATTTGCTTGTAGTATTTTCTGGTTATTGTCTTGTAGATTGAGAGGTTCACATCTGAAGTGTTTCTTTTCCAGGCTGCTTCTGCCCTTCTGCGCTCTTGCTTCAGTAACGCCAGCTGGTTGTTGAACCAGCCGGAGTTATTTTTCCTGATCTGGGTCTTTCGTTTCGGCGCTATCAAGTCGGCTGACTGCAATAGTGCTGTGTTTATGGCCTCCAGTGTTTCTTCCGCTGTTTGGTGCGGCTGAATTGTGTTTAATTTTTCCCCTAACGTGGCTTTGAAGAGTTCCGAATGGAGCTTCTTTCGACATCTGGTCCAGTGTGTTGTCACTGGATTTGATGTTTTTGTTAAGGGAGGGAATTCGGAAATAATGAATTTAATTGCATGGTGATCTGACCATGGCAATGGTTCATTTTCCAAGATTTTTATTTCCAGATCTTGTCTGAAAATAAGATCGAGCGTATGACCTGAAGCATGTGTGGGCCCACATACTAGTTGCTGAAGCCCTAATCCTTCCAGGTGGTTGATGCAGGCGTCGGCAATGGGGTCTTGCGGGGAGTTGGCCCAGAGGTTGAAGTCCCCGAGCAGCAAAAGGTGTTTGCTATTCAGGGTATAGGTGGAGACAAAGTCCATCAAAGATGGGAGCAGCTGCGACTTGGGGCCGGGTGGCCTATAGCAGAGTAGAATCCGGACGGTCTCCTGGCCGTTTACTTGCAGTTGAAGAGTAAGGGTTTCCATGAACGGAAGAGGGTTTTGGAGGCTTGGTTTTGTGATCGCAAGACGCGTCTTATGGATCACCGCCAGTCCTCCTCCTCTTTGCCCTATTCTGTTTTCCGTAATAATACGGTAGTTTTCTGGCACCAATTCTCCTAGAATGGTGTTACAGTCGGCTGTAAGCCAGCTCTCTGTAATGAAGAGGCAGTCTAGATCGTGTTGTAGAATGAAATCATGGATTTCAAGTCGGTGTTTTACTGCCGATCTTGTGTTGATCAGAGCACATGAAATGCGCTTAGGTTGGGGTAAATGGCTAAAATTTTTGACGGTCGATCGTCGATCGATCCTCAAAAGGTGCTCAATTCTTAGGGTCTTTTTGGTGATGGCTGGCAGTATTGCGGCGAAACGCCTCAAATTCCAAATGGTTTCTGCGGAGTACCGCAGATTAGCCATGGTCGCCATTCACCAGGGAAAAAGTCGTTCCTTTTGGTGGCGATGAAGAGAGGATTCAGTGAATCCTCCCGGCTTGGTCCAGAGGAAGGCAAAAAAACCCTAACCATGCTATGCCAATTTGCATTTGGTAGGGGTTGTGACAGGGGGGGTGGGGGGGGGGGGTCGAAGCTGACACTGCTGACACTGCTGCTGGGTGTACCAAGATGGCCGCCGACCAGGAGCAGGGCATGGGACCCAGGCTGGTGTGTAGCCAGCTGGGTGGATTGGTGAGCCGGGGGGGGGGCTGGTTGTTGAGGCCAGGGGGGGATGAGTACCTACAGGGGCTGGGGGTGAGCTCCTGGGGGCTACTACCGGAGATTTGGCCGAGAATGCGGCGCGCCGCTAGGCCGCGGATGAAGCCGCGGCCTTTCCTAAGATGCGGCGGCCGCGAATCAGTGACGGCTGGCGCGGTTCAGGGGAAAAAAACGGTGAATCGCGGGGAGGCTCCGGGGGGAAGGTTGCATTGACAGGTGGGTGGTAATGTGAGGTGAGGAGAGGGAAGGAGACCCCAGCGTTCAGCCGATTAGGCGGCTTATCCTGATAAGGACGGCCGCCAATCGGTTCCAGGGGAGGTGATAGAAAGTAGGGCCTACCTGGGGAGGATGTCTGGAGAAGGAGAGAGCTGTAAAAGACAAGATCCTGCCTGCCTAGCTCATGCTGTCCCTGGGGAGAGCCGACTCGTTTGAGAGCGTCCTGCTCTCCCAGTCCCTAAGGTGAGCAGACTAAGGTGAGAGCGTCTGCTGCACGTCTGCTGCACACCTCACTGACACACCTACTGACTGACTGACTGTGCTTTCTGACTTTCTTTCTCTCTCTCTCTCTCTCTCTCTCTCTCTATAAATATATATATATATATATATTTATATATATATATATATATATAGATATAGATATATACCTATATATATCTCTATATACTGTATATATATATATTTTATACAAGGGTTCTTCAAAAAGTTTATTATAAGTTTCGCAGCCACCTTTACCACAGTGTGACAACCCTTATACTTAACTACAAGGTCACCAGCTTGCCAGACAGACTAGTCACATGACAGAGACAGAGACATGAGCATTTACTACCCCCCGCCCTCACCATTTCCAACAAAAATATAAAAATGAGGAAACTTTTTGAAGACCTGCTCGTATATTGAGCTGTCATTTTTTTTTTCTCCATAAGGTATTTTTATTGAAGAAAAAAAGGTTATACAGCACCGTAATTTACAATATCATGATGTACTGTAAAAGGCTAAGAGAAACATTTTTTTACTCAAAAATAAGAAGTTATAGAAAACAAACACAAAGAAAAAAAGGGGGAAAAGTAAAATTAAGGACCCAAAATCCCAGGCACAACACACATAGGTTGCATAATCTTAACGGTCCCATGCTACATAGGAAAGTTTCCAACTATAGAAAAGGAGGAGGTCGGAATAGATAGAGCACCCCGATTGATCATCCACTATAATAATACACCCCACCCTCCAGAAGAGCGCCATTAAAAAAAATGCAGTCAGGAAAAGCACAAGGGAGCACTGACCTTAGGTATTCCTAGCTCGAGATAAACCTACAAGGTTAAAAGATAAAAATAATAATAAAAAAAACCCACTAGGAATGGGGCAAAAGGATAGAGTCAGCTGTCATTTTTGCACTGATGGGAGTTCTCCTTGAATTATTTTTCTTTTCTTCATTAACTGCTTTGTTTAAGTCTTGTAATCAATTCCAATTCCAGAAGGAAAAAAAAAATCCATAACCTCAAAGGGGATAGAGAGCACACAAATGAGAAGATAAGAGGCAGGATTAACCCAGACAATAATATGTTATTCTTTGTATTGTTAACATAGACCAATTAAGACAAACTACTACACACAGGAAGGATGTTTTCACGCTCTTTTGATCATGGACACACAGTTACTACGCTAAGACAGTCCTTGACTGGGTATTATTAGCTCTCTAACTGGATATGAAGACTGTGGTGCTGATTCTTTACAACTGAAGAAACTAAAGATAAGCTCAATGATCAGCATGTTTCCCATGGTGACCAGTCATAATTCTTGTTGAATTTTTTAATGAAATGAAAGTTAAATCCTAACTGGCATTAATCCAATGATTGTGCTGTTTAATGACCTGTTATGTCTAATGCCCACACAGCTGGATATAATGATGAGCCTCACTGGATCAGGGCTCTCCCAAGGGAAATATGGGAATAAGCCTATTTTGGGAAACACCATTGAGTACTTTGGCAGCTGTTGTCCGTGTGCCTTCTTTACTGTTGGGAGAGGCGGTGACAACTGACCATTGGGGTTGATGGACTCTAACAGGAAGCAACAGAAAACAGAAGTCAGTGTTCAGCATTCTCATAATAGGTTATATATAGGAACTGACTTTCTCTTGGGGTATATCTTCACTTAAAGTACAATATTATAGCCTATGGATGGTGAAACAACAGAGGTATGTCTAAAAATATTCCTGGTGCTAGAGCTGAATTCCAAGCATGCAACTAAATACACAGTGGAAATGCATGTAAAGGAACTGTTTTACCCGCCAAAAGATCTGTCATTCTGTTCAAACAGTCTTGTGACACAGCTCCGGAATTCCGTTTGGTTTAAAGGAAGTGGAAGCATGACTGCAGCGCTGGGGTCTATGAGACCTTCAACCTTTACATCCAATCTGCCCAGAAGAACAGGGGAGCATATAAAAAAGTAGGTTTGCTGGAAATTCGAAGAAAGCCTGTATAGTGTGATTATATGTCAGTATTACATTGTATATCACTGTATGTTGTGGTCGTTCAGGGGCTTATCTAATTGTTTTTTTAAACCATCGATGCCCTCCACTGAGACCACCGCCTGTGGAAGGGAATTCTACATCCTTGCTGCTCTAAGGCCACGTACACACGAGAAAACATATCTGAATCAAAACGGTCCGACAGACCGATTTCATCGGATATCTGCGGACCAGTTTCAGCAGATATATTCGATCGTGTGTACGCGGCCTAACAGTAAAGAACACTCTACGTAGTTTAAGGTTAAACCTCTTTTCTTCTAATTTTAATGAGTGGCCACTTGTCTTGTTAACCACTTAAGGACCGCCTACTGCACATGTACGTCGGCAGAATGGCACGGCTGGGCACATCAACGTATATTTACGTTGATTTTAGTACCCAGCCGTGGGTCACGGGCGCGCGCCCGCGGCGCACTCCCGTGACCCGGTCCGAAGCTCCAGGACCGGGGCCGCGGGATTCGCAGACCCGATCGCCGATGCAGTGCGGCGATCCGTCCCTGGAGCTGAAGAACGGGGAGAGCCGTGTGTAAACACGGCTTTCCCGTGCTTCTCTGTGGCCGCAGCATCGATCGCGTCATCCCTGTAATAGGGGGACGCGATCGATGATGTCACACCTACAGCCACACCCCCCTACAGTTGTAAACACACACACAGGGAACATTAAAAGTCACAGCGCCCCTTGTGGTTAACTCCCAAACTGCAACTGTCATTTCCACAGTAAACAATGCAATTTAAATGCATTTTTTGCTGTGAAAATGACAATTGTCCCAAAAATGTGTCAAAATTGTCCGAAGTGTCCGCCATAATGTCGCAGTCACGAAAAAAATTGCTGATCGCCGCTATTAGTAGTAAAAAATAAATAAAACTATCCCTTATTTTGTAAACGCTATAAATTTTGCGAAAACCAACCGATAAACACTTATTGCGATTTTTTTTACCAAAAATATGTAGAAGAATACGTATCGGCCTAAACTGAGGGAAAAAAATGTTTTTTTATATATTTTTGGGGGATATTTATTATAGCAAAAAGTAAAAAATATTGCATTTTTTTTTAAATTGTCGCTCTATTTTTGTTTATAGCGCAAAAAATAAAAACCGCAGAGGTGATCAAATACCACCAAAAGAAAGCTCTATTTGTGGGAAAAAAAGGACGCCAATTTTGTTTGGGAGCCATGTCGCACGACCGCGCAATTGTCAGTTAAAACGACGCAGTGCCGAATCGCAAGGGGCAAGGTCCTTTACCTGCATTTTGGTCCGGGTCTTAAGTGGTTAAACTTCCTTCCACAAAAAAATTGTTTATCCCTATTGTGGGGTCATCAGTACGGTATTTATGAATTGAAATCATATCCCCTCTCAAGCATCTCTTCTACAGAGAGAATGTGAGGAAAAGGGATTAGGGCTTTTCAAGGCCCCCTTTTCCTTATGGGATTGTTGGCAGGGGCAGTTTCCAGGCTCCCCTTTAGTGTAAAAGAGCGGGAAGGCTGGGGATTGGTAGTTTAGTTAGTTGCTGGGGAGAATTTCCTGAGCTTGGGATAGGCCATTAGAATTTGAAGCGGGAAAGCTAGGGATTGGTTGTGTGGATTGGGTTACTGGGCAAAGTTCAGGGTCTCCTGGCAATGGGATAGGTCATCTGGGGTCAGCTGACCCCATAGAATTTTCTAGAATGATCAGGGTCCCTATTTAAGGGGCCGTTTCAAGGGGTCCGGGGCCAGTCGCCCTGAAGAGGATCATTCAGCGGAATTTCCCACCCCCCCTCCCTTTGTCGCGGCTATACTATGTGGAAAAGTCCATTTTGCCATTAGCAAAAGGGGGTAGTTTGGTATGGTCTCCATTTAAAGTCAGTTTATTTGTCAGCTCGGGTCGTAGTGGCTGAGCTGGATTTTATGGTAATCATTTGTGGAGTTATATATATAGTTGGTAAAGAGTTATGATGATTGTTTTAGTAACCAATAGTATACGCCGCGGCCAAATTTTATCCAAAAAATAATAAATAGATAATATATATAATTAAATAAATAATATTAATCATCTAGTTGTGTGTATATTTATGAATTTCGGTTATTGTATGTGTTTAATAAATAAAAATATTTAAAGAAATATGTTTGGTTTAATTTAGTATGTCCAGGCAATCCTGCCTAAAATCCCATAAGTTCAGTGCTCGCAACCTTTCCTCATAACTAATATCCTCCAGACCCTTTATTAGCTTTGTTGCCCTTCTTTGTACTCTCTTCATAACAGGTGATTGCTTTAAATGGATAAATGCTTTTAAACAGAACCAAACCCGTCTATTTTTTAGAGCCAATGAAGCTGCCATCTTAGCCCTATCTTATCTTAGCCTGTTTGATCTTCAATTGCTATAGTGCTGCACATGTGATCACAAGCTTAACTGGTGTAGGGAGACTGGTCCTGCAGCCTACTGGGACCTATGATATATGCCAGGAGACTGTGGGTGGGGAGATGTGATGAGCAACGTCATTCTTGCCCCCCTTTCTTTTCTTCTTCGACCATTTATATGAAGACTCAACCTTGTGAGCATTTCTCTGCACCTCTATCAATCCTGTGATAATAAGTATATGGAAGCTGCCATAGATGAATTGATTTTAAAGTGCAAAAAAGCTTTGGCGCTGTGACCCTGGTTTAGGCTACACTTCCTGGTGAGTCACTGACCCAGATAAAGCATGGAGCATTAGATTTTCTTTTCCTATTTTCTGTGCTCTTCCTCTTCCTTTTTATCTGATTTTACTTACCTGCCATTATATTGACTTGTGCTGGCAGTTTGTGTTACTTTGATATTAGTTATCCCTTCCCCTTTTTCAATTTCATGTACCCCTTTAATGTTGTGTGGATTTTCAAATTGTGAAAATACGTGAATACAAATATATTCAACCTAAAACCTATAGGGGTCTTAATAATGCCCTAATTTATCAAAACTAAAAAAATATATATTGTATGTAAATAAACTTTAAACCAATGACATCTGAACTTAGAAATCTATTTGACGAGCACAGTAGGAACAAAGTAATATGTGTATACATTGGATCAAGGTAATCACTTCCAGATTGAGCAAATGTTGGTTCCCTAAGGCCCGGTTCAAACTAGTGCAATGTCAGGCGGCGTACACACGACCAAGCTTCTCGGCAGAATCCAGCGAGAAGCTCGCTGGGAGACATATTCTGCCGAGGTTCTCGGTCGTGTGTACACTTCCGACGAGCGTCCCGTCGGGAAGCTCGTCGAGCCAAAAAAGAGAGCACGCTCTCTTTTTCCTCGTTGTTCAATGAGGACTTTGGCTCGACAAGCTTTTTCGACCGCTCATCGGGAACCTCGTCGGGCGGAACGATGGGTTTAGCCCGACGAGGTTCTCGGACGTGTGTACGCCGCCTCAGACATTGCATGTGATTCCCACGGCATTGCTATTCAGATTACCTGCAATGTCTGTGCAATGCGATTGCAACCATCAGCAATCTCATAACATTCGCACCAAAATGGTACAGGACCCTTTTTTTGGTCCGCACTGGAATAGGATCGTACGGGTGTTCACACTTGTGGGATCTGATTCCTGCACCATTTTACAGTTCGCACTGAGATCTGTTGAGCAATCTGGGAGTGTCGTTAACTTTACATTGACACCCACAGCGGTTTGCAGATCTCAGTGTGAACCACTGTGCGATTCAGGTGTGATGTGGGAACCCGCACTGGTGTGAACCGGCACTCAAAAAGATCACAGATAGACAGTATGCAAACGTTCTGTCTTTCCATGACAAGCATGAAATAATACAGTTTATCCTTCTCTCTGTTATTTAGATGTTTTCTAGTTAGGATAATAAACATTGAGATACGTTCGTTAATCTGTGATGAGAGAAATATAGTTACCTGTCTGTCTCTGGCTCCAATCATTTTCTGGAACAAATATGCAGCAAGTGAAGACAGAACTTCTGATAAATGTCCATGGTCAGTGACTTTGAAAATTTTCCCAGTATTAGCCAGGCAACCAGCATTTTCAGAAGCAATGACAATGACAGCCCAATATTCTCTTGGTGTAGGTTTCCTTAAGTCTGGGTTCACACTACAGCGAATTGGATGTGGAATCTACGCATCCAATTAGCAATAGCAGGAGATTGTGACCAGCTCGATTCACATATCTCCGATGCAGCTTCGGTGTAAATTTGCACAGGACCCCTGTGCGTCTTTTGGGCCGTTTCAGGTCCGAATTCGAATTGGAAACGGTGAACCAGGACGCACTGGACCCCTGCTCAGCATTAGGTGTGAACCCAGTCTAAGGCCTCGTACACACGATAGGTTAAACAGAGGACACCGGTCTGATGAACCGTTTTCATCGGTCAAAACCGATCGTGTGTGGGCACGACCATCGGTTAAAAATCCACGGATTCCTAACCGATAGGTCAAACCCGATCGTTAGAAGGCACGACCATCGGTTAAAAATCCACGCATGCTCAGAATCAAGTCGACGCATGTTTGGAAGCATTGAACTTCATTTTTTTCAGCACGTCGTTGTGTTTTACGTCACAGCGTTCTAACACAATCGTTTTTTTAACCGATGGTGTGTAGGCACATCAAACCATCAGTCAGCTTCATCGGTTAACCGATGACAACGGATGGACTGATCGTGTGTACAAGGCTTTAGTCTAGATTCCAATTTTGGAGAGGCCACCATATTTTCTAAACAGGGTATTCATGCCTTGGGTATCATCTGATGCTGGGCTTCAAGCAAATCTTCCAAGCATTTTGTTGTGGAGAGAATTGAAACAAGAACTTACTTTTTTGTCATGCTGGGTATTTAGCAGAGGAAAAACAGCCATTATGGCACATTTTTTTTAACACTACTGCATAGAGTCTAGCTCTGCACGCTGCTCTGGACCTTCAGATAATTGTTCAAATTGTCTGTGCTTGCAGACAATGTAATTAAAATAACCTATTACCTCATCGTATTAGTTAACAGCTGCATGTCCAAGCACTCTTTTTTCAGTAATAGATCAGCCTAAATCACCGCTACACAGCAGCACTGCTGAAAACATATTCCAGGTTCTCAGCAGAGACATTTCACTGATCTGTGTTGGGGTACCTCCAGAAATCGTTAGAACCACTTGGACAAACCATAGCCTAACCTGTAGAAGCTGCTATGTCTGCAAGCCAAAAGGTATGGCCATACTCCAGGTCATAGGCCGTGTACACACGGCAGAGAACCTCGACGGGCAGAACACATCGTTCCGCCTGTCGAGGTTCTCTGCCGGCCGTCGAAATCGGCGACCCGCCCGTCGGGAATGGCAACCAGCCATTCATCCAGGCGGGCCGTCGAGCAAATAGAGAGCGTGCTCTCTATTTCTGCTCGACGGGCTTCCCGACGGGAAGCTCGCCGAGAGCGTACACATGGCCGAGGTCCTCGCTGGAATGCAGCTTCCAGCGAGGTTCTCGCTGGTTTCCAGCGAGAACCTCGGTCGTGTGTACGCCGCCATAGCCCATTATATGTAATCATGCCAGAAGTTCACACATTGTACATTAATTGTCATTTTTAGGCATTGATGCATTACAGTCTGCTATTCATTGGTCCATATAGAACGCATAAACCACTCTATGACAAAATCCATATCTGATTGTATATCAAATGGAAGCAATGAAAAATTCTAATTTCCTTGCTTACTTACTGTACATTGATTTCTGTTTACTATTTCCTTTGACATACAAGCCAACTGCTCCCACTTAAAGAACTGACCATACACACATCCATGGTCAAATCTATTAAACCACCTATTAAACCTATTAAGCAATGTATGGCCACTTTGAAATTAAGTTATGTTAACATAAAGTCATTTTCCCCGGACAGATAAACAAAGAAAGGTTGGAGTTCTAACCTTTCCTGGGGAGATGCTGTCCCAGAATCCGTCCAGTGTTGGTTACACAGCCAAAAGCAAAAAAAAATAAAAAAAAATAAAGACATATTTAATTATGTGATCTCTTCTGAAGTGTTGGATTCGATTTAAGATTGGTTTATCTTCATATTCTGCCTAAGATTTTGTCATGTGGCCAACAATGGAAGGAGCCCAAGAATTCAGAACTGTTTCTCTTACTCCTTATTTAGCTATGCCAACAAGACTGTTAATATAGCTTTAATTTTAACATTTAAATTTAGACTAATGGTAAGATTTCTTATTTTTTACTGAAAACTAAGAGATTTGTACATGTTTTATTTTACTTGATAAAGACCTGTTGCATTCATCACTTCACAGTCTAAAAAATGAGTCTTCATTATAAGTTAACATTTCCATTTAAACGACCAAAGCTTGGGATGTGCCACCCTTCATTATATTGACCCTGCTACCACAGAGGAATACTCCACTTTTCGATGGGGTGAAACAAATAGAAAAAAATAAACAGAAAATAATATAGCATATACAATTGAGACACAAGTCATATAGTAATTGAATGTTATTTAAAATTATCTTTCCTTTTAAATCTACAGCTCTTTAATTTTCTGTAAAATGCAATGCAATATGGCTACCTGCAGGTGTCCTGTGCATAAAGATTTACATGAAAACTCCCTAAAAACATAATTTCCTGCTTGTGTAATTGGCTCACTGATTTTCCCAGAAGTCTGCACTAAGATACAAATCAGATTTCAGGCATCCGCTGCAACAAAAAGGTAATTTTTAGTGAGATAATCCCAATAGTAAATCACATCTAAAAGGATGCAGACCCTGACATTTTCCTCATTAGAGCCCTGCAGATGCAGCAGCTGGTTGATAATTATGAAACCACTTCCATTAGATTCATGTTCCACATAGTCACAGACAAACAGTGATTTCTTCAGAATAACAAAAGGTAGGACTCTGCACCACAGTTTGATAAAATCCTTGCAATATACATAGGAGTGTTTTTTTCTCAATAATAAGCTTTTTTGCTTCCCAGCCATTGCACGTAGTATACTCCCACTGGCTACAGTGATTCATCCCATTGGCTCATACCTCACTACAAGATGTGCAAACTAGCGGGAGGAACCACAGTAGTCGGTGGTGGGGTCACAAGTATTAGACTTGTGTGACTATAAAATGCATGTAGAGGCTGGGGAGCGGAGATGCAGCTATTCAAAACACTTGCTACAAGAAAGCCAAGTGTATTCCATTTAATTCTAAAGGTAAAGTAAGTATATTACTTCTTCTTTCATATGAGGTCTAAAGTAAAGGTGACCCCGCAGTAAGCATTTATTTTATCTCTCTATATATGTTCTGCTTCAGTGACATGGAAAGTATTGAAGCCAAAGCAGCATGACAGCCAGGTCACTAGCATTTTCAAGAGAGGTCAGCAGTTGCTGCCCAAATATTGGACTGTTCTGGTTCGGCAAAGCTTTGGCACTTTGTGGTAGAGTTAAAGCTTGCCTACTCCCTTCTGTCTCCCATACATTCCTATTGGAACTTTTCCAATAATCAAGTTTAGGTTTCCACAGGTATAAATGTGTAAGTGAGACATAAACACTTTGGCCCGGATTCACAAACGATAATCTCCAGATACGCCGACGTAAGTCCAAATGTGTGCCGTCAAATTTTTACGCCGATTCACAAAGCAAGATACGTCGAAAAATAGGCTTCCTCCGCCCGACGTAACTTGCCTACGCCCGCGTATCATGGGCGCATAGTTACGCTGGACGCATTCGGCGTTCCGAAAATAAATATGCAAATGAGTAAGATACCCCGATTCACGAACGTAGATGCGCCAGGCCGCTTCATATACGCGATTTGCGTAAGGCTTATGTCAGGCGTAAAGTTACCCCTCATATAGCAGGCGCAGCTAATGCAAAGTTATGGGCCAGGGAACGACGCAGTCGAATTTTACGCCGCATACGCTGTTTACATAGTACTATGTGAATAGGGCAGTGCGTAGGTTACGTTCACGTCGTAGGTATTGCGCCGACGTATCTTAGGGAGTATATGCAAAGTGATTCTGAGCATGCATGCACATGCCCAGTTCGAGCGGCCATTCATTTGCATGGGGTCACGCTTAATTTAAATAGATGACGCCCACCTCCTTCCTACTTTGAATTAGGTGGGCTTACGCCGGCCAATTTACGCTACGCCGCCGCAACTTACGGAGCAAGTGCTTTGTGAATACTGCACTTGCCTCTCTAAGTTGCTGCGGCGTAGCGTAAAGAAGATACTCTACGCCCGCACAAAGATACGCCAATGTATGTGAATCCGGGCCTTTATCTTCATATGGGGATTGTTAAGGGCTTGTTTACACGTGCGACAGTACCCAGTGTTTATGCAAAATTTATTCGGCCTCATAACCGCCCTTCAATGTCTACCATGAATATTACAATGGCACAATGCAATGCTGTTCACACAGGAGCAGTGCGTTGTGTTGTGAGAGAAATTAAGCAGCATGTCACTTTCATGAGGCATTGACACTTATCATACTCCTCCATTATTTTAATGGTAAAGCTCTGTAACTGCATCTTAACAGCGCCTATAGCATGTATGGTGAAGCATTTATAAAGTGTTAACTGGGCACTGGAGGAGAGGCAGTGTAGGTTCCCGTATCCCAGAATGCACTGGGAAATAATAGAGAACTGGGACAGAGCAGCTCTAGCCACTTCCTGTTTGGACAGAGCAGCCGTGTGGTAACAACATTTACAAAATCACCAGGCCAGCTGGCAATACTGCCAGTGCCAGGCAGGAGCAAAGGCATTGAGCATTATTGCCAGTGGCAAAGCTTTTTATGTCAGAAAAGTTGAGCTGGACCATGCCAAGAGTCAAAAAGGTCAAGGTATACAAATCCATCTTGCAGAAAATTCACAAAAAGGCCTGCTATCACACCACAACTTAACCACGTTTCAAAGCAGATTATTTCCATTACATCACTTTTTCTTTAAGCATTTAACACTAGAAAAGCAACACTTCTATGGGCATTTATCAAGCATTCTTGAATCTTATTCAGCGCTTCATAAACACAACAAAAATACATCATAAACACATAATAAATGCCACAGGAGCATTAATGAGCATTGCTTCATTCTTCGTTATCAACACACATGTGAACGAGCGCTTATACTTCCCTGTGAAGCATAAATAGCTGATAGAGAAATGTATGTCTGTAAAAAACACAAAGATTTTTCAACTTGTTTTAATAAATAAAATAAGTCTAAAAAAATCTCTAAACAAAGTGAAAGTCACATAATACAGGACCCCCATACTGAGCTATCCAGTTCATAACACGATAGTCAGCTCTTTGAGTGGTCCATAGCTTTCTTCAGGAGTTTATAAATTTCTCTTTTTGTTGGCTCTCAGCTTTGTGAATTGTTGTCTGTTCAAATTTCACACTAGAAGGATAGCCATTTTGATGCCAGGTCCCTTTCCGGTCACAACTACTCCCATGGTTTTCAGTGCAGCCATTATAACTAATCCTGGTGGTGCCATTCAACTCCTCATCTGCATATGTCATTGATTTGCCACTGGCGGTTCGTGACTTAGGAGGCTGCACCCGACCAAACAAGTATTGTCGTAAGATCTTACGAAAGGTAAGGCGGAACTCACGTATGCGATAGGCATAAATGAGTGGATTTACCACTGAATTGGCATGAGAAAACAGGATAGCAAAGTACATGAGTAAAACTGGAGGACGATCACAGGCTTTACAGAAGAGAGTGAAGCAGTTAATGATATGCAGGGGCAACCAGCAAATGGCAAACAAACCCACAATGATGGCTAAAGACTTGGCGGCATGGACTTCACGTTGCAGAGTCGATCTTGTGCGTTCCCCAATAGTTACTTTTAGCTCTATCTGTTTCAACTGCCGTCGTGCTGCCATAAAAATGTGCAAATAAATGCCAAGCATGAGTAAAAGAGGCACCAAGACACAGGCAAAGAAATTGTAGTACACCATATAATCCATTGTCACCACTTTTTCAAACAGGCACTCTACCAAAGGAGTACTACATGATGAGTTTGGAGGGTTGGGGTCCTTCTTGTGCCAGCCCAACATGGGGGTAAGGCCAATCACAAAAGACAATAGCCAGCATACTCCAATAGTCACATTGGCTCTTCGACTAGTCACAAGGCTGTTGTACCTAAAAAGAGAGAAAACAAAGAATGAAGTTTTAGTCTTTATGAAGTCGCAGAAGTCTTAATTAAAAGCCAGATTCACTGACTGGTGGAGAATATTCTCTAGAGCAGGTGCTGCCTTCTGACCTCAAAGACAAATGTTTAATATATTTAATTAGATGTGGTCCTTAGGATTCATTAAGATATAGTCGTTAGATGTGGCGGCTGAATTTGTTTTCCATTTCAGGCTTTTTCACCTGGTGATCCTGCTATTAACACACTTAGGCGGCGTACACACGATCGGACATATCCGATGAAAACGGTCCGCGGACCATTTCCATCGGATATGTCCGATCGGGAGTTTGATCCGATGGCGTGTACACACCATCGGATCAAATTCCCCGCCGCCGGACGGCGCGGTGACGTGGCGGTGACGTGGCGGTGACGCGGCGGTGACGTTGACGCCGCCGCGTCACCGCCACGTCACCGCACCAGGAAGTAAAACACTTCCGCGCATGCGCCGAATCCATTCGGCAGCGGCCCGGCGGCGGTGGGGGCCGACATGTCTGCTGGTAAGTGTACTAACCAGCAGACATGTCGGGCGGACAGATTCCCACCGGATAGATTTCAAAGCTTGCTTTGAAATCTGTCGGGTGGAGAAATCTGTCCGCTAGCCCATACACACGAGCGGAGATGTCTGCTGAAACGGTCCATCGGACCGTTTTCAGCGGACATATCCCCTCGTGTGTACGCCGCCTTAGGGTCCTTTCACACTAGTGGACCGTTCATCCGTTCATTACAAGTCCATTTACGGACTTGTAATGAACCCCTATGGAAGCGGATCCGTTAGCGGATGATGCATCCGCTAACGTCTGCCAGATCCGCATCCGTTTTTGCGGACGGAAGAATGTCCTATTTTTCTTCCGTCCGGCCAAACGGATCGAATGCAAACGGACAGACGGTCCGTTTCCATCCGATTCCCCATAGGGGATAGCGGAGGAGAGACGGGGCGGTCCCTGCACAGTGTGCGGGGACCGCCCTGTCCGCCCGACAGCTCAGCGGAGACCCCCCGCTGAGCTGACGGACACACGGAGCGGACCGAAAAACGGACCGCTCCGTGTGTAAGGAGCCTTTCTGTTCCTGGATGACTATGCTCATTCACCTTATTTTAGCTTTGGAGGAAGCCATGGTTGCCACCCAGGCTGGGCTCCAATTGTGCCTGCCTTTGTTCATCAATATTACTTAAAGCGAAGCTCCATTCATTTTTGTGTTTATTAAAAGTCAGCAGCTACAAAAACGGTAGCTGCTGACTTTTAATAAACAGACACTCACCTGTCCCATGATCCAACAGACACTCACCTGTCCCATGATCCAACAATGTGTTCGCCCGAGCCCTCCTTTCTCCCCATCTTTTCTACCTAGCGCTGGCATCTCAATTGTGGACACCCGGCTGTGACAGCTTGCAGCATGCATGAGTTGTGCTGCACCTCCTGAATTGTTCATCAGTCTTCTGAGACCTGTGTCATGTCCCAGAAGAATGCAGAGAGGGAGGGAGAGAGGGAAACTACTGCTCAGATCCAAGCAAAAGTGTGAGCAGGTACCTGTCAAAACCAGGTACCCGTTCCCCTCCCAAAAAAATGACATGCCTAATGTGGGAAGAAAAGAGTACTTAAAGCGAAACTTCCCTTTTTTCTTGGAGCTCCACTTTTAGGATTGACGGAATTAGTTGTTTACATTAGATGGTTGTGCTATCTTTTCAGCCCACAGGATGTGACAACACCACTGTATTTCTGGCAGGATCAACTGGTATTTTATGTATTTTCTGAAATATTCGTAGCCTGAAAAATAAAACTAATGCAACCACCACATCCATGACTGGTAGGTTTCAAGATGTTGTTATTTAATGATAGGTTTCAAAACTTGACAATTAAAGAATGTAAAGCAATTGTCACAAAAGAGGTAAAGTTTAATTACAGTAGCATGTGACGGGGGGGGGGCAAATATAAATATAGAAAAAAATGTTAATTGTGAAAGCTAGGTCAAGGGAGAGACAACCTGGGAATTTTGTCTATGTGCTGGAGAAATGGCAAGGTCTTCCTGTGCGTGGGATAACAGCTGGAAGACTTCTCTATCCAAGCAGAGGTGATGGTGACTAAGTCTGAGAGAATAGCAAGATCACGGACACTATAGCATCTGGCATGCAGTCACCAGGGACCAGCATAGCTCAGAGGCATAAATTACAGTGATGAGTTCAGCTATGTAGTATCTGACACACAATGAGAACTTTTAAACTCTAGACAATATGCTTTCTTAATGGTTACCATAGAGGACTTGTAGAGCTGCAGTCCAGAGTTCAGTTCTTACAGAGGACACTATCTCCTCAAACAACCCACAAATGTATTAGAAGATTCAGGAATGCGATCAAAATCTTGCGCTTTCCCAACAAGCAAATAAATTGGCTGCCCTCTAGCAGACGAGCAGCGCCAAGCAAGGAAGCTCAGCATCGTGTGTTCCAGGTGCAGTGCAATTTTGCAGAAGGGTTTAGGGACTTCTTTTGTGCATTTTCCACATGTAAATGCTGCGTACACACGATCGGAAATTCCAACGAGAAAACCGTGGATTTTTTTCTGACTGAATTTTGGCTCAAACTTGTCTTGAATACACACGGTCACACCAAATTCCGACCGTCAAGAACGCGGTGACGTACAACACCATGACGAGCCGAGAAAAATGAAGTTCAATGCTTCCGAGCATGCTTAGAATTATTCTCCGTCAGTATTGTATACAGACGATCGGAATTTCCAACAAGAACTTTTCCCGTCTGAAAATTTGAGAACCAGCTGTCAAATTTTTCTTGGTGGGAATTCCGACAGAAAAATTCTGTTGGAGCCTACACACGGTTGGAATTTCGACCAAAAGCTCACATCAGACTTTTATTGTCGGAATTTCCGATCGTGTGTACGCGGCATTAGACAACCTATTGAAATCAACAGACTGCCCTGAATACTAAGTGTGGAAACGCATGCGCACTCCATCGCAGCTGCATGGTGGAAATGGAGCCTTATGCCGCGTAGGCACGACCATTTTTTGGGATGTAAGGGTCCTTTCACACTAGCGGACGAACGGTCCGCTAATTACAAGTCCGTTAACGGACTTGTAATGGGCCCCTATGGGAGCGGATCCGTTAGCGGATGATGCATCCGCTAACGTCCGCCAGATCCGCATCCGTTTTTTCGGACGGAAGAATGTCCTATTTTTCTTCTGTCCGGCCAAACGGATCGGATGCAAACGGACAGACGGTCCGTTTCCATCCGACTCTCCATAGGGGAGAGCGGAGGAGAGACAGGGCGGTCCCTGCACAGTGTGCGGGGACCGCCCTGTCCGCCGACAGCTGAGCGGAGACCCCCCGCTGAGCTGACGGACACACGGAGCGGACCGAAAAACGGTCCGCTCCGTGTGAAAGGAGCCTAAAGAATTACATTTTTAATAATCTAGAAAAAAATATGTTTTTTTCAACCCGACTGTTAAACTGGCCTTGCCTACACACGATTGTGGGAAACAATGCTTGAGCAAAGCGCGGTGACATACAACACATACGGCGGCACTATAAAGGGGAAGTTCCATGCGGATGACGCCACCCTTGAGGCTGCTTTTGCTGATTTTGTGTTAGTAAAAGACGATTTGCGCTTTTCAGTCTGTTACAGCGTGATGAACGAGCTCTCCCATCTCAAAACTTGCTTCTGAGAATCCGCGTTTTTTTCACTTCGTAAAAGCCTACACACGACCATTTTTTACGACGTTAAAAACAACAACATTAAAAATGACGTGAAAAATTAGAGTATGTTCTTAATTTTTATATTTCAATATTTTTATTGAAAAAAAAGAAAGGAGAACTGGTCTCGAAATGAACACACATAATAATAAAACAAAGTCGGCAGATATTCAATATCACAATACAAAAATATAAAAAGTATTATCACTGAGCATATCTGTCCTCAATCATTACAGCAAAATTTAAAATTAGGAATATGTATCCAAATACCAATGGGACTGAATAACAAATCCTCCCCATGAGTCCGGATCCCACCAAAAACAGTGAATGGCGGAGACCCAAGACCACAAGGAATCCAAGCAGTGGACCCCGAGATTATCCCAGGGCCCACTACCGCGTAAGCCCCATATGTGATCGTCCGTAGTAATCAAATAAAAAATTAAAAGAGGAGGAAGTAAAAGAGCAAAGAAAGAAAGAGAGAAAGAAAAGAAAAAAGGGGGAAGGAAGAAGGGAAAGATATAAAGAAAGAGAGAGGGTCAACCTGGAGCTCCCTAAGGAGTCGAAAGGTAGTCAATCCATGGATCCCATACCGTATTAAATTTCTTGGAGTATGTTACATCGTGAAAAATGCTCTGGAGCCCACACACGATAGTTCTTAATGACATTTAAAAAATAAATAAAAATTTACAACCCGAAAAACGGTTGTGTGTACCCGGCATTATTGTCCCAATGGTGAGCTTTTTTCAAGCAGGGTTCTGTAGACCTCTAGGGTCTGCAGAGGTTGCTAGAGGTACCCTGAGCTGTGGCTGATTGACCTACCGTTTGATGGCGTCTACATAGTTTTGGGGCCAACGCCACTTGGCAGACCCAGCACGCCGACACCCATCACTGGTGTAAGAAGCATTCTTTCCCTTGAGTCCTGATGATTTATTTTTAGCTGGGGTTCCCCGAGACCTGAAAACTATTATAAGGGTTCCTATGGGTTAACATGGCTGAGAAAGGACACTATCGTGCGTTAGGACATTGAATTATAGGGTTCCCTTGTCATTAGATTATAAAGTTCCCTGGTCTTTTGATCATAGGGTTCCCTGGTGTTTGGATTAAAGGATTCCTTGGTCTTTGGATTTTAAGGTTCCCTGAACCCTGGAACATTGGATTATAAACTTACTCGGTCACTGGATTATAGGGTTTCCTGGGCATTGGATTATAAAGTTCACTAGTCATTGGATTATAGAATTCCCTGGACATTGAGCTATTAGGTTTCCTGGTCACTGAATTATAAGGCTCCATGGACATTGGATTATAAGGTTCCCTAGTCATTGGATTATAAGGTTCTCTGGTCATTGGATTATAGGGTTCCCTGGTTTTTTGATTATAGGGTTCCCTGGTCATGGGATTTTAAGGTTCCCTGGATATTGGATTATAAGGTTCCCTGGACATTGGATTATAAGGTTCCCTGGACATTGGATTATAAGGTTCCCTGGACATTGGAATATAAGGTTCCCTGAACATTGAATTATAAACTTCCTTGGTCACTGGATTATAAGGTTCCCTGAACATTGGATTATAAACTTCCTTGGTCACTGGATTATAAGGTTCCCTGAACATTGGATTATAAACTTCCTTGGTCACTGGATTATAAGGTTCCCTGGGCATTGGATTATAAAGTTCACTGGTCATTGAATTATAGGATTCCCTGGACATTGGATTATTAGGTTCCATGGTCATTTGATTATAAGGCTCCATGGACATTGGATTATAATCTTGCGTACACACGACCGTTTTTCATGACGAAAAAACTGCAATTTTTTAGATTGGCTGTGAAAACTTGTCATGTATATGCTCCATATCGTTTTTCTCGACAAGGAAACTGGCCACAAAAAAAATAGAACCTGCTCTATTTTTTCCCGTTGTTCTTTTTCTCATTGTGAAAACCGATCGTGTGTATGCTTTTCCGAGGGAAAAAAAAACGTGCATGCTCAGAAATGAGCAAAAGCGTCCCAAAGGGTAGCACCATTCTAATAGAACTTCCCCTTTATAGTGCAGTCGTACGTGTTGTACGTCACCACGCTTTGCTCAAGCGTTTTTTTCATGAACGTGTGTATGTAAGGCAGGCTTGAGAGGAATCACGACGAATCACGTTGAGAAAAACTTCGTTTTTTGCGGGACAGTAAAAACGGTCGTGTGTACACGGCAAAAGGTTCCCTGGTCATTGGATTATAGGGTTCTCTGGTCATTGGATTATAGGGTTCCCTGGTTTTTGGATTATAGGGTTCCCTGGTCATTGTATTTTAAGGTTCCCTGGACAATGGATTATAAAGTTCCCTGGTCATTGGAGTATAAGAATCCCTGGTCATTGGATTATACATTTCTCTGGACATTAAATTATTAGGGTCCCTGTTCATTGGGTTATAAGGCTCCCTGGACATTGGATTATAAGGTTTCCTGGTCATTGGATTGTAAGGTTTCCTGATCATTGGATTATAAAGTTCCCTGATCAGTGTATTATAAGGCTCAATGGAGCAGGGGCCTGATGTGTTTAGCTGTACTCTAAAATTGCTGAGCCAGATGTTTTCTTTAAATGCACGTTTTACATACAAATGATCCACTGCAGACATAATTATTGATGCTTTTTTTATATACTCGGGTAATAATAGCCATAATCTAATATTACTGTTGCCAATGTTTCCTTTTTACAAACCAACTTCTGCAAATAGCCCAGAGAGCAGCAAACTGGCTTCTGAAATATATGTTGTATATTGTACATATCTACCATTAGATGTGTGTTCAATAATTGTTTTTTTTTCCTTTTATTTCTACGTGAAATGACATCTGCCATTTACCGTATTTATCGGCGTATAACACGCACCCTAACTTTAAGAGGGAAATTTTGGGAAAAAAACTTTACACAGCCCCCTGCGTATAATACGCAGGCATAATTTACCCTTTATTTTCAGGGTAAAAAAGTGAGTGTTATACGCCAATAAATACAGTAAATCTTAATGCCGGAGTGAATGAGTGTATGTAAAGTGTATAGCACTTCCTGCTTAGTAAGAGCCATTACAGGGTTGGTTACATGAAAAACATAAAGCTTTAAATTTGTAGAATGTGACAATCTGAATGTGAACATACAGTAGAAGGGAGTTGCCATAAAAAATTCAGGTAGTTAAATAAAGGACAGTCATATGACCAGCAACAGCAGCCATAAAGGCAAATGATGTGGATCATTGGTATACATGGCTGTAAAGAGCAATAGAGGGATTTTTACTACTATTCTACAAATGGAACATTTGTACTAGTTGTAGGAGTGTCATAAACAGTAGACGGCGGCTTGGACTTCAGAGGTATAAAACCACTATAAATTTTACGCTAGAATGTACACATGTAAACAGCTCTATACGTGAGAAAAACATCTATAAAAGATGTTTTTCCTATAGGTATTATAACTTATTTCATAATTTCTGGAAGGGTCATATTGTGCTCCACCGCCCCTGGCAGTCAGGAAATAAGGTGATCCTAGGTCGGAGAGGAGCCAATGAAGCTGCCAGTGTCAAGAATTACTGGTTTTCTGATACCAGCACACTCAGCTGACTAAGCTGTTTACTGATCTGTAGGAAAGGTAACATATAAAAGCTAATTTCTAGCCTAGTCTTGCACAGTTGTACGGGCTCCTCTCTTTTACTTATAGTGTTAAAGTGATACTATAGGTTTGTTTTTTGTTTTAAAAAAAATAACAAACATGTCATACTTGCCTCCACTGTGCAGCTCGTTTTGCACAGTGTGTCCCCGAACGCCGTTTTCTGTCTCTCTCGGCTTCTCCCCGATTCAGATAACCCCTTATGACAGGGATGGCCAACCAGTGGCCCGGGGGGCACATGTGGCCCGTGGAGCCCTCTGATGTGGCCCGCGACCCCCTGCTCTGGAATGGTGGGTTGGCAAGCCCAGATCGCAGGTTGCCACATGCCATACCACAGCATCCGTGTTGTGAATGAATCTGGTGGTAGAGGAAGAAAGCAGCTGCGGCGCAGAGCCCCATAAACCGATGCTTCCTCTACAGCGCCGGCTTTTGCCACAGGTGGAGTCTATGGCAAAGTTCAGCTAACCCGCAGGTCAGACACAGGTGCAATGTGGGTAAACCGCAGCACATCAGTGTGAAAGCAGTCCCTCATGGGACCCTCATTTCACCTCTATAGAGTGACAGGTGTCTGTTTACGCCCACCTACCTCCAATCCGAAAAACAGAAGGGAATTATTTCCTTTGCACCTGGGCAGATCGCAGGGCCTATAGAGTAGCCGTGACCTGTCATCTGACCGCTTCGCTCATTGTGGCCCTTGACTGGTTACCAAGTTGCTTAAGTGGCCCTCGCTCTTCAAAAGGTTGGGCACCCCTGCCTTATGAGAAGCGCTCTCCCAAGGGGTTACATTGAGGGCACGCTCCATAGTCCATAGTCGCCGAGTGCAGGACTCGGCCCGGCGCCTGCGTCATTGGATTTAATTGACAGCAGCGGGAGCCAATGCCTGTACTGCTATCAATCTATCCAATGAAGAGCCGAGAACCCCAGGTAAACATCTAGCGCGTTCTCGTAAGTAAAACCTGCCTCATTTCCTGGCTGGAGAACGTCCTTCATAATCTACTTCCCCAGCATTACTGTCTGTGGCCTGCCCCTTTATCATTGGATTTCAGTTCTATCAATCTATCAATCAATCCAGCATTATATGACGGTATTTCCTAGGGTAGTCCAGCCATAAAGGCATTTTGATATTTATGTACCACTATCAACTCCATGCACCAGGACTGAAAGCTCTTGAGCGAACTACTTAAAGCGGAGTCCTGACAAATCTTTTTTTTTTTAGGTCAGCAGCTACAAATAGCTGCTGACTTTAAAAAAAGGGACACTTACCTGGCCAGGGCGCCCACGATGTCAGCACCCAAAGCCGATCTGTCCCTTGGTTCTTGGGTGGAGGCGCTGCCATCTTCTGTAAGGAAATTAGGAAGTGAAGCCTTGCAGCTTCACAGCCTGGTTGCATACTGCGCATGCGCGACACTCGCTGCGCAATTTGGATGCTCCCTGCTGTCTTCTGGGACCTGTGTGTCTCCCAGAAGACAGCGGGGGGTGGGTGGAGGAAGCGCCGGACGTGGAGTAGATAGGCGCGGGTGGGTCGGCTATCAATGCCTGGAAGTGGAAGCAAAATACCTATATTAGACAGGTATCTGCTCCCCCCTCCCCCTGAAAGGTGCCAAATGTGACACCGGAGGGGGGGGGGGATTTCGAAAAGCGGAAGTTCCATTTTGGGTGGAACTCCGCTTTAAGCAGGGTGCTTTGTTGCTTTTATTGCAAGCTATGTACAGCACCTTGTCAGACCCATCCTTCCGTTATGATCTGCCTGGATTGCATAGAGAAGCAGAGACCCAAAGATGATATCACAGAGTCTGAAATGGGGTAATGAAAACTGAAGGGTTTTATTTCAAAGTTTTATTAGCATGGTAATGAGAGGGGGAGGGAGGAACCAGAGAAGGACAAATATACAGTAAGCAGATGAAACACTGTTTAAATGAAAGGATAACCAAAAATGTTTTATATATTGCAGCTTACCAGTCCTTAGATGTGATGGCTGCATTCATTTTAATTTTTCAGGCTAAGAACATTTTCAGCAAATACAAAAAATGCCTGTTGATCTTGCCAGATGTGTCTTTGTCACTTCCTATAAGCTGAACTGAAAGCACAAACAATGCAAACAATGTTATCTTCCTTTTAAAAATGACTCCCCACCCCAATACAATAGAGATGGAGAGAGGAAGACGTTTGAAGTCCAGCCAGAGTGACAACCAGGGCCGCTGATAAGGCAATACAGTTGGCCCTCCTGTATCAGACCCAGGCCCCATCAGTTCAAAAGGGAGACCAGGAAACCTGCTGAGCAGGAGAGACTTCCGTACTGCCTTATAGCAGACACGATCTTCTTCTGCCTGCCCTTGCAGTGCTTCTGGCTTCTCTACCTCTTTCTCCTTACGGCTGCACTGCAGTGGGATCAGTTCTAGCATCTGCGCTGGTAAATATGACATATTTAACAGCCCCTTTGTGAGTTCTCAATCCTAAACATACCCCGATGTTTACTCACCCCTCTGCTGTCCGGGCCCCCGTGTGCCTCCCGCAGCGCTGTTGGCTTCCTTCCTCTCCTGCCAGAAGCCGCTGAGGACACATATGGGGTATCTTCAGGATGGAAAACTTGGAAAGGGGCTGTTAAATATGTCACCCCACCCAGCCAGCCCCATAGGTCCTTCGCCTCTCTTTATTTTAGGAGACTGCATGGCCAAAGTGCGTGTGTGTTAAACCAATTTCGTGTGCGTGCAAGTGTGGTGGTTTTTGTGGGGGGGGGTGGGCGTACTAAGCACAGGCGTACCCTGCATAGCACACCCACCGGGAGCCGGGCTGAGAACACCAAACTCAATTCACATGTAGCCGAGACCGGGATCCGAACCCTTGGCTGCAGAGGTGAACGGATTGTCAGCGCAGTGCCAATCACGTTGAGCCACCACAGCTCCCTGCAGGATTTCTTTATATATATATTTAGGGGATATATACTATAGCAAAAAGTATAAAATATAGAATTTTTTTCAAAATTGTCGCTATATTTTTGTTTATAGCGCAAAAAATAAAAACCGCAGATGTGATCAAATACCACCAAAAGAAAGCTCTATTTGTGGAAAAAAAGGACGTCAATTTTGTTTGAGAGCCACATTGCGCGACCGCGCAATTGTCAGTTAAAGCGACGCAGTGCCGAATCGCAAAAAGGGGCCTGGTCCTTTAGCAACAAATTGGTCCGGGGCTTAAGTGGTTAAGGACTCACATGTGCTTTGCTCCTGCCATGGCTGCAAAGCACAGCACTGGAGCGGTGCGCTTGCAAGACGAGAAATAAAGTCCTGCAAGCAGCATCTGTGGGGCGATGTGGGAGTGGTGTATACACTGCTCCCACACCACCCCTGCCCATTGGAATGGATGGGCACCGCTTCAAAAGCACCTGAAAGGTGCTTTCTGAAAGTGCTGCATCACAGACGCTTTTAACATTTTCTTGGGGGTTAAAATCGCCCCGTTACCACCCGAAAAGCATTGCCAAAGTGCCACTATAACAGTGGTAAAGTGTGGATAAAACAAGCACCGCTTTACCGCCAGTGTGAAAGTAGCCTAAGGGAATTTAGCGGTTGTTTGAACAGGCCTCAATTTGTCAGGTGTGCAGGTGCAGACGAGTGGCTCTGAATGCACACTTTGTTTGGGGCTGTACACCTGCACCCACTTACCTGTCAAATTAGGACCCACACCTGTGTCCCTGTAGGGTAACATAGGCTGCATGCACACAGCTCCATGCTGCTCCAGCCACATAAACAAACCAGTAATTTACACTGTTTAGGCCAAAATGCGCACGTGAATCAAGGGCGGATCCAGAGTCTTGTCTCGGGAGGGGCACTGCCAGAAAATAGGGTGTTGCTTACAGAACTCAATTAGGTGTCCGATGTGTCCGCTGCAATGTTGCAGTACTGCTAAAAAATCAATAATTGCCGCCATTACTAGTAAAAAATATTTAAATATAAATGCCATAAATCTATCCCATAGTTTCTAGACGATTGTCCGGGACTGCAGACATGGGACAAGAGATGGTCAGAGACTGCAGACATAGTACAAAAGAAGGTCAGAGAATGCAGACATGGTACAAGAGATGGTCAGAGAATGCAGACATGGTACAAGAGATGGTCAGAGACTGCAGATATAGTACAAGAGATGGTCAGAGAATGCAGACATGGTACAATAGATGGTCAGAGAATACAGACATGGTGCAAGAGATGGTCAGAGACTGCAGACATGGTACAAGAGATGGTCAGAGACTGCAGACATGGTACAAGAGATGGTCAGAGACTGCAGACATGGTACAAGAGATGGTCAGAGACTGCAGACATGGTACAACGGATGGTCAGAGACTGTAGACGTGGTACAGGAGATGGTCAGAGACTGCAGACGTGGTACAAGGGATGGTCAGAGACTGCAGGCATGGTACAAGGGATGGTCAGAGACTGCAGGCATGGTACAAGGAATGGTCAGAGACTGAAGACATGGTACAAGATATCAATGCAGCCTCATCAGTGCCCATCATTGCAGCCTCACTGTGCATATGAACGCAGCCCCACCTTTGTATAAAAATTCAGTCCCATTTTGTATATTAATGCAGTCCCACTTTTGTATATTAATGCAGCCCCACCTTTGTATATGAATGCAGTCCCACCTTTGTATATGAATGCAGTCCCACCTTTGTATATGAATGCAGTCCCACCTTTGTATATAAATCCAGTCCCACTTTTGTCTATGAATCCAGTCCCACCTTTGTCTATGAATCCAGTCCCACTTTTGTCTATGAATCCAGTCACACTTTTGTATATAAATGCAACCCCACTTTTGTCTATTAATGCAGCCACACTGTGCATGGCACTCACCATGGCATTACCTCAATCACACACAGCAGGTATCTCCTCTCCTGACGTGTGTCATGGAACAAACAGGAGTTGTAGGTCTGTGTTCGGCAGGGCAGTGTGCTCTAGCAAGGTCACCCCTAGACGGGCTTGTGTGATAGACAAAACACTGATTCAATCAGTGTTCCATCTCCATCTACTATCACACGAGCAGGTCTAGCACAGGCAGCACAGCCAAACACAGATCCAGCTCTCACACACAGCCAGAGATGCCCAATGTCATACACGCAGGAGAGAGGGGAGCGCTGCAGTCAGCTACAGCTCAAAGCAGCCTCAGGACAGGCAGCCTACCGGCCCTGGTGATGAGAGAGAGAGAGTGAGAGACTCGGCAGTGGCAGCTGCAGGCAGGCCCGGACTGGGACAAAAAATAGGCATGGGCATTTTAGACTGAGCAGCCCGGGGGGGGGGGGGAAGAAAGATAGATAAAGATAAAAAGAAAGAAGGGAAGGAAGGAAGATAGATTGATAGATAGAAAGCAATAAGGGAAGATAGATAGATAGATAGATAGTAGATAGATAGATAGATAGATAGATAGATAGATAGATAGATAGATAGATAGATAGATAGATAGATAGATAGATAGATAGATAGATAAACAAGAAAGATAGATAGATAAACAAGAAAGATAGATAAAGATAGAAAGCAAGAAGGGAAGGAAGGAAGATAGATAAAGAAAGAAATATAGATAAAGAAAGAAGGGAAGATAGATAGATAGATAGATAGATAGATAGATAGATAGATAGATAGATAGATAGATAGATAGATAAACAAGAAAGATAGATAAAGATAGAAAGCAAGAAGGGAAGGAAGGAAGATAGATAAAGAAAGAAATATAGATAAAGAAAGAAGGGAAGATAGATAGATAGATAGATAGATAGATAGATAGATAGATAGATAGATAGATAGATAGATAGATAGATAGATAGATAGATAGATAAGGGAAGGAAGGAAGATAGATAAAGATAGAAAGAAAGAAGAGAAGGAAGATAGATAAAGATAAATAGATAGATATAGATAGACAGTGGCGGTGCGTCTATAGAGGGCGCCGGAGCGGCGCCCCCTCTGGCTCAGCCGCGACAATGAGCACAGTGGCGACGATGGGCACAGTGGCGACAATGGGCACAGTGGCAACAATTAAAGGGCACAGGGGCATCAATTGGCACAGTGGCGACAATTGAAGGGCACAGTGGCTGTGTTTGATGGCATGGCACAGTGGTGACAATTGATGGCACAGTGGCTGCGTTTGATGGCATGGCACAGTGGTGACAATTGATGGCACAGTGGCTGTGTTTGATGGCATGGCACATGGGTGACAATTGATGGCACAGTGGCTGTGTTTGATGGCATGGCACAGTGGCTGTGTTTGATGGCATGGCACAGTGGTGACAATTGATGGCACCATGGCTGTGTTTGATGGCATGGCACAGAGGTGACAATTGATGGCACAGTGGCTGTGTTTGATGGCATGGCACATGGGTGACAATTGATGGCACAGTGGTTGTGTTTGATGGCTTGGCACAGTGGCTGTGTTTGATGGCATGGCACAGTGGTGACAATTGATGGCACAGTGGCTGTGTTTGATGGCATGGCACAGAGGTGACAATTGATGGCACAGTGGCTGTGTTTAATGGCATGGCACAGTGGTGACAATTGATGGCACAGTGGCTGCATTTGATGGCACAGTGGCTGTGTTTGATGGCACAGTGGCTGTGTTTGATGGTATGGCACAGTGGTGACAATTGATGGCACAGTGGCTGCGTTTGATGGCATGGCACAGTGGTGACAATTGATGGCACAGTGGCTGTGTTTGATGGCATGGCACATGGGTGACAATTGATGGCACAGTGGCTGTGTTTGATGGCATGGCACAGTGGTGACAATTGATGGCACAGTGGCTGTGTTTAATGGCATGGCACAGAGGTGACAATTGATGGCACAGTGGCTGTGTTTGATGGCATGGCACATGGGTGACAATTGATGGCACAGTGGTTGTGTTTGATGGCTTGGCACAGTGGCTGTGTTTGATGGCATGGCACGATGGTGACAATTGATGGCACAGTGGCTGTGTTTGATGGCATGGCACAGAGGTGACAATTGATGGCACAGTGGCTGTGTTTAATGGCATGGCACAGTGGTGACAATTGATGGCACAGTGGCTGCGTTTGATGGCACAGTGGCTGTGTTTGATGGCACAGTGGCAATGTTTGATGGCACAGTGGCTGCGTTTGATGGCATTGCACAGTGGTGACAATTGAGGGGCCCAGTGGCTGCGTTTGATGGGCACAGTGAGGCTGCAATTGTTTTTTTTTTTCATTTGTGCCCACCAAAAATTTTGAGCACCAGCCGCCACTGTAGATAGATAGCTAGATAGATTATTATCTATCTATCTACAGTGGCAGCTGGTGGGGGGGGGGGGGGGGGCAAACGAAAAAAATAAAAAAGAGAAAAAAGAGAGAGAAAGAAAGAAAGGTGAAGAGAGAGCGAGAGAGAAGGGAATGAAGGGCACCCCATACATCAGTGTACAGTACTTTCAGTACTCACTCAGAGGCAGGAGGGACTGACTGGATGGATGGATATCAGACTCCATCTTTCCTTTCTGATGGCTGGGCTTGAATATTCCCGCCCACATCCCTTAGGCAGCAGAACAGTGTCCGACTGGAAAGTGGGCGGGGCAGACACGAGAGGAGAAGAAGAGAGGAGGGGGAGGAGTAGAAGCAGCTCCTCTCCTCTAATTGGCCGTGGGGGCAGCAAGGGGAAGGGAGAAGTGTCAGAGCTGGCTATGATACCCGAGCTGATCTCTCTCTATCTGGCGCTGTGTTGGTGGTGTACGCCCCTGGGGAGACGTGACATACGGCCCGCTGGCGGCCGAGGGCCGTTCGCAGCCCACAGGCATTTGCTAGGTTTGCCCTATGACCAGTCCGGGCCTGGCTGCAGGCACCGCAAAGCAGTTTAAAAAAAATGGTAAAAAAAAAAAATTATTTTATTTTTTTTAAAGCCAATGTGACATGATTGCCTCGGGGGTGGGGGGCAATTACCCTGTTGCCCCCCCCCCCCCCCTGGATCTGCCGTTGACGTGAATGAACTGCAATACCTCATTCACACACAGAGCTTTAGCAGGAATTTTTTGTTTGCGTCCACAAATAATAATTTAAGTTTATTTTTAGTGAAAATTGCGGCCCTGTCAGGTAGGCTGTACATAGCCCTGTGATTTCTAACAGCAGCCCTGGTGACAACCACAGCTGTCTCTTAAGATTCAGTGGAGTGAGCGCACATATCTACCTTAGGACAAGATCTGCGTGGGGAGAAACAAAGGGAAACTGCCTGAAAAAAAGAAAACATGCAGCCACCACAACTAAGGCCTCGTACACACGATCAAATCTGTCTGCTGGAAACGGTCTGCTAGACCGTCCCACGACAGATCACCGACCGACGTCACATGCGCGGTTAGTACCTTACCAGCAGACATCTCTCGCACCGGCACCGAATGGATTTGGCGCATGCGCGATGTTTTACTTCCTGGTGCGGTGAGGTGCGGCGTCAACGTCACCGTCACCGTGTCTGCTGGCGGGGATTTTGGTTTGCTTGTGTGTACACGCGAGCAAACCAAAATCCAAAGAGAGATTTGTTCAAATCGGTCGGTCCAACCGATTTGAACAAATGAATTGCCTCGTGCTAGACCGTTTCAGCAGACAGATTCGATCGTGTGTACGGGCTAACAGACGGATTTGGCCACCCGACAGATTTCAAAGCATAGAACGTCAGCGCGCTGTCTGCTGGCGGGGATTTTGGTTTGCTCGTGTGTACACGCGAGCAAACCAAAATCCCATTAGACAGATTTGTTCAAATCTGTCGGACAGACAGATTTGAACAAATCTGTCTGCTCGTGTGTACGAGGCCTAAGGAATGGTGCTCTGCAGTATATAAAACTTTTATTTTTGAGTTTAGATATGCTTTAATGGGAACAGTCAAAAACATTTCCTGTTTTTGTATAAAGTGGGCAAGATATAAGGCATATGACAAATTTTTGTTATTGTACGTGTCCCCAATAGAGATCATACCCCTCGCTTTCTATATCAGTGACAAAGAAGGAAGTGATGCCGCGTACACACGGTCGTTTTTTGCGATGAAAAAAAACGTCATTTAAATTGATCCTGTGTGGGCAAAACGTCGTTTTTTGTCTTAAAAAAAACGACCAAAAAAAAATTCCAACATGCTTGAATTTTTTGTGTCGTTTTTCAAAACGTCGTTTTTTGTTTCACAAAAAGTCACCGTGTGTAGCACAAACGTCGTTTAAAACGACGTTTTTCAACCCGCGCATGCCCAGAAGCTAGTTATGAAGCGAGCTTCAATGGAAAAGAGTGGTGAACGTAACCTCGCTTTTTGTGAAAAAAACGATGGTGTGTATGCGAAAAGTGATGTTTCAAAAACGTCGTTTTTTACTTCACAGAAAACGTCGTTTTTTTTCATCACAAAAAATGATCGTGTGTACGCGGCATGAGAAGCAACCTCCCCAAGGTGAAGGGAAAACCCCCTCACGGACAGTTGTCACATGGAACAGGCGCCTTCACTGCGAGTTTTCCAGGTGATACCTGTTACTAAAGAGACCTCACATTTATCCCAATGACAACCATAAAGATGGCTTGTGTGTTACTGCTAAATTTACACCTTTACTTTTATTGTTCATAGTTTTGTAAATCCAGATAAATCTACATGCAATAGAATATATAGAAATTTTCTTTACTCATTTTATAAGAACTTCAAATATTTCTGCAGAGGTTGACAGTTCATATAAACATCAGAACCCTCCTGATCTGCCTCTATACCACAAGCATGCAAAAAACACCTCAAAATAACATCAAATAGGAGCCCTTTTTGAGTTGCAGACTATTAGGGCTCATGCACACAGCCCTGCAGCATACAAGGCCTGCGTACTCTCCCGGGAACCGCAGTCGCTGCATACAGCCGTCAATTTCAATGCATTAGATGGCCATTAAGAGGCATTTGTATACCGGGGGAAGGGGATTTTTCACAAAGCATCCATGCAGACTTATAGTGCTTTGAAGAAATATTCATACCCCTTGTTACAACCAAAAAAAGTAAATGAGTTTCATTGGGATTTTATGTGATAAACAGTTTTAAATTTTTTTACGAAAAAATACAGTAAAACCTTAGTTTGAGAGTAACTTGGTATGAGAACGTTTTGCATGACAAGCAAAACATTTTAATAAATTTTGACTTGATATACAAGCGATGTCTTGACATAAGAGTAGCGTCATGTCACAACTGAGTATAAAAAAAGAGAAGAGAGCAATATGGTTACATTTAATGAAGGTACAACTTTGCTTTGATATACAAGTGCTTTGGATTACAAGCATGTTTCTGGAACAAATTATGCTTGCAATCCAAGGTTTTACTGTATGTGAAAAGTGTGGCGTGCATTTGTATTCAGCCCTATAGTCAATACTTTGTAGAACCACCTTTCACTGCAATTACAGCTGAAAGTTTTTTGGGGGATGTCTCTACCAGTTTTGCACATCTAGAGAGTGAAAATGTTGCCCATTGAAGCTCTGTCAGATTGGATGGAGAGCATCTGTGAACAGCAATTTTTAAGTTTTGTCATAGATTCTCAATTGGATTAAGGTCTGGACTTTCATTGGGCCATTCTAACATTTGAATATGCTTTGATTTAAACCACTCCATTGTAGCTCTGGCTGTATATTTAGGGTCGTGGTCCTGCTGGAAGGTGAACCTCTGCCCCAATTTTTTGTAGACTCTAAAGGCCCATACACACGGTAGGACATCCAACAAAATTTCCCTTGGATTTTTGTCCTAATTGATTTGTCCGATCACACCCATAGCATACACACGCTCGGACTTTTCTGCAAACTTTTCTAAAACTTTCCCATCATCACGTGGTTGTTCTGCTCTTTACTGCCACCCTTTGGTTAACTTCTGCTATTGTTGGTTGATTTTAACATTGGTTCTGAGCATGCGCATTTGTAATTTGTCCAAAAGTCCGATGGTTTGCTGTACACACGATCGGACTTTGCACCATCGGACTTTTGTTGCCTGAAAGTTGGTCCGTTCGCAGACCCAACTTTTTGTCCGATGAAAGCCAAAAAAGTTGGTCCGATGGAACGTACACACGGTCGGACAAATGAGAAAAGTGTCGGATTTTGATGTTGGTTGGGCAAAAGTCCGACC
This sequence comes from Rana kukunoris, assembly GCA_029574335.1. Lineage (NCBI taxonomy): Eukaryota > Metazoa > Chordata > Amphibia > Anura > Ranidae > Rana > Rana kukunoris. The sequence goes on from CM056049.1 coordinate 226,185,185, forward strand.
GTGTGTACGGGGCTTTAGGCAGTGAAACTGATCAAATCTATCTGCTGGAAACGGTCTGCCAGACCGTCCCAGCAGACAGATTCGATCGTGTGTACGGGCGAGCAGACGAATTTGGCCAGCCGACAGATTTTAAAGCATGCTTTAAAATCTGTCGGCTGGGAACCCGTCCGCCCGACAATTTTGCTGGTTAGTACGCTTACCAGCAGACATATCTTCTCGCACATGCGTCGAATGGATTTGGCGCATGCGCGGAAGTAATTTACTTCCTGGTGCGGTGACGTGGCGGCGTCAACGCCACCGCCACGTCACCGCGCTGTCTGCTGGCGGGGATTTTGGTTTGATCGTGTGTACAGCGATCAAACCAAAACAGCCAGCAGACAAATCTGTTCAAATCGGTCGGTCCGACTGATTTGAACAGATTCATTTGCTCGTGTGTATGGGGCCTTCTAAGTTTGCCCTGTATTTGGCTTCATCCATCGACTCTGACCGGCTTCTTTGTCCCTGCTGAAGAAAAGCATCTCCAAAACATGATGCTGCCACCACCATGTTTCACGGTGGGGATGGTATGTTCAAGGTAATGTGCAGCGTTAGTTTTCTGGCACACATAGCGTTTTGCTTCCAAGCCAAAAAGTTCAATTTTGGTCTCATCTGACAAGAGCACCTTCTTCCACATGTTTGCCATGTCCCCCACATGGCTTCTCACAAACTGCAAACAGGACTTCTTATGGCTTTTTTTCAACAATGGCTTTCTTCTTGCCACTCCTCCATAATGGCCAGATTTTTGGACTGCATGACTAATAGTTGTCCTGTGGACAGATTCTACCACCTGAGTTGTGGATCTCTGCAGCTTCTCCACAGTTACCATGGGCCTCTTGGCTGCTTCTCTGATTATTGCTCTCCTTGCCCGGCCTGTCAGTTTAGGTGGACGGCCATGCCTTCATGATGCTGTTTGTTCACTAAGGTTCTCTAACAAACCTCTGAGAGCTTCACAGAACAGCTGTATTTGTACTGAGATTAAATTACACACTAACATTTTACTTAGGGGTATCAGAGTAAAGGGGGCTGAATACAAATGTGCGTCACACTTTTCAGATATGTTATTTGTAGAAATTGAAGAAATTGAAAACCATCATTTTCCTTCCACTTCATAATTATGTGCTACTTTGTGTTATTCTATAATATCATATAAAATCCCAATAAAATACATTTACGTTTTTGGTTATAGCATGAAGAAATGTGAAAAGTTTCAAGGGGTATGAATAATTTTTCATGGCATTGTAGGGGTATGAATAATTTTTCAAGGCACTGTATGCTCCAAATGCAAATAGTGTGCATTTGGAGCATATGTCCATGCGGGTGCTTTATGGAAGCCTCGCTACTAGGGATGAGCTCTGCGTTCGATTCAACCGTATGTTAGACTCGAACATTGCCTGTTCGTACGTTCGACGAAATTCGAACAAAACGGGTCGTTCGCGCCAAATTCGAGTGACGCGCAATGGCCCATAATTATTGGTTATTATTGATTGGCCAAACATGCACTATGACCCTGCATGCTTGGCCAATCACAGCGCGCAAAAAACGGAGAGCCATAATTGGCCAAAGCCAGGGTGGCTTTGGCCAATTATGGCTCAGGGCTTTAGCACACACCCCACATTATATAAGGCTGCCTGCTGGGCGGCCTCGTGTAGTGTGTTCCAGCGCTGAACAGAGATCAGTTAGGGAGACAGAGAGATAGTCTTTTTATATAGCTAGATAGAGCAGGCAGGCTAGTCAGTTTAGCTTAATTTACAGTGTGTAGAGGATATATATACATCCCTAGGAGTTGTATATATATTTATACACTGTATAGCTTAGCTAGATCAGTTCTTCCTAATTTACTGGCAGGCAGGTGATTGTGCTATTTAAAGACTTTATCACAGGTATAGACACCCAGCAGGTACAATATTTAAAAGAATTTTTCTTTTTTTTTTATTATTTAAGCATCATTAAAATCACTGCTCCTGGAGCAGTGATTTTAATGATGCTTAAATTAAAAAAAAAAGAAAAATTCCTTTAAATATTGTACCTGCTGGGTGTCTATAGTTTGCCTGTGAAAACGTCTTTGAGAACCCGGGTCTTGCCTGAGGGAACATGTATCAATGGAAAAAAGTTTTAAAAACTGTAATTTTTTCAGGAGTCCTGCTCCTGAAAAAACTACAGTTTTTAAAACTTTTTTCCATTGATACATGTTCCCTGGGGCAAGACCCGGGTTCTCAAAGACGTTTTCCAACAATAACTTGAATATCGGGCTTTAAAAGACGCAGGCTCTGCATACTGTGCATACAGTCTTCACTTATCAGATTGTTTTATCCTTTTTTTGTTTGTTTGTCATACAGTAAAACATACAAACTCCAAGCAGTGTCTTTGAAGTATATGGTACCTGAAGACCCAGCATTGCAATAGCATGATGGATGATGTCATTATAAAAAAACAATATCAAGTTCAGAAACATAGTATGTGATTGGTATTTTTACAGAAATTATAACTATGCATGTACTGGTATATGTATTTATTCTAGATAATGTAATAAAGCTGAATATAAATATTTACAGAGTGAGACAATGGGAGCCTCAAAGATAAGATATATAATTGTTAGAGTAAAGAGTACCATCATCCCTAAACTATGAGGTATAGAGTACTTGGATCCATGGTCCCGAAGCCAAAGATCCAAGAAGGGGGGACAAAACGGGCCAATTGGGACTATTGCGGTACGGATATAAAAATAAAAATAGAATAGAATATTTTAAAAAACAATTGGTAATTTTATTAAGTACATAGACAAGACAAATTACAAAAATAAAATGTGACAACCATCTGACAACATCAGAGCTGAAGTCCCCGGAAGGGGAAGACACTACGATGGGTTGAGGGTTGTAACAGGCTCTCGTAGGTTCACACTGTTGTGGGTGGTTGCTGGTGCGTAAACCAGACATGTTCTAGTGCCCTCAAGTACCCACAGCCAAAACGCACTGCTGTTTTGCAGACACATTCCTAACGGTATGCTCACACATCTGAAAATCTACCATGTTTTTGGGTGCAAAAACTCATGCGTTTTCTATGTGGCTGCAATTTTAAAAAGGTGCAGGACCTTTTCTCTGGTTTTTCCCCCGCAGATACAGCACCCCTTTTAAAAAAAAAAAGGGCTGCTGTGCACCGTGCAAATGCGTACTGCAGAAAACACAGCAACAGCGTTTCCCTACCCTAGGTCACGGCTAAGAGGTGGTATACTTACATACAGTTCAATAACAGATATTATATAAATAGCACAGAAGATTTGATATTGGACAAAGGGAAGGTGTGGTGATAATAAGCAATAACAATTTCATATAAAGAGCAGCTACAATCGGTTGGTTTCAGGGTTTACACCAGGACATTGGTAACTGAAACATGAAATGGAGATCAGTATAAAATGTTTGCATAAACTGCATGAGATGTTTGGGGAAGACCTATGTTATAAAATGGATGGGTTATTTCCCCTTCTCCACCTCTTTTGTCTTGTTCCCAGATAAATCTTATGTCTTTAGTGACAGGGAGTGGGGACTCAATTTTTGCTTTAGGAAGGGTCACTATCAGGTAACACATATGGCACTTGGCACTCGGGCTTGGCAGTCCTGGGTGTCTAGGTTTGATTGCCACCAGGGTGCTATCTGCAAAAAAAAGTGTCTGTATATACCAGGGCCCTCCAAACTGCAGCCCAAGGGCCAGATGGGCCCTTTGCTAGCCTTTATGCAGCCCTTGAGGCACAATTCTCTCCACTGATATGAGGCACTATTCCTCCCACTGACACCAACAATAAGGCATTATATCTTCCACCGATACCAATGATGGATAACTATTCCTCCTACTAATAGGGGAAATACTCCTCCTATTGACCACCAACCCCAAGGCCATATTTATTTTCACTGATGCAGGGCCTGTGACATTTTCTGCCCCTGCAGGCCACAATCCGGCCCTCCTAATGTCTGAAGGACAATAAATATGGTATATACTGGTATAAGCCCTCTATCCAAAACATTTTAGGCACTTGTAGGCACTCAAGGGGCTTCCTTGGGTGAATATAATGATATAAAGGCATTATTGCATCCATGTTTCAGAGAGTCACTGTCGGCTTTCTTAAGGCATATATATACACTATATTACCAAAACTATTGGGACGCTTGCCTTTACACGCACATGAACTTTAATTGCATCCCAGTCTCAGTCTGTAGGGTTCTATATTGAGTTGGCCCACCCTTTGCACCTATAACAGCTTCAACTCTTCTGGGAAGCATGTCTACAAGATTGGAGTGTGTCTATGAGTGTGTCTATCCCAAAGGTGTTCTATCGGGTTGAGGACAGGACTCTGCACAGGCCAGTGTGTTCCTCCATCCCAAACTGGCTCATCCATGTCTTTATGGATCTTGCTTTGTGCACTGTGCACAGTCATCTTGGAACAGGAAGGGGCCATCCCCAAACTGTTCCCACCAAGTTGAGAGCATGAAATTGTCCAAAATGTCTTGTTATGCTGATGCCTTAGGAGTTCCCTTCACTGGAACTAAGGGGCCAAGCCCAACCCCTGAAAAACAACCCCACACCATAATCCCCTTTCCACCAAATGATTTGTACCAGTACACAAAGCATGGTTCATAAAGACATGGATGAGCGAGTTTGGGGTGTAGGAACTTGACTGTCCTGACCTCAACTCGATCGAACATCTTTGGGATGAATTAGAGCGGAGACTGCGAGCCAGGCCTTCCCATCCATATCAGTGCCTGACCTCACAAATCCGCTTCTGAAAGAATGGTCAAACATTACGATAGACACACTCCTAAAACTTGTGGACAGTTTTCCCAGAAGAACTGAAACGTTATACCTGCAAAGGGTGGGCCAACTCAATATTGAACCCTATGGACTAAGACGCCATTAAAGTTCATGTGCCTGTAAAGGCAGGCATCCCATTACTTTTGGTACTATAGTGTATATATAGACATACACACACAATTTAGCAGCATAGAAAGTACCCCAAGATACTCTAACTATTCAAATTCAGAAATTAGGATTGTGAATGTCCCATTGTCATTGATTGGGATGTCAACAGCTGAAAAAGCACCAAGTCAGCAAGCAATGCCTGCACATAAAAAAAACAATGATACTCAGGCTCAGACGGATCAGAATGACAAATATATGTGTAATCACTCACCTGAGTGGGATGCGGATAGCAATGTAGCGGTCACAAGCAATGGCGAGGAGGCTGAAGATGGAGCTCTGTGTCAGCACCAGAACAAAGCAGGCAATGAAGAGGCAGGCATGAAAGGTGGTGCAAAATCCAGTGCTTATTGAGATAGCAAATGGGATTGCAAGGACACCCACCGCAATATCTGCCGCAGCCAAGGATACCACAAAATAATTGGTTGCGTTTTGAAGGTTACTGTTAATGTACACGGCCCAGCACACCAACACGTTGCCAAGAATGGCCAAGATGGCAATGAACACTTCTAAGACTATATAAATGATGTCCTCTGTGTATGTCTCGCTCCCCTCCTTTAACATGGTGATGATGACATGGGGTAAAAGAGTGATAGTGCCTCATTGGTCGTTGCTGCCGTAGCGTGCCCTCTAAGTGGTATATCACATGTCTTGTAAAATGCTCCCTTCATTGATTCAGGAATGGAACTCTTCACACTACTCGGGTATTCCTCCATTTAATATTCCCAAGCTGTCCATCTTCATATGTAAACTGCCTCTCAGCTCCTGCCACAGAGATAAACAATCAATGACTTGTGTACAATGTCACCAAAATTGACCTCAACCTACAGAAAAGCTGGTCATTCACTGGTAGACTTTTGTACAAACATTCGTAGGAAACAAAATCTCACCAGTACATTCGACATTGACTTGGCGAATGTCATTCAAAAGTAGTTCAAAATGTAATTTACTTTTAATATTCAATTTTGTAAATAATGGAATTTCCCAGACAAAAATCACATCCACCGTTAAGCCCTGTACACGATCGGTTTGTCCGATGAAAACAGACTGTTTTCATCGGACAAACCGATCGTGTGTGGGTCCCCTCAGTTTGTTTTCCAACGGTGAAAAAAAATAGAACATGTTTTAAATTTTTCCTATGGATAAAAAACCGATAGAAAAAAACATCATCTGTGTGGAAGTCCATCGGTCATAAATCCACGCATGCTCAGAATCAAGTTGAAGCATCCTCGGAAGCATTGAACTTCATTTCTCTTAGCACGTTGTAGTGTTTTACATCACCGCGGTTTGAAAGTCAGCTTCATCGGATATCCGATGAAAAAATCCATCGGATTAGATTCCATCAGATATCCGATCGTGTACAAGGCTTTATAATTTCCTTTGTGAAAAATTTTCCACCCTGCTTTTTTTTTTTTTTTTTTTTATTATTATGGTCAATTATGTTAATTTGACCAAATTCACTATTAGAAAATCAAACGCACCTTCTAAACATTTTTCAAAGGTGTATGGCCAGCTTTACAAAGTATCTAACATGATTAACATAGACGAATTATATGAACTATTATTGGTCCTGATGAAGGACCAGAAATCTAGATGGAGCCTTCTAATATGTACACAAGAAGATATTACACATGCAAGGCTTTGAAGTCTGGAATCTGCACAAGTACGAAGCATATTAGCATTGGTTTCATACTACTGGAGTTGCAGCTGTCAATTCTAGTCACTTGAAGGTATTGATTAAGTGCCAGAGGTTGCATGTAGGAGCGGTGACAGGGGGCGAGAAGTGGCAGACTTGTGTTTTCTGTGTTCACATTCCTTCTAGACTTGGCCATAGTTTATCAGCTCACAGCAGCAATCAAACGCCCCCAGTTCTGTGACAGGTGCACAACACAGATACGCTATGAGTAAGCGAAAAGCAAGCACCAAACACTTGTCTGTACACACAGCCCTGTCCCCACTGACACACCCAACCCTAAGTCACCCCACCTACATATACTAAACACAAACATACATGAATACAGATCTATTCAAAGCAACGCATTATCCTAAACAAGCAAACGATTTCCATATCTAAACACAGTTTGCTGCCAGTAAGTAAACCTCTCCATGGAATCTCATTGTGCAGAACACTTAAAGCCAGTCATTCACCTACCTGCATATAACCAGCAGAGTGTCAGTTATAATTAGGCGCTATAGGTCCATGCATTTGAATGCCTGGAGGACAAAGCTGCCTTAGCAACGCAAGTCTCTCACACTTTAACTTTATTCCTCAACCCCTGTTTGAAACAAATTGCCAGTTTGGTAAAAGGTGTGTAGAGTAAGGTATATTTCGCCTTAGACGCTATAGAAATGTATTTCTATATTGGAGAAAACCAACATTATATATGTAACGTAGACCTCCTACAACAGTGGCCGCTACTACAACATTTAGCTTATATGTCTTTATTTCATTTTTGCTTGAAAAAATTCAACGCTTTTCCTTATCTAGAACACTGCTTTTTTTCCCCTACAATGATTTGTTTATTTATTTTTTTATTCAGATATCAACACATCATCATACTTAAAATATATATATATATATATATATATATATATATATATATAGTTATATCTATAACTATATATATATATATATATATATATATATATATTATATCTATATCTATATCTATATATATATATATATATCTAGATAGATAGATAGATAGATCTATATATATAGATATCTATATCTATATATATATATATCTATATATATATATATATATATATATATATATATATATATATATATATATATGAAATATAATTATCTATTATCTTATAAACAAGCATCTATTATTCATTAAACTACAACAACATAATCCTTCTGCGCTAACCATGCCCATTTGACATTATGTATCTAAGAGATTTTTCTTTTTTTTTTAACCATCCTAACCTTGTCTTGTCATTGTATTTTAAGTGTACAGTCTCGCTTTATTTTTTAACGCGTTGTGCAAACTGTTGGCGCTATATAAATCCTGTATTATTATAATAAAAAGTTAATCATCTAGAAAAGCATTTTCTATTTAAAAAAAAAAAGTGTGTACCTAAGCAATATTTCCAGACCCTTGCGATGGTAGGTTTGCTTTGAAATAACAAGCAGTGTCTCACCTGCTAGTTATAGCTTGCTTTCCTTCCCAGCCAATGTGACAGCTCCGCTCTGTAGTGATCAGTCCCATGCACTTGGCTGTTCTGCTGTCCCCTCTGCTTTGCTTTCCCCAAACTGCTGTGTGAGTGTGTCTCTCCTCCTCCTCCTTTCTTCTCCCTCCCTCTCTTGGTTGACATTGTCTCTCCTACCAGTCCCGCTCACACACCTCGTTTCCCACAAATATACACACAGACAGGGTTTCTCATTACTATAAAGATGCACGGTTTCCTTCGAAACATATTATACTTCTCTCTAAAACATTATTTTTACTAGCGGATGCAGACTAGCGCTCTGATTAGCAAGTTGACACTTCCTTTTTATCAGACTGTCATAGACCAAACTGAGTAATGCATAAGGAAATGTGTCATAAGGAAAATATAAAGATATGAAAACAAAACAAAAAAAATCCTCTGCGCTACCAAAAAGCAACCAAGTGTGTAAAACTATCTGTGCAAATTTAAATATATACAATGTGGTTGCAGCAGCTACTGTTGTGCGTTCCCACACCAATTAAAAATCTTAAAAAAAACACTCCGCAACCAATCTAATTATACTGAAATACAGGCATACCCCACTTTTAAGTCCACAATGGGACCAGAGCATGTATGTAAAACGAAAATGTACTTAAAGTGAAACAATACCTTTTTTCACTTATAGGGTGTAGTGGGGGGTCAGGGGGGTGTTGGGAGCTGTAGTTAAGGTCTCAGGGGCTGTAGTGGGGGTGTCAGGGGCACACTGGAACAGGGCGGGCTATGCTCTCTGAGCTTCAGCTCCTTTTACTGCGGCTGCAAAATGTCTGTACAGTATTTGTAAGGCACTTTACATAACTCACAGGTATGTACTTACTCGCGAGTGTATGTAAAGTGAGTGTATTTAAAGCGGGGTATGCCTGTATGCATAATATACTTCAAATCAAACCAAAATAATAGTACTCATGTGTCTATAGAGGCTATACACATGATCGGATTAGCCAATGGCAATTGTGTGATGATGGGCTGTTGTCGGAAAATCCAACCGTTTGTATGCTCCATCAGACAATTGTTGTCAGATTTTCCGCCAACATTTTCCAACAATTTTCTTGTTAAAAAAGAAATAAAAAAAATTCCGACAACAAATGTGTATTGTTGGATTATCCGATCGTGTTTACAGAAGTCGTTCGGACAAAACACCAAAGTACAGGCATGCACGCTCAGAAGCAATGCTGACCATAACACAACATTAGCAGAAGTTGCCCGAAGGGTGACGTTAAAGAGCTGAAAAAATATGTTGTATACTGTTTGTTGGCCGACAATTCTTTGCCGTTTGTATACAAGACAAGTTCACAGCCAATGTCCTTCCGACGGTCGTGTGTACCAGGCTTAACAGTGCCTAAAACATTTTACTCAACTAAATGAATACTATTTTAGTTGACTAAAATACGACTAAAACAATTGAGAATGACTAAAATGGGACTAAAACTAAAATGGCATTTTAGTCAAAGGACTAAAATGGGACTAAAACTAAAATGGCATTTTAGTCAAAAGACTAATGCCGCATACACATGATCGGTTCGTCTGATGAAAACGGTCCGATGGACCGTTTTCATCGGACGAACCGATCGTGTGTGGGCCCCATTGTTTTTTTTTTCCATCGGTAAAAAAAATTAGAACCTGTTTTAAAATTATTTGATGGTTAAAAAAACGATAGAAAAAAACGATCATTTGTGGGGAAATCCATCGGTCAAAATTCCAAGAATCAAGTTGACGCATGTCGACACAATCGGATTTTTAACTGATGGTGTGTAGGCAAAACTGATGAAAGTCAGCTTCATCGGATATCTGATGAAAAAATCCATCGGTCCGTTTTCATCGGATGAACCGATCGTGTGTACAGGGCATAAGACCAAAACTAAATTAAAGTTTGAATTAACACTGGTCTGTAGTGCATGTTCATACCTCAATACAATAGATAAAAACATATTGGATTTTTCACTCCAGCAGTATATGAGTTTGAAAATCGTAGAGAAATGTTAACTAATACATTACAATTTCATTACAACCATTAGATTTTAGACTACTAAAATTCGTTTTAGTCGACTAAAATGTACTGGAGATTTAGTCGACTAAATACGCCTAAAACTAAAACAATTGCAGAAGACTAAAATGGGACTAAAACTAAAATGTAATTTTATTCCTAAAAATAAGACTAAAACTAAATCGAAATTTGCTGCCGAAATTAACACTGCTGTCTAATTCATATATAAGTGAACCATAAGCATATAAGTAACAATATATATGAAACTTTATATATATACAAGCTCTCCTCAATTAATGACCAGGTCGTTAAACAAGGAGCCACACGTAATCAATACTTTAAAAATTCTACATTCAACTACTGTACTGTATTAAAAAAAAAGGTCTGGTAAGTCCGAACGGTCGTTAAACAGGTAAGTCATTAAACAAAGTGAGTCTGTATACAGCAGGGACGTGCAGGGAGGTCAGTGGCTGGTGAGGCACTGGCTAGTATCAGAGCCAGATACACACAGGTTACATATTCACAAGTTACGTATTTGATTCTCATTATGTAGTTCTATGTAGTTATACTCATTCACCAAAAATACTTACAAACGCTGTCCCTTTAAGATGTAATGTTTGGGGATCTGAGTAATTTTCTAACAAAAAAAAGTTATGATTTTTACATGTAGGAGAGATGTGTCCTGGGTGGTAAGTGGTTAATTACCATAAATAATTATTATACAGTGCCTTGAAAAAGTATTCATAGCCCTTGAAATTTTCCACATTTGGTCATGTTGCAACCAAAAACTTTTTTAAACATTTTATTCGGATTTAATGTGATGGACCAACACAAAGTGGCGCATAATTGTGAAGTGGAAGCAAAATGATAAATGTTTTTTCTAATGTTTTACAAATAAATATCTGAAAAGTGTGGTGAGCATTTTAATTCAGCCCCCTTTACTCTGATTGCCTTAAAGCAGAGTTCCACCCTTAAAACCACTTTGTTTCATCCCATCCAGCATACTGGCGTCAGCGCCAGTATGCTGTTTTTTTTTTTTTATTATTCCATGTACTTACTTTATAATAGATCATGTAATTTTGGGCGCACCGCGGTATGTCGCCGCTATAAGGCGTCACGCCTTCCGGAAACAGCCGATTAGTGTTCTTCTCGGCGCCTGCGCACAGACCCAGGAGCTGACTGCGCAGGCGCCGTATATAGCCGCGTCACGCCCTCCGAAAAAAGCCGAACTAGGACCGGCTATTTACGGCGCCTGCACAGTCAGCTCCTGGGTCTGTGCACAGGCGCCGAGAAGAGACAAACGCTAATCGGCTGTTTCCGGAAAGCGTGATGCCTTATAGCGGCGACATACCGCGGTGCGCCCAAAATTACATGATCGATTATAAAGTAAGTACATGGAATTAAAAAAAAAAAAAACAGCATACTGGCGCTGACGCCAGTATGCTGGATGGGATGAAACAAAGTGGTTTTAAGGGTGGAACTCCGCTTTAAGAAGTCACCAAATTAGTAAATGGAGTCCACCTGTGTGTATTTGAATCACTGTATAAATACAGCTGTTCTGTGAAGCCCTTGGAGGTTTGTTAGAGAACCTTTGGGAACAAAAAGCATCATAAAGGCCAAGGAACACACCAGACAGGTCAGGGATAAAGTTGTGACAAAGTTTAAAGCAGGGTTAGGTTATAAAAAAATATCCCAAGCTTTGAACATCTCACGGGGGACTGTTCAATCCATCATTCGAAAATAGAAAGAGTATGGTACAACTGCAAACCTACCAAGACATGGCCATCCACCTAAACTGACAGGCCGGGCAAGGAGAGCATTAAACAGAGAAGCAGCCAAGAGACCCATGGTAAGTCTGGAGGAACTGCAGAGATCCACAACTCAGGTGGGAGAGTCTGTCCAAAGTACAACTAGGTTGTGCACTCCACAAATCTGGCCTTTGGGGAAAAAGAGTGGCGAGAGAAAAAAGCCATTGTTAAAAGGAAGCCATAAGAAGTCCCATTTGCAGTTTGCGAGAAGCCATGTGGGTGAAACAGTAAACATATGGAAAAGGGTGCTCTGGTCAGATGAGACCAAGATTAAACTATTTGGCCTAAAGCAAAATGCTGTGTGGTGGAAAACTAACGCTGCACATCGCCCTGAACACACCATCCCCACTGTGAAACATGGTGGTGACAGCATCATGTTGTGGGGATGCTTTCTTTCAGCAGGAACAGGGAAGTGGGTCAGTTGATAGGAAGATGGATGGAGCCAAATACAGGGCAATCTTAGGGCAGCTGTAATTGCAGTGAAAGGAGGTTTTACAAAGTATTGACTCAGGGGGGCCGAATACATGTTAGACAGGTGAATTTGGTTGGTTGCTGATTGATCGGTAAGTTTAAGCCTGGGTATTCTATGTTTTTGTATGTATATGCACGCTTTCCAGTGCTCCTTATTGTATAGACCAGTTATAGGTAGGGGCAGTGAATTTTGTTTGTTGTATTTATGTCATTGTGGTCAGGCAGCGCACTGGCACCTTTGCTTCCATGTGCTTAGTGTGTTTAGTGTGCTCCTGCCCCTTTAATGAGGGCTGGGCTACCTCCAGTCACCTGCCCCTTATCTATCCATCAGCAGTCATGTGCTCCTGTTGAGGAAACTTAAAATGCAATGTTATAGTTAGGACTGCAGTATACAGAGAGCCTTGACGGGGCCTGCAGCTTACACATGCATTTGCAAATGCGTGCAACTAAACCTCTGTTTTTAACGCATCACATAAAATCCCAATAAAATACATTTACGTTTTTTGATTATAACATGACAAAATGTGTAAAATTTCAAGGACTATCAAGGCACTTTTTCAAGGCACTGTATATTGTTTTTGAGGTAATTTACTATATTTAAAAAACTGTACTCAAGCACTTGGCTTAACGGACAAATTACTGTAGTTTGACGTTATAACTTAAACAGTAATTTCACAGTAAATACAGTTGCAATAAAAAGTATGTGAACCCTGTTGGAATAATATGGATTTCTGCACAAATTGGTCATAAAATGTGATCTGATCTTCATCTAAGTCACAACAATAGACAATCACAGTCTGCTTCAACTAATAACACACACAGAAGTAAATGTTACCATGTTTTTATTGAACACACCATGTAAACATTTACAGTGCAGGTGGAAAAAGTATGACATCTCCAAGAGCTAATTGGAGTGAGGTGTCAGCCAACTGGAGGCCAATCAATGAGATGAGATTGGAGGTGTTGGTTACAGTTGCCCTGCCCTATAAAAAACACACATCAGTTCTGGGTTTGCTTTTCACAAGAAGCATTGCCTGATGTGAATGATGCCGCGTACAAAAGAGCTCTCAGAAAACCTACGATTAAGAATTGTTGACTTGCATAAAGCTGGAAAGGGTTATAAAAGTATCTCCAAAATAAGGTGACCAGATTTTTTAAATGAAATCCGGTGACATTTTTTTTTTATTAGTAATGGCGGCAATCAGCGACTCTCTGTCCGTCGCCACCCTGTCCTCAATCAGGGGACTGTCCCCTGAAAATGGGGACGTCTGGTCACCCTACTCCAAAAGCCTTGCTGTTCATCAGTCCACGGTAAGACAAATTGTCTATAAATGGAGAAAGTTCAGCACTGCTGCTACTCTTCCTAGGAGTGGCCGTCCTGTAAAGATGACTGCAAGAGCACAGTGTAGACTGCTCAATGAGGTGAAGAAGAATCCTAGAGTGTCAGCTAAAGACTTACAAAAGTCTCTGGCATATGCTAACATCCCTGTTAGCAAATCTACGATACGTAAAACACTAAACAGAATGGTTTTCATGGAAGGATACCACAGAGGAAGCCACTGCTGTCCAAAAAAAATTGCTGCACGTTTACAGTTTGCACAAGAGCACCTGGATGTTCCACAGCAGTACTGGCAACATTTTCTCAGCCAAGCACAGCCTTCTGCCTAAAAGCCTGAGCTAAAGACAGATGGATTCCAAGAAGTTAGTGCTATATGAATCCTCTGCCCTAACTGAAGTTGGCCACAGCTTGAAATTCTGAAAAATAGGGCATGGAGACATGGCTGGATGGGTAAGTTTGAATATTAAAAATGAATTATATTGCGTTTTCTGTTTGTGGTGCTTAGATATAGTCAAGTTCCACTTTAATAAAATCTGCATGCTAGTTCTCGGTTTGTGACTTCAAGCATTGTAATCAGTAGGTCATTATAACAGGAGACAAGTATTTTCAGAAGCACATCAGCCATTGCAGCCCCCATATTGCTTTTATGGCAGGTTTGCTTTAAGGGTCTACCTTTAATAACTAACTATGGTGGAAAACATTGTACGCTTTCAGGTTACAAGTCCTCTTCATATGGCAGATTGCCTTGAAAGCTTGCAATGATTTCTGCTTTAGTTAACTATTAATGATATCACCGTAAATGTACTTTTGTTATTATAATCCTCAGTTCTGCACATTTTGCTCTATAATACAACAACTACTGTCGTCCTTAACTTCCTTTTTTAGTTAGTGACGTTTACAGTACATTGTTTGATTATTGGAAATAGTTACATTTTGCTTTAGCTGTATGTATTTACTTTCGATGGGCACTGGAGATTGTGTGCACTTTGAAGGCTCATTTAATCCACAAGTGCATGAAATAGCACAGATTGCATTATATTTTAGAAGACCCCATTTAGTTGACTTGAATAGGAAGGTTTAGGTCAATGCAACTCTGCACCATGCTGAGCTGTTTTTAGTGTAATATGTTGATGGGAGTGGACTACCGTTAATGTATCTACCTGCTATTTAATGCAGCCAAATGCTTGACAACACGTTAGGCATAAATCAGGACAAACCAGCATTAAGCAGTGGCCAAAATGAATGGATGGGAGGGAAGGGGGAGTTGATACGTTAAGTGTACTGAATCATAGCTCCCAACTGTCCCTGATTTAACTTGGAGCAATGTCCCTCTGTCCCTCATTACTCCTCATTTGTCACACATTTTGGTCTGATTTATATAATTGTATATAAAATGCACTTTTTATCTATCAAAAAGTGTTTTCCAGCGCTATAGTTTTATAGCATTTTTATTAATATTTTTTTTTTTTACTAGTAATGGCGGCGAGTAGCAATTTTTATTGTGACTGCGACATTATGGCAGACACTTCGGACACATTTGACACATTTTTGGGATCATTGTCATTACAGCGCTCATTACAGCGATCAGTGCTATAAAAATGCACTGATTACTGTAAAAATGACACTGGGAGTGAAGGGGTTAACTACTAGGTGGTGCTGAAGGGGTTAAGTGTGCCTAGGGATGTGTTCTAACTGTAGGGGGGCTGGGCTGTGTGTGACACTACAGTGATTACAGCTTCTGATTACTGGAAGCTTGTGTACACTGTCCTGTCATTAGGAAGACTGGGGAAATGCTTGTTTACATAAGCATTTCCCCCTTCTTCCTCAACGTGACACAATCGCGGGTATGCCCAGAGCTCCCAGCGGGCGCGCACGCGCCCACAATGCCGGCTTCTTAAAGGGGACGTATGTATATATGTCCTTCTGCCTGTCCGTGCCATGCTGTCGACGTATATAGTCGTGCGCTGGTCGGCAAGAGGTTACCTTACTTACCTGTTAAGCGGATCCCTCCCATTCAGTGATGTCATGGATCCCCGGTCTTCCTTCCAGGTTCGTGGGCTCCGACTGTATGAATTGTTGGGGCCACGATGACGTCACTCGGCTCTCGCACGGAGCTCTGAAGGTGCAGCAAGGGATGCTGTCACTTCAGAGTGCATGTGCCAGTGACGTAACTGGCTGCATGCCATGTGAAAGTCTCCTAAACAGGGCAAGTTTTGGAGATATTCATTGTACCTATAGGTAAGCCTCATTATAGGGTTACCTGTATGTAGAAATTTAAAAGTTTACCTTCACTTTAAAACAATTTTTTTTCCTTTTGGAATAAAGATTTGACATAAATAAAAATAAAAGCAGCCCTTCCAGTGGTAAATGGTTTGTCTCAACACTCTAACTGCTACATTTGCAGGACAGCTTGTTCTGTTTAAAAACAACAACAGACTTACAGGCTTGATCACCAGATGAACATAAAGGAAATTAAGTCTAAAAATAGAAAACAAATACAGCCCTCATATCTAAGAATTGGTAAGCTGCAAATTAATAAATATTTAATACCACTTTAAAGGCTACCAAATAAAACAGTCAATGGACTAAGAAAGGTTTGTATGAAAGATCTTTTTAAATGTCTGTAGCTATAAACTGAACTGGAATTTTTAGCTGATTTTCAACGGAAGAACAATTTTATACATGTCTATTTTCTTCCCTGTAAAAATAATGGAATGATTGTGCACAATTTCCTGTACCTGGAAGCATTGTTATACAAGTAAGTGGCAGAGAGGGTTAGATATGTAGTTGAGGCACAATTATTTTTGAACAGAGAGGATCCCTACTGAATATATATCGATCTTTGATACCAAAGCAAAATTTGCAGCAAAGATGTTCACAAGGCCAGGAAGCACTCACGTCCTACAAAGCTCGCCTTATTTATTTTTAATGATCATTAACTCATCGGTCAAAACAAATGCATACTCTACCGAAGGAAGTCTGGGAAGAAGAATAGGAAACCTTCTTCACAACAATATTAAATATGTTTGTTCCAGCCTTAACCTATTCATCAGCTTTATTACACACAATATAAGCTTAGGCCTCTTACACGCTGCAGCTTGAAAAAGCTCATTACAGCTTCTTATTTTTTTTTTACTGACCTAAATACAGCTCATTATTTGTAATGTGCCTATGCACACAGGCACGTAAACAAGCGCCGCTCATTCGTCATTAAAAAATAAATAAATACAAATCTGCATTTTTGGTTAGTAATTTACACGCGCGACTGCTAATTTGCATATTGTGCAGAATAAGAAGGCGGGAATAAGTTTGCGCGCATTTGAGCGAAAATGCGCATAAATACACACAAATACATAAAAAAAAGATGCCTGAAATTACATCTGAAAGAGTAGATGCTCGAACAGGAGTATCATGTGCAAGAGGGCTTAAAGTGTACCAAAACAATTTTATTGATGAAATGGAGGAGGCATAGAGCCCCGGTTTTTATAGGTAGGGAAGTAGAAGAAAGGTGTGGGCCATTGTATCTTTTAAAGGCGCTGTAAAGGTTTGTTTTTTATTTTCTAAATAGGTTCCTTTAAGCTAGTGCATTGTTGGTTCACTTACCTTTTCCTTCCATTTCCCTTCTAAATGTTTTTTTCTTTATTCTGATTTTCTCACTTCCTGTAAATATGAACTGGCACGCACAACCTTTAATAGGTATTGGCAATTTCACCATGCACAATTTGGCATTTCAGGTAGTTGATTTTCCAAATACCCGTTGATAGGTATTCTCAAGATCCTAAGGGATTAATTTCTGAGATTTACTCCAATTTGTTATATGCCACTTTGAATGCTACCGTATTCGAGATTCCCTCTTAGGCCCTGTACACACGATCAGACATGTCTGAGGAAACATGTCCGACGGACCGTTTTCATCGGACCAGGCTGAATTGTCTGTTGGTCTGATGTGCGTACACACCATTGGACCAAAATCCCCTCGGACCAGAACGTGGTGACGTAGAACACAACAACGTGATGAAAAAACAAAGTTCAATTCTTCCAAGCATGCGTCGACTTGATTCTGCGCATGCGGGGGATTTTGGTCCGATGGTTTGTGTACTAACCATCGAACCTGTCCGACGGACAGGTTTCCAGCGGACATGTTTTCAAGCATGTTTGGAAATTTTTGTCCGCTGGAAAACGGTCGAAAGGCCGTACACACCATCGAACTGGTCCGATGAAACCGGTCTGCGGACCAGTTTCAGCGGACATGTTCGATCGTGTGTACGCGGCCTAAGTGGCAAGCACTTATTCCCAATCTCTCTGACAAGGATTGGGAAAAGGCATGTTTATCCCATATACACTATATTCTCCAAGGTATTGGGATTTACACGCACATGAACTTTAATGGCATCCCAGTCTTAGTCCGTAGAGTTCAATATTGAGTTGGACCACCCTTTGCAACTATAACAGCTTAAACTCTTCTGGGCATGTAAAGGCAGGTCAACTTGAACAAGTTGATTCAATTGTATATAATTCACCAATCTTATCTGACTCCAGTTGGACTACATGCTATGCATCATATACGTTCGTATACCTGTATGTCACCGCGTTCTTAACAGAATTTCCGACAACATTTGTGTGATGGTGTGTATGCAAGACAAGTTTGATCCAACTTTCGTTGGAAAAAAAATCCACAGTTTTATTGTCGGAATGTCCGATTGTGTGTACACGGCATAATGCAAAACCGTGGATTTTTTTTCGAAAAATGTTGGCATAAACTTGTCTTGCATACACACGGTCACACAAATGTTGTCGGAAATTCTAAATGTCAAGAACGCGGTGACGTACAAGACGTATGACGAGCTGAGAAAAATTGTTCAATAGGTGTGACTCTTCTGCTTGATTCTGAGTATGCGTGGCATTTTGTGCATCGGAATTGTGTACACACGATCGGAATTTCCGACAACAAAGCATGTTGTCGGAAAAATTTGAGTACCAGCTCTCAAATTTTTGTTGTCGCAAATTCCGAAAGCAAATGTCCGATGGAGCATACACACGGTCGAAATTTACAAACGTGTGTATGCGGCATAACTGTCTAGAATATTTTGTTAAGCTATTCAATCTCACTTCTTCCAGGATACTGTGTTTGCTATTGACATTGCTATAGCCCCGTATATGTATATGTACGTAGCCACTAATTTCAGGTATGCTTAATTTATAAAATGTTTGACTGTTCTCTATGGTTGTGAGACAGTATGCTATGATATTTTTTGTTCAGTTGTTGTATTTTATTCAGCTGATCCTGAGGATCACCTTATTTTGTAACACTGTATTTGCATATTTTGCAATAAAAAAAAAGTCTTCATACTAATTACCCTTCAGGATCCCTGGAACCAGTACATTGTTAACCCCTGATGAAGGGAACCTTCTGAATCCCTAAAACAAGTTGGATTTTTATGATATACTGTAAGAGCCTGAATATATTTAAATTTGGATTTTATACGTTCTGCTTACATTGCTTTACTGTTTGAACCTCTAGTGGTGACTTGAGGTTTCAAAAGCTATTTGTGTACCTGCTGATGACATCCACATTCTCTTTATCTAGGTTCCACTGTCAAGGGATGGAAAAATTTGAAATTTGAAATTTTACAGTTGCTATCGGGGGGCAGGTTGTGAGGGGAAATCATCCAGTGGGGACAAGTGTTGTGGTATTAACTTTCTAAAGCAGACCATACATGGTTCAGTTTTTCCTTCAGCCAGCAGAATGAATGCCAAAAAATCCTGAGCTGATTCCTCCATCCACACATTTAATGTGAATGTCTAAATCCCTCCAACTGTGTCATTGTATTCTGACAGCGGGACTTCCATCGCCAATTGGCTGCAAGCGCTGATAGAATGGAACAATTTCAATAGGACTATTAATGGAAAGTCAGTCGGTAGATTGACTTCTAATGAACAGGAACAGCCATAGATGGGTCGAAATTTGGCTGATTCCTGCTGAACCAATCATATTTTATTCCATGTATGGCCAGCTTAAGAGGACTTCCCCTCACTTTGGAATTTCCTCTAACTTATTGTTGTGTCTTCTAGACAGGAACTGAAGGGAAACCTCAACCAAGGGCAAGGACAGCATGATTCTGCAAGGGGTTTTAAACATTTACTTTACTCTATCCAAAATGAAAAAGAAACTTCTAGCCAGGCATTAAAATAGTATTAAACCATCTTTTTTTTTAAGTAATTTATTCTGGTTTACAAAGGACACTTACGCTATAAAGAATTTGGGGAAATGATGCCCCCAATCACTTACAATTTGATGTAATAAAATCTGTTTGCTTTGCATCTCTCATCATCACCCAAATCTCTGGTGTGACTAATTGTAGCATAAATAGTAAAAGAGGCTCTGATTAACCAAATGGAATAGCAATGTAATTTCAAACAAAGTACTTCTGAGTAATAAAAAAAGAGGAATTTCTCATTTACATGACCATTTTCATGTCAGTAGAAAAAAAACGTTGGCATCATTAAATTTTATCTTTTTCTTCTTTTTTTTTTTATTTCAACAATATAATGTGTAATTTTTTTTTATTGTTTTTTTAAGCCTTATGTCTGAATGGGATCAGTGTGAAAGCTGTGTATTATGAGGGAGTAATTATCCATTGCACTTTTTTTGGGAAATACTCTCAGTAAAACGTATTTTCGAACACAAACTAAGCACTTTAGATTTATGTGAAATTTATTTATTTAATATGTGGGCAGACTTTCCTTATTTCTGTTTTCACATTTCTGTTTACTGGTAGCTAAAATGGGGGGATTGCATCTGTTTGTCTGCACTGTGCCACATTTACAACATAATTTGTATGACTTTCATTAATTTCCCTCTTAATTTCTGCCAAATGTCTGTGTAGAAAGAATGCATTCAACAGTTTTGACACTATTAATAAATGTGCTCCATTAAGTTTTCCATTCAAATCTTTATTATTAAATACAAACAATTATTCCCTTCTAAGTTTTCCTTCCCTTAATAAATCTTAAAGAATAGAGCAGTCTTAATAATAGAATTCTTGTAGGCTGGGTTCACACTGATGTGAATTGGATGTGGGTTTCCCCGCTCTAATTCGCATGACAGGAGACAGTGCCCAACTCTCAATGAAGCGGGTTTACAACATCTCCGTGGTGGCTACGGAGCAGATTGTACAGGAGTCTTGTGCGTCTTTGGCTTCATTTCAGGTCCGTATTCAGGCAAAAATTTGGGCCCGATTCATCCCTAAAACTGATAAAAGGGACGAACTGGACCCATGCTGTGAGGCGCATTAGAATTCTGCTTTAACCCAGCCTAAGGCTTTAGTTTACACATGCGGTAGTATGGCAGTAAACCTCACTTGAGCTGAATTTTTACTACTCCCTCTTAGGCCCTGTAAACACGAGGAGACATGTCCGATGAAAACGGCCTGCGGACCGTTTTCATTGGACATGTCTCCAGGGATATTTTGGTCTGATGTGTGTAGAAACCATCAGACCAAAATCCCCGCGGACAGAGAACGCGGTGACGTAGAAGACACCGACGTGCTCAAACAAGGAAGTTCAATGCTTCCACGCATTGCGTCGAATCAATTTGAAGCATGCGTGGGATTTCTGTCCGATAGTTGGGCGTACTAACCATCGGACATGTCCGACGGACAGGTTTCCAGCGGACAAGTTTCTAAGCATGCTTAGAAACTTTTGTCCGCTGGAAACCTGTCCGCTAGGCCATACACACAATCGAACATGTCCGCGGAAACTGGTTTGCGGACCAGTTTCAGCGGACATGTCTCCTCGTGTGTACGCGGCCTTAAAGTTCCAACCTAATGCCCTGTACACACGAGCGGAATTCCCATTGGAAAAAAGTTGGATGTTTTTTCCGACGGAATTCCAGTCAACGACGAGGCGAGAAAATTAATTTCTATGCTTCTAAGCATGCGTCGATTAGTTTACGAGCATGCGTCGGAATTTGTGCACACGATAGGAAATTCAGATCTGATTTTTTCGTGACGGGAAAATAGAGAACCTGCTCTCTATCTTTTTCCAGCAGTTTTTTGTTGGAATAAGTCTGATGGAGCATACACACGGTCAGGATTCCCAAACAAAAACTCTTATCTGACTTTTTCCAATGGGAAAACCGATCGTGTGTACGAGGCATAACACTAACTAGTCTTCTAAATCTTCCTCCCCCTCTAGCTACCTAACCTGCCTAACCCTTGTGCAGATGTGTACGTTTACCTATTTTTAGTGTGCTCGAGTCCAGTCACATGTTCCCTTTGTTAGTCAGCAGCAACTACAGGGGAGAAGAGGAAGTGCAAGATGTGTGCGTTTACCTATTTTTAGTCTGCCCAGGTCCGGTCAAATGACCCCCAGTTTTATGCCGTGTACACACGGTTGGAAATTTCCGATGGAATAATAGAATAGAATTTTCCATCGGAATTCCGATTAAGCTGACTTCCATCAGTCTTGCCTACACACTGTCAGACTAATTTCTGACCGTCCAAAACACGGTGACGTAAAACACAACGACGAGCCGAGAAAAGTGAAGTTCAATGCTTCCGAGCAACTTGATTCTGAGCATGTGTGGATTTTTCTCCAACGGAATTCCACACAGACGATCGAAATTTCACATGAGAATTTTGTTCTATCGGAAGAATTTAAAACATGTTCTATTTTTTTACTCCGATGGAAAAAAGTCAGATGGGGCCCACACATGATCGGAATTTCCAATGAAACAAGTCCATCGGAAAATCCGATTGTGTGTACGCGGCATAAGTCAGCAGCGACTACAGGGGAGAAGAGAAAGTGCTTGACAACAGCTGTGCTGTGACATTACCCATCGGCTCCCATGTCCCAGCCATTATTGGTGCTCCTGCCTCTCCCCTGCAGCTGCCATTGACTAACACATGGAAGCCAGATAACGTGACAAGACCAGAGCAGAATAAAAATAAGGTAATAGTTGAAATTATAAAGACCACTTGCCGTTATCAGGGAGAATACAGCTACCCATAGACACTGGATTGCATTCAGAAGATGAATCTGACAAAAAAATCCATCTTATGGAAGAACTCTTATTTAACCCTCTACAATCTTTTTGCAGTAACCTCCCGTGCTGACCGATCTCGGGGGACAGACCGATCGTCTGAATTGGATTTATCCAACAACTGCTCTTGATTCCCTAAATTAAAGCCTGAGACATGGGTGTCTGCCCAGGAAATAAACATTCATGTTTATGGAAAGATCTTTTTATGTGTCATTATTTTTATTTATTTATTTTTCTAAACAGGGACAGATAATCTATTCTAGAACAAAGAGTCATGGGATATGGAATCTTGGTGTGTATAACCAAATGCCTGGTTTGAAGAATATGGTAAATGATTAAAAAAAACTCTGAAATTAGTTAAAAGGATGATAAGCACATTTGAATTCATTCTCATAAAATTACTATCTTTATATGGTTATCTTCTTGCTTATTAGGCAGCTTCTGCTTACAAGGTATTGGTAAGTTTTTATTTACAAGTAGAGGAACAGAAAAAAAAAGTTAAGGGAGCTAAAAAGGTATAGCAAAAGAAAAAGAAAGAATGTAAGAGCAGAAGTAAGGATATGATGATTTAGAACAACAGAAAATAAATGTATTACGACTTTTTGATCCACACTATTTGCTTAACAAAGTAAAATGTTTTAGTAAGGTCAGTATCAAATACTGTATTGGCATTTCAGGCCGCTTACACACGAGGAGACATGTCTGATGAAAACGGTCCGCGGACCGTTTTCATCGGACATGTCTCCTGGGATATTTTGGTCTGATGTGTGTACACACATCAGACCAAAATCCCCGCAGACAGACAAGTCGGTGACGTGGCGGTGACGTTGACGCCGCGACGTGCGCAAACAAGGAAGTAAAATGCTTCCACGCATGCGTCGAATCAATTCGACGCATGCGGGGGATTTCGGTCCGCTGGTTTTGTCCACTGGAAACCTCTCCGCTAGGCCGTACACACGATCGGACATGTCCGTGGAAACTGGTCCGTAGACCAGTTTCCGCGGACATGTTCGATTGTGTGTACACGGCCTCAATATTTTGCATTCTGTTTTCGACCCAGCGGGGGGCGCTCTAGTCTCCTTTTCATAATTAGCTTTGTATCTTTGCTGATAGTAACCCATTCTCAGTGGGCATGAATTACTAAGACAAAGTTTACATGTGCAGCAAAATTGCGTTTGACAGGGATGAGGAGGCTTCCACACTGCCTGTTTTAACCCCATAAATGCTGCACCAATGGGCCACAACTGCAGGCGTTGCATGCGGTTGCGGGGAAGTTGTGGCACTTCTCTATTTGCTTGGCTGGGTCGCTTTTAGCAGCAGTACTGCTCACTGAACATGGCAGGGAGGATACATTTTGCCACAGGTGTGAAACAAAGCATAATGCTTGAGGCTTGTGACCACCCCCTTCTGCTGCCTTTGAAACTTAAAGTGGAGTTTCCATTCCAATTTTTTTTTATCATTGTGCTCATTAGACCTAAAAAATAAAAAAAAATAAAAAAAATGTTTTACTCATCTGGAAATGCCTGTTACTATGCGGTCCCACGAATCTGCCTTTGGAATCACCTAGGATTCTGACATCATCTCCCTCTAATGCTCCTGGGAAATCTGTGTCATCATTTCCCAGGATGCAGTGCGCTACCCAATTATCACTCCCCATCCAAGACTTCCAGGAAGTAAGTGCTTGTGGGCTTCACAATGCCCACAAGCAAAATGACAATGGTGTGGACATCGTTTTATAAACTATCTTTTTTGAATAATTAGCGGTGGCGGATTGTAAAATAGTAAGTGACCGGATTTATATTATAAAATCGCATGATGAAAGGACATACATTTAAAAAATGATAATTGTGGTTGGAACCCCGACTCTAAGGGGGGTGATTGGGGGTGCTAAAAATGCAGCTCATTCAGGTGTATTTAACACCCCCAACCGATAGCCTAAATAAACCTTAAAGGAGTAGAGCATGTTCATAATGGGAAAAAGAAAAAATTTGCTCGCACATGATTGGATGAAGTCAACACTTAGGCCAGCCATACACGGTTCGAATCTTGGCCTGTTCAGCAGCAACTGGCTGAGATAAGAACCATTAATAGGCAGGCTAAATGTACCAAGTTGATCGATTGATCAACTTGGGTACAACCAGCATGCCGGATACTCTTGCGATTATTGCTAGCAGCTACTACAGCCACTAGCGATGATCACTGGCTCCCCGAACCGGGAGCAGACAATGGCTCAGCAGGAGGGATTTTCTGGTCAGCACGGTCTGTGTTGATGGTGGAATCATGCAAATTTCTTTCCTGCAACCCTAGTCAGCCAACTGCCACTCATCTTTTATCAGACAGCACTTTAAGAGGTTTTAATCAAAGACAGCCTTAAAGCAAGCTTCATGTAGTGTGCTTTCTGTTTAGCTATAAGTCATTCATGAATTTTATTTATAATATGTGACAATATATCAAAGTTTTCCCTGTTTATATCTTAATCTCATGGGAGGATCTTTTTTACCCTTTATCTTGTAACTTATTTCCTCCTAAATAAATTGTATTTCATCAAATTTTTAAATTACATTTTTGTCTCTGCAATCATACCTGTCTTCTGTTTAGCTATAGTGCTCTGGGAATCCTTGACATAAAATGTATATTTGTATATTTTTTAAACAAATATTGTCTAGTAGACATTAAAAAACTGTTAAAAAACATATTATTTTTATCCAAAACCATTGCAGTTTCCTTTTAAAGACGCTTTATTTTTTTCGATAAGATTTTTTTCACAGTGTCTCTTTAATTTCCTGTGCTTTCTTGGACTAGTAATGGTTAACATTGCTCCAAGCTAGGTCTGTGGATGAAAAAATCCTCCACCCTATGTTATGAAGATTAAAAAAAAGGGAAATGTTTTTGGTCCTGTCCTAGGGTGGCAATTCTGCTTCTCCATATATATGGTATAGTGAGTAAGCACTGTCACTCTAGGATGGGAAACAGGTTACACAAGAAGAAACAGGGTAAAAATAAAGGAAAAAAGCCTCATAAAATGCAGCCACTACATCTAAGGACTGGTAATTAGCAATATATGACATTTTTGTGCTTGGGTTTCGATACATTTTAAGGACATTGGGCCACATAACACAGGGGCAGTATAGGTGTAAAACCAAAGTTTAATCAAAAATGTTTTTTTTTTTTTTTAAATCAGCACGAAGGACAATGCTTTCTTTTAGGCTACTTTCACACTGAGGCGCTTTAAAAATAGCGCCTGTAAAGCGCCTCTCAAGCCCCCCCTCCTCCCAGTGGGAAAGCCGGAGTGCTTTCACACTGGGACAGGAAAAAAAGCTGAAACGCCATCAAATCGCTTAAGCAGCAGGGCTTTTCTGGAACTTTTGTGAATGGGATCTTAAAGAGAATCTGGTGGCTGCTGTTTTAGTTGAAATCCAAAGTCCTCTGCTTCCCCTATAGCTGTGTTCTTCCGATGCTGTGGGGTTTAATACAGTGAGGGAAAAAAGTATTTTATTCCCTTCTGATTTTGTATGTTTGCCACTGAAAAAGAAATTATCAGTCTATAATTTCATTGGTAGGTTTATTTTAACAGTGAGAGACAGAATAAACGCTTTTCAAAAAGTTATAAATAGATTTTAATTTTAATAAATGAAATAAGTATTTAAACCCATTCGCAAAACATGACTTAGTACTTGATGGCAAAACCCTTGTTGGCAATCACAGAGGTCAGATTTTCTTGTAGTTGGCCACCAGGTTTGGCACACATCTCAGGAGGGATTTTGTCCCACTCCTCTTTGCAGATCCTCTCCAAGTCATTAAGGTTTTGAGGCTGATGTTTGGAAACTTAAACCTTCAGCTACCTCCACATATTTTCAATGGGATTAAGGTGTGGAGACTGGCTCAGACACTCTAGGACAGTGATTCTTAACCTTGTTGGAGGTACTGAACCCCACCAGATTTATATGCGCATTCACCGAACCCTTCTTAATTGGAAAAATAAAATATGATTTTTTCAAATTCAAAACATAGGTATATATTTAGGTATATATTTATACATAGGTGCACACAATGAACAAAACCATTAAAGAACAAAACCATTAAGAACAAAGAACAAAACTATGATTAAAACATGATTTTCACACAAAAACAAAAACATAATAATAAATATATACTGCAAATCGATGTGACTTCCTGCTGTTGTCTTTCAGAGACCAGTTGAGAAATGCGCGGCTTTACCTTTAAAATCCTTTCTAGATTTCTAGTTTTGGTATATAAGTTATATATCATATATATCAAGTTATATATCATTTACTTACTTAATAGGCCACTACCATTCAGAATCAGCCAGAATGTTTATCCGTCTCTAGTTCACATGCCCTACTAGTCGTCCTGGACCTCCGGTGCTCAGGCCGCTCTGCCCCAGTCCCAGACACACTGCCAGTGGCCGGGCAAGCAACATGACTCGTCTGAATCTCTCAGTTTCACCTACTCTTCCGAATCTTGTCTGTTCACGATATGCGCCGCGGGGCTGCCGCTGCCTGCAGTGCCACTGCCACTGCCACAGTTGGTGAATGATCCGGAGGAGATGGCGGCGGCATCGGAGTGACAGCGAGGCAGAGGCGGGAGACTCCAAGTGAATGCGCCACCCGCCGTGATCACAGACAGGCCAGGCCACATGACCTATTCACCCAATCACAGCACGCCGGCTCGCCATTGTCGAGACTCAACATGGCAGCCGGTCCGGTGCACAAACACAGTGACACAGTGAATACAAATTAATAGACATGCTACGCCAGTGTGTATAGGTGTGTGTCTTGACCTCCGTCGAACCCGCGAGACTGACTCACTGAACCCCTGGGGTTCGATCAAATCCAGGTTAAGAACCACTGCTCTAGGACCTTAATGTGCTTCTTCTTGAGCCACTTCTTTGTTGCCTTGGCCGTGTGTTTTGAGTCATGGTAATGCTGGAAGACCCATCCACTACCCATTTTCAATGCCCTGGCTGAGGGAAGGCGGTTCTCACCCAAAATTTGACAGTACATAGCCCCAGTCATCATCCCTTTGATGCAGAGAAGTTGTCCTGTCCCCTTAGCAGAAAAAACACCCCAAAGCATAATGTTTCCACCCCTGTGTTTGATGATGGGGATGGTGTTCTTGGGACATAGGCAGCATTCTGCCTTCTCCAAGCACAGTGAGTTCAGTTAATGCCAAAGAGCTTGATTTTGGTCTCATCTGACCACAGAACTTTCCCCCAGTTCTCCTCTGAATCATTCAGATGTTAATTAGCAAACTTCAGACGGCCTGTACATGTGCTTTCTTGAGCATGGTGGACCTTGCGGTCGCTGCAGGATTTCAGTCCTTCACGGTGTAGTGTGTTACCAATTTTTTTCTTGGTGACGATGGTCCCAGCTTCCTTGAGAGCATTGACAAGATTCTCCCCTGTAGTTCTGGGCCGATTCCTCACCGTTCTCATGATCATTGAAACTCCACGAGATGAGGTCTTGCATGGAGCCTCTGAATAATCGCACCGTTGTCACCCTCTCACCAAGCTGCTTGGCGATGGTCTTGTAGTTCATTCCAGCCTTGTGTAGGGCTACAATCTTATCCCTGACATCCTTGGACAGGTCTTTGTTCTTGGCCATGGTGGAGAGATTGGAATCTGATTGATTGCTTCTGTGGACAGGTCTTTTAAACAGATAGATAAAAAACAGAGATTAGAAGCACTCCCTTTAAGTGAGTGCTCCTAATCTCAGCTCGTTACCTGTATAGAAGACACCTGGGACCTAGAAATCTTGCTGATTGATAGGGGATCAAATACTTATTTGACGCATTAAATTGCATAAATAGCAAATTATGCATAAGTGAGATTGCAGAAGGATTGTAGTGTATATGGTAACCCTTACACTTAAATAGGTTTACCATGCCTGTTGTAAAATCCACCAAACTAATCTGTATAATTTGGCTTAAAATGTACTTCTAAAGCCGGCCATAGACTGATCTAAATTCAGCCAGTTCAGCAGGAACCGGACAAAGTTTGATCTATCTATGGGCAGGCAGGTTATACTAAAGTTGATCCATCGATCGACTTCAGTACAACCAGTTTGTCTGTTTTTTTGTCCGATTGTATTTTTCTGGTGGGAAAGCCTTTGGTGCACACCATAATGTATGGCCTGCTTAATTTTACATATGGGTATGGGCAAAATTGCTACTAAAATCACCTGTGATCCCTCATGTTCATTCACTAGTGACCACAACACATGTAGTTACATGTACAAATGATCAATCAGACAATTGGAGTATTAAATGGATTCATTTGGTGCAGTTTGCTATTCGTGTTTATTGCTCCATAGGCTACAGTTCCTAGTTCCAATGCATTGCAATTGATTGTTATTCACCAGTAAAATAAGCTTTAGGCCGATGATTGCTGTAGAAAAAAACTTCCCCTATGTGCCTTGGAAAAGTATTCATACCCCTTGAAATATTCCACATGTCATGCTACAAGCAAAAACAATATATTTGATGGGGATTTTATGTGATAGACCAACACAAAGTGGCACATTATTGCAAAGTGGAAGGAACAGGATAAATGTTTTATTTTTTTACAAATAAATATCTGAAAATTGTGGCGTGTATTTGTATTCAGCCCCCTTTACTCTGATACCCCTAACTAAAATCTTGTGAAACCAATTGCCTTGAGAAGTCACCTAATTAGTAAATAGCCCACCTGTGTGTCATTTAATCTCATATATAAATACAGCTGTTCTGTGAAGCCCTCAGAGGTTTGTTAGAGAACCTTAGCGAACAAACAGCACCATGAAAGCCAAGGAACACATCAGGCTGTGAAGACATGGGAGTTATTTCCGGGATCATTACACTCTATTAAGCTCCTCCTGTAGTTGGTGTTGGTAAAGAAAGGCCCTAACAAATTTTGATCTGTTATGGGATCGAGGCTTGGAATGGTACATGCTGAGTTACACAAATCAAACCGAGGCCTGAGACACACTCCGAGCACCATCATGGAAATGATATCTGAGGTAGGAAGTGTCACTAATAAAAGACAATGAGTGATTAATAGATACTACTATATAAACGCAGTGGAAGATGGGATAGTCACAGAGCTTTTTTTCTCCGAAAATAGGTGCAGGAACTCAACCACGACCCGTTCAGATTTCACAAACAGTAGAAGGGTCTTAAAGGGGCATTAAATACCAGAATTGCATTACATACAGTGTGCAGAGTTCAGGGGGTTACAAAGCAGTCACTTGTAAACACAGAAACCAGACTTCGGTGTTCACAAGTGATTGTGGTGAGCAGGCACCAAAGGGTCTGAGCCAAAGGTGGCGGAACTGAGTTCCCCCAAGTTCCCCCAGAAAAAAAGCCCTGGATAGTCATACTCTAAATCAGACGAAACATGTTGAGTTGATGTTCATCTAACAACTGAGTTTAATTACTATGATTATTGGACTTTATGATGACATGCCTGTTTTCTTCCTGTTAAATGTAAGTGTAATATTCTTCTTCTTCTAAATTCAATATAAATGGTTTTACACTATGTGGAGATTCTTTTTGCTTCTATGACAATTGACCTACTGAGTGAGAAGTTTACCGTGACCGATGTGGGAACGGATGGTGGATTTGCTACACAGTTTTAATGTCTTGGAGAGCTTAGTCTCCTGATGTCCATCTGACTATGTTAAAAAAACATTTGAGTCACACTATCCAGTTAGTGCATTTGAACCTATATACTGGTGACATCTTACACACGTGGTGATCTTTGGAATATAATGGCTTTCCTTGATCAATATGTAGGTTTTGATAAACTTTGGGCTTTTTATATTTATGAACATTTTTTTTTTGAAGTATGGACTATAATTTATAGACATAAGTGAATGGTCCAATCTGGATAGGATTGCATGATACACCATTTTTCTGATCAATATATGTCACTTTCTGAATAAGTCACTGTATAATAATGTACATGTATAGTGCAGCACTTTTTAACTTTCTATAATCACGCACAATGCTTGTGGTATTTGCAGCTGTTTAATCTATTGGTCTATAGCGCAGTATACTATTCTAACTTATACTCCATTCCCAGACGTAGCCTGATAAGGGGAAACACGTTGGAAGGAGTTGTGACATGATGAGCATCTAGATTTTTTGGTGATCTCCATGCTGGATCATCCTCTCCCTACTGCCTAATATTATTATCTCTGTTGTAAGTGCATATTTTAGCTTAAATAACCCCCCTGCTTTTACATACTATGCGATGAGCCTTTTATCTGTGTTCCATTATCCTGCACACACACCTGAGTGAAGCACAGTGTTCACCCTGAGTGAGACAATCTGTTCTGGGATGCTGTGGAGTACACTTTCAGTGTGGAGTCAGAGTCCAGAGTGAGCGGTGTGGGGACGCAGGGCCTGGATCTGTCGGATCCATCCATTCATCTTGGAGGTCGGGAGACACAAAGAGGATGTGGCCAGGCATCGGGCATTTACTTACCTCATGTGTTAGATGTTCTCTTATAATCTAGAGATCATTGGGAATTGGTAGGAGGCCAATTTCATTTTCATTTGGATTGTTATACTTTATTATTACTGGGAACGGAGGATAGCACATCCAGTTGGTGGAATACCATTGGAATCATTTTTGATACACATTGACGATTGTTTATTGAACACTTTATTTATCACCAGTTGATACATTGTGTTTGTTATATATTTTTGATAAGAATTTTCTTTGTTTATGAGACAGCGCAACCTTTTATATTTTCACATCTACACTTATAATTAACGATTTTCACACATACTGTAACTTATTACCAAGGAACACACCAGACAGATCAGGGATAAAGTTGTGGAGGAGTTTAAAGCAGGGTTAGGTTATAAAAAAATATCCCAAGCTTTGAACATCTCAATTCATCATCCGAAAATTGAAAGAGTATAGCACAACTGCAAACCTACCAAGATATGGCCATCAACCTAAACTGACAGGCCGGACAAGGAGAGCATTAATCAGAGAAGCAGCCAAGAGGCCCGTGGTAACTCTGGAGGAGCTGCAGAGATCCACAGCTCAGGTGGGAGAATCTGTCCACAGGACAACTATTAGTTATGCACTCCACAAATCTGGTCTTTATGGAATAAAGTAATTGTTGAGAGAAAGCCATAAGAAGTCCCATTTGCAGTTTGTGAGAAGCCATGTGGGGGACACGGCAAACATGTGGAAGAAGGTGCTCTGGTCACATGAGACCGAAATTAAACTTTTTGGCCTAAAAGCAAAACGCTATTTGTGGTGGAAAACTAACACTGCACATCACCCTGAACACACCATGCCCACCGTGAAACATGGTGGTGGGAGCATGTTGTGGGAATGGTTATCTTCAGCAGGGACAGGGAAGCTGGTCAGAGTTGATGGGAAGATAAATGGACCCAAATACAGGGCAATCTTAGGAAAAATGCTGCATACACACGATCGGTTAAACCGGTAAGAGCGGTCTAATGGACCGTTTTCATTGGTCAAAACCGATCGTGTGTGGGCGCCATCGGTTATTTAACCATTGGTTAAAAAAAGCCAACTTGTTTTAAATTTAACAGATGGATTCCTAACCGATAGTAAAACAACGATCGTTAGTAGGCACCACCATCGGTTAAAAATCCACGCATTGCTCAGAATCATTGAACCTAATTTGTTTCAGCTCGTCGTTGTGTTTTACGTCACCGCGTTCTAACACAATCGTTTTTTTAACCAATGGTGTGTAGGCACGACAGACCATCAGTCAGCTTCATTGGTTAACCAATGAAAACGGTCCATCAGACCGTTCTCATTGGATGGACCGATCATGTGTACGCGGCATTAGAGTTTGCAAAAGACAAGACTGGGGCAGAGGGTTCCACTTCCAGCAGGAGAACAACCCCTAAACATACAGCCAGAGCTACAATGGAATGGTTTAGATCAAATAATATTTATGTGTTTGAATGGCCCAGTCAAAGTCCAGACCTAAATCCAATTGAGAATCTGTGGAAAGACCTAAAGATTGCTGTTCACAGAAGCTCTCCATTCAATCTGACAGAGCTTGAGCTATTTTGCAAAGAAGAATGGGCAAACATCCTCAAAAAGACTTGTAATGGTAGAGAAAGGGGGTTCTACAAAGTATTGGCTCAGGGGGGCCAAATACAAATGCCCCCCACACTTTTCACATATTTGTTAAAATATATATATATATATATATATATATATATATATATATATATATATATATATATATATATATATATATATATGTTCCTTCCACTTCACAATTATGTGCCACTTTGTGTTGGTCTATCACAGTGATGGCGAACCTTGGCACCCCAGATGTTTTGGAACTACATTTCCCATGATGCTCATGCACTCTGCAGTGTAGTTAAGCATCATGGGAAATGTAGTTCAAAAACATCTGGGGTGCCAAGGTTCGCCATCACTGGTCTATCACATAAAATCCCAACAAAACATATTTATGTTTTTGGTTGTAACATGACAAAATGTGGAAAATTTCAAGGGGTATGATTACTTTTTCAAGGCACTGTACTTATCGGAACCTCCAAATCTTGTGCCAAGTGAAGGCACCATGGCTACAAAAATGTAACACTTTCATTGAATTGCTGACAGACTGGATGTGTATGTTCCATCATTATACATGAAAAGATCATAGTCTACAGAAGACAATACTATCATTGATCTCTTTCTTAGGCCACACTTTCCTAACTAACCCCTATTATCTTTTCCAACACCTTCTGTATTGAAAACAACCAGATCCTTTTATTTCCATGCTTCTGTCCATCAGTATCCCTGGGGCACAACACAAACAAACGCATTCCACCCCTATTGTGTAGAACCACTAAAAACAACACCAGTAATTCATTGGTTTTAACCCAGCTAAATGTGGTTGCACAGAAAATCTTACCTTCATATAACAATCTCACATCTCCAAAATCACACTATTCCAAAATACCTCCCTTATATTTTATTCTTTTTTTTTTCAACAAACGCACGTCTGCATGTACATCATCTTAACTAGAATGAATCCATCCTCTTCCCCCTGGCTTTAATTAAATTGGACCTAACGGTGGCTTTATTAAATCGCTAAAATGAATGCACACCACAAGCAGATGGGTAGGAATTGTTATGAAAAAATCTAGCAAAGATAGAGCAGAGACATAAATAATAAAACACGCTGGGATCCAGGCCTTCCCTACACAGGACAATTGGAGCTGCGCAATATTTGTCTATACATAATTGCAGAATCCATATGTGTGTGCCAACGGCTGAATTCTATAGCATTATACACGTACTGAGACAGTTGTGCTAGGTAAGTGACTGCTGCAATATGGTGGCTTTTATTTGTCTAGGGACCGTCCAGCTAAGAAAAATGGAAGTCTGAAGAGGTTTTATTTCACTGTAGTGCTTGCATAGCAAAAGTCCAAACTGAATAAGCAAAATATACTTATGCTGATGAAATGCACCTGTCACTTACTGTTTGTGCTGAAATAGATAGCTAGCAGCTGCATGGAGTTTGTCCAGGAGCTGAAGATTTATACACTACTATTTATTTCCAATGTCACATTTGGAGTCACTTTAGAGTGGCCCTACTCAACATTTGGCTTTCCAGAGGTTTGGGAACTATAGGTTCAAGCCATACACCTGTCATATGTTGGAAATCTTGCAGCTGGAAATTTCCAGGTTCAGAAAGGCACTGTAAAACAGGGCAGATACTAGGCAGGGTGCACAGGGTGCATTGCACCCAGGCGCCTGCAGAGGTGGGGGCGCCTAACATCTAACAGACTCTCTAACAGAAGCCCTCTCTGTGTCCATCAGAGACGCCCCCTCCAGGACCCAATAAAGTACTCTGCTTCTCTTCCTGTACTTTGTTTATTGTTAAGAGATCATGTAAGGATCCCGGGGGAAATGAAGACTTTGTGGGGGAGCATCTCTGTGGTTGAGTCGTTGCCATAGAAACATTTGTAAAGGGGAGGAGTTAGTAAAATGACGACGCCCATGTGTGGCGCCAGAAATATTTCTGCACCCAGGCGCCTGTGACCCCAGGATCGGCCCTGCTGTAAAATATTTACCTCCAGGGTCACTGATAAGGGAGTAGAACTGGATCTCCTGTATGGGGCCATCAGTTCAATAAGGGGTCCAGGTATTTGGTGCAAGCAGTTTCCCCTCACTACCACACAGCTGGTTTCTCCTGCTCTCCATCCTGTTAACTGTCAGCTGCTGGAAGGGGAGCCACAGGGGGTTTAAGCTTCAGGCATCCCTCCTCTCCAGTCCAGGATCTCCTTCGTTCACAGCTTTGATCCCTCCTTCCCGTGTTTACTATGCTTCAGCTTATGAGTGAACAGGGAGCCTCTGTATAGAGTGCTTCCTGTTCATTCATTCTGTAGCAGCTGAGGTTGCAGAGAGAGAATTGGAGATGTGTGTCCTCAATCACTTTCTCTGTCTCCAAAATGAGAAGTAAGAAATCTGTGTAGACTCCCCCTCCCATACCATGCTATTAACCACTTGATAACCGGCTCACGTTAGCAGAATGGCATGGCTGCGCAAAGCAACGTACCTGTACGTTGCCTTTAAATCGCGGCATAGTGGGTGCCCGCCACGTGCTTTGTGAGCGTGCCTGCAGGTCCCGCGGACTTGATGTCCGCTGGGTGCCTGCGATCGTGTCACAGAGCTGCAGAACCGGGAGATGCCCATGTAAACCAGGCATTTCCCTGTTCTGCCTAGCAACATGACAGAGATCTACTGCTCCCTGTTATACCTTAGGGAGCCCATCCCCCTTACAGTTAGAATCACTCCCTAGGACACACTTAACCCCTTGATCGCCCCCTAGTGTTTAACCCTCTTCCCTGCCAGTGTCATTTACATAGTAAACAGTGAATTTTTATAGCACTGGTCGCTGTATAAATGACAGTGGTGCCAAAATAGTGTCAAAAGTGTTCGATGATTTCGCCATAATGTCGCAGTCCCGATAAATATTTCAGATCGTCATTACTAATAAAAAAAAAAAATTTATAATAAAAATGCCATAAAACGATCCCCTATTTTGTAGACGCTATAACATTTGAACAAACCAATCAATTTGTTTACTAAAAATATGTAGAAGAATACACACCGGCCTAAACTGAGAAAGATTTTTTTTATATATATATTTATGGGAGATATTTAACCACTTTGCAACCGCCCTATGCCGAAAGTACGGCTCTAGGGCGGTTGCTGTATTCTAACTGGCCGTTAATTAACGGCCTGTCAGAATCGCGCTCCCGCGCGCCTCCTGAGGCGCGCACACGGGAACATCCGTGACCGCCGGGTCCAGAGGACCCGGCGGGTCACGGATCACGGTAAATCGCCGCTGATAGCGGCGGTTTACCACGTGATCGCGCCGTCCAATGACGGCGCGATCAGATGTAAACAGACCGGCGTCATTTGATGACGCCGGTTCCTCCCTCCTCTCTCTGTACCGATCGGTACAGTGTGAGAGGAGAAGGGAGGGAGCGGATGGCAGCGCCAGTGCTGCGGGCTGGATCTGTGACAAATGCAGTCACAGATCCATCCATCCCTCCCTCCCTGCTCAGCCATCCCTGCTGCATATACTCTGCAATACTCACCTGGGCATACTCTGCAATACTCAGGCATACTCTGGCAATACTCTGGGCATACTCTGCAATACTCAGGCATACTCTGGGCATACTCTGCAATACTCAGGCATACTCTGCAATACTCAGGCATACTCTGGGCATACTCTGCAATACTCAGGCATACTCTGGCAATACTCTGGGCATACTCTGGGCATACTCTGGGCATACTCTGGCAATACTCTGGGCATACTCTGCAATACTCTGGGCATACTCTGCAATACTCTGGGCATACTCTGCAATACTCTGGGCATACTCTGCAATACTCTGGGCATACTCTGCAATACTCTGGGCATACTCCGCAATACTCTGGGCATACTCCGCAATACTCTGGGCATACTCCGCAATACCCTGGGCATACTCTGCAATACCCTGGGCATACTCTGCAATACCCTGGGCATACTCTGCAATACTCTGGGCATACTCTGCAATACTCTGGGCATACTCCGCAATACTCTGGGCATACTCTGCATACTCCGCAATACTCTGGCAATACTCTGGGCATACTCTGCAATACTCTGGGCATACTCTGCAATACTCTGGGCATACTCCGCAATACCCTGGGCATACTCTGCATACTCCGCAATACTCTGGCAATACTCTGGGCATACTCTGCAATACTCTGGGCATACTCCGCAATACTCTGGGCATACTCCGGGCAATACTCTGGGCAATACTCTGGGCAATACTCTGGGCAATACTCTGGGCAATACTCTGGGCAATACTCTGGGCATACTCCGCAATACTCTGGGCATACTTAGCAATACTCTGGGCATACAGCAGCCCCTGTCCCCGCGAGCTCGCATGCAGAAGCGAACGCATACGCAAGTCCCGCCCACATATAAAAACGGTGTTCAAACCACATGTGAGGTATCTTTATATCATGTTTTGGGGTTTTATGTATTTTTCTAGCAAATAAATGATGATTTTTACATGTAGGAGAGAAATGTCAGAATTGGCCTGGGTGCTCCCTGCATGTTGGGCCTCTGTATGTGGCCGCACTGTGTAAAAGTCTCACACATGGGGTATCGCCATACTCGGGAGGAATAGCAGAATGTGTTTTGGGGTGTAATTTGTGGTATGCATATGCTGTGTGTGAAAAATAACCTAATAATATGAAAATTTGATGAAAAAAAAATAAATCTTGATTTTGCAAAGAATTGTGGGAAAAAATTACAACTTTAAAAAACTCACCAGGCCTCTTTCTAAATACCTTGGAATGTCTTCTTTCCAAAAAGGGGTCATTTGGGGGGTATTTGTACTTTTCTGGCATGTTAGGGTCTCAAGAAATGAGAGAGGCTGTCAGTACTTCAGGTGTGATGAAATTGATCAATTTTCAGGATTTGGTACCATAGCTTGTAGACCCCATAACTTTCACCCAGACTAAATAATATCCAACATTTTTTATTTTTTTTACCAAAGATATGTAGCAGTATACATTTTAGGCCAAATTTATGAAGAAAAATTACTTTTTTGCAAAATTTTATAATAGAA
The DNA here is from genome assembly GCA_029574335.1 of Rana kukunoris. Taxonomy (NCBI): domain Eukaryota; kingdom Metazoa; phylum Chordata; class Amphibia; order Anura; family Ranidae; genus Rana; species Rana kukunoris. The sequence goes on from CM056049.1 coordinate 226,223,197, forward strand.
ATGAAGAAAAATTATTATTTTTTGCAAAATTTTGTTCTTTTTTCATTTATAGCAAAAAAAATAAAAACCGCAGAGGTGATGAAACACCACCAAAAGAAAGCTCTATTTGTGGGAAAAAAAGGACAAAAATTTCATTTGGTTATAGTGTTGTATGACTGAGTTATTGTCATTCAAAATGTGAGAGCACCGAAAGCTGAAAATTGGTCTGGTTATTAAGAGTGTTTAAGTGCCCAGTGGTCAAGTGGTTAAAATAGCAAAAAGTAAAAAATATTGCTTTTTTTCAAAATCGTCACTTTTTTTGTTTATAGCGCAAAAAAAAACGCACAGGTGATCAAATACCACTAAAAGAAAGCGCTATTTGTGGGGGAAAAAATGACATAAATTTTGTTTGGGTGGAACGTCGAACGATGACGTCGTTTTCAGTTAAAGTGAAGCAGTGCCAAATCGCAAAAAGTGCTCTTTTCTTTCGGGCTGCGTCCAGAGTCATGTCCAGGGTCATACACCTGTACCCCCCCTAGGTTGGAGGGGTGGGCCATGTCAGATGGGGCTCTGTATAACCTGTATAACAGCAGCCCTGTTTAATGCTACTGTGAATATGGTTGCAGTACATGCCAGTGCCCCAATTTGCGTTCCACCTAAATGTTGGATGTTTATGTGGGCACGTTCAGCAAGCTAGTGTGAACTGCACTTGTGTTTAAAATTGAAGTGAACATTCTTTAAAGGGACTAGTGGTAAGAATGTCTGAAACAAGCAAAGCCCAATTAAAAGTGTGTATGCATTTTTCTTTGCCATGGTAACCAAAGCTGGCCATACATGACTCGATTTCCCTTGTTCAGCCTGAAAATCAATTTCCCCACTACCAGTTGCATCAATATACAAACAGTGACTGCATTTGATAGGCCTCATGCATGCGAACGCTTATCAGTTCCTGCATGCTGAGGCATAAAATCCCGTGGTGGCCCAGTGTGGTCAGTTCCAGGGCGTTCCAGTTCCAGAATAAAAAGTAGAACACGCTGCATTTTTCCTGCACTGGACTGTGCTGGAACGTGGTAAAACGCATCAAAAACGCACTGGAAGGCATCAAAAACGCACCAGACCCAAGTACAGTGAAAAAAATACAGTGAAAATAAAAACATCTGGAAACAAAAACGCACAGGAACGTGCTAAAAACCGGCATGCAGAAATACCTACGGAAAGGATCTGAAGTGCGTTTTTGTGGTGCGAACCAGACCGCATTCCAGATGCTTTTTCTTTCCAGTTCTTTTCCCCCACTGTACTGGAGTCTGTTGCGTTTTTGATGTGTCCATTCTGTGGAATTTTAATGTGTTTTACCGCCTTCTAGTATAGTTAATAGCAGAAAAAATGCAGCACATACTTTGTTTCTGAAATGTCCTGAAACTGACCGCACTGGTGTGAACTATGCCATTGGAAACCATATAACCTACATTCAATGATGCAGAAAAAAACGCACTGGACTGCATGTGGTGTGAACTGGCCCTCAAAGTGGGGAAAAATCCAAACTTGTTAGTGGTCAGCAGGTCAGCAATAGAGGGTGATTGTTCCAGTGACAACTGTCTGAAGCTCACCCCACACATTACCAATCTGATGGTAGATCTGAAGAAGATTGTACAAACAAGTACAAGGGTCTGGTTAATTGGTTAGTTTAATATAGTTTATTAGCAGTGGCTGTGCATCTAAAGTGGGTACAGGAGCGCCGCCCCCTCTCTCCTGCACCCACTCACTCAACAATACATAGATTCATGCATTGCATGAATCTATGTATTGTCCCCGCTGCCCACTATTCAGATGGCCGGCCCCCTGTTGAGCGCTGGCTATCTGAATAACAGCGGTGGGTGTGTTTTGGAAGTGTCTATCAGAGCCAGCAGCTGTAACAGGCTTCCCGGTTACAGCCTGTGGGCCCTATCAGCTTCCAAATGGTTAATTAGAGGACACACAGGGTGTGCGGTCCCTGGTTAACACGGACATGCGTCTCAGCTAATCAGGTTCACCAGGTCTGGTTACCAGTCACCTGATTGGCTGAAGCGACATCGAGGGATCATGGAGGAGGATGGCTGACCCGAGAAAGGTAAGAAAGGTAAGTACCCCGGGGGTGGCAGTATTTTGGGACAATCTGGCGGCATTTTACAGGGGGCAAACTAGCAATATTTTACGGGGCAAACTGATGGTAATTGATGGGCACAGTGGCGACAATTGATGGGCACAGTGGCGACAATTGATGGGCACAGTGGCTGTGTTTGATGGCACAGTGGCTGCGTTTGATGGCACAGTGGCTGCGTTTGATGGCACAGTGGCTGCGTTTGATGGCACAGTGGCGACAATTGATGGCACATTGGCGACAATTAAAGGCACAGTGGCGACAATTGATGGCACAATGGCGACAATTGATGGCACAGTGGCTGCGTTTGATAGCACAGTGGCGACAATTGATGGGCACATTAGCGACAATTGATGGCACAGTGGCTGCGCTTGATGGCGCAGTGGCGACAATTGATGGCACAGTGGCGACAATTGATGGGCACAGTGAGGCTGCAATTGATTTTTTTGTTTGTTTGCGCCCCCCAAAAATTTTGAGCACCAGCCGCCACTATTTATTAGTTTTATTTAGTTTAACTATAGTTTTTAGTATTGTACAAGCAAGTTTAATATAGTTTATTATTACAGAGTTTTGGTAGGTGTAAAGATTGTAATGTGTATGCAGGAGGTATATTCTTGAATTTGGATAGATTTTTCTCACCTCCTGTTGCACCTACAGCACAGGAAATGAAGGTAAATCACCCCAAAGGGGCACAGGTGGAAAAACAAAATCTGTACTGTAACTGTTCCCTACACTAGACTGACGTTTTTGCGTTAGATAAACACAGAGTTTTGCAGTACATTCTTGTGTGACCCAAGTCTTTGTATACAATGCTACACTTAGAGATTTGAGATACAATCTCACTCTGTATGATTTCCTATTTAGCCCCAGGGCCATATTTTTCACATACATGTATTATGCTCCTAGAACTCTAAATGAAGGTGTCATTTATCTCATAAACATTTGAGAATAGCTACCGTGCACCACATCCTCTGCCTTTCCTTTGTATATGTGTGTATTAGTGACCTCTAGACTATATTTTTTCCAGCCACCTTCCTGTCCGTTAATTTATTGCTCAGCAAAGTTTTTAGAACTATTCGCATACAGTTCAACTTACATCACCAGTGTTTTCAGTCTGAATTTTTGCCTTCACATTCTTCATATATGACTCCCAGGAGTCTCATTAACGAGCCAATAAAAGCTCTGGATTTTAGACCAGAAATATATTTTACTGCACAGTACAAACCTGCAGCTTTAACTTCCTAAAGGCTGGAGGCCAGACCGTTTCCCTAAAATCCTTGATGGAATGTAATAATGTGCCTGTGCTAAGTGCGGAAATGCTCGCCCTTTGTGACCTCTCGGTTGTTACGTTTGTCATGCCATGGGAGTGATCAACCTGCAAGGCTTGGCATGTGGTACCTTTATTTGCAACATCAGTTGGATCCCTACCTAGCCTGCAGGGTCTGGAATGCATGGGCGAGAACCATTCCTCTTTCCTGCTGAGTCTTGCACAGACTAGGGCAAAAAGTCAAAGTTTATGACATGTGTAACCCTTTTCCAAATACAAAGGGGCAGGAGACTTACAAAGAAGGAGCAAGTCATAACGTGTCATGGAAGACATAAAACTTATGAGGACAGAAGAGCTGTCATCTCCTTATAATGATAGGAAGCAGTGTTTGCCCATACAGGGAAGCACACAAATACTGGAATATCGGTATAAATGCGAGAGGGTGTTAGACAAAAATACAGAAAACTGGCCTTTGTTTTGTATTACAAAGAAAAAAGAGAGAAAAGAAAAAAGAGAGAAAGGAGGGCGCACCGACCTAGTGTGATACAGTATAACAGGGTTGTTATTTAATGAATTAAAATCAATAGTTATACTCACAAAATGAGTAGTGCAAACATGCGTTGAAAAAAAGTACAGCAAATATTTTTCAACGCGTGTTTGCACTACTCATTTTGTGAGTATAACTATTGGTTTTAATTCATTAAATAACAACCCTGTTATACTGTATCACACTAGGTCGGTGCACCCTCCTTTCTCTTTTTTTTTTTTTAGTCATATGAATTCCCACGATTCTGAGGAGGGCTGCAAGACTACTTGATATACTTTGTAACTGGATCACGCTACCCCATAGCAGGAAATACCAGAGTGCAGGAGACATTTTTTTCTGTTTGCTTCGTTTTGTATTAACATTGAACATTACAGACTACAATAAAGATGCATGGATTGCATCCAATCAGGGAGACTGGATACAATCCATGCAACAGGAGGAGAGAGAACATGCTGCTCATGCGGGGCTTTGCAACCAGGGAGAGTGCTCGCTCCTGTGATGCTGAGATGGAGTGTCCAATATATGGCGTATCCAATATATGGCGTGTCCAATATATGGCGTGTCCAATATATGGCGTGTCCAATATATAGCGTGTCCAATATATGGCGTGTCCAATATATGGAGTGTCCAATATATGGCGTGTCCAATATATGGAGTGTCCAATATATGGAGTGTCCAATATATGGAGTGTCCAATATATGGCGTGTCCAATATATGGCGTGTCCAATATATAGCGTGTCCAATATATGGCGTGTCCAATATATGGAGTGTCCAATATATGGCGTGTCCAATATATGGCGTGTCCAATATATGGAGTGTCCAATATATGGAGTGTCCAATATATCGAGTGTCATAGCAACAAGGCAGGACGTGGCAATGATAATTACTGTATATGGGAGATTTTTGGCCAAGCTCGGGGGGTGCCACCAATATCCTAAAAGTATGGCACTCACGTTAATCAATGTTTTTAAAAAATGTTCTGTTTTTTTTTACCTACGGGGGCCCTGCATAGTCACCTTTGTGCAGAAGGCAAACTTCGCTTTTAAAGTATTTGCGCAAACTGTTGGCGCCAGGGTTGCCAAGCTCCCGGGGCATTTTTTACTGACAATACATTGGAAATTTACTGACGGAGCACATTTTTTACTGGCAACCTGAAAAATGAACTCCTATTACTAAGACAATCAATATTTAAACAGTTTAACCATTTAATACCAGGCAATTTCCCCCCTTCCTTCCCAGGACAATTTTCAGCGGTGTTGCACTCTGAATTAGGGTTGTCCCGATACCACTTTTTTAGGACCGAGTACAAGTACCGATACTTTTTTTCAAGTAGTCGCTGATACCGAATACCGATACTTTTTTTAAATGTGTCCCCAAATGCAGCCATGTCCCCCCACATATATTGCAGCCATGTCCCCCCACATATATTGCAGCCATGTCCCCCCACATATTGCAGCCATGTCCCCCCCACATATTGCAGCCATGTCCCCCACATATTGCAGCCATGTCCCCCACATATTGCAGCCATGTCCCCCACAGATGCAGCCATGTATGTCCCCCACATATTGCAGCCATGTCCCCCACAGATGAAGCCATGTATGTCCCCCACATATTGCAGCCATGTCCCCCACATATTGCAGCCATGTCCCCCACATATTGCAGCCATGTCCCCCACAGATGCAGCCATGTCCCCTACAGATGCAGCCATGTATGTCCCCCACAGATGCAGCCATGCATGTACCCCACAGATGCAGCCATGTATGTCCCCCACAGATGCAGCCATGTATGTCCCCCACAGATGCAGCCATGTCCCCCCATACCTGTAGTAGTAGATGATGCCGCCGCATACCGTCGCGTTAATCCCCCTGCATTACAGCGCGCATTACAAGCTTTAGTTTGAATACTTGTAATGGCCGCCGCGCCATGTATAGACACTCCCCTTCTCTGGATTGGACGGATCCGTCCAATCCCGAGCAAGGGGGAGTGTCTATACACGGATCCGTGCATAGACACTCCCCCTTGCTCAGGATTGGACAGATCCGTCCAATCCTGAGAAGGGGAGTGTCTATACATGGCGTGGCGGCCATTACAAGTATTCAAACAAAAGCTTGTAATGCGCGCTGTAATGCACGGGGATTAACGCGGCGGTATGCGGCGGCGGCGGGGGGGGGGAGTATTCTATTTAGGTATCAGTGGTATTTGGATACTGGTATCGGTATCGGGACAAACCCTACTTTGAATGACAATTGTGCGGCCATGCAATTTTTTTTTCCTAATTAAGGGAAATGCTTTCTTGGACATTTGTCACATAGCAAGTAACGCATTGTCACCTCTGGACACACAGCAACACTCTGTGCTATGGTCTGTCAGTTAGCCGCAACTAGTTTGTGTATGGCCAAAACACAGCAGAAACACTGCCCCTGGATGCACACTGGCCAGGGTTGGCTGGAGACTATTAGGCCTCGTACACACGATCGGTCAAAACCGATGAAAACGGACTGAAGGTCCGTTTCATCGTTTCAAACCGATCGTGTGTGTGCGCCATCGGTCAGTTATCCTTCAGTCAAAAAAAAAGAGAACTTGCTTTACAATGTAACCGATGGATGCCTAACCGATAGGTCAAAACCGATCAAGTTGACGCATGCTTGGAAGCGTCGTTGTGTTTTACGTCACCGCGTTCTGACATTATTGTTTTTTTAACCGATGGTGTGTAGGCACATCAAACCATGAGTCAGCTTCATCAGTTAACCAATGAAATTGGTCCTTCGGACCGTTCTCATCAGATAGATTGATCGTGTGTACCTGGCCTAACATGTAAAGCCATACACGGGTCGAATTCCGAAATAATTTTCTTTCGAGAATCTTAAGTAAGAATTTTAGTTCGAATTTCGCACCATTAGTGGGCCGTAGCAACAGTTGGTTTTCATGCGACCATTGAATTTGAGTGATCGGGCATTTTCAAATCAATGATTGGAGAATCGTGCGAGAAATATTGTTGAAAAAGAAATGCGTGACCTGGAAAAAAAAGAAGATTCCCGACCACAAAAAAAAAATTCTGTAGCAACATGAGGAGAAATTGAAGGCTTGGTTGATTGCATTTCGAAATCAATGGTGGCACCATCAGATCACAGAACACATAAAATGACTTATTTTCTAAAGAAAATTCATTCAGAAGTCGACCCATGTATGGCCTGCATTACTGCTCAGATGAGTGGTTACAGGTGAATAGTTGTGGCACTGGCCATAAACTTGACTTGAGTCTGACATCTGCAACTGTTCACACACAGCGTGTGGATGCATTGTGTACAAGCAGTGGCAGGAATGAGTATATTCTTGACCCCCCCCCCCCCCCCCCCCGGTCACTGCTATGTGAATGTAAACTCACTGAGAATGTTCACCAGGATAGGGTCAATCTCCCTAGCAACAGACAGGTAACCCCTATCATCATTAATTTTAGAACTACATAGTTATATTAAAAGCTAATGGCTCACTAATAATGGCTCCAGCTTACCACTATTTATAATGTTGTATTATATACGGTCCTGTATCTTGACATGATACATAGAAATAGCTTTAAATGGTGGCATATTACATTGGTAATGTGATACAGTCACTTGATATTATCCCTGCCTCATGATTAATGCATATACTTAGCATTTAAACTGTAAGCTATTCCCCATCCCTCAATAACACCCTGTGAATGGCAAACCGTGTAATTACGGTATATATTTCATATTCTTTCTTATCATTGTTACCACTGTACAAACCATGTGAAAAAGTTGTATATTAAAAGGCATGTCCCTAAAGGACAAATATGTACTGAAAATATGGTGTGGTGTTATATAGGAAGTATATATTTTACTAGTGTATACCATACTATTTTTTAATTCTGGTCTAGTTACTAAATTCTGAACACTGGTACTAAATGTAAAGCAGGGTCCAGTTGTCTGGGGGCTTTAGGGAAATAAGCAGGCCATACACTAATTGAATTTTGGCTGATTCCTGGTGAACCAGATGAAATTAGTTTTGTGGGTTGCCATATAGGTACCCTCCCACTCAACATCCTTAAATTTTTAAATTTAAGTAGCTGGAGGCAATTGGCGGCCAAACAGCGTCTGCATCTTATTGGATGCAGCCACTGTTCAGCTGACAATTCCCCCTCCCACAGTTCCTTTATTTTTTTCAAAATAACTTTTTTATTGAAAAGAAAAGATTGCCTACAACATACAAGAACATATGATATAGCATAAGGAGGTAAGGCACATATCTGCCCGCGTTACAGGTATTCAGGTAGTTCCTTTACTTTTAATATTCACTTCACTGATGGATGGCCCTGTTGGCACCCACACAACATTCTTAAATTGAAAAAATTGAAGGAGCCATGGGGGAAGGGGGGATTGTTGGCCAATTGGATGCAACTGCTGTCAGAATACAATACCCCCTAAAAGGAGATTTGTCCACATGTGCTGTAGAGTGTGGAATAATAAATCAGCCTGCAATCTAAACTAAAAAAATAAATCTGTGTGTACAGCTGGCCATAGACAGCTTGATTTTTGGACAGTTCAGCAGGGATTGGCCAAGATTTGAACCATGTTTGGGTAGTAGAGGGTTTCCACCTCATCCCGTTAAACCCGAACACATATTAATTACACAGGTTCTGTGGCTGACTAAGGCGGCCATTAAACTCACTTAGTGCCTTGTTTGCACTAAATTAGCCTCAGAACCTGTGTAATTCATATGTGTTCGGGTTTAAAGGGAGGAAGTGGCAACCGTAATGGGTAGGCTGATTGTACCCAAGATGATCAATCAACTTGAATACAATAGCCTGTCGCATTTTTTCATTCTATTGTTGGCAGCAGCTGTAGCTGCTAGCAAAAATCACTGTGTGTTCTCTCGGTCACCCCCCTCCCAGTGGGAGAACACAATAGCGCTGCAGGAGGGATGCCCCCATCAACACTGGCTGTGTTAAAGGGTATCAAGCAATTTTCCTTCCTGCAACCTGTAGTTGCAGGAAAGAAAATCCCATCTATGGCGGGCTTTAAGGAGGACATAGAGGGGTCGAAATCTAGATTTTTTTTTTCCTTGATCAGGTGGCTACAGCTGCTGATAGGGTTACCACCTCATCCCTTTAAAACTGAACACCTATTAATTACACAGGTTCTGTGGCAGATTAAGGCTGTAATTAAACTCACTTGGTGCCTTATCTGTCTTAAATTAGCCTCAGAATCTGTGTAATTCAGATGTGTTCCTTTTTAAAGGGATGAGGTGGCAACCCTAGCTGCTGATCAATGTATTCTGACAGCGGAGGGCCCCACTACAGAACACAATGTCCCATTTGGAGGAATCCATTCTTCTTTTTTTTTTCGTTCAGCCAACTGGCCGAGCAAAAAGAAGAAAAAAAAACACACAATCATCTATGGCCAGCTTTAGTACATTGCCATTACGTAATATTATTGTTTTGATTTTATCAGTATATCAGCAATAAAAAGTAAAGTAGGACAATAGGCAATAGCAGTGCATTCAAACACACACACACACAGTCTAGGCAGTTCATTTCCTTTTTCCCCAACAATTATTAAAACATACATGATAAAAACCAGTTTAGACTTGTTTTTATTGTTACAAAAGAAAAAAAGGAAAATTTGATTCCCGAACAAAAAGTCTTAAGTTGTGCAACATGCCCAATTAAAAAACGACTGCAATCATTGAGAGATTAATGGTGCTATTAAGCTGGGAAAACGAAAATGTACACAGTAAGGTGACAAAAAAAAAAGGACGCATTGTTTACTCAAATGAAATGTTTAGCATTGCCTTAAGATCTAGACATGACGGAATATTAAAATGAACAACAAAAGCCATAGAAACCAAAGTACAGGAAAGAAATAAAGCTTTCATCTCTACCTGGCCAGTTCACCGCAGTCTTGAGCTTATGAAGACTTGGGTTTAGTCTTGGTGGTAAGTCCTTGGGCTCCTTACATAATGGTGCCTTGGAATGGTATAGAGTTTATCATAGCTTTATCCTCACCTTCCTCTTTTCTTCCCAAGGCATCAATGGTCATTGTGGGCAGGTCCTAGTATCAGCAAGCTTATTGTCTGGCAAACTAGTTCAGCAACTTTGTCTCTTGAACATGCAAGTTAGCCAACTAAAGCAGAAGCATCACATACAGTTGTATGTAAAAGTTTAGGAACCCCAGACAATTTGAATACCTGTAACTACTTAGCACTGATTATTGGAACACACAATTGGTTTGGTGAGCTCATTAAGCCTTGAACTTCATAGACAGATGCATCCAATCATGAGAAAAGGTATTTAAGTTGGCCAATTGCAAGTTGATGTTCTCTTTGACTCTCCTCTGAAGAGTGGCAACATGGGGGGCCTCAAAACAACTCTCAAAAGGTTTAGGGGAAGGCTACAAAAAGTTATCGCAGAGATACAAACTGTCAGTGTCCACTGTGAGGAACATAGTGAGGAAATGGAAGACCACAGGCACAATTGTTGTTAAGGCCAGAAGTGGCAGCCACATAAAATATTGGAGAGGCAAAGGCGAAGGATGGTGAGAACAGTCAAAAACAGCCCACGGACCACCTCCAAAGACCTACAACAGGCATGTCCAAAGTCTGGCCCAGGGGCCAATTGCGCCCCGCGTTCCAGTTTAATGCAGCCCCACTGGTAATTTGGATATATATCTCTTTTGTAGCCCCCAACAAATCCCTGAGGATCGTGCATTCAGAGGCTGCATTCATGTAAATGGTGAGGCTGCTTTTATGGCAATAGTGAGGCTGCATTCAGAGACTGCATTCATGGCACTTGTGAGGCTGATTCATGGCAATGTGGAGGCTGCATTCAGAGGCTTCATTCATGGCAATGGTGAGGCTGCATTGATGGGCACTGACCCTTATTTTGCTTCACGATTCTTTATTTATTTATTTATTTTTCCCCTGAAACTTCCCTCTTGCAATTAAGGTGTGTGTTATACGCTGATAAATACGGTATATCCAAATAACACGCCCGAGCTCATCCTTAGACTCTTGACCACACACAGCCAAAAAGGCATGAGAATTCTTGTTGGGCAGTATATTAGTTCATTTGCAGGAAATGTCAGGAAAAATGGTCGGCCCTCACGCAGGTTCACTTCATCAAATCTGGCCCTCTTTGAAAAAAGTTTGGACACCCCTGACCTACAACATCAACTTACTGCAGATAGTGTCACTGTGCAACCGTCAACAATTCCATGCACTTTGCACAGGGAGAAGCTGTATGGGAGAGTGATGGGAAAGAAGCCATTTCTGCACACATGCCACAAACGGAGTCGCTTGAGGTATGCAAACGCACATTTGGACAAGCCAGCTTAATTTTGGAATAAGGTGCTGTGGACTGATGAAACAAAGATTGAGTTATTTGGTCATAACCAGGGGCGTTATGCATGGTGGCAAAAAAACACAGCATTCCAAGAAAAACACTTGCTACCCACAGTAAAATTTGGTGGAGGTTCCATCATGCTGTGGGGCTGGGTGGCCAGTGCCGGTACTGGGAATCTGGTTAAAGTTGAGGGTCGCATGGATTCCACTCAATATCAGCAGATTCTTAAGAATAACGTTGAGGAATCAGTCACAAAGTTGAAGTTACGCCGGGGCTGGATATTTCAACAAGACAACAACCCAAAACACGGCTCAAAATCTACTCAGGCATTTATGCAGAGGAACAAGTACAATGTTCTGGAATGGCTATCCCAGTACCCAGACCTGGATATCATTGAACATCTGTGGGGTGATTTGAAGCGGGCTGTCCATGCTCGGCAACTATCAAACCTAACTGAACTGGAGATGTTTTGTAGGGCAGAATGGTACAGAATACATTCTTCCAGAATCCAGACACTCATTATAGGCTATAGGAAGCATTTAGAGGCTGTTATTTCTGCTAAAGGAGGCTCTACTAAATATTAATGTGATTTTTCTGTTGGGGTGCTTAAATGTACAGTATGCACCTGTCTAATTTCATGCATATTGCGCATTTTCTGTTAATTCAATCAACCTAATTTCACTACTGAAATATTACTGTGTCCTTCAGTTATTTGATAGATCAAAATGAAACTGCTGATCCAAACACCCAAATATTTATAAATGACAATCAGAAATTGTCGGGGGTTCCTAAACGTTTGCATACAACTGTATATAGCTTATGTAAAGCTATATACACGTTTCTCACAGTTTTCATGCAAGTCCCTCAAAACTTGCTTGGAGTCCCCAAAATACATTTGCTATGAATCCGAATTTTGGCACTGAACTGTACAGGCAAGTAACCACAAAGAATTTCCATTAACAAGCACTTATTTTCTAGAGTTCTGTGGTCAGGTGATCATCCCACTTTCATCTTCATTGAAAGATCCATCCCCTGCCTGTCTGCACTAAGGGTTTTTTCCTCTAAATCAGATAAAAAAAAATGTATATATAGTGCAGGTTTAATAAAAAGCTTAAAGCTGAAGTTTAGGTATGAATATTTTTACATAGTTACATTGGTCTAGCTTCTAGGTTTTATTGTCAAAGCTTAATTGAACAAGCTGAGGTTAGAAGCCGATTGGCTACCCCTATGAATGTTTCCAATTAATGCAAAGTGTTCTCTCATTGGACAAGGTGAAGATCGTGATTTGTCACACGTCATTTTTTATAAATAAATTTGATAAAGATCATTGAGATTTTCTTTCTGCAGTTCTGTTCCTAGGCATCAAAAAGTAAAGTTATGATGGCCATACACTATACAAAAATTAGTTGGAATTCTTTTTCAAAAAACGAACACTCGTCCTTGAGAGCAAACATTAGTGCCATAATGTAATGACCACATTTCGATCAATAAATTATTTAAATGAATCAGGTTTTTTTTGGTCAGTTTTGTCACATATGCACAGTGCAAATAGTTAAATTTTTACCAGGCAAGAAACACTGTTTGTAAATTTTTCCGTCCGGTAATGGACACAATTAGAAAATAGTTTTTGACTTTTCAGAGCCAAAAAATTAAAAGAATAGGTTGGAAAATTCTGCCAAACAAATAATAAACTGAAAGGTTACCAACCTATTCCTTTAATTTTTTGGCATTGAAAAGTCAAAAACTATTTTCTATTTGTGCCCATTAATTGGACGAAACATTTACGAACGGTCCAAATGACAGATTTTCAAATGATTTTTTGGCTAGTGTATGGACAGCATAAGACAAATCTATTGACATATTTTCCAGTTATTCCAGGTAGGAATGTGAGATATTGGACAATTCATCTGTAAACAGAAAAGGGTTAAAAATTCCAGCTCTAAGTGACCCAAATGAGAAGGTTTGCATTAAAGTTTATGTTCCGCAAGCTTTTTGTATTGGATGAAGTTGGGGTGGATTAAAAGTTCTGTCAAGCTCCCTTACTGTCACAGTGGTACAGTATAACCAGAAAGGAAATGTGACTAACAGCAAAACACACAGATATAATAAAAATTTCCCTTTGCCATTAATTATGATATGCTGCTATATTAAAGCGTATTTGTTAAAAGAGTTTTCTTGCAGCTATTTACTGTATATATAAAAAAAAATAATCATACATTTTATGTAGCTTGCATAAGGATTTTTTAGCAAAAAAATATTGTCTACTAAATATCTTTGGATATTTGTAAACTGGCGCTCACCTTACATAATTTTTTGTATTGTGCTTATAGGAATTTGTGGTGTTCATTTCCAAATTAAAAAAACAATCAGAGACATCGATCTTCAGTCCTTTACAGAAGTTTGTCTCCAAAGTTACCCCTTTATAAGCATCAGCTAATATTATTATTTCCAGGCTAAGCTCTCACAAGGAGAGCCTTCGGAAATCTCAGTCTTAAATTGGTAACTATTTTACCAGGTCGGTAGCACTTACCCCATCTCTTCACCGGTGGCTTCCCCTGCTCAGCGGTGGCCTCCTGTTCCCCTGCTCTCCATGGGTCATCACGGCAGCGGCTTACGTTTTCTCCTCGTGGCAAATTGGAAAACGGGTCTCACCGATGATTGGCTGGATTGAGGATAACTGTTTTAACAGCGAATGTAATTAATTCGCAGTTGTAACACCTGGATGGGCTCATGGCAATTCTCTGCGCCACAAGCCCACCCTATTCTGAAGCCTATTGGAGCCTATAGCTCTAATCAGGTGCTGTAAAAAAAACACCCACGCCGCTGTAATTCATGCGCCCGGCATGCTGAAAAGGGCCGGACTCTTTAATAGGGTTGTGGCTGCGGCGGCCATGGATATAATCTATTATACATATAGGGGGCGGCATGGATAGAGAGGGCGGCGTGGGTAGAGGGGGCGGCGCAGGCACCCCTAATGGATGGCTTGGCACTGGTGGTAACCGCACCGTCTACTTTTACTTTGCAAAGTGATGCACAAGCTGTTAGCAATATATAAATTCTCTATAATGATAATTGTTGTCCAATCAAAAGATGGGCATACATACAGAGACCTGCCTATTTGACTTGATGTGATTCTGGCTTGAGTATTGTAATCTCTACTAAATTTGGCTATGCACAGGAAACCTGTGAATCATTTAGGGGACAAAAATCCTGGACCATGGCTTCAAACTAAAGCCTAGTACACATGGGCCAAATGTTATTCGCATTTGGCCCATGTGTTTGGCAGTCGGGCTTGCTTCTGACGTAGGCTCATGACCAAAAATTGTCTGCCAACCGACTCCCGAATGGCTCTCTCAGTGCTGGCCAGAGTGTTCTGGCAGGGGGGCCTTCCCCCTGTCAGTATACAATAGCTCGGCTTGGGAGATTGCTGTTTTAACATCGGATTGTTAGTACAGTGGCCCTGACCTGAGCTGTCATTTTTTTTGTTCAACCTGTTGGGTTGAGTAAAAAAAAAAAAAAAAGTGGTGTGTATGAGGCTTTACCGAATCTGTGATCATGAGATTTTCCACTGTACACAACTGTTATCCAAGATGATAACTATATGGCAGGATAATCCAATACATACACTATAGTGAAGTGCCCATTTACTCACCATGCTCATAGGCAGGCACAGGCTTCAGACTGTATTTCCCACATGCCCAAAGAGTATAAATTCTTCAGCTCTTCTCCCTCAGCTCAGGGAAGAGGCCCTCCACTGTCAGAATTGATGTGTGGGCAGCCAGACAAGAGCCTAATAGTACATGACTTATCCAAAATACCCAGCTATTGTGGAGAGCACCTCTCCTATTGCAACCAGAGTACTCCCCTCTCAGTTGGGTGGAGCTTTGTCCATGGGGTTTGTATCACTCAAGATGTTCTCCTGTGATACCAATGCTACCCTGGATTTCACTGTGAGGGATGCTGTTTATGAGGATAATCACAAGTAGCTGTTTGTGTTCTACACTGTCTTAATGAATTAGTGATTCTCAGCTAGGCTCCGGTTGGCTGTTGTTATAGAACCTTAAAAAAGACATATATAAAAGAGTCAGAGTCGTTGCTGTCAAGAGTCCATATTTGTGCAGCTTTCATTATTCAGCATTTTATGCATGATTTTTGCTACCCCATTAATTCTTAGAATTGATTTTAACAATGTACCTGTTTAGTAAAGTTAGTTTACAGTTGCTTCCTTGGCCGAATAAAGGGTATATACTGGCAAAATAAATCAAAGCAGCCTTTTCTTTGAAGTATGTTTACAGCCACATATACAGCAACTCTACATAGCTTGTCAAACGTTTCTGAAAATTGGTGTACTACAGATTGCTTCTCAGAGGAGTTGCAAGCACTGCCGCATTTGTAAACTTATAATAGTAGCAATAAAAATAATGATTATATAAACTATGAAGATACCAACTGTCCTGTAAAGTTTTAGTTATGGAAAAACACTGGGCTTTGTGACTGCATTAGGCATGCAGGGTTCATTTCTGTCTGTAGCAGAGGTTCAGAGGGGAAAAAATCTACACTGCTAATGCTAAGACAAGCCAATGCTTTTTCCTGCACAGACCAGTCTATGACTATTGATGATCCTGGAATCTGACTTCAGCCCTTCTATACTGGAAACCTAACAGTTTGATTTTCCATTAATAGCCTCCCTAATGGAGCCCCCTTTAACCCCAGGCCCCCATAGCAGCTGGGTAGGCTGCTACTGTTACACCCCTGCCACTCCATGAGCCCTGGTAACCATTGTCATGAGGACTGAAAGTGAGAGAAAAATCCAAAATTTGGAGTTGTCCTCACAACTAGAATAGATGGACGATGTTCAATGAGGACACTTATTCCTGTGACAACTAAGATGGGTTTTCCCTTATTTTGGATAGATTTCCTCCTACTTGTTGCTGTGTGTAGAGGACAGGTGAAGGTAATTTTTTCCCCAAATGAGACATAGACACAAAATAAAATAATAGCAGTTTTAACAATTCCCTACATGAGTCAAATAATATATATATATATATATATATATATATATATATATATATATATATATATATATATATATATATATATATATATATATATATATATATATTGTGTTTTATTGTGTCTATAACAGCCTGCAATCCATGTTTGATCTGGGCATCTACTGGAAGTATTAACTATCTATTTACAAACATTGTACATAATAATTGGATACTAACATTCAGGGCTTTTTTTCAGGTGGAACTCAGTTCCACCACCTCTGGCTCAGACCATTTGGTGCCTGCTTACCACAAACACTTGTAAACACTGAAGTCCGGGAAAGCCTCTTGAGGGGGGAGGGGGCGAGCAGGAGTGTCAGGATGCCCACTAACACACATCTCCTTTGTCTATCTGCAAAGTAGCGAGTGTCCTGACTTGCCTGCTTACCCCCTTAAGAGGCTTTCTCCACACCAGAGAGAAAGCCTCACATTACTGTGCGGAGTCACAGACAGAAGAACAGGAAGTGAGGATTTCTCAGAAGAAATAAGGACATTTAAAAGCAAAATCAAAGGATGAGGAAAGTGAAGGAGGACTGTACTAAGGTAAAGGAAGCTATTTAGGGGAAAAAAATGTACCTTTACAACTACGATATCGTCCAGTTCAATAAAAAAAACTGCCCTCATTCAGCCGTGTGTATGTCACCCGGTCCAACAGAAGCCAGCCGTTTTTCCGACTTCTGTCCTGTGGAAAAGCAGCAGCCGACCAGCTACTGATCAGCGCTCTCTTCAACAGAAGTCAATTGTTAGATCAACTTCCATGGAACAGGAACGGCCACAGACAGATCAAAAGTCTCCAGCCCCTGCTGAACCTGCGTAAATTTTTGCCAGCTTAAAGTAAGAGTAAACTCCCTTGTATGATTTTTACCTATAAGTAAGCCTATACTATGGCTTACCTATAGGTACAGTAAATATATTCTAAACGTGCACTATTTAGGAATTATTTACTTTAGATACAACTGCTGTTGTCAGTGGCGCATGCGTTTTGAAGGAACGACATACCTGTGCCATTCCTTCAAGGCCGTGCTGTAAATAGACTCACGTGCGCATGTGGGACAGATGTCATAGCCGGCTTGGCTATTAATATCGCCGAAACCCACAAAACCCAGAAAGAAGACCGAATGAAGATAAAAGCGCCTTCAGCGGTGACGGCACGCCGCTGGAGGGCTTCACGATCACACGATCGGTTCATCCGATGAAAACGGACCGATGGATTTTTTCATCGGATATCCAATGAAGCTGACCTTTTATCAGTCTTGCCTACACACCATCAGTTAAAAATCTGATTGTGTCCAACGCGGTGATGTAAAATACAACGACGTGCAGAAAAAAATGAAGTTCAGTGCTTTGAGCATGCGTCGACTTGATTCTGAGCATGCGTGGATTTTTGACCGATGGATTTCCCCATAGACAAACGTTTTTTTCTATCGGTTTTTTAACCATCAGAACATTTTAAAACAGGTTCTATTTTTTTTCACCGATGGGGGAAAAAAACGATGGGGCCCTGTGACAGGAAGTCAGGTAAATCTGTGTGTGTTGTCCCAGACGGAAGATACTTTTCTGCCTTGTGTAGACAATACACCAATTACTATTGGGCGTCGGCTGCAGAAATGGCCAGAGAGGTTTGGGGCGTTAAAAGGTTTCAGCTGTTCAGAATTAAGCAATTAAAGCCCCTATAAAGACAGCCTAAGGATAACGACTGATTGCTGGATCCTGAGGCTTTGGGAGTGAAGGAGCACTCACAAGCACTTCTGAAGAGGTGAGGTGCTGATGGATATTTCTGTGTGAGAAATATCAAAGAGACTTTTTTTGTTGTTTACTGCTTGAGGACCAGCAGTGTCTGCCAGACTCCATAGGTAGGTTCCTGTGTTGGGAAGGTAGACGCCCCAAGTGGCAAGGGTTTATTTTATGTTTTGTTTTGTTTATGCTGTTTTGATGCTTGCACGTGTATCCCGCAAGATGGAAAAATAAACCATATCATTTGTTTTCAGTCATCCTCAAGTGCCTTTTTGTACAGTTCAGTGTGTAGTGAACCCATAGAGGGGGTCACACACACCCGCTACCGAGTTAATCCCTCACATGCCCATACACAAACCAATTGTGTGTACAGGGCATTAGTGTGCGTTGCATACTAGCATATTATGATTTAAGGCTCGTACACACGATCCAACTTTATGGCCATAATAGTCTGACGGACGTGTTGTGTCGGATTATCCGACCGTGTGTACGCTCCATCAGACAATTATTGGCTGAATTAACGACAACAAAAGTTGGCTGTTCATGCTCACCAATTGTTGAGCAATAAATCCGTTACGTCGGTTTATCTGATCGCGTGTACGCAATTCCGTCCAACTAAAATCCAAAGTACAAACACGCATGTTTAAAAGCAATGCTAAACATCAGACAACAATAGCAGAAGTTGCCCAAAGGGTGGCGGTAAAGAGCTGAGAAACCACGTGATTTGGAAAATATTGGCTGAAAATGTTGTGCCGTGTGTATGCAGAACAAGTTCACAGCCAAACGCCCTTCGGACCAAAATCCACGGAAAAGTTGGTTGGAAGTCCGATCGTGTGTACGAGGCTTTAGACTGCCCGGTGCCTATTTTTAATAAATTTTATGCGGTTTACTACAGCTTTAACCCTTCCAAGCTATATCCGGTGCGTTAGCGACCTGGTCCTGTTCTCTGTAAACGCGCCCGCGGGAGCCGCAGACCCGATTGCCGCCGGTGTCCCGCGATCAGGTCACAGAGCTGAAGAAGTAAGTGTAAATAAACCTTTTGCCTTCTTCCTAGTGTGGCTGTCACTGATCGTCTGTTCCCTGTGTTAGGGAATGATTATCAGTGACGTCACACGTTCAGCCACGCCCCCCCACAGTAATAACACTCCCTTAGGCACACTTAACCTCTACAGCGCCCCCTCCTGGTTAACCCCTTTACTGCCAGTGTCATTTTCACAGTAATCAGTGCATTTGTATAGCACTTTTCGCTGTGAAAATGACTATGGTCCCAAAAATGTGTCAAAAGTGTCCGATGTGTTCGCCATAATGTCGCAGTCACAAAAAAAAATGTGCCTATTTTTCATTTCTTTCATGCGGTTTACTACAGCTTCAACCCTTCCACGCTATATCCAAATAAAGAAAGGTACTACATATAGATTTAATGATGTCAGCATTGTTTTGGAATTTAAATTGTTTGGTCCACACCTATCTAGGGTTAGATCAGCTTAAAGATAAACAATATGTGAATGGATTTGAAATACTTCATCCAAACCATCATAAATGACAGGTAGTAATAAGCTAAATGACAGCTTAGATGCTTAGCTACTCACCTGTCATCAGTAATACAAGACAGAAGGAGATTTGTCTACATACTTCAAACTGCGTCTATCCATCCATATCCCAGGAAGAAAAATACTAACCAGAACTATTACATCTTTCATGTTTTTTTTAGAATTCCGTCCTGCAATTGCAGTCATCAGCCTACAGGAAAAAGCCCCCAACAATATGCTATCATTCTACACAACTGACACAATTTGCTCCAAAAATCTTAAGGTGCTAAAAGCTGCATTTTAGGCATTTTAATTTAGATTTCTTTGGGTTCATGGGAGCCACCCTTGATGGGAATTAGGACGCATCTCACTCATATGAAGTACAGGAGGCTATATTTGTGTACATGTACAAAGTTTGTAACTCCCAATGGAATAACACTATTTATCTACTGGCACCAGTGCCAGCACATTACAATATTGAGGGCCAAGTGCATAAGCTCCAATGAATACTGCTATTTTATCAAAACATAAGTGAGGAGAAACAGCCCACACAAACTGAATACATGCCCAGGATTTTTGGATTGTAAGTCCAAACCAACATTTCATAACTGAATTGTAAAGTAATCAAGGGTCATAGAAGATACTATGGCCGTGGGAACAAGAGATCCACCCTTGCAGAGAGGATGCGTACTCCGTGCAAGTCCTCCTTCACACCACATTGGTCTCCCATCTCTCCATGTTTGTCAGTAAAGCCCTGTACACACGATCGGTTTGTCAGATGAAAGGACTGTTTTCATCGGACAAACCGATCGTGTGTGGGCCCCATCGGTTTGTTTTCCATCGGTGAAAAAAAATAGAACATGTTTTAAGTTTTTCCTATGGATAAAAAAAAACGATCGTCTGTGTGGAAGTCCATTGGTCAAAAATCAATGCATGCTCAGAATCAAGTCAACGCATGCTCGGAAGCATTGAACATCATTTTTTTAGCACGTCGTAGTGTTTTACGTCACCACGTTTGGACAAGGTCAGATTTTGGACTGATGGCGTGCAGGCAAGACTGATGAAAGTCAGCTTCATCGGATATCCGACTGTGACAGAACCCACTGTCACTGTGTGTTTTGGAAGGGACTGTGCGCGTGCCTCCTACCGACAGACTACGGCCCAGATGAGGCTGGAGACCCGGGACACGCTGGCATTGAGATAATGTAATGTAATGCTACATCTCTTCTCCCCCACCCCCTTGTTGCTGTGTCTAATTGTGTTGAATCATGTCACATAGACAATGGTCTGGACTGGAGACATCTCTCCGCAGGGGGTGTGTATTGAGAGGCTGGCTGCTAACCATAATCTCATTATGTTTATCTGTAGACTGTTTCAATGTACAAATGTTCAGTTCCCATTGGTTGTTCCTTGTCCCTCTCCGCTCTTAGACAAGACTAAGGGGAGTGTCCCTAACTGTGTGTAAAACTGTATGTCTTGGAATTTAATAAACAGTTTAAGCTCTGCATGTTTAACCCTCAACACCTGTGTGGATTGTCTCGTGGGGTTAAGGGCTGGTTATGGCAAATCTGCAGGCTGCGGGTGCGTTTCGAGGACAGGAGACACAGGTCTGGCGGATGTGCCCACCTGGACGAAAAAATCCATCGGATTAGATTCCATGAGATATCCGACCTTGTGTACGAGGCTTAAGTGTGGAGAAAAATAATTGTGTGCACCAGCCTTTCAGCTGGATTTACACCAGAAATTAACCCAGGGATCCTTAAACTACGGCCCTCCAGCTGTTGCAGAACTACACATCCTATGAGCCATTGTAAAACTCTGACATTCACAGACATGACTAGGCATGATGGGAATTGTAGTTCCTGAACAACTGGAGGGCCAAAGTTTGAAGACCCCTGAATTAACCCATTAAAATGCAGTGTGTTTATTCATAATGGGGTGGATTTACTAAAACGGAAGAATGCCAAATCTGGTGCGGCTGAGCCTGGTAGCCAATTGGCTTCCAGGTTTTTTTGTCACTGCCTAATTGAACAAGCTAAAATTAGAAGCTGATTGGCTCCCATTGCACAGCTGCACCAGATTTTACACTCTCCAGTTTTAGTAAATCAACCCCGTGTTCAAGGTTCCATCCAGTTTATGTGAGTGTCAAAATAGGGATCAATACAGCACCTTAGTCTGAATAGGTCCTACTAAAAAAACATTTTATCTATGGATTCTTCTGTGTTTGAAAAGCATGTAATACATGCAGTGTAAACTTGCCCTTAATGCATAGTTAGGCTAAATTAGCGAGGTAAAGCTAAAATTAGTTTGAAGATGCATGTAATAGATCCAGTGTGAACTAGCCATAAGTGCATAATTATGGTAAATTAGCGATATAAAGCTGAAAGCAAATCACTAAATACACAGACAAAATACTTGCATGGAAGCTGTTTTACCTAAAAGGATACGTGTTTCTGTCTATCCAGCTCTAACACAGCTCTGTAACACAGCACAGCCCCGTCTGCCAGGGCAAGCGATCTGACTTTTCTTAAGCTTTAAAGATAACGTGTCGTTTGTTATACAGGTTCTATTTGTAATACTATAAAGGAGTTGTCGTGTAGTGCAGTGTCATGTGGCTCTAAAGGGGGCATCGTGGTAGAAACTTTGTCCTCTCATTGGAAAACAAAGCATGGCCAGAGTAGTTTGTTGTCTGTTGTGGCTGCTGTTTTGGGCCATGATTAGAGGAAAACAGAGAAAGCATGTTATTAAAATCACTTACCCAATTAAAAGCACAAGCCAATTAGCAGGTGCCGGCCAACAAATGATTGCCAGCACCCACTGATCGGCTCTGTCATTCAGAGAGGGGAGCTCTGAACAGTGACAAGGGACATTGCTGTTTTTTTTATTCCCTGGAAAGCAGAAAAAATTACAGCAAGATCGCTGAGTAAAAGCAGCAACTAACACACACAGTAAACATACAGTACCTGACGCCGATATTGTGTCAATCTCGCCTCTGCTAGCGGCGAGATTGACACCCGATATCCCCGTCATGGGAGCGAGCGCCAAGCTATGTCGCTCCTCCTGCTCGCCGCCCCCAATGCATTCCTATGGATACGCGTCATCTCGTGGGGGCGACGAGCGCGAGAAACAGAACCTTGCATCGCCGGTTTCCAGCGCGATCCCATCGTGCTGGAAACACAAAATATATTTTTTACCAAAGACATGTAGAAGAATACATTTTGGCCTAAATTCATGTAGAATTATTTATTTATTTATTTGTTATTGGATGTGTTCTATAGCAGAAAGTAAAAAAATATATATATTTTTAATTTCCTGTATTGTTTGTTTATATCACAAAAAAAATTAAAACCCAGGGGTGATCAAATACTACCAAACGAAAGCTCTATTTGGTTACAGTGTTAAATGATCGCGCAATTGCCAGTTAAAGTAGCAAAATGCTGAATAGCAAAAAATGCTCTGGTCATAAAGGTTGTAAAGTCTAAGGCCGCGTACACACGATCGGTTTGGTCCCATGAAATAGGCCTGATGGTGTGTATGGCCCATTGGACCGTTGTGCGTCGGACCAAAGTTTTAAAACTTGCTTTAAAATCGGTCCGATGGATGCCTGACCATCGGACCAAAACGATGGTTAGTATGCAAAAGCATCGGACCAAAAACCCACGCAAGCTCAGAATCAATTAGACGCATGCTTGGAAGCATTGAACTTCGTTTTTTCAGCACGTCGTTGTGTTTTACGTCACCGCGTTCTGACACAATCGGTTTTTGAACTGATGGTGTGTACACACATCAGACCATCAGGGCACTTCAGCGGTGACCCGATGAAAACGGTCCGTCGGACCATTCTCATCGGGTTGGACCGATCGTGTGTACGCGGCCTTACAGTTAAACAAAAGGACAGTCAATTGTCACCTGTCTGAGTGTTAGTGAACTTTCAGGAGAACCCCTCTCTTACGATTTACTACTACTTTTTTTTTTTGAAAGCCCATGGCATGTGAAACACACACAAAAACTTCACCCGGTGCCAAAAAAATGTGCACACACATAAAGAGGTCACACAAAAACGTGCAACGGGTGTACACAAACCCTCTAAAATCAGAGGGCCTTGCCCTGATCCTCTGGGGTGTTAGGCTCCAGACGGGGACAACACCCCAGACGGACCCCTTTCTCTGGAGGGTCTGGCGAAACAGACCCACCCAAGTACCAGGGAGACCCCATGAGAGACGGCAAACTAAACCAAAAGGCCATGTCCACCTCCTCCCAAGACATTAAGGGCAGGCCCGAGGACCTACACACTACCAGTCACACGTGCAAAAACATGTACAGACACAAAAATACAAAAAGTGACACACAAAGGAATAAGTGGGGGAGGAAAAAAGTGGAGAGGAAAGGGAAAGGTGGCCATTGAGCAATACAATGGCCAGGCCCTACGGCCACTATTTACTACTAGTAGAGTAAGTGGGGGAATCACCAAGCTGGAATGCCCCAGTATCCATGAGCTACTAACAATCTGGCCACTGAGCAATGCCAGATATCTATCCACACAACTAGAGCATTGTCACCCATAACAATCCTTCTAGGCCAGGCATGGAAATCTTGTGATTACATTATAACAGATGTCTAGAGATTGTTATCAATGAAGATAATTATATTTATTGCAGTTTCCCATCTCAGAGAAAAATGGAAAACCTGTACATCTGGTATATGACAAAGAACAACTCAGTCCCACTTTTCCTGAACCAGCAGGTCCAAAGTGACACATATTGTTCATCAACAGAAGAGGTTTCCAACTAATCATGCAAAACCCCATTAAAAAAATAAAATAAAATCCTATAGCCATAGTATTTATATTTAAATGTTAGCTTGAATATAATGGTTCGTATAGCTTTGTTTTTCAGCCCAATTTGCATATTTAGCTATCAGTATTAAATTCATCATAGTTTTTGTCAGCTGTGTGTTTCCAGTGACAAAAACTAAACAAAAATAAAATTAGAAATAAGCCAATTACTGTAAATTATAACAAAAATCAATTCCAATTTTTTAATTATTCAACTAAAATGTAATGGGTTTAGTTAAATTGTAATACAAAGACCAAGCTATTTCTGGAACTTAGCACCCCTAAAAATTATATATCCATATATATATACACACACTGGGGTTTTGGAAGCTAGCTGCTGCCTTACCAACGGTATTTAACGTCAAAGTAATGATGTATATATTGTGGGCGGACGTATTTCTCTAGAATTTCC
This sequence comes from Rana kukunoris, assembly GCA_029574335.1. Lineage (NCBI taxonomy): Eukaryota > Metazoa > Chordata > Amphibia > Anura > Ranidae > Rana > Rana kukunoris. The sequence goes on from CM056049.1 coordinate 226,248,047, forward strand.
AAACTCAATATATACTCCTGAAGTAAAAAATTTAATAACATGTTATTATTTCTGGTATTAATGTTTGAACATGCACTACAGACACAAATTAAGCCATTGTGATATATAGCATCTTTCTAAATTAAACCAACTTGCATAAACAAAAATATTTTTTTTGACAAACAGAAGTGAAAGAAAAAAATTTTGAATGGGGATGAGGGGGTGTACAGGGCAGGGTGCATTATCATTTGGGGATCGGAAGGGGATCTGCAAGTAAGAATGGGGAAGTAAATGGGAGTGAGGGAGTGCACAGGACAGGGTGCATTATACTTTGGGCATGGGGTGGTCATATGCAGGCATGGGTGGAGAAGTAAATGGGAGTGAGGGAGTGCATGGGGCAGGGTGCATTATACTTTGGGAATGGGGAGGTTACCTTCAAGTGAGGATGGGGAAGTAAAGGCAAGTGAGGGAGTGCACAGGGCAGGGTGCATTATAATTTGGGGATGAGAAGTAAATGGGAGTGAGGGAGTGCATGGGGCAGGGTGCATTATACTTTGGGAATGGGAAGGTTACCTGCAAGTGAGGATGGGGAAGTAAAGGCAAGTGAGAGAGTGCACAGGGCAGGGTGCATTATAATTTGGGGATGGGAAGTAAATGGGAGTGAGGGAGTGCACAGTGCAAGGTGCAATATACAGTACTTTGGGAATGGGAAGGGGACCTGCAAGTGGGGATGGGGAAGTAAATGGGAGTGAGGGAGTGCACGGGGCAGGGTGCAGTATACTTTGGGCATGGGGTGGTCATATGCAGGCATGGGTGGAGAAGTAAATGGGAGTGAGGGAGTGCATGGGGCAGGGTGCATTATACTTTGGGAATGGGGAGGTTACCTTCAAGTGAGGATGGGGAAGTAAAGGCAAGTGAGGGAGTGCACAGGGCAGGGTGCATTATAATTTGGGGATGAGAAGTAAATGGGAGTGAGGGAGTGCATGGGGCAGGGTGCATTATACTTTGGGAATGGGAAGGTTACCTGCAAGTGAGGATGGGGAAGTAAAGGCAAGTGAGAGAGTGCACAGGGCAGGGTGCATTATAATTTGGGGATGGGAAGTAAATGGGAGTGAGGGAGTGCACAGTGCAAGGTGCAATATACAGTACTTTGGGAATGGGAAGGGGACCTGCAAGTGGGGATGGGGAAGTAAATGGGAGTGAGGGAGTGCACGGGGCAGGGTGCAGTATACTTTGGGGATAGAAAGGTGACCTGTAAGTGTGGATGTAGAAGTAAATGGGAGTGAGGGAGTGCACGGGGCAGGGTGCATTATAATTATAGCAATTTGGTGTTATCGCTCTCACTCTCTCATACTGGTCACTGGAAGTTCAACATGGCACCTCATGGCAAATAACTCTGAGGATCTGGAAAAAAAAAAAATGTTGCTCTACATAAAGATGGCCTAGGCTATAAGAAGATTGCCAAGACCCTGAAACTGAGCTGCAGCATGGTGGCCCAGACCATACAGCAGTTTAATAGGACAGGTTCCACTCAGAACAGGCCTTGCCATGGTCAACCAAAAAAGTTAAGTGCACGTGCTCAGCGTCATATGCAGAGGTTGCCTTTGGGAAATAGACGTATGAGTGCTGCCAAAATTGCTGCAGAGGTTGAAGGGATGGGGGGACTGCCTGTCAGTGCTCAGACCATATGCCACACGCTGCATCAAATTGGTCTGCATGGCTGTGGTCCCAGAATGAAGCCTCTTCTAAAGATGGTGCACAAGAAAGACCAAAAACAGTTTGCTGAAGACAAGCAGACCAAGGACGTGGATTACTGGAACCGTGTCCTGTGGTCTGATAAAACCAAGATAAACGTATTTGGTTCAGATGGTGTCAAGCGTGTGGGGCAGCAACCAGGTAAGGAGTACAAAGACAAGTGTGTCTTGCCTATATTCAAGCTATTCAAGCATGGTGGTGGGAATGTCATGGTCTGGGGCTACATGAGTGCTGCCGTCACTGAGCAGCTACAGTTCATTAAGGGAAAAATGAATGCCAATATGTACTGTGACATACTGAAGCAGTCCATGATTCCCTCCCTTCGGAGACTGGGACGCAGGGCAGTATTCCAACATGATAATGACCCCAAACACACCTCCAAGATGAACACTGTCCTGCTAAATAAGCTGAGGATAAAGGATAATAGGCTGGCCAAGCATGTCTCCAGATCTAAACCATATTGAGCATCTGTGGGGCATCCCCAAACGGAAGATGGAGGAGTGCATGGTCTCCAACATCCTACAGCTCTGTGATGTCGTCATGGAGGAGTGGAAGAGGACTATGGTGGCCACACAAAATATTGACACTTTGGGCCAATTTGGACATTTTTACTTGGGGTGTACTCACTTTTGTTGCCAGCGGTTTAGACATTAATGACTGTGTGTTGAGGTATTTTGAGGGGACAGCAAATTTACACTGTCATACAAGCTGAACACTCACTACTTTACATTGTAGCAAAATGTAATTTCTTCAGTGTTGTCACAAAAATGTCCCTTTATGTCCCTGAGCCAACCATGTTTATAGCACACATATATCATTATATTATAGAGCCATTTATTTTCAAACTACATATAGCTGTTTTAAGCCTGGTACACACGGGTCGAACTTTGTGTGGCATCGGCCGGTTCAATAGAACCTAGCCAACATTCAACCCGTGTGTATGGCAGCTGGTCTGACAAAAGCCGACCTTTTGAAGAGTCATGACCAAAAAAGGTCTGCTGACCAGCTCCCAATTACCGCTCTAAGCCGACGACTCTGAGCGCGGACCTTGGTGTTTTGGCAGGTGGCAGTCCCTGTCAGAACAGAACAGCACAGCAGGGCAGATCGCTGTGCTAATATTGCTGGGTTGGAAAAAAAAATAATGCATACGAGGCTTTAGGCTAGTTGGCTATCATGCTAAACAAAAATGGAAACCACCTGAATTTTAAGGTATTACTAGGTTTTAGAGCTGGGTGCTTTGCACATAGCAAACAGAACAAAATGTATGTCCAAGCACACCTAACAGCCAGCAAAAAAAAAACAGAAAAACCAAAACTACACTCTCTAACAATTTGAGATAAAAGGTTTTAGTTGCACATTTACACACATATGTGAAAGCTTCAGTTCCTCTTCGAGTACGGTCTTAACTTCAATCTATAAGAACCTCCATGTTGGAGCATATACTGTGTATAGCAATGGATAAATTAAGATAGCGTATACCTGGAGGGAGCCAAATACCCTTTAAAGGCACAGGGAGACACCAGAAGCCAGAGAAGCACAATGGCCCCTTAACATATGCTGCTGACCATCATCACTACACAGTGTATATGAACCATGGCAATTATGGAGTAGGACTTAAGGAGCAATAAGAAAATATAACCAAACTTAGACCATGTGACCAATACCTATGCTTTAGCTATATCTCATTGCCAGTGGGATCCCAGAGCGACAGTGTTGACAGAACAGAGAGTGCATTTATCCTGTGTACTATTTCTAATTTATACGTGGTATAGATTTCGTAGGATGGTGTTGGTCTGTTTTAATACCAGTGTCAAAAAATGTGCGTAAAAAATTTTGCGCCACGGGAAAATAAAACGATAGGCCAGCTCTAAATACTGCTCTGACTATCAAATGTGACTCCAAATATAAAAACTAAAAATTCCATATATTGGTAAGCAGCCTCCCAAGTAATTCAGTGTCTGAATAGTAAATTGGAGAAAAAGTGATAGGGGGCGCTATATAAACTATTATGTGTACGGTAGACTATAAACCATAATCATAACAATAATTGCGAATAATCACTGGTGATATCTATAATTCATATACATATATAATAAATCAATAAAATTCCAACACAATTTAATTAACTGATGCTCAGTGTCACTGAGTAAAGTGTCCGTGCAATTAAGTGCAAACTGTGCAAAACAAACTCCAAACAATGTCTGCTGGATCTGTTGACCCTGTAGAGTGTAAACTTCAATTGCGGTGTACAATAAAGATTGTAGATTGAAGACCACCACCTGGAAAAAATGTATTTGCACCCGAAGTGTTTAGATAAAATGGCTCCTTACCGACTTGAATGGACTCTTTTAATTAAAAAAGAAGTCATGCAGTGCTTAGTCAGGAATTGTTTCCCAAACGATCAGGTTATACCAGAGGTTAGTCCAATGTGCATGAAAACCAGGACGAAAGAAGCATCATAGCGTGATACCGTTTATTTTAAAATTGAACAACTAAAAACACAAGCCAAATGGCTCCTTACTTGGTACAGTGCCCCGATCCCGGCACTGAGGCTTGCAAGTGTGTGTGATAGAGAGAAGACCGGACGTCAGTTGCTGTGATAGCATTCGTTGCTCTGGCGTGCGTTCCACCGCCGTGAGCCAGCTGACCCGGAAGTGGGTAGGGATGCGTGACTGGTATGCGCCTCAACGTACGTTTCGTAATTTTCCTGATGACGCTTCCTGATGACGTAAAATTACGAAACGTACGTCGAGGCGCATACCAGTCACGCATCCCTACGCCACTTCCGGGTCAGCTGGCTCACGGCGGTGGAACGCACGCCAAAGAGTCCATTCAAGTCGGTAAGGAGCCATTTTATCTAAACACCGCAATTGAAGTTTACACTCTACAGGGTCAACAGATAATTGTGAATATCACCAGTAATTATTCACAATTATTGTTATGATTATGGTTTATAGTCTACCGTACACATAATAGTTTATATAGCGCCCCCTATCACTTTTTCTCCTGTTTTAATACCAATAAAGCTTCCTGCTGTAAGAGGATTAATTTAATAAAATGTTATATTATCGGCACGATTTTCAGTACTCACAGGACTATGCTACCCTTCTGTCTGAATAATTCACTTAGGCATCACCTCAATAAGGAGCTCATGATCCTTTGTAGGGTTTCACAAAAGTGCGTGCCTGGTCCCAGAAGTCTAAAATGGCTTCCAACTACTCTTTATCCATTCAAAACCTCCCCTCAGACCCTTTCCCTATGCTCCTTTCCAGCCCCCCCCCCCATGGACCCCATGATTTTTCAAATTTCTTTATTAAAAACTTGTCTTTCTAAACATGGCAGTCAGTTATCTGGTCTCAGGGAAGATTTTTGTGGGGTGATAACTTTTAAATGCATATGTAATAGCCTTGTATTTATGTTGTTATATTGCTGTTAAAGTGTTTCCTCCGTGTAACTTCTTCTGTCTATCAATTTGTGATGTGTGTTGTTCTTGAAAGTTACAGTTTGGTGTACTGTTCTACATGCCCTGCTGAAAGAAAAAAATAAAACCTATAAAATGTATAGCTTCCTGCTGTGTTGTTTTAAAAAAAATTGAGAGACTGATATTACACAAGAAAGAGACCAGAAGGTGAATTTGTTTTTCATATATCACATTGGTCTCTTCTAATGTGTTCCCGTCTGAGATAAATTAATGTTACGCCACTTTTTTCAATAGTTTGAACATTTGGAAATTATTCTATGCTTTGGAATAAAACCAGCTGTATACAGTATATAAGACCGCTTCTAACGATTAGTTGGAATAGTGTTTGACACTGTAACATTCAACTCATCAGCCAGAAATTCCTCATCACAGCAGGACCTGAACATTTCCAAAATATCTTATTTTCCTCCTCAAGTTAGGCTTTATGTCAGTAGTTTTATGCCCATTTCTGGATATTTGGTTGGTTAATATTTATTTATTTATGCAGAATAAGCAGACACTATGAGGAAGAGAACAAACTTGCAATGTAGAATTGGTGCCAGTGATTTATCTTGGTCACAGTTCCACATGTGAGCCATTTGGTGGTTAAGCATAGGGTGAAAATCTGATCAAGCTTAGGGTGCACACTAAAATTCTCTTAAGGTGCATCCAAAAGATGAAAAACAGGCATTGTAGCCAACAGCATGGGTCAAACCACGTGTGGATGAGCTGGAGAAAATGGAATGCTCTAGAAATAATTATGATTTGTTCAGCCTCAGGGCGATAGTAGTGGGGGTAATATGAGATGGTCTGTAAAAAGTTGCATGCAGTGGTGGTATCCTTCACAATAATGGGCATATAAACACAACATTAAGACTGAAACAAACCTGTTCTGGCTTATTTCTAAAAGAATACGTGGATAGCGATTTGGGTTGGAAACCACCTTTAACCATCACAGGGTATAAACAACAGCACTGGGCTAGTACACCTGGGAGATTTCATTTGTATCAGCTAGTTCTGCAAAGTACTGTCAATCTGAAGAAAAGCCACCGGCGCAGACTATCTTGTTTTTAACATACATCTTAAAACTACATGTGCACTAAAACTTTATACTATGAAAAAAAATCTGGGAATGATTTCTATGGCATATTTACTACTGTCAATGCTCCCAGTTCTTCTCTACCAAATTGATATTAACGTTTTCCAGTATAATAAGAGAAATAAAGCAATACAAAAAATAAATGTGCACTGAGCAAAGAAGTACACATTGTACAAATTTTGTCCGATACTGTAATAGAATATAGAAAATAAAAACTCACAGAACAGCAATTTAGAAATGTGAGATATTGATCTAATATCACGTACACACGATCGTTTTTCATCAAAAAAATGATGAGCAAAGCGCGGTGATGTACAACACATACGACGGCACTCTAACCTTTCATTCACACCTAAGCGTAGGCGATTTGCGGCGTTTTTTACCACGACAAATTGCGGCGTTTTTCCCTGCGATTTGCCGCGACAAACCGCAGCGTTTTTCCCCGCGGTTTTGTACAGGTCATTGGCATCAATGTAAAACGCCCAAGCCGCCCGATTCGCGCGTCAAAAAATGGTCCGGGACTTGTTTGAAATTCAGGCGTTCAACGTTCTTTCGGCGTTCAACATTTTGCGTTGGAGATGTGAACCATCTCCATAGAGAATAATGTTATTTTTCCCCTCTAGCGTCTTTGAGCGTCGCGCTTCAGGCGACAAAACGCTCAGATGTGAATGCAGCCTAAAGGGGAAGTTCCATTCAAGCTCCCATCTCCTAACTTGCTTCTGAGCATGCGCGGGTTTAAAACGTTGTTTTTAACGTTGTTTTAGCCCACACACGATCATTTTTTACAACCCGAAAAACGTCATTTTTAAAAACGACTTTAAAAAATGCAGCATGCTCAAATTTTTTTTTGGTAGTTTTTCAGAAGATGAAAAACGATGTGAAGCCCACACACGATCATTTTAAATGACGTTTTTAAAAACGTTGTTTTTTTTTTTCATGCCGAAAAACAATCGTGTGTACGGGGCATAAGGCTTTAGAATCACGTATGCGCAAAAGGATGCCCAAGAAAGAACATCATCCAGACTATCAAGGCAATATCATGCAGTCAAAACCACAGATGTCACCACGGTTTCATGATAAAAATTTGAGATATGGGTAGGGGGCCTGGCCAAAAAATAAAAAATGTAGGTGGCCTTGGCCTACCCTAATAGGCTCCTAGTTCTTTTCTCTAGCGTGTTCAGTAAATTCACATCACAAAAATATATTGCAAACATTTTAGTTTCCTTATAGGCTTTTGTCCACACGATCGGAATTTCCGATGGAAAAAGACTGACTGACACTTTTTCCATCGGATATTCCGATTGTGTGTAGACCCATCAGAGTTTTTCATCTAATATTCCGATGATATCTGTCGGTGTTTAGATATAGAACATGTTCTATTATACGATGGAATTCCAATGTGATTTGGCCGGGCAAAAGCCTGATCGTGTGTACAAGGCATTAGAGTTATATTTCCATTTTATACAGTGCAACTTCCAGCCATTTTTTTTCTATTTAAGTGGAATGAGTGGTTTAGGTTAAAGCAGCTTTACATTACACTAGTAATGTAAAGCAGCTAGCCTATTGCAGCGGAGAGTAATAGGTGCTCCAGTAAAAGCTTGTACTTGTACTGTATGTCACTTGTCTGGAAACAATATTGATGACAAATTTGTGGGGAAAAAAAAATAAGATGTTGGTTGTTCAAGTGTAAATTATCTGATGAAGAATATTGAACCCATGTTTTTTTTGTTCATCCACTACAATTTGCCCTCTGGCTGTAGTTTCATAAGTGAAACATTTATTTCAAAAATCTAAAAGAAAAATATTTGACAGTTTTAAAAGAAAGTCTATATATAGCAAGAACAAAGATGCTCCAGCATCACCCATGGGATGTTATATTAGAACTTAAAAGGCCAATTAGCCATTTTATTATAATTTGATGCAGTTGAGATACAGAATTACAGAAACTACATTTACAATCCCATGAACTGGGGGGTTAGTATACTTGAAAGGCTCATTTTAGTTACAGAGACACAAACAACATTTGGCGCCTGTGGTGACGCAAGCTATTCTTGTTGTTTAAAGAGAACCGGTCTGAAATTGGCATTTGTAAGAATGAGTGTTCAACCTTACCGTGTGGCGATAGGTGCGTGCACAGTTACTTCCTCATACAAAAAAGCTGAAAAAACATGAAATGCAGGAAAAAAAAAATCACAATAAAAAGGAAAAATTTACAAATAATATACTAGTATACACACAAACACTGAATGTTTATTATTGTAAGAAAACTTTAATATAGAGCTACATAAATACTTCTGTAATTTTATAAACCAACTGTGGCTTTCTGCACTGACCTTCCATAACACTTTAACTGCATTTGCCTTATTTGCATGTACAGGAATGAAAATAAAAATCTAGTTTAATGCTCCTGTTTTTTTGGCACCTAGTTGAATTTTACCTGATTTACCCGATATTCTAGAGGTCTCTTCATACCCCGTAAGCTACTAAACTTGACCAAAAAAAAACGATCTCCAATAATTTTCCTTTCCAACCACTGACGTGTATATTATATGGCTAAGGTAAAAGTGTTTGTAACCCAACCATCACACCTCTCTCAGCTTTCTGGGTATCCCATTCTAAACCATGGGCATTAATGGAGTTGTCCCTTTGTCCTGCAGCTATACACTCAGCCTTCGCTCTTCTGGGAAGGCTTTTTGCAAGATTTTAAAATGTGCCAGGGGGAATGTGTGCCCATTGAGCCAAATGAGCATTTGCAAGATCAGTTACCGATGCTGGATGAGAAGACTTGGCTTGCAGTCCAATTCACCCCAAGGGTGTTTCATAGGTTTGAGGTCTGGGTTCTCTGCAGGCAATGGTTTCTCCATACTAAAATTGTCAAACCTTTCTTTGTGTAAGTCATGCTGTAATAGTAAATGGCCCTTCTCAAACTTGACACAAGACTGGAAATACACAGTTGTCCAAAATGTACCGTGTTGTAGTGAAAGGCAAGAAGGGGGAGGTTCGGGACTTTGAATAAGGCACATAAGTAGCGCAATAGATCAGTTTGGTGTCTGGTTCACATGGGGTCCTCGCCCCCCTCAACTCCCGGAAGAAATGCATGATGATTGCCTCTGATACAGCGCTACCAGCACATCCAGTGGTGTAGGAGGTTGGATTATTTCCTTCCTCCATATCCCATTTTGCCTTTTTTCCCCTTTATGCTGTATTAAACCCTATTTGGAGAGTCATGAACACACTTCACTGGCCCTCATACATATGTACAATGTTTTTACAGATTATATGCATTTTCTCCCGATGAGGCGATAGTCGCCAAAATGTGTCGAGCCAATGGGCCATTCAGGCCAACAGGCCATTCTAGATGCATCATGCTATCATATATGAAGTGACTTTTAATGTTAACTTATATCTTTATCTCTTTCATGCCTAAGCATATTTCTGACATTTGGTGTTTACAAGTTAAAATCCGTATTTTTTGCTAGAAAATTATTTAGAACCCCCAAACATTATATATATTTTTTTAGCAGAGAATCTAAAAAAATAAAATGGCGATTGTTGCAATATTTTATGTCACACGGTATTTGTGCGGTGGTGTTTTAAACGCAACTTTTTGGGAAAAAAGTACTTTCATGAATTAAAAAAAAATGAAAAAGTAAAGTTAGCCCAATTTTTTTGCATATAGTGAAAGATGATGTTGCGCCGAGTAAATAGATACCAAGCATGTCATGCTTTTAAATGGCGACAAACTACGGTACCTAGAAATCTCCATAGGTGACGCTTTAAACTTTTTTTACAGTTACCAGGATAGAGTTACAGAGGAGGTCTAATGCTAGAATTATTGCTCTCGCTCTGACGATACCTCACATGTGTGATTTATACACCATTTTCATATGCGGGTGCGACTTTGGTATGCTTTTTCTTTGTTGTGCTTTAAAACATTTTTTTTTCTTATTTATTTTTATAATATTAAATTGTTTTTTTTTTTTGTTTACATTTTGATCACTTTTATTGCTGTCACAAGGAATGTAAACATTCCTTGTGACAGTAATAGGTGGTGACAGTTACTCTTTATGGAGGGATCGGGGGTCTAAAAGACCCCCGTTCCCTCCTTTGCACTTCAAAGTATTCAGATCGCCGAAAACGGCGATTGTGAATACTGTGTACTTTTTTAAATCTGGCGCCATTGGCAGCCGAGAAACCCAGAAGTGGCGTCATGACGTCGCTTCCGTGTTAACATTGCGGAGACTGAATCAAAGCCGTTTACGGCTAAGTTTCAGTCTCCGCCTGGACACAGGAGGCGCCGGATGGAGGATCGGGTCTCCCAGTGGGACTGGAGGCCCGGTCAGAGCAGCGAGATCCAGTGGGAGGGGGGGATGTCCCCTCCCACTCCTCCGGCATAACAACCAAGCGGCTTTTAGCCGCATTGGTTGTTATGTCTGGATAGCCAATCGCCGGCTCTAGACAACGGTACCGGGATGATGCCTGCAGCTGCAGGCATCATCCCGGTTTAACACCCGAAAGCCAAGGATGCATATATGCGTACGCTCGGCGCGAAAGGGTTATACAGAGCCAGCTGGCCAAGATATTTGTATAACCTGTGTATATTTTTATTAAACTTGTATTTTCAAATGATCTATTGCTCTACTTAAGTGCCTCATTCAAAGTCCCGAACCTCCCCTGTAACGGAACTATGTATTCTAACTGTACATCTATAATAATGATATCTGGGACTACCTGAGATATGGATTATCCACATTATATTCTGAGATATATGTAGGGCTGTTTTGGGTTTGTTAGTTCTGAGCTCAGAAGGTTAATTGTAGAGTGAGTCTTTCACTGCTAAATTCTAAATGTCTCTTCTCTTTTGTGTATTGTATTACAAATTAACAGTCTTCTGTCAGTGTATTGAATTAGCATGTCAACTTTAACTTGTCAGGTTTTGCGGTGCCGAAATGTTTAGATACTGATGGGATTATCTGTGATTGAGTATTGTTCTGGGGGTTGATTGAATTCTATTGAGAAAGGAATGTGGTTTCTTTGGCCTGGTGCCAGAGTGTCTACCTTGGGGCCCCCCTATGGAGGGAGGGGGCGGAGAGTTCCATTGTTCCTTGAGTACTCACCAGTTTGTAACTAGATATAAACCAAGAGATGTACCATTATAGCTGATATACTTGACCCCTCAAAACATAGCACCGTCTCGTTCTTGGAAGGGAATGCGATGGGATATTTATTCTGTTCGTCTTACAACTGGACCTGACTCTCCCTTTGGCTCTTATGGATGAGCTTATACCGGACTTACTTATATAGCAACTTGCCAGGGAAAAGGACGTCTCCAATGGCTGATACCCTCTCCCTACTTGGGTAGCCGTTACATTGGTTGGCAGCGGTGGGATGGTCCTTTTATCCAAGGAGCAAGTTCTGAATGGAGTCTCAGTATGCCAGGCTGAAAAGAACCACACTAAAAGATTTATTGGAGAGTCGTGGTAGGAGTGCCAGTAACAGACCACGGAGGGAGCTGATAGCGGATCTGCTGGAGCTGGACCAAATGGATGGATCCATGGAAGGAGCTTGTTAGGGTACCAGCAACTCCAGCTGCCGATCCTCGTTACGTCGGCACGCGCATCCACGCGCACGTCCGCCAATCAAGTCTCAGCCCGGCCTATTTAAACCAGCCCCAGGCTCATGGCGGGTTGCTGGTTTGTTGTCAGCTATCCTGCTAAAGTACCGTTGTTAACCTGAAAGCCTTGACCTATTTGACCTGGATCGGACCTGACTTCTCTACGCCTTCTCCTGCACTTTGACCCTCGGCTCGTCTCATCGGTTCTGCTGCTGTCTGTACCTCTTTGACCCCCGGCTTGTATCGTGGACCTTCTGCCTTCTCCAATCCCTGACCATTGGCTCGCATCCCGGATCTGCTTATAGTCCTGACCTGAACTGATTCTCTGCTTGATGAACTTTGTTGCTTCTGGATTACTATCCACGCCTGCCACGGCCCTGTCCTGGGACCATAGGCCAAGTCTTCAGAGATCTACTATCAGTACAACACCTACAGCTGGTAGCCGGTGCCCCTTTGTGCCCTTCCCCGCTGACTCCACCTCTAGGGGGTGAAGTGCACAGAGTCGCAAAGGCAGCCACCCTCGGCATCTCGGCCTCGGTGAGTACTTATCCTGACAGTTCTGACAGTACAAACCAGCCAGATGTCAGAGGCCGACAGGGTGCGCTCGCCTTTTGAGACCTTATGCCAGCAGGTCTCGGGTCTTACGGAGGCAGTGCAGAAGTTGCAGGACGGGTACCTCCAAATTGACGGCCGCCTTCAGCAGCTTACCGGACAACCCGGATCTCCGCTCCAACCGCAGCTTCCCCTACTGAGACTGCAGCCCCACAGGCTTCCGCAAATCCAGCTGTGGTAGTGACTCACCCTGAGCCCAGAGTCCCGACTCCTGAGCGATTCACGGGCGATTGCAGAAAGTATCGTGCATTTAAAAAAAGGCTGCTCTCTGTATCTCGCACTGCAGCCTAGAACATTCTTTTCAGAGGCAGTAAAAGTAGGCTTCGTTATCTCCCTCCTCTCTGAAGAACCACAGGCATGGGCACATGGCCTCATGGAACAGAGATGTCCGGTGCTGGATACACTTGACACCTTCTTTGAGCAAATGGCCAGACTCTACGATGATCCACAATGCACAGCGACGGCTGAAACCATCCTTCACAACCTCAGCCAAGGTAGGAAACAAGTAGAAGACTACACAGCCGAGTTTCGGAAGTGGTCAGCCGACACCGTCTGGAACGAAGCAGCCCTAAAGTATCAGTTCCGGCAGGGACTTTCAGAAGCGCTCAAAGACGAGCTAGCCAGAACTGAACCCCCTGCCACACTAGAGGACTTAATTCAAGCCGCTACCCAATTGGACAGACGTCTACGGGAACGGCGTTCCGAGCGCCTCCACACGCCTCGTCCTTCCTGGATTCCTCCGAGACCAACTCCTACGTACCCACCGCCTCTAGTCTCCTCCTCCAACCCGGTTCCCGACCCAGAACCCATGCAGCTTGGGCTGGTCCGCTCTCCTCTCACTCCGGAAGAAAGGCAATGCAGGCGTCAAGCCAACCTGTGTCTGTATTGTGGTGGCTCCAGACACTTTCTTCGCACCTGTCCGGTGAGACCCAGTAAGTGTGCACCCAGGCCCGCTTCGGACTGCCGTGTTGTCAGCGCTCCACAGTCTTACCTTACTCTCTTTCTTTCTCTACAGCTCCAGGAAGGGGTGACTCGCTTACCAGCAATCATTGACTCTGGCGCCTGCAGTAGCTTTGTGGACTCTGCCCTAGCTCTGAAGCTACATCTTCCCCTTCATTCCAAGGATCCTCATTTACAAGTACGTCTGGCGGACGGCTCTCTCCCTCGCTCAGGATTAGTCACACAGCAGACCGATCCTGTTCTGGCCATCACAGATTCCGGACACCAGGAGCTCCTACAGTTGGACTTAATTGCATCCCCAATGTTCCCTATCATTTTGGGCCTTCCCTGGCTGCACACACACCAACCGCATATTGACTGGGGAAGCAAGGAAGTCAGCTTTGTTTCTTCCCACTGCTCTGCACATTGCCTCGCACCGGTTACCACCGCCTGTTCCACCGTTACCACCACGGCAGAGAATCTTCAACACATCCCTCCAGCATATCGGGAATTCACAGACGTCTTTGACAAACAACAGGCCGACCATCTACCACCTCACAGGACTTACGATTGCCCGATAGACCTACTACCTGACGCGGAAATCCCGCTTGGCCGTATTTTCCCCCTATCAGAGACTGAACTAAAGGCCCTCAAGGCCTATATCGACAAGAACCTTAAAAAACAATTTATTCGCCCTTCCTCTTCCCCTGCGGGAGCAGGGATCTTCTTTGTGGAAAAAAAAGACGGCTCTCTCCGACCCTGCATAGATTACAGGGAATTGAACAAGATTACTGTCAAAAACAGATACCCGCTACCTCTTATCCCCGAACTCTTCCAACGTTTCCGGTCTGCTAAGGTCTTCTCCAAATTAGACCTCCGGGGAGCTTACAACCTTGTTCGAATTAGGAAAGGGGATGAGTGGAAGACTGCATTTAGATCCAGATTCGGACACTTTGAGTATCTTGTAATGCCGTTCGGCCAACGCCCCAGCAACCTTCCAGCATTTTGTCAATGACATTTTTCGGAAGCACTTGGATGACTTTTTGGTAGTCTATTTGGACGATATCCTCATCTTCTCCGCTTCCATTGAGCTTCATCGGGAACATGTCAAGATAGTTCTTACGACCCTCAGATTCCATAAATTGTACCTGAAAGCCGAGAAGTGTGAGTTTGAAAAGAGTACAGTACAATTTCTCGGGTTCATCGTTTCCACGAACGGAGTCGCCATGGACCCACAAAAAGTTCAAGCCATTCAGGACTGGCCAGCTCCCAAAGACAGGAAAGGAGTACAACGGTTTATCGGTTTTGCAAATTTTTATAGACGATTTATCACTGGGTTCTCCGCCATAGTAGCACCTATCACCAAGCTTACCCGTCAAGGCAATCATTTTGTGTGGCCTCAGGAGGCCTAAGAAGCCTTCCTTCAGCTCAAGTTAGTATTCACCCATTTTACGCCATCCCGATCCGGCACTACCCTTTATACTCGAGGTTGACGCCTCCGAGACAGCTGTGGGAGCAATCCTATCCCAAAGACACGGACCAAAAGCCCTGCTGCATCCGGTGGCTTTTGCCTCTCGAAAATTAAATCTGCCAGAAAGAAATTATGATGTCGGTGACAGAGAATTGTTGGCGATTAAGTTCGCCCTAGAAGAGTGGAGATACTTGTTGGAGGGGGCAGTTCACCCTCTTATGATCTTCACAGATCACAGGAATCTAGAATATCTGCGATCTGCAAAGCGGCTAAGACCCAGACAAGCCCGCTGGGCCCTTTTCTTCACCCGGTTTAATTTTCTCATATCCTATAGGCCTGGTTCCAAGAATGGGAAGGCAGATGCCCTTTCCAGAATGATTTTGGAAACCCCTGGAGCATCTGAGCCTGGCACCATCTTGTCTTCACAAAACTTCCTGTTACTCCCGCAACTGGATCTCCTAACCTCTATTAAGACCGTGTCCAGGCACTATCCTAACCAGAGCTCTCTCCCTCTTGCAAGACGGGACGGAGTGCTCTGGTCTCGAGACAAGATCTTAGTTTCTTTGGAAACCCGGCACCTAGTTCTGAGTACCTTCCACGATCACAAGCTGGCGGACCATTTCGGAGCCCGAAAGACCGCAGAACTGGTCTCCCGCACCTTCTGGTGGCCAAACTGGAGGCAGGATTGCAAAGCCTATGTGTCTGCATGTACTCGTTGCCAACGCAACAAAGGGCCTAGTACAAGGAGTTGGGGGTTGCTCAAGCCTCTGCCCATCCCCGAACGACCATGGTCGGAGGTCTCCATGGACTTTATTGTAGATCTTCCTCCTTCCGGGGGGTTTACCTCAATCTTCGTAGTCATTGATCGCCTTTCCAAAATGGCGCACTTCTTACCTATGGTGGGCACCCCCTCCGCTACAGAGACAGCTAAAGTTTTCTTTAAAGAGATAGTCCGGCTTCACGGGACTCCCAAAAGTATCGTCTCTGACAGAGACGTACAATTTATGTCCAAATTCTGGAAAGAACTCTGCAAATCTCTTGATATCAAAATTTGTCTTTCATCACCCACAGAGCAATGGTCAAACCGAAAGGATGAACCAGACCCTGGAGCAATACCTCCGCTGCTTCTGTTCAGCCTCCCAGGATGACTGGTCCTCACTGCTTCCATCCGCGGAATTTGCATACAACAATTTCATCCATTCCACAACCAACGAAACCCCCTTCTGGTCAAACTTTGGGTTTCACCCCTCATTTCTGCCTAGTCCTATTCCGGAGACGTCAGTTCCAGCCGTGCAGGAGCACATAACCTCTGTTCAACTGAACTTCAAGAGACTCCAGGAGATGATGCGGCAAGCCCAGGAGGATCACAAAAATGTTTTTGATAGGAAGAAAAAGGAAGGCCTGACCTTTGAAACTGGGGAGAAAGTCTGGCTGTCAGCTGCGAACCTCAGGTTACACATACCTTCTCGGAAGTTAGGACCGAAATTTATCGGACCCTTCAAAGTCAAACGAAAAATCAATGATGTGGCTTTCGAGTTAGCTCTACCTAATTCTTACAAGATCCATCCCGTCTTCCATGTCTCCTTACTGAAGCCTGTCGTCCCTTAGTCCTTCCCAGAGAGGGAAGAATCTCCGCCATCACCAGTGGAAGTCGAGGGTGAGATGGAATTCGAAGTTGAGGCCATTCTGGGCTGCAGAAAGAGAGGAAGACAGCTGCAATACTTGGTCAAGTGGAAGGGGTACTCTCCGGAAGATAATTCGTGGGAACCTTCAAGGAACTTACACGCTCCACGGCTAATTCGGGCTTTCCACCAAGACCACCCAGAACTGATGTCCAGCCTGGGCGTCCGGAGTCCGCCCCTTGGGGGGGGGGCACTGTCAGGGTACCAGCAACTCCAGCTGCCGATCCTCTCCACGGTGCATGCCCGTGCGCTGCGTTCCAACATGGTTCTATGCTACGCCGCATTGCGCGGGCACGCGCATCCACGCGCACGTCCGCCAATCAAGTCTCAGCCCGGCGTATTTAAACCAGCCCCAGGCTCATGGCGGGTTGCTGGTTTGTTGTCAGCTATCCTGCTAAAGTACCTTTGTTAACCTGAAAGCCTTGACCCGGATCGGACCTGACTTCTCTACGCCTTCTCCTGCACTTTGACCCTCGGCTCGTCTCATCGGTTCTGCTGCTGTCTGTACCTCTTTGACCCCCGGCTTGTATCGTTGACCTTCTGCCTTCTGCAATCCCTGACCATTGGCTCGCATCCCGGATCTGCTTATAGTCCTGACCTGAACTGATTCTCTGCTTGATGAACTTTGTTGCTCCTGGATTACTATCCACGCCTGCCACGGCCCTGTCCTGGGACCATAGGCCAAGTCTTCAGAGATCTACTATCAGTACAACACCTACAGCTGGTAGCCGGTGCCCCTTTGCGCCCTTCCCCGCTGTCTCCACCTCCAGGGGGTGAAGTGCACAGAGTCGCAAAGGCAGCCGCCCTCGGCATCTCGGCCTCGGTGAGTACTTATCCTGACAGTTCTGACAGAGCTGAGCCTCTAGCACCTGTCAGCGAGGAAGATGTAATTACGGATATTGTACAGCGGAGATTATCCTTGTATCCAGAAACGTCCACGGAACTAATAAACCAGCTGTTCCGGGAAGCAAGAGAGGAGATTCAAACCAAGAGGGGACAAGAACTGGAACTGGTAAGAGCTAGACAGCCCACTACACACGCAGTTCCTACTTCCCCACCCGCTGCTACATGAAAGAAAATACCGTTCACTGCATTTAAAGATTTTGTAGAAAGTGAGGAGGAAATAGATGGATATTTGGCTGATTTTGAGAGGCAGTGCTCACTACACCAGGTACCACCAGACCAATGGGTCACTATTTTGTCTGGGAAATTGTCGGGCAAAGCCAATGAAGCTTTTCGGGCTCTTGCTCCAGAGGATATTTTACAATATCAGCAAGTGAAAAAGGCGCTGTTAACCCGATATGCCGTAACTCCAGAAACCTACCACCATCGCTTCCGGGAATCCAAGAAGAAGGCTGTGGACTCCCACATGGAATGGGCCAACCAGTTACAAAGGGTGGCATCCCATTGGGTCCAAGGGTGCAAGGCCAACACCGGGGAGGAAGTATTGCAGCTATTCCTAATGGAACATTTCTTCCAAGACCTGGCCGCAGACATACAGGACTGGGTACGAGATCGCCGTCCCGCTAACTCAAACGAGGCGGCACGGCTAGCAGATGAGTACGCGGAAACAAGGAAAGTAAGCAAGGGTACTACACGGCTGGCTCATGAGGTAGAACCGCGTACTTCAACCGGCACCCCACGCCCAGAGTTTCGGGCTCCAGTCCCACCAGGACCACCACGCCCTTAGGAACCCAACAACTACCCCCGGGATTCGTCTAGGGTGACGTGCCATCACTGCAGCAACACGGGACATATTGCTCGTTTTTGCCCTTTGAGAGCTACAAATAACAACTGGAGATGCCCAACACCCAACACAGGGGTCACTCCATCACGGCCCTCTGTGGCCCACTGCCTAGAGACCGAGGTGGGCCCTGAGGAACGTCTGGGAATTTTGTATGAGGCAGACCCAATACAAGCGGCCTCTCCAGATAACTGTCAGCATCACCGTCAGGAGGTACGGGTAAATGGACAAGTAGCGCAAGGCCTAAGAGATACCGAGGCTACTATCACTCTGATTCAAAAACAACCAGGGCACAAAAAGTCAGACTGTCCATTAAATCCACCCAGGCAGTCACAGTCATGGAGACAGGCAGAAAGAGGGAACCCCCACACATCCATTCCTGCGGCCCACTGCGTTGGGGAGGAAGAACATTGGGGCATTCTGCACGAGGCAGATACGATACAAGCAGCTAACCAGGACAACAGGCAGCAACACAGGCAGACTGTCTGGGTCAATGGAAAGGCAGCCAATGGGTTACGCGATACTGGGGCCACGATGACACTGCTACAGAAGAAACTCATCCCAGAGAGCCAGCACATTGGAGACACCGTAGCCGTAAGAGTAGCAGGAGGCACCATCTTCCGGCTACCCGTTGCCCGGGTTCACCTGGATTGGGGGGTTGGTTCGGGACATGTGAATGTGGGGGTGATGAAGGATTTGCCAGCAGATGTACTATTAGGGAATGATTTGGCCCCCCTTGTTTCTGCATACGCCCCGATGTGCCCCGCTGAAGCCCACACAGTGACTACCTGTGCCCCAACCTGCGTTGCTGGAACCAACTTGCTTGCTGCTGAGACCCGGGTAAGACTACCTTCCCCGACATGTACTGTAGATCCGGCCCAATATCACAGTCTAAAATGGGAATGTTTGGGAGGGCCAACTGTAGCATCATGGTTTCAGATAAAATGGGAATGTGACAAGTTGGTCAGTGAGAAATCGGAGATGCAACGACACTACGTCATGTATTATGACATGTCCCGTGGCTTGAACATTGAAATGCACAAACAGGCTGAAATTGTCAAAATATATCATATTTATGGTTACAGCAGCATCACCTAATTAGGTATATGATCTAGTACAAGTGGTGACAATCATCGTCAGTACACTAGTGGATACTTGCGCTTCCCCTTGCTTCCCTTACCCTTTGATTAATATGAAATTGTCAAAAGGTTAAATGGGATTTGTCTCTCCCAAGAGCATCAGCAACAGGTTTTGGGAGCCATTGAGAGAGCAAAGCAAGTGACTGTTCCAGAACTGAATTCCATTATTCACCTTCACCATCAGCTACCGACCTGGTAAGCCAGATGCATTGCCAGATGGTGTAGGGTAAGATAGAATATGCCCACCTTGGTATTATGACCCCTTCGGTACCGGGAGAATGAGTTTTAACCTTGCAGTAACGAGACGGACACGGTATTAGGTTAAAAACACACTCTGGTGTAATATGGCGCGAACAGTTTCTTTTATAAAAAACATATAGAGATTCAAAGGAAATACACAAGTACATGTCTTAACATCATTGGTTAATACAGTGTTACTGGGCGGACGCCCCCCTTTTGGGTGATGCTGCTAAAATATCATTGGTTAAAAGTTACCGTTATTTATTGCTTAAGTTAGAACTCGTCTCATGATTAAGGCTGGTATATATGTCAACCGCCACAAACTGGTTATAGAAACCACAAAACTTAGGTCACAAGACATTCAAACTGACTACTACTATATATGGTCATCACAAGAATTGCTCATGTCATTCTGATATACAGACAGCATATATGCAATATATGGACAACTTATGTTAACCCTTAACATCCCCACAATCCCCTCTTAGAATCCAAATAATTCTAAATTATGTGGTTCTCCTTCTCCATCCTTCTTTTATCATGATACATGTTCAGATAAATTCTATTCGCAGCTGCTGGGTCGGGCGTTCGGGACATTTTAACAACTATGCACATTATAAGCCTATAACAAGCATATTTAAACTGCTTGTTATAGGCTTAACATTTTATCCGTAAAACCCTCTGAGTTCTCATTTCTCTTGTGTCTATCATGTGTGTTATTCATATTGTCCTGTTGTGGAGTGTTGGAATTTCCACAAATACTCTTTATATGTCCCAAATCTTCAGGATGATAAATACAGTTAGTTATCAGCCAAACTGGCAGGAATACTATCAGGACAGTCCAAAGTAGGAGGCACAAGGCTTTCCCAGAAGTCTGTGGTGAAATAAGCGATGTCATCTTGTCGGAGGTCAGGGCTGTCTGCCCCCGTTAGTACCTCACTTGTACTTGCTTCTAGTCGGAGGCCAGGGCTGTCCGCCCCCGTTAGTACCTCTCTTTGTTTGGCTCTAGGCACCAGTTTTACTCGGATGGCATGGATCCATGTTGGGCTCTCTTCTGTCAGTATTGCGTCCGGGTAACGGCTACCACTATCATCTCTGGACCATAAGCGAAGTCTTTGGCTCTTTTATCTTTGGTCAATCGTTTTACAACTACAACATCTCCTGGTATAAAAGGGTGGGTGTTTTCCTGTGGAAGAGAAGGAAACTTAGACAACTTTTTGTTCTATCTCATCTAGTTTTGTTATAAGTGACCTGACATAATGATCCTGAATCTGCTCTAAATCTCCTTCTTGTAGAGTGAGGTTTTTTTTGGCCCAAGGTGTGGGGAATGGCCTTCCCATTAAAATCTCGAATGGCGAGAATTTTAAAGATTTGTGGGGTGTCATTCTTATTTCTGCTAGAATAATTGGTAGCACCTCCTTTCATTTATGAAAGGTACCTCCTGTGGCCTTTCTCAGTTTTAGTGGGATATATCTCTGGCCATCGTGAGAACATATCCACGATTACCAGGGCATATTCCTGCCTACCCTTATTACAGGGAATGTGTGTAAAATCAATTTGGAGGTGGGTAAATGGAGTTGTTGGATATTTCAGGTGTTGGTGGACTGCCCGATTAGGGTTATTAAGATTTGCCCGGAGGCATGTAATACACCTCTGTACAAACCCAGCTACTAACTTTTCAACGTTAGTAATGTAAAAATCATTTTTTAGCAGTAGTAGCATTGTGGCTTTACTGTTGTGGCCTACCCCATGGTGCTGGGCTATAAAAAGTGGTGCACTAGCCTGTGGGATACATGGTTTCCCCTCTTTGCAAATTAGTCCACTCTTTGGACTCTTTTGCATCACTGGATAACACCAGTCATTTAGATCTGTGTCACTTGCCGAGTACTGGAGTTCCACTATCATTTGTGTGTCATCTAACAAGGGTGGTGTTAGTACGGCCATTTGTAAGGTAGCTAATTGTTGGAGTGCGGCTTCTTTCGCTGTTCTATCTGCCAAGGCATTGCCCCTGGAAATCTGATCACCGCCCCCCGTGTGTGCCCTACAATGCTAGTAGATCATTGATCAACTGGGAGTGAGAAATTCTTTTCCCATCCGCTCCTATGAACCCTCCTCTGGCCCAGATCACTCCGTGGTCATGGACCACAGAGAAGGCATACTTTGAATCTGTGTAAATGGTGACAGACTGTCCCTCGAACAACTGGCATGCTCTGGTCAAGGCTATCAGCTCGGCAGCCTGAGCCGACTGATAGGGGATGGGTTCTGCTTCATGTATGCAGTCAGGTAAACTTACAACGACATATCCTGCGTTGTATGTGGTGTCATTTGGTCTTGTGCATGACCCATCCACAAACACAACATGTGAATCTGGTATGGGCAGGGTTGCCATGTCTAGTCTAGGGGAAGTCTCTGTTGTTACAGAAGTTAAACAGTCATGGACTTGTGGAATGTCATCTATCGTGCCTTTCAATCCCAATAAGGCATTTAAGATAGGGGCAGGGCCTGCATTTGGGGAACAGTATCTGATTGACAAGGATGTGTTTCCTAAGAGGATGACTTCGTATCCACTTAGACGTTGGGCTGACATATGCTGGGTGTGTACCCCTCTTAGAAGATGGATGACATGGTGGGTAGTGTAAAGTCCACACTGGGGTGGCCCAGGGTGAAAGCTACTGACATTTCCACCACCATTGCACATTCCGCTAGGGCTCTCAAATAAGCAGGCATACCTTGTACAGAAATTGGCATTACCTTTGAAAAAAAAGCTACGAGTCTAAACTTTCCTCCGTGTTCTTGTGTCAGTACCCCCGCCATGGTTTTACAGTTGTCCCTTGTATATAGCTGAAATGGCTTTACATATTTAAGGGAGGCCCAAAGCAGAACTACACATCATTGCTAACTTCAACTTTTCAAAAGCGTTTAACATTTCTTGTGACCATATTATATCTTTTGGTTTGTCTGACAGTGTACATTGCATAGTAAGAAAAGTCCGGTATCCACTGTCTGCAGTAATTTATCATACCCAGAAAAGATAGCATTTCCCTCTGAGTATTTGGGTTGACCAGGCCCATGACAGATTGGATACGGCTAGGACTGATTTTCCTACTCCCTTGACTGAGGACAAAACCAAGATATTCCATTTACACCATTGTAACTTTTTGGGTGAAACTTTGTGCCCACATTCATGTAACCAACCTAACAATGATAAACAATCTTCCCTGCAGGCCTCCCTTGATAGACTACAAACGAGGAGATATCCACATATTGTAGCAGGACAGAACCTTGGGGGGGGTGCCAGGGTTTTAATGTGGCTTGGAGGACTATGCTGTACACAACAGGTGAATCAGCATATCTCTGGTTCATACGGCACCAGGTGAGTTGTTGACCCTCGAAGGAAAAATGCAAACAGAGGCCTAGTGTCCTCGTGTACAGGTATACTGAAAAAAAAAACGTTCTTCCAATTGATTACAGAAAAATAGGTGGCCTGTGCAGGGATGGAGGAAAGGAGAGAGGTGACATCTGGCACTATCGGGGCAAGTGGGATGATTAAACTATTGATAGCCCTTGGGTCTTGAACAAATCTGACACTACCGTCTGGTTTGGAAACAGGGTTGATAGGGGTACTATATGCAGAGCAGATAGGGGTTAAGATTCCTTTCTCTAAAAAAGTCCTGTATCATAGGTCTGATTCTATCTAGTTTCTCTTTTGACAAAGGATATTGTTTATGAAACACTGGCTGAGCACCTGGTTTCAGGGTAGCCCGATAGGGGGTACAATCAATGACGAAAAAGAAAAAATACTGCGCTATCTTAAAATACAAAAAGCCGCTAACACAGCAAGAGAGATCAAAAAATTGCTAATAGAAAATGTGTGGAAAAGTGTAGCGCTAATAATGACACAAATAATGATAATACAATAAAGATTAAATCATGCAACACCACATGTGA
The DNA here is from genome assembly GCA_029574335.1 of Rana kukunoris. Classification (NCBI taxonomy): domain Eukaryota; kingdom Metazoa; phylum Chordata; class Amphibia; order Anura; family Ranidae; genus Rana; species Rana kukunoris. The sequence continues at coordinate 226,271,729 of CM056049.1, forward strand.
ATGAATGGTATTCAAAAGTCCATAAATGTTTTGAATGAATCGGTGAGTCGGTTTCTTTGAGTAAAACAGATAAACAAAATCCAGTGCATAAAGAAGTGAAAAATCCACCACCGCTTATGACAAGGGGCTTACCGGACCGATTGGACCTAGACAGGCATATACCCACTAGGCCAATCAAGCTTTGTTAAAGTTGATATACTGAAGCGGGTACACCATACACGTCATGCGATTCGGTATCAATGAAGGCAAACCTCAGACAGATGATTCAAAAATACTTCCCAGCAAGCAGCAACTCTCAACAGATCACTCAGAGGGCATATCAGTACTCCAACCGATAAGCATGAAAAAGAGAAGGCAAGGCGTACATAGCGTAATTCCGTAATAAAAATCGATATTTATTATAAAGAGAAAAACTCACATTTTGCAATGGTCAATAGAGCTTATAGAAAAAGGGTAGCAGGAACAACAGTAGTCCATCCCGACATGTTTCGTTACAAAAAGAACATCATCTGGGGTACAATCAATGACACCGGTGTCAAAATCGTTCTGTGACCATATGCCGTTATCAACAGTGAGTAGTTCATCAGAAACCGCTAGACTGACAAAAATGGGACGGGTTATAGGTATCACCCTAGATTCCAGTCTGAGTCTGTCCGGACCCGAGTGGATCCTCCGGGCCTCGTCAACGTGGGTGTTGAGTCCAGTCTATGTCAAATCTAGGTTGGGTATTTGTCTTGGGCAGGCCAGGGTTCTGGTCTTGGGAATTGGCCCTCCTGTCAGGTAGGGGGCAATTTCTGGCCCAATGGCCGGAACGGCCGCAATTGTAACAAGGTTGGTCCTGTGCGTTTCTATTCATGTGATCCCTGTCCATGTTTCATATAATCCTGGTCCCATTGTGGGTCCGGACCATAATATGACCATGCGCTTTGATCTCCTAAACACAGTCCCTTCACCATATCCAAATGGAACAGGTCATTTGCCCCGTCCCTAGGGAAGGGTGAACAACTCTGTAATCCCTCTGTCCATCCCGCTATATTATCCACCCAGGGATTAATAAGAAAATAATCCGTGCCTCCTACTCGGGCAACGTATTCTTTGCAGGTTTCTTGGACGTTGGGACATGGGTAGGAGGTAGGTTTACTATGTCTGGTCCCCATTGATTCAAGCACCGGAGTTGGTCAGTATAATATACTGATCCCAATTTTCTTCCGACAGTTGCATCAATGCAAAAATCTTCGTGCCACACACACTGGAAACAGGATCCCGATTTGATCGGATCCCACACAGTACAGATTGTGTTGGGCAATTTAACTATGGCTTGGATAATACAATTCTTATAAGTAAAGTCTGTGTTTTGCAAAATGAAAGTAACTTTTGCCGTTTTGCGCTGACACAGGAAGCAAGTCATTGGTTTACACAAGACGACAGTAAGCTATCTATATGCTATACCAATTAAGGAAGTGTCGACTTCACAATGAAAGGTTTTTTTTTTTTCTTTTTTTCTTTTTTATGCTGTTCACTTTCGGTTTATTAAAGTATTAAATTAATAAGTGACTTCTGTGTACTTATCATATCTCTGGAGAGGTTATTGTATTTTAGTGTCTAAGTGCTCAATCTATGTTATGTGTCAATCGGTATGCAATTTCACTGTATGTTGCCAGATTGCATACTGATTGTAAGCTAACAGATCTGCCAGACGGAGATCTGTGTGTGTATGGGGACAGTGGAAAGAGTGATTAACACTGGGATTCAAGCTTACAGGATAGCTGGAGGAACCCTAGAAGTGTGTAGTAATTGCTAGACTGTTTCCCAACCCTTAGTGTGCAGCAGATTGTATGTAAGATCTGTATCTGCCTGTGTGTGGTCAGCTAGCTGGATTGGAGTGGAGTCTCCCTCTAGTGGTGGTCAAAGGTAATGCGGCCTGTGAAGTATCACAGCCAGTCTTACGTGCTTAGTAGAAATTCCTTCTTATTCTTTTAGTTCCTCATACAGCCTCGTCACGAGACGCTCGCTCGTTGTGGTTAGTAATTCACCACTGGCAAGTGTGATCGTGACAGATTGTGAAAAGTACAACCTTATTGTCTATCTGGAAAATCTACCCTGCGACCTAAATACTCTGTACTTTCTTTGGGAGAGATTATTAAAACTAACTTTGGCAGATTTTTTTTTAAATTCCACTCAGTTATATTAAATACTAAACAAATTTTACATCAAGAACAGGTCATACAATATTACACAGACGACCGGCTCGGTATCACTTGCTTTCATCAACCGTGGGTCATATAGCTTTCGCCTAGCCACGGAGATGGGGCGTCTTATACTTTGCCACAAAACGTCTCAGGCCTCGTACACACGAGGGGATATGTCCGCTGAAAACGGTCCGATGGACCGTTTCAGCAGACATCTCCGCTCGTGTGTATGGGCTAGCGGACAGATTTCTCCACCCGACAGATTTCAAAGCATGCTTTGAAATCCATCCGGTGGAATCTGTCCGCCCGACATGTCTGCTGGTTAGTACACTTACCAGCAGACATGTCGTGCCCCACCGCCACCGCGCCGCCGCCGAATGGATTCGGCGCATTCGCGGAAGTGTTTTACTTCCTGGTGCGGTGACGTGGCGATGACGCGGCGGCGTCAACGTCACCGCCGCGTCACCGCGCCGTCCGGCGGCGGGGAATTTGATCCGATGGTGTGTACACACCATCGGATCAAACTCCCGATCGGACATATCCGATGGAAATGGTCCGCGGACCGTTTTTATCGGATATGTCCGATCGTGTGTACGAGGCCTGAAAGTGGCCCTGGTCTAGCTCACCTTCTAGACACTTGTACCACACAACCAGATAATCTCTTATTACTCTAAAATTCTTAATACTTTAAACATATACTTCTAAGCAGCAATAATTTTAAGCAGCAAATAATATAAGCAGCAGTAATGGGCTATAGTACCAAGGTGATTTCTATGCCTCCCAGAGGCACTTGATTCTTAGTTATCCCTGATAACCTATATTATCTGGACATCCCCGATGTCTATATTATGGCGCCAACCACTCTTACCCATATCTAAAGCACAATTAATTTACAGTTCCTGACTGCCTGGATTCATAGGGAATTCAGGAATTGATCGAGCCCCGCTGACCGAATGAATGGTTTAAAGGGAGACCACCTAAATCCCGGACGAGCCCCCAAATTGTAGGGTAAGATAGAATATGCCCACCTTGGTATTATGACCCCTTCGGTACCGGGAGAATGAGTTTTAACCTTGCAGTAACGAGACGGACACGGTATTAGGTTAAAAACACTCTGGTGTAATATTGCGCGAACAGTTTCTTTTATAAAAAACATATAGAGATTCAAAGGAAATACACAAGTACATGTCTTAACATCATTGGTTAATACACTGTTACTGGGCGGACGCCCCCCTTTTGGGTGATGCTGCTAAAATATCATTGGTTAAAAGTTACCGTTATTTATTGCTTAAGTTAAAACTCGTCTCATGATTAAGGCTGGTATATATGTCAACCGCCACAAACTGGTTATAGAAACCACAAAACTTAGGTCACAAGACATTCAAACTGACTACTACTATATATGGTCATCACAAGAATTGCTCATGTCATTCTGATATACAGACAGCATATATGCAATATATGGACAACTTATGTTAACCCTTAACAATCCCCACAGATGGCAATGCTGATGGTTTATCCCGGCAAACAGACGTCATCCCGGCCTCCTAGTTCCGGACATCCCCAAGTTGACCCGAAAAGGATTAATCCGGGTCTGCCGGAGTGTTCCACAAAAGGGGAGCAGTGTAACGGAACTATGTATTCTAACTGTACATCTATAATAATGATATCTGGGACTACCTGAGATATGGATTATCCACATTATATTCTGAGATATCTGTAGGGCTGTTTTGGGTTTGTTAGTTCGGGGCTCAGAAGGTTAATTGTAGAGTGAGTCTTTCACTGCTAAATTCTAAATGTCTCTTCTCTCTTTTGTGTATTGTATTACAAATTAACAGTCTCCTGTCAGTGTATTGAATTAGCATGTCAATTATAACTTGTCAGGTTTTGCGGTGCCGAAATGTTTAGCTACTGATGGGATTATCTGTGATTGAGTATTGTTCTGGGGGTTGATTGAATTCTATTGAGAAAGGAATGTGGTTTCTTTGGCCTGGTGCTAGAGTGTCTACCTTGGGGCCCCCCTATGGAGAGAGGGGGCGGAGAGTTCCATTGTTCCTTGAGTACTCACCAGTTTGTAACTAGATATAAACCAAGAGATGTACCATTAAAGCTGATATACTTGACCCTTTAAAACGTAGCATCGTCTCGTTCTTGGAAGGGAATGCGATGGGATATTTATTCTGTTCGTCTTACAACTGGACCTGACTCTCCCTTTGGCTCTCGTGGATGAGCTTATACCAGACTTACTTATATAGCAACTTGCCAGGGAAAAGGACGTCTCCAACGGCTGATACCCTCTCCCTACTTGGGTAGCCGTTACATCCCCCTTTTTGCTTTTTAATCGATTAGGGATGGAAACACCTATTTAGGGTGTTTCATTTAAAGTCCCACATTTTCTCCCACTTGTATACTGTGTTGTAGTATTAACAGCCCCCTTGCTGGAAACACCCAAGTTCATAAATGTGCATACTTTTTGCCATATAGACATCTCTTAGATCATTTTAATAACCATTACCTGTAATATTGGAATAAAATTGTTTTGGACAATTTGTTTAATCATCCACCTAATCACACTATTAAACAAAACTTCTTTACATGGGTTAGCAGCAATAAAAGCATGCTTACAAAGAAACTAGCACTTAGTGCTGTGATTATGTTTTTCCATTTCTGAACAGGATGTGGGCATAAAGCAAGATAACAAACAGGGTGAGAAATGGGTAGACCTGTTACATAAGTAATGCACACAGAAAAGAGTTCGGCAGTCAGCCACTGACTATTGCTTGCTAAGCTTGGTGAAGGGCAGTCACACACACTGCACTCTAATATCACCAACACCATCTTGGTGCACCAGATGTGAAAGGACAGAAATAAATAAACATCCGTAACCATATCCCGCCCAACACTTTCTTATGCTGTGCACAATTAGAGTTGTGACGTGAAAGCATTTAGAAAATATTTCCCACCCTATGATTGCATAACTCATTAACTGAACACATGGAAATAAATAGCTGTTTGAACATGCATTTAAGCAAAGCAGGTCTTGGATCAAAAACAGAAAATGCATCCCCCATTTTGGCTCATGGTCCAATTAACTCGAGCAGCTTTGAAACACCTACTGAGCAAAGAGCCTTGCTTTGGGGGAAATACACAGCACTCTTCGCTTTTTATGCAATATGCAGTATATTGTTAAATCTTGAAATCCATTAGTAAGCCATACATGAGGATGCACTGCAGATTCCAGCTTAATGCAGGAGAACCACATGTTGTACAATATGTATTATGCTACAGATGTTCATTTTATATTCATCTTAAAGTGGCCCTGCTGCTAGAGTAAATAATTTAAATAAATTCATATCTGTAAAAGAAGTCTGTAAATACTTTCAAGGTGACTCAGCCAATATCCTGGGAAATATACTGCACCAACACATTCCAAGAGTGTGGATCTCCCTGGTCCTTCCCTCTGTCTTCCACCCATTATGTATACAGTAGTAACATGGGGGTCAGCAGTAGTGATGAGCTTCGTGTTCGATACGAACGTATGTTCGACTCGAACATTGCCTGTTCGATGAAAATCAAACAAAACGGGTCGTTCGCGCCAAATTCGAATGACGCGCAACGGCCCATAATTCACTGCGGCATTGCGCGCTGATGATTGGCCAAGCATGCTGTATGTCCTGCATGCTTGGCCATTCACAGCGCGCAAAAAACGAAGAGCCATAATTGGCCAAAGCCTGGGTGGCTTTGGCCAATTATGGCTCAGGGCTTTAGCACACGCCCCACACTATAAAAGGCCGCCTGCAGGGTATTCCGGGCTTGTTCCAGTTCAGACAGAGTAGATGGGCGCTTCTTTACTTTGGAGTAACGTTTCTCATTTACGTTACTCCGCCGACACTTTCGGCGCAAGTACTGTTATTCACATAGCAGTTGCGCGTAAACTTGCGCCAGAGTAACGATAATGCGCTGGCGTAACCCGACGCAAGTGGAAGTGGGTGTGATCATATGTAAATGATGGGCGGAGCCCAGCGCAGAGGCTTACGTTCAGCGCATCATCCACGGAGCATGCGCAGTAAGTGAGGCTTCACTTGCCCCCTTGTGCGCATGCTCACAACTTCCGTCGGCACCACTTCACGGGAAACGTCAGCGCAATGTGTTCCGTTGCGCGTATAAAAGCGCTAGCGGAAACGCCATTCCGGCGCAAAAGTATATCCGTTTCCCCCCACCCCAGGGAAGATACTTTTGCACTGTCATGGCTGCTCCCGCTACCCCCAGAGAGAGGAGGAACCTCAACTTTAATGCCCAGGAGGTCTCTGTGATAATCTCGGCTATGGAGACGTTTAATGATTCCCTCCACGGGAAAAAAAGCAGGAAGACCAGCCGGGAGAGGAAGCAGGGCATCCTGGAGACCATTGCTGCCAGGGTCAATGTGCTAGGGTACTCCACCCGGACTGCAGGCGACATTCAAAAAAAAATAAACGACCTGCGGCGCAAGGTCTGTGGCAAGGTGGCCACCATTAGGAGCCATGAGAGGGGCACAGGTGGTGGTCCACCATGTCCGGTCAGCCTGACCACGGAGGAGGAGGTGGTCGCCCGCTGCCTGGACAGGGAGCAGTTGGAGGGGGTCCCTGGCTATGACTCCATGGAGGAAGGCTCCAGGACAGGTAAGTGTTTTTTATCCCCTATTTGGTGTGTTGCATGTGGGGGGGGGAGGGTACATGTGCCAAGTGTGTGGGACCACCAACATGTGTCTGCTTTGTGTCATCCACAGATGGCGGAGCTGGGCCATCATCGCTTACCGGCCAGTCCACCCCAACCTCCCAACGGGATGCTGATGACGAGGCCCTGGGTGCTGGAGACACGGAGGTGGAGGAGGAGAGTGCCCACACCACTTCAGCAGAGGTGGTTGAGGAGGAGCCTGTCCCTGAGCAGGACTTTATTTTAATGTTGGAGGAGTCCTCCTCCTCTGCAGGGCCCTCTGTCATCCCCTCCCCCATCCTAGGTAGCCCCTCAAGGGCGACTCCATCCCCACGGGGACAACCTTCTTCTGCCCCCAGGAAGGCGACCCGTAAGACCAGGGGGGTGTCTGATCTGGTCCAGGACCAGGTAGTGTTGGACCACGCAAGGCAGACCCAGCAGATGGGGGAGATTGCTGGCCACTAATGCCGCGTACACACGGTCGTTTTTTGTGATGAAAAAAAACAACGTTTTCTGTGAAGTAAAAAACGACGTTTTTGAAACGTCACTTTCAAAGACGATGTTGCATACACACCATCGTTTTTTTCACAAAAAGCGAGGTTACGTTCACCACTCTTTTCCATTGAAGCTTGCTTCATAACTAGCTTCTGGGCATGCGCGGGTTGAAAAACGTCGTTTTAAACGACGTTTTGCCCACACACCATCACTTTTTATGACACAAAAAACGACATTTTGAAAAACGACACAAAAAATTCAAGCATGTTGGAATTTTTTTTTGGTCGTTTTTTTTAAGACAAAAAACGACGTTTTGCCCACAAACGATCAATTTAAATGACGTTTTAAAAAACGACGTTTTTTTTTCATCGCAAAATACGACCGTGTGTACGCGGCATTAGACAGGGTCGCAGACAGCCTGGGCTCCATGTCACAGCTGCCCAGTCGTGTGCAGGACGTTGTCACCAGCCTGGGGGAGGTGCAGGCTGATGTCCGGCACCTGACAGCAGCCGTCCGAGACAACACAGCTGCCATCCGGGAAGAGGGGAGGCAGCGGCAACGTGACCAGCGGCAACGTGACCAGCGGCATCAGATCACCCGCCAGCTGAGGATGCAGGCCCAGACAAACCTGTATCTGAGCCATATTGCTGTGGCATTGGAGGGCAGGCAGCCAACAGCTCCCAGGAGTGGCCCACCCGGGGATCAGCCTCCTCCAGATGACCCCCCACCACCACCCACTCCCTCCAGGCAGCTGAGGAGCCCGAGAGTGCCCCCAAGGAGGAGCCCCCGTCATCCGAGATGAGGGATTTTAGTTTTTTTTGGTTGTTATATTTTTAATTTTATACTCAGGATATGAGTTTTTGTTTATTTTTGAATTTTTATTTTATACCCAGGATATGAGTTTTTGTTTATTTTTGTTCTCAGGTTATGAGATTTGTTTTTTATTTTTTACTGCACACGGTCAGGAGTGCAGGGGACAGTGTGAATGGTGTGTGAATGTGAGGGGGTGCCACTCCTGACAGTAAGGGGTGTCACCCTCGGCCGTGGTGGTGAAGTTAACCCCACGGCTGTATGAATGACGTGTGAAAGGTGTATGAATGGACAGTGACATCATTGGGGCCTTGACGCTGGCGTTGCTGCTCCCAAGTCCTACATGCTGGACTTGGGCTAATCCAATGCGATGTGCATGTGGTGTGTGTGATCTAGGGACATCAGTGGTTCACACGCGTGCATTGTCTGTGTGATAAATGTTTGGGTTTAGTGTCCAAAGATGCCTACGGCGAGGACCCTCCTGACTGCTCTTCCATCAGCAGACTGGTTCTCCTCTGGCAGATGGGGACTGTGTGGGTCGGGGGTCAGGTCATCACGTATGTCAATCTGCAGGCCTTTTCTCATAGCAAAGTTGTGCAGAATGCAACATGCACCGATGATCTGACACACAAAGGTAGGGGAATACAATAGGGTCCCCCCGGACTTATCCAGGCAGCGGAAACGGGACTTCAGGAGCCAGAATGTTTGCTCCACCACTGCACGGGTTTTGATGTGTGCTTCATTGTATTTTCTCTCTCCTCTGGTTTGGGGGTTCCGGAAAGGAGTCATGAGATGGGGTCCCAGTGCATATGCAGAGTCACCTGGAAGGGAAAAGACAGGAGGATGTTAGTCATGCATGTGCCACTTCTGATGTGCATCACGGGAGGGGATAGTCATGCCTGCCACCCATGTCACTCACCAACCAGCCAGCTGTCCCCATACATGTTCTGCTCAAATTCTGCTGGGATGGGGCTCTGACGGTATATGAAGCTGTCATGGCTGGACCCGGGGTGTTTGGCACGGACGTGCCATATGAGGCGTTGGGCATCGGCTATCACCTGTACGTTGATGGAATGCCAATGCTTCCGAATGCGGTATATGTGCTCTGTGGCACTGGGGGGCTGTAGGGCCACATGTGTGCAATCAATGGCCCCGATGGTGCGTGGGAATCTGGCAATGCTGTAGAAATCTGTCATTGCCTTCAGCCGCAGCTCCTCAGTGGTTGGTCTGATGAACTGGTTGGACATGCGTCTGAGGATTGCAGGGACAACCTGGTGCACACATCTGCTTATAGAGGATTGTGACATCCCAGCCACCACTCCACTTGTACGCTGGAATGATCCACTGGCAAGGAAATGGAGTGTTGCCAGGACCTTCACCAGTGGCTGCACTGCTTGTGAGCGGTGTGTCTTGCTGGTGATGTCACCCTGCAGGGTTGTGGTTAGCTCAAGTATTGCATCAGGGCTGAATCTGAAGAGGCGATACACCTCCTCATCCCCCATGCCAAAGAGGCTCATGCGCGTGCGGTATATCCTCTCACGTGCCCGCCTCCTTCGTTCCGGGGGACCCAGTACTAGTGCTAGGACCACGACTGCCCCTGGCATGTTGGCACACAGAGGTGTTGTCCTTGCAAGTGTGGTTGTTCAGCTTGCTAGCTTCGTCGGTAACGCTGCTGTAGCTGCTCTCCTGCTGACCTGAGGCCGTCTGGAGTAAAGATAAAGCAGCTATTTGTAGAAATAACTTTGCGCCGGACGGACGAGATACGCGCGGCGCATGTAGCCAGCGTATGGTGCTAATCCGTTCGCGAATCGGGAAATCTCCCTCATTTGCATATTTGCAGGGGAAATCAATAGGCGCGACTGATGCGCCAAGCGAAATTATGCGCTGACGAGACTCTGGCGTCGGAAAGTTAAGCCGATCAGAAATGGCCCGTTTTCTGTCGCATCTAGTTTGGTGGGTACGGCCACATAGAAACGACGGCGCATCTTCACAGTTACGCGGCGCATATCGAAATACTCCAGCGCAAGTGTTGCTGAATCTGGCCCATAGTCTTTTTAGATAGCTAAATAGAGCAGGCTAGTCAGTTTAGATTTAATTACAGTGTGTAGAGAATATATATACATCCTTAGGAGTTGTACATATATTTATACACTGTATAGCTTAGCTAGATCTGCTATTAGTATTTGTCAGGCAGGAGATTGTGCAGGCAGGAGATGCAGGAGGTGCATAGCTGCAGTGCTCTAACGTGTTGTATTGCCTGTGGCTGTGTGCTGTGTTTAGTTTACACCTAAACATACTCTGTGTTACTGCACTAGTCCTGCTTATTTGCACCTAAACGCATTTGCTTAAAGTGCAAGTTTGCTGTGTAATCGCACGTAAGCGCATTTACTGTAAGTGGACGTTTGCTGTGTAATCGCACGTAAGCGCATTTACTGTAAGTGGACGTTTGCTGTGTAATCGCACGTAAGCACATTTACTGTAAGTGCAAGTTTGCTCTTTAATTGCACGTAAGCGCATTTACTGTAAGTGCAAGTTTGCTGTGTAATCGCACGTAAGCGCATTTACTGTAAGTGCAAGTTTGCTCTTTAGTAGCACGTAAGCACATTTACTGTAAGTGCAAGTTTGCTCTTTAATCGCACGTAAGGGCATTTACTGTAAGTGCAAGTTTGCTCTTTAGTAGCAGTAAGCGCATTTACTGTAAGTGGACGTTTGCTGTGTAATCCCAAGTAAGCGCATTTACTGTAAGTGCAAGTTTGCTCTTTAGTAGCACGTAAGCACATTTACTGTATGCGCAAGTTTGCTCTTTAATCGCACGTAAGCGCATTTACTGTAAGTGCAAGTTTGCTCTTTAGTAGCACGTAAGCACATTTACTGTAAGTGCAAGTTTGCTCTTTAATTGCACGTAAGGGCATTTACTGTAAGTGCAAGTTTGCTGTGTAAGCGCACGTAAGCGCATTTACTGTAAGTGCAAGTTTGCTCTTTAGTAGCACGTAAGCGCATTTACTTTAAGTGGACGTTTGCTGTGTAATCGCACGTAAGCGCATTTACTGTAAGTGGATGTTTGCTGTGTAATCACACGTAAGCGCATTTACTGTAAGTGCAAGTTTGCTCTTTAGTAGCACGTAAGCACATTTACTGTAAGTGCAAGTTTGCTGTGTAATCGCATGTAAGCGCATTTACTGTAAGCGCAAGTTTGCTCTTTAATCGCACGTAAGCGCATTTACTGTAAGAGCAAGTTTGCTCTTTAGTAGCACGTAAGCACATTTACTGTAAGTGCAAGTTTGCTATTTAATTGCACGTAAGGGCATTTACTGTAAGTGCAAGTTTGCTGTGTAATCGCACGTAAGCGCATTTACTGTAAGTGCAAGTTTGCTCTTTAGTAGCACGTAAGCGCATTTACTGTAAGTAGACGTTTTCTGTGTAATCGCACGTAAGCGCATTTACTGTAAGTGGACGTTTGCTGTGTAATCGCACGTAAGCACATTTACTGTAAGTGCAAGTTTGCTCTTTAATTGCACGTAAGCGCATTTACTGTAAGTGCAAGTTTGCTGTGTAATCGCACGTAAGCGCATTTACTGTAAGTGCAAGTTTGCTCTTTAATGGCACGTAAGCGCATTTACTGTAAGTGCAAGTTTGCTCTTTAGTAGCACGTAAGCGCATTTACTGTAAGTGCAAGTTTGCTCTTTAGTAGCACGTAAGCGCATTTACTGTAAGTGGACGTTTGCTGTGTAATCGCACGTAAGGGCATTTACTGTAAGTGCAAGTTTGCTCTTTAGTAGCACGTAAGCGCATTTACTGTAAGTGCAAGTTTGCTCTTTTATTGCACGTAAGCGCATTTACTGTAAGTGCGTTGTTTATTTACACCTAAGCGCTTTAAAATGTCTGGAAGGACAACAAAGAGAGACAGAGAGTCACGAGGGCAAGCAGGCTCTGCATCTAGAGGCAACGCTGGTGGTGGACGCGGTCCATCCTCTTCAGCACGTGGCCGCTCGTCCTTCTTTTCGGGAGCTGGCCGTGTTGAGCCTCAACATGCAGAAAAATTAGTAGAGTGGATGACCAAGCTGTCCTAATCCTCCTCATCCTCTCTCACACAGACTGATCTTAGTTTGTCTGGCAAAGCAGCTGCCAAGGCTTCCTCTTCCCTCTGCACAGTGGCATCACACAATCCTTCCCTAGTCCCACCGTGTCCTTCTGAGGAGTCCCCCGAACTGTTTTAACACAGTGTTGGGTACATGCTGAATGACGATGCGCAGTGTTTTGAAGGCTCCGATGATGGAACACAGATAGAGGAAGGCATTAATGTGAGCCCAGGGAGAGGGGGTGGCCGAGAGGGACAGCAATCTGGCAGTGATGTTCCCCCAGCTGGAGCATACTGCCAGGTTTTCGACAGTGATGAGGAGGGAGGGGATGATGAGGTCACTGACTCTACGTGGGTGCCTGATAGGAGAGAGGAGCAGGAGGAAAAGGAGGAGGAGGAGGAGGAGGATGAGGCACAGGCACATCTCCAAAGAGGCAGGATGCCCTCCAGGGGTCAGCTTAAGGGTAGCACACCAAGTGCATTACATCGCACATCTACACTTGTGCATGGCGCTGCTGTGTCTGAACGGTACAGCAAAAGTTCTTTGGTGTGGGCCTTTTTTGAAACATGTCCATCAGATTGTACCTTTGCTATTTGCAACATATGTCGCAAGCGTATCTCGCGTGGCCAAAACATCAGCCGCTTGGGCACCACATGCATGTCCAGACATATGTCGACCTGCCATGCAGCTTGTTGGCAAGCATACCAGAAAGACCCACACCAAAGACCAAAGCGTACCTCCCCTTGCCCTTCTGGGACCTCCAACCCCACTAGACCCCCAGTCCTAGTCTCTGAAGCCTGCAGTCAAGGTGTAGAAATAGGTGTGTCACAACCTAGTAGTAGTAGTAGTACATGCGGGCAATGTACTGATAGTACCAGACAAATTTCCCTGCCCCAGCTGCTGCAGCGCCAAAAGAAGTACTCTCCCAGCCATCCACATGCCCAGCGGTTGAATGCTAGCTTAGCGAAATTGCTAGCACTTCAACTGCTACCTTTTCGGGTTGGTAGATTCTGCCCCCTTCCGTGAGTTTGTGGAATGTGCAGTACCTCAGTGGCAAGTACCCAAACGCCACTTTTTCTCACAGAAGGGGATTCCGGCTCTCTACCGGCATGTGGAAGGCAATGTCCATGCCTCGCTGGACAGGGCGGTCAGTGGTAAGGTGCATCTTACGGCTGACTCATGGTCCAGCAGGCATGGACAGGGACGTTACCTGTCTTTTACGGCGCATTGGGTGACTCTGCTGGCAACTGGGAAGGACGCAGGGGCAAGGTACAGTAGTTTTGGAGGTTGTTTCGCCACCACGCCTCCAAAACACTACTACTGGTTGTGACACACCTCTCTCCTCCACCCCCTCCTCTTCTTCCTCTGTGGCCTCTTCCTGTGGTGATGTTTCCTCTGAACCAGCCGTGCTCCGTAGGCGTACGAGGGGCTACGCAGGAATGCAGGCCAAGAGATGCCATGTGGTGCTAGAGCTGGTGTGCTTGGGAGACAGGAGACACACTGGGGAAGAGGTTCTGTCAGCTCTGCAGGGGCAGGCTCAGAGGTGGTTGACGCCACACCAGCTGAAGCCTGGAATGGTGGTCAGAGATAATGGCACCAACCTCCTCTCTGCCCAGCGACAGGGAAAACTCACCCACGTGCCCTGTTTTGCTCATGTCCTGTATTTGGTGGTGCAGCGGTTCTTGGGCAGGTACCCGGGCTTACAGGATGTCCTGAAGCAGGCCAGGAAAGTCTGTGTGCATTTCCGGAGGTCATATAATGCCACTGCTCGGCTGACAGACCTCCAAAGGGAATACAACCTGCCCAAGAACCGCCTAATCTGTGACATGCCCACCAGATGGAACTCTACGTTGGCCATGCTGCAGCGGCTGCACACGCAGCAGAGGGCCATCAATGAGTACCTGTGCCAATATGGCAGCAGAACTGGGTCAGGAGAGCTTGGTTTTTTTTCACCACGCCAGTGGGCCTTGATCAGGGATGCATGCACTGTCCTGTCACCATTTGAGGAGGCCACAAGGATGGTGAGCAGTGACAGTGCATGCATCAGTGAGACTGTCCCTTTTATTCACATGTTGGAGCACACGCTACTTGGAATAATCCAGACAGTGGTCCTGCTTGCCCACCTAGCACACAGGAAGAGGAGGAGGATGATTGTATCAGCAGCATGGAGGTGGAGCCTAGCACTCAGCATCAGCAGTCTTCAAGGGGTCATTTACAGTCCCAAGGAACACGTGGACTTTTACGTGGCTGGGATGAGGTGCCTGCGGATCCTGTCGTCCTCAGTGACCCAGAGGACTGTGCCCTGAATGCCTCTGCAAACCTACGCTGCATGGCCTCCCTGATCCTGCAAAGCGTAAGGATCCTCGTGTACGTGCTATCAAGGAGAGGGATCATTACTGGCTGGCAACTCTCCTTGATCCACGTTACAAGAGTAAGGTTGCGGACCTTATGTTGCCATCGCAGAGGGAGCAGAAGATGAAACTTCTGCGGGAGGCCTTGCAGAAGGGTCTGTGCAATGCGTTCCCAGAACCAGGGGGGATTACCAAAACCTGGCTCTGGACAACGTCTTGCTGAGGCTTCGGTGAGTCACAGAAGGAGCGGTGGAGAAGGTGGCCGTCTGACCGATGCGTTCAGACAATTTTTTAGTCCGCAGCCCCAAGGTCTGACCGGTTCCAGCAACCATCGCCAGCGTCTGGTTTACATGGTCCGGGAATACCTAGGGGCAAGATCCGACTTGGACACCTTCCCCACCGAAAATCCTCTGGCTTACTGGGTCTTGAGGATGGATCACTGGCCAGAGCTTGCACAGTACGCAATTGAGCTACTGGCTTGCTCTGCATCCAGTGTTCTTTCAGAATGCACATTCAGTGCTGCTGGAGGCTTTGTGACCGATCACAGGGTGCTGTTTTGCCTCAAGGGCCCTGTCCTCTCCACCGACTCTGTTGATCGACTGACATTCATCAAAATGAATCAGGCTTGGATCAACACCAGCTACCAAGCACCTGATGCTGATGTTACTGAATAATAATTTTTTGTTGAAATGTCAGATCCCTTTGAGACTGCGTATGCTGATGCTGAGTGACTGTCTTGTTATGCTGCTGATGGAATATCCTTCTCCTCCTCACTTTTCTTGCTGATAGCTAGTAAGACATTTTGTGTTTCTTTCTGGGCTCCACCACCAGTGCCTAAGGCCAAATTTGTGTGCCCCTGTTTAACAGGGGTGCCTAATAACAATTTTGGATGCAAGAATTTGCACGTGGCTCTTTGTTGTGCTCCAATTACAGTTATTGGGAGGGGTTGCAGTGTTGTGTTGTGTTGTGCCCAAGGCACAATTTTTCTGCCCCTGTTTAACAGGGGCGCCTAATAACAATTTTTGATGCAATACTTTGCACGTGGCTCTTTGTTGCCCTCTAATTACAGTATGTTTGAGGGGTGCCCTTTTTTCTACAATTTTTCTTTCACAAAAAAATAATTGAGTGAGCCAAGATCTGGCATTGTAATGGCCCCACACCACTTCTAAAATAATCGACATATTATTGCCACACAGCACGTGCACAAGCAGTATTAAATTACTTTTTTCTGAGAGTAATCTCATGTTGTGCAGGGACATTTCTAAACATGTGCCACTACTATAGACACCCAGCAGGTACGATATTTAAAGGAATTTTTCAATTTTTTTTTTCACTTTAAGCATCATTAAAATCGCTGCTCCGGAAAAAACGTCCGTTTTTAAAACTTTTTTTTCCATTGATACATGTTCCCTGGGGCAAGACCCGGGTTCTGAAAGACGTTTTCCAACATTAAATTGAATATTGGTCTTTAAAATGAGCGTTTTTTAATTTGAACGTTCGAGTCCCATAGACTTCAATGGTGTTCTATATGTTCGCGCGAACCCGCAGTCTGTTCGAACGTTCTGGTGCGAACCGAACGCGGGTATGTTCGGCTCATCCCTAGTCAGCAGAGAAAACCAGTGAGATCAGCAGGAGGCCTAGCTAGGAGGCAACCAATCTCAGAAGTATTGGTATTTCTGTGGATTCAGCAAAAGATTTCACAGTGGCATTCAGCTTTATGCAAACACCCACTTATGTTAATATTTAGAAGCAGAATATGCGCTCTTTACAGGCATACCCCACTTTTAAGTACACATTAGGGTTTATTTACTAAAGCTGGAAAGCGCAAAATCAGGCTCACTTCTGCACAGAAACCAATGAGCTTCCAGGTTTTATTACCAAAGCTTAATTGAACAAGCTGGGGTTAGAAGCTGATTAGTTTCTATGCAAAAGTGAGCCGGATTTTGCACTATCCAGCTTTAGTAAATAAACCCAATTGTGTACTTAAAAGTGGGGTATGCCTGTATAGTGTTGGAAAGATTTATTTAAAAATGTTGTTTGATATTCTTAATTTAAAGCCCATCTCTTGACTAAATAGGAAGTGTCCATGTCACACAGTCAATGTACACTCAGAGAAGATCCCCACCACTTGTAAACAGAGAACGAGAGAAGAGGTAAAGGGCATTAAAATAAATACTGTTTCTCTATGCCAGGGATTAATTAGAGGACAGTAGGCGAAGGGGTGAGTGGTGGCAAGTCTGGAGGTCCACTTTGAACCATGGAGGCTGCCATTGTTAACTTTTGTTTCTGAAGATGCTAGCTGCTTGGTTGTCATGTAAACACTTTAGCTTTGAGCTACTGTCTCAGAACAAGAATGTAGATGTTCCAACTTTTCTTCAACACTTCTGTTCTGTATATGTTTCCAGTTCAATGACTCAAAGTATTAAAGTCAACAGATCATAAAGAGGAACTTCAAGTTTATCTTAACAAAGGAACCTTAAGAAATGTTTAGTAATGGCAATCTACAATGTAGATAATTGCAGGCTTTTTATTCTTTGCATACCTTATTTTTTTTCTTCTCCATTCTTCTCATGGTGTCCCATTTTCACTCAGTGCAGATGAATCCATCTCCCTTTACTTCCTGAAACTCTGGGTCTGCCTCCTGGAACATGTCACAGTGCCAGAGGCATATTTAGTGAAAATGGCACCTATGGCAAGCACTGAAACTGCGCTCCTGTCGAAACATTTGAAACCCATCTTTCAGATAACCTTAACAAAAAAAAACAGCTAACAAAACTAGTGATCTTTATCATCCATTGTGATATCTTGGGTAGTGACATATCCTCTTTATGAAGAAATCTGGGGTTTATTAGACCCCTTATTCCTCCTCTGTCCTCCAAGGCCAGGTAAATGCAGAACCAATACTGGAAGTGATGAAATCTTCATTACGTAAGGCCTCAGTTTTCACAGAGGAGAGGGAGAAACTGATGTTCCTTCTTTGTGCACTGCCAATCCAACCAGATGGAATGGGAGAGCCTGAGAGAACAGGGGAAGGCTGTGGCTAAACGCAGCAGGAATAGCGCTGCCATTGTCCATTAGCAAAGATGCTGAAAAGGAGATCCTGCCAATGCTTGGGTGGAGGGAAGAAGAGCCCCTCAGACCCTGCTAAGTGCCTTGCTTCCCAGCCACTCAACAGCGCCCCCCTTCATATGGCACCCATGGCACTTGCCATGGCTGCCATACCCTAGATACGCCACTGCACAGGGCACACCATCTGAGAGATAATGTAGCTTTTCTAGGGTGTGAATGTGAGACCCTGGTTACAGTGCACCTGGAAAGTATTCACATTGCTTAATTTTTGCACATCTTGTTATGTTACAGCCTTATTTCAAATATAATTAAATTCATTATTTTCTTCAAAATTCCACAAATAATTCCACATAATGACAACGTGAAAGAAGTTTGTTTGAAATCTTTGCAAATTTATAAAAAATGAAGCCTTTGTTCAATACTTTGTTGAAGCACCTTTAGCACCAATTACAGCTAATGTCTTTTTGAATATGATGCTACAAGCTTGGCACACCTAATTTTGGGCAATTTATCACATTCTTCTTTGCAGGCCCCCTCAAGCTCCATCAGGTTGGGCGGAGAGCGTTGGTGCACAGCAATTTTCAGATCTCTTCAGAGATGTTCAATCGAATGGGCTCTGGCTGGGCCACTCAAGGACATTCACAGAGTTGTCCCATTGCCAATTCTTTGTTTTCTTGGCTGAGTGCTTAGGGTCATTGTCCTGTTGGAAGATGAACGTTCACCCCAGCCTGAGGTCTAGAGCAGGTTTTCATCAAGGATGTCTCTGTATATTGCTGCGTTCATCTTTCCCTTGATCCCGACTAATCTCCCAGTTCCTGCTGCTGAAAAATGTCCTCACAGCATGATGCTGCCATTACCATGCTTTACTGTAGGGATGGTATTGGTCAGGTGATGAGTGGTGCCTGGTTTCCTCCAGACATTGAACTCTTTGGCCTGAATGGCAATCTTTGTTTCTTCAGACCAAAGAATTTTGTATCTCACGAGTGAGTGAGTGAGTGAGTGAAAAACGTATATAGCGCAGCACATGCGAACTAAATCGCCTCTGGGCGCTGGTTGTCCATTCCTCCTTTGTCATCAAAAGAGATGGGTTTTGATCTTTCTTCTAAAGGCCAAGTGGTTCTCCTCCAACCGAATGCTGGTTGGTAAAGCGTTTCATAGTCTGGGGCCTTGGACCGCAAATCTTCTTTCTCCTTTGGACTTGAATCTAGCTTTGGGTATCTGGAGTAGATTTTGGTCGGTGGATCGCAGAACGCGATTGGGGTTGTGAGCTTTTAGTTTTTCGCATAGATATTGGGGGGAATTTCCCAGAATACACTTATGCGTCAGACAGAGGGCTTTAAAAGCAATTCTGTCTTTTACTGGGAACCAGTGAAGGCTTCTCAGTGAAGGTGAGATTGATTCTCATGTTTTTTTTCCCAGTCACAAGTCTGGCAGCCGTATTTTGAACGACTTGCAGGCGAGTGATTTGGTACTTTGGGAGTCCAAGATAGAGGGCATTTGCATAGTCCAGTCTGGAGTTTATAATTGTTCCCACCATGACTGCTATGTCTTCTTTGGGAATAAAAGGAATAAGTCTGCGTAGTAGGCGCAGCAGATGGTGCGATCCGCTGACTACTGACCCTATTTGTGCATCCATTGTGATGTAGGTGTCGAAGATGACTCCAAGACTTTTGACTTTGGTGCTAGGGGTGATGATTTCGCCCATAATGGGTGGGGGTGTCCAAGTTGTTGCAAGTTGATTCTTTCAACTGCCGTGAAACAGGAGAAGTTCTGTTTTCGAACTGTTGAGTTTAACCGCTTATGGACCGCCGCATGTACATTTACGTCGGCAGAATGGAACGTACAGGCACATTGGCGTACCTGTACGTCCCTGCCTAGACGTGAGTCGGAGGTCCGATCGGGACCCCCCCCCCGGTACATGCGGCGGTTCCCGTGGCTGTGGAAGCGATCCGGGATGAGGGGGCGGCTGTTGGTTTTTGTCCACCCCATCCGGTTCGCTCCCAGCCAATGCTCGTCCTCCCCGCGTGTCACTTCCTCTGCCTATGTAATGTAAACATAGGCAGAGGAAGTGATGTCGGCTCTCCTCTCGGCGGTATTTTCAATCCACAGAGAGGAGAGAAGACATCACACAGTAAGTCGCACCAACACCACACTGACACCACACACAGGCACATTAACCCCTTCCAATCACCCCCCCCCCCACCCCCCTGTCACAGTGACACTGAATGCAGTGATCATATATTTACTGATCACTGCATTTAGTGTGAGTGTGACAGTTAGTGTGACAGGCAGTTAGTGTTAGGTTCAGGGTAGCCCCGTACCCCCCCCATATAAAGTTTTAACCCCTTGATCACCGCCCTAGTTAACCCTTTCACCCCCTATTACCAGTGTCACTAAGCGATCATTTTTTTTTGATCGCTGTATTAGTGTCACTGTTGCCGCTAGGTAGCTAATTTTTTTTGTTATTGCGATTTTTTTTTTTACTAAAGACATGTGGCTAAATAGATTTTGGCCTAAATGTTTAACTAACATTTATTTTATTCGATTTTTCTTATAACAAAAAGTAAAAAATTAAATTTTTTTCAAAAATGTCGCTCTATTTTTGTTTATAGCGCAAAAAATAAAAATCGCAGAGGCGATCAAATACCATCAAAAGAAAGCTCTATTTGTGGGAAGAAAAGAACGCAAATTTTGTTTGGGAGCCACGTCGCACAATCGCGCAATTGTCTGCTAAAGCGACACAGTGCGAATTGTAAAAACGCCTCTGGGCATTTAGTAGCATATCGGTCCGGTCTTTAAGTGGTTTAGATAACTCTTTGTCATCCAGTCTTCTATCAAAGAGAGGCATTTCTCTAGACCAAGATGATGATCCTTTTTGGCCGCGTCGTCCGTCGGACCAAAGTTTTAAAACTTGCTTTAAAATCGGACCAATGGACGCCTGACCATTGGGCCAAACCGATGGTTAGTACGCAAAAGCATCAGACCGAAAACCCGCGCATGCTCAGAATCAAGTCGATGCATGCTTGGAAGCTTGTAACTTCGTTTTTTCAGCACGTCATTGTGTTCTACGTCACCGCATTCTGGCCCGATTGGATTTTGAACCGATGGCGTGTACGCACATCAGACCAACAGGCCATCAGTCTGTGAACCGATGAAAATGGTCCGTCGGACCATTTTCATCGGTTTGGTCCGATCGTGTGTACATGGCTTTTGTTGCAGATGCAAAAATATAGTTGTGGGTCATCTGCATAAGAGTGGTAAAGTAACTTTTGGCTACTGAGGATTTCAAAGAGAGGGCGGAGGTAGATATTGAACAGCACTGGCGACAGAGGGGATCCTTGAGGGACTCTGCAGGACACCGTGCGTCTTTCAGAAGTGAAAGGTCCCAATTTCACTATTTGTGACCGGTTTTCCAAAAAAGAGAAGAACCAAGATAGATCACCTTCCGCGACTCTGGCTACTTCAGCTAGCTGAGTCAGTAGTAGTTTGTGGTCTACTGTGTCGAAAGCTGCGCTTAGGTCCAACAGTACCAGAAGACAAGATTCTCCTTTGTCTGCGGCCTCGAGAGCGTCATCCCATATTTTGAGTAGTGCTGTTTCTGTCAGTGTCAGGGACGGAAACCCGATTGAAATGGATCGAGCAAATTATGGGTGTCTAAGTGATGTTGCAGCTGTTGTACCACTACTTTGGGTCTTTGGGGTCGAGGATGGGTTTCTTCAAAATAGGTTTGATTATGCCTTGTTTTAGGCAGGTGGGCACTATACCTTCCTTGAATGACTGGTTTATAAGCTGCGTGATAGGCGGTGCCAGGACATCGGCACATCCCTTCAGCAGTTTGGTGGGGATGATATCATTCGGTGTTGTGCTATTTCGTAGGGTATCGATGATGTTTTTTGTGGCCTCGATGGAAATGTGTTTTAAAGTGAACTTTGTTGATTGCGGCGACTTTATGTGGGTATTGAGCGTATGATTGAGGGGGGGTTAATGGGAGTTCTATTTTGCTGAATGCTTTCACGAATTCTTTGAATTTTGTTAACAAAATAATCCGATAATTCATTGCAAAATTCTTGGGTATCACAATTGGGGGCTTCAAGACAGACTGGATTCATGGTCTGGGCGACTAAATTAAAGAATTTGCGGGGACGGTTGAGGGCATTAGTAATGATATTGGAGAAATATTTTTTTTGGCTTTAAAGATTTCTTTGTGGTATTTTTTTGTTATTTCCTTATAGATAGTATGGTTTTCCTCTGAAGAGCTTCTTTTCCAGGCTGCTTCCGTTCTTCCTTTAGCAACGACAGCTGGTCGTTAAACCAGCTGGAGTTGCTTTTCCGGATGCAGGTTTTGCGTTTCATGAATGCTTTTAATTTCTAACTGCCGATCGACGATCGATTCTTAACAGTTGCTCACTTCTTAGCGCTTTTTTGGTGACAACTGGTAATATTGAGGCGAATGGTTTTAGTTCCCAGATGGTTTCTGCAGAGTATCTCAAATTACTCATGGTCGCAGAAAAACACAGGGAAGTGAAGTTGATTGGGGGTTTTTGATGGTGGATGGGAAGGAAGATTTTCCAGTGGACCACCACTCGTCAGTCTTCCCTCCCTGGAGGAAGGCGAAAAAAAAAACAGGCGTGTAGGCCAATATGCATCGACCGGGGAAAAAAAAAATCCTTCCTGACCCCTAAAGGGCGAACGGCAAAACCCTGGATCAATACTGAATAAACAATTAATGCTGATGGGTGGTAGGCAATCCTTGGACCAGGCAGCGGAGGGGAGGTGGGGGTGAGCTTTAGTGGTGGAAACTATAGCTTGGGTGTAGCAAGATGACCGCCGACCGGGACTAGGCCCGAGCCGGGGGCTGGAGTACTGGGGCAGCCGAAGGGGGAGGCGGAGGGGATCCTGGGGTGTCCTCGGAGAGGAGTTTGTGAAATAGATTGCGGATGCGTCGCTAGGCCTCGGCTGAAGCAGCGGCCTTTCCTAGATACAGCTGCCGCAATATCAGGGGCGGATTGTTCGTGCCTTGTTGATTAAAGGGTGGGTGGTGGAGGGAAGAAGGCATGGGCCTGTAAGGCCGCGAGGGGGGGGGTCGGGTCGGGCCAGAACCGCGGCTTATCCTGATAAGGACGGCCGCACGCCGTCCCAGGGTGGGGGGAAAGAAGTGAGGCCAGATCTTACTGGGCCTTACCTGTGGAGGGTTGCTGTGCATGGCGGTGGAAGCAGGAGGCCAAACGGGAAGGAAAAATCCTGGGGGTCCTGGGATCTGGATGCTGCTGCAGCAGTTGGCTGGGAGAACCTGCCTGGCTAGCTGTCTGTCTAGGCCCTGGGTGAGAGCAGACTCGTAGAGTAGCGTCCTACTCCACCACTGACTGGAGTAGGTCCAAGTGTCCTTCAGGTGCTTTTTGGCAAACTCAAGGCGGGCTGTAATGTGCCTTTTACTGAGGAGTGGCTTCTGTCTGGCCACGCTACCATACAGGCCTGATTTGTGGAGCACTGCAGAAATGGTTGTTCTTCTGGAAGGTTCTCCTCTCTCCAAAGAGAAATGCTGGAGTGACCATCAGGTTCTTGACCACCACCCTGACTACGGCCCTTCACCACTGATCCCTCAGTTTGGTCGGGCAGCCCGCTCTACTCAACTTAGCTTAATTTTGAGTGTCAAGGCATTTCAAAAAAACTTCTCTTTCACGTTGTTATTGTATTGTTTATAGAATTTTGAGGAAGAATAGGATTATTACTCACCTTAAAATTATTTTCTCTGAAGTTCATTGACAGACACAGCACTTTAAATCTTGACCTTAGGGTTACATCGCCACCTTCAGGAGAGGACTAGGCAGAACATGTAAAAACAGCAAAACTGCACAGTACCAGGGGGCGGTCCTACTGGCTATAACCCCTCACACTGCATCCAGCCAATAAGTTTGTCAAAAAGCAGTACAAACAGAAAAGGAAGGGTGGGTGCTGTGTCCGTCAATAAACTTCAGAGAAAAGAAAGTTACGGTCAGTACAAAAATACTATTTTCCATTTAGTTCATTGACGGACACAGCACTTTAAATCTTGACCTTAGGGACGTTCCCAAGCAGTGTCAAAAAAACAAGGGGTGGGAACAAAAAGCAAAAAAACTCCACCCAAACAACCAGAGCTCCTCAACGGAGAAGTTGCAACCTTAAACAGCCGCCTACAAAACCTTGCGGCCGAAGGAACCATTCGCAGAAGCACTCACATCAACCTTGTAAAGTGTGAACGGACGACCAGGTCGCTACTTTACACGCGGATGATTGATGTCAGAAAAAACAGGAGGCACCAATTGCCCTGGTCGAATGTGCCGTGACAGGAAAGGGAGGTGCCCGCCCCTTTAAGGCATAAGCCTGGATCATGATCTGTCTAAACCACAAGAAATGGTGGCCGACGAGACCACCAGGCCCTTCTTTGAACCAGTTATGACACAAACAATGAATCCGATCTCCGAAACTGAGCCGTAGCTGACAAATACACTCGCAGAGCCCGGACCACGTCCAAGGAATGTAAAGCAACCTCTTTTGGATGTGAGAGCCGAGGACACAAGGATAGAAGCACAATGTCCTCATTTAGATGAAACGCCAAAACAATCTTAAGGAAAAAAGAAGGCTGCAGGCGTAGCACCACCTTATTCTTGTGGAGGATCAGATAGGGAGACTTGCTAGACAAGGCCGCCAACATAGAAACCCTCCTGGCAGATGTAATAGCCATCAGAAATGCTACCTTCTGAGAGAGTGGCAATAGGGGGGCTCTCCCTAATGTTTTCAAACGGCGGTTTCTGAAGTACAGAGAGCACCAGATTCAAATCCCACGAAGGCAGCGGTGATCGAACCGGAGGGGCCACATGTCGAACCCCCTGCACAAACGTACTCACCAATGAATGAGCCGCCAAGGAACGCTGAAAAAAAACAGCCAAGGCTGATATCTTCCCCTTAAGGCAAGTTTCTGATCCACTCCCCGCTGCAAAAACCGCAGAACCCTGGAAACCGAATACGTACGGGGACGCCACTCCATCTCCTCACACAGAGATGAAAGCCGTCCATGTGCGATGATAAATCTTCAGAGAAGATGACTTCCGCGCCCTCATCATAGTGGAGATCACCGACCTTAGCACCTGACTTTCAACAGCCACGCCGTTAAAGCTAGCGACTGTAAAGCAGGATTAAGTATAGGGCCTTGCGACAGAAGGTCCTCCTGCACTGGCCAAGGAACATCCGCCACCATTCGTACTATGTCGGCAATCAGAATCACCAGAATCCCCTCGGTCTCCACTCTGTGAAGCAGCCGAGGGAGAAGTTTTAATCGGGGGGAAAGACATAAATCAGCCGATGATGCCCCCATAGAGTCACCAACGCGTCAGTCCAGGGATCTTTGGACCTGCCCACAAACCTCAGTACTTTCCGATTGAGTCGAGAAGCCAGGAGATCCACATCCGGCGTGCCCCATCTCAGGCAAAGGAGTCGAAAAAACCTCCGGATGTAGCAAACATTCCTCTTGGTCCAGCATCTGACTTGGGTAATCTGCCTGTCAGTTTCCTACGCCCAGAATGTACATGGCTGATAGAGTCATAATGCACCGCTCTGCTCACCTCAGGATGTGGGCGACCTCCAATGCTGCAGCCAAGCTCCTTGTTCCTCCTTGATGGTTGACATATGCTACCGCCGTGGCGTTGTCCGACTGGATCCTGATTGGGCGTCCCTGCAGCCTCCGCGACCATGTGGAGAGGCACCACCTGATCTCCCGAAGTTCCAGCACATTGATCGGTAGGCAGGATTTGTCATGCGTCCAGCGACCCTGTGCCGACTGTCATCCGTCGTGACTACCGTCCAATGAAAAGGAAGGACCGACTTCCCAGACCGAAGGGCTGGAGACCTCCGCCACCAGACCGGGGAAACCCTGAACTAGCTGGCTTACCCGAATTTGACAATAAAGAGACAACAGAGATTTGTCCCATTTGGACAGGATCTCCTTTTGCAAGACTCGAGTGTGGAATTGAGCATACGGTACCGCCTCGAAAGTGGCTGCCACTTTCTTCTTTTTTTAGTTTATTCTATGGTGTTTCTAAAAGATTTTGATTTTGGCTACCATGAGACCAGGACTTGCATGCAGAATTGCAGCGACGACCACTTTCGGGACATCAACAGCTTCACCACAGCCCGAAGAGTCAGCAGTTTGTCTTAAGGGAGAAGAACTCTCGCCTCTGAGGATACCAGAATCATGCCTAGGTGCTCCAGGCGTTGAGTCGGTACCAACACTGACTTCTGGAGGTTCAAAACCCAACCAAACTCCCTAAGAGTCTGACTGGCGATCGCCACATCCTCCTCTAATTTTGAGGCGGAAGCTGCTCTCAGAAGGAGGTTGTCCAGGTAGCCCACGATTGCGATTCCTTGCTGTCTCAGCAAGGCCAGAACCGGGACGAGCACCTTGGTGAAAACCCTTGGTGCTGATGCCAGGCCAAAAGGGAGACCTACAAATTGGTAGTGCTCGTCCCTGACCGCAAACCGCAGACACCTCCGATGCCCAACGCACATGGGAACATGTAGATATGCGTCCTTAATGTCCAGGGACGCCAGAAAATCCCACGGATGGAGTGCAGCGACCACAGAGCGAACTGATTCCATCCTGAACCTTTAAACCTTCACAAAGCTGTTGAGGGCCTTGAGGTCCAAGATCAGACGGACCCCTTCCTTCTTTGGGACTACAAACAAATTGGAGTAGAAGCCCGGAAACCGTTCCTGCCACGGCACCGACACTATCACTCCGCGCAGCATCAGGTCCTGCACTGCCCCAAACGAGTCTTCCCAACGAGCCGGAAGAAGATGAAGTTTGGAGGGAAAAAAAACTGTTTGGTGGACAAGAAAGAAACCATCTTGTATCCTGATGAAACCACTTTGCAGACCCACTGGTCTAAAAGCAGGGAGGTCCACCGAGCTGCAAACTCCCAAAGGCGACCCCCCACCCAAGAGTCGGGCGGGGGCAAACCTTCATGCTGTCGTAGATTTAATCGCAGGCTTGTTTGGCTTCGAAACCAGGGACTCTTCTGTCCCTCAGCGGACACCTTGTCGGTCTGGGGACGCTTACCGGCAGACGGAAAAAACGTTTCTGAGCGGAAAAGGAGGGCCCTGGCCTACGGCGTGGCTCCTAACCTTTTCTGGATTGTGGGAACAACATACTCTTACCCCCAGTAACATTTTTAATAATGTCATCCAGCGAGGCTCCAAAGAGTCTCTCCCTGGAAAGGCAAATCCGCCAGAGCCTTCTTAGATGCCTGGTACGCAGGCCAGCATTTTAGCCAAATCAGGTGAAGTAGCACCACAGCAAATACTGAGGCTCTAGAAAGCAAGAGGGCCATATCTAAGGCCACATTGCAGACATACTTAAGGTCATGCACCAACTGGTCTGCCAGTTCCACGCAGACCGGGGAGGCCTGTTGCTTTTCCAACTCAGTGCAAAATTTTGCCCATTCAGTAAGTGTCTGGGACACCAGGGCTGTAGCCAACACTGGCCGCAATGCTGACCCCACCACCGTAAACATGAACCGGGCAACCGCCTCGGCCCTCTAATCGGCAGGGTCCTTAAAACAAGGGTCCCCTCGACCGGAATCATGGTTACCTTATTTAACTTGGATAACGGGGGGTCCACAATGGGGGGAGATGTCCATTTTTTCAGGAAATTCTCCTCAAAGGGGTAATGCACCGCCATGCATTTTGGGATGGAAAAGTCCCACTCTGGGCGTTCCCATTCTTTGAAGATACATTTATCAATAGGTCAGGTAGGGAAATACCTTAGTCGTGTGGGCCAGCTTGTGAGACCCAAAAGGGACCGACACCTCTGTAGATGCCCCCGCCATATCCTCCATTTTTAGGGTATCCCGCACAATTATTATAAGCCCTCCTACAAGTGCCCTTTCCTGCACTGACCCGGACACGGAATCGTTCTCACTGTCCGAGCGGTCCTGCAACAGCAAGTCCTGAGTCTGAATCAGAGCTTTCCCAGCATTTTTTACCCCCCTTGTGCCCGCACGCTGCTTCCATCCTGGCAACAAAAGACTCCAGGACTGCCGACAAAACGTCCATATGCACCGCAGATGCAGGGGAACCAGTTGCCACCACAGGTATGTCTGGAGAAGCAGCGCAAGCTTCTGATGCCATGCTGACCCACACTCGCCTGACACCTGTTGGGGGACCGAAGGCAAGCCACACTAAAAAGTCCACCCTCCTAGCTGCCACAGACTGAGGGGCCCCTGTAGGACTCACCACCCAGACCCAGGTACTGCGCTGCTGTCCGGTCTCCGTCACAAGGTGCTCTGTGTGATTCGCGCCATTCCAGAAGAAAATCCCCCCGCGCTAGAGGCAAACACAAGCGGAGACTACTAGAAAATGGCCGCCGGCCGCTTCAGCACGCTTGAGGGCTCCGACAAAATGGTCGCTGGACTTCTCTGAACTGAGGCTACAGAAAAACGGCCGCGACCACGCAGCGGTCTTCCGCGAAATATGCCTCCAACACCCTGTAAGGCCCAAATATAGGAAAGAGATGAGCGGATCCCATACACAGCACAGCCCACTGTCCAAACTCGAAACCCCCCCCCCCCGGAGAACCCCCGGTCAGTCACACATTGGATGCAAGCATGGGAAGGAGGGAAAAGATGGGGAGAGAAGGGGAGTGGGAGACCTCCTATTCGGACCATACTTACCCCTCCTGTGGGGACTGCTGGATGCATTCCGTGGACAGACCCATCACCCAAGCGGTACGGGGTGGCTGTTGGCCACGGCACACTGTGACACGGACAGCAGTAGCCTGGTCAAATGTGTGCCCCGGAGCATATAGCTCGCTGGTCACCCCTGGATCAGAAGGGGTATGTCGTGGCCGACCCAGCGCATAGCTAGGGCCAGCTCACGCTCGATGGCCGGGCTGGGGAGACTACCAGGATCTATATTATCCAGCCTGTCACCCAGCCCGCCTGTTGATAGTAGATCGCAGGAATCAACAGCAAAAAAAAAAAAATCTCCAGAACCAATGGTCCCCACCAGGAGCCAGGTCCTTCTCCTACGCTAGGCAAAACTGAGCTGCTGGATGCAGTGCGAGGGGTTATAGCCAGTAGGACTGCCCCCTGGTTTTGCTGTTTTTACATGTTCTGCCTAGTCCTCTCTTGAAGGTGGCGATATAACGCTAAGGTCAAGATTTAAAGTGTTGTGTCCGTCAATGAATGAAAGAGAAATAATGAATTTAATCCATTTTGAAATAAGGCTGTAACTTACAATAACAAAATGTAGAAAAAGTGAAGTGCTGGGAATACTTTCCAGATGCACTGTACATCACCAGTGCCTCAAAAAAACAGGAAGTGGGAAAAACAGTAAATTGTAGGTAAAAGCAAATAAATGTTTGTTTAACCAATGAACATAGTAGTTTTATATCAGCATGCAGCGCTGAATGCCGATGTGATTTTTAGTGAAAGGGGGTAGGGGTCTGCTTTAAAAGCCATGCAACTAGCATTTTAAAAAAGGTCTTCCACAATGGCAACATTCAAAGCTCTCAAGACACGTTTGCTTGTTAGTAGTTATGATCCAGTAATTGGTCTTGGGGGCTGGGGTACATTAAATGGATAATAGTAGCACATGGGTAAAAAACAAAACAAAAAACATGTTATCCCAGCTGGATGTGATTCTAGATCTACAAATTATAGAGGTCTACTAATATTTATGAAAAGTTTTAGAATATTAATGCAGGGATTCATAGGATTGGCTTTGGGGATCAGGAAGAAAGAATATACAGTACCCCAATGGAGTAAGCTGGACCATGCTATATTAATTGTTTTGCTCTCCTTTGCATTAAACTAAACAGGTTTAGGGTTCTGAAGATTACATTCATTTATTACATTTTAGTGGACATGTAATTTCTAATTTATTTCTGTATACAAATAATAAAACCAGCTATTACTTTTAGTTGAACATTATTACTGTGCCTGGTACACAAACAGGAGCACAACTTCACACTTCCTGCCACCCCTGGCTCCACTGTAGTGTAATTCACCAAGCTGAATGTGGTTTTTCTAAAAATTCTCTCATTACTATGTTCAGTTCACAAATATCTCAAGGGTGTGGAATCAATTTGTTTTCCACATAAAATTACAGTTAAATATTGAAAGCATTTATCTCTCATGAATCATTAGCCGATAAGTTGTAATTTTATCAGAAACTCAGATGGCAGTTTTCTGTAGTATACATCTCAAAAACCTAATTGCCAGCCAAATGACAGCTGCATGCACATGCAAAAACCCCTGCAATAATCCTTTACATACACAATACTGCAACCGTCAATATAAAGTTCATGCAGTAAATTCAGCTGATCTATGTAATAAAACTGTCACCGAACTGGGGGAGGTTAGGATTGATTGTTAAAATAAGCGAATAATGCACAGTAATGAAAATACCTTGTAAGTTATGCTTTGTGAACCAAGGCTTACATGTGACCTATAATTGAGCAGGCACAGCATACAATAAACCATAGTTATACATACTGTACTATGGCTCCTGTGATCAAGGCCAGATCACCTAGGGCCAGGTGAGTGTGCAAAAGACCAAGCCACAGCCTTCACAGCCTTTGATATTGCCAGGTCTTGACTCCAAGCTGTGATAATCTGTTTAAGTCAGGGGTGCCCAACCAGTGGCCCACGGAGCCCTCTGATATGGCCCGCGACCTCCTGCTCTGGGATGGGATGAAATAGAATAGAATACTGTTATTAAAGTTAAGTTTATTACTAAAATCACAGTGTATATATGGGCATATCTGTTCTGCAGTGGTTACTGGGCTGCTTTTAAACTCATCCACAGGTGCAGAACAGTGCACCTGTGGGTTACCTGCACTGAGCCATAGACTTCTATTACTTGCGAGTTTGGTGTACTTTCTGAAAGTGCACCACACCTACAGGATATAATAGATGTCTATGGCAAAGTGCAGCTAACCTGCAGGAAAGCCACAGGTGAACAGTGCTCCACTTGTGGCGAGAGTAAACAGTGTATCAGAGTGAAAGCAGCCTTAGGCCCCTTTCACCCAGTCAGTCCGACCGAATTGGACCCTCCATTCACCTCTAAGGAGTGGCAGATGTAAATGGACTTGTGTCCGTTTACCAATGCCTACCTCCAATCCGATCCGCAAAAATAAAAAGTGTTAAGTTGGTTCTATTGAGTAGAGTGGGCTGCCACCCACCCGCTCCACTCATTGTGGCCTATGACCGGTTACCAAGTCGCTTAAGTGGCCCTCGCTTTTTTTAAATGTTGGGCACCCCTGGTTTAAGTCAACCCTTCCTTTGCTACTGGGGTCTGATAAACCCCAAACCATGTGGACAGAATGAAGGAGTCGTATTGAGCACCATGCCAAGCTTATTTTCTCCATAACCTGCAAAAAAGTAACAAAAACTGATTTAAAAGCTACGATTTCAAAGCCGCAGTTAAGTGCAATTTCCACTATTTTATCGCGGCTTGCGACTTCAATTAACAGATGTCTATGCAAGTCACACTGAAATTGGAAAAAAGTAGTGCAAGAACCTTTTTCACAGTCTCTGCAACATGGCGGCAGTTTGAACTTTCCATTGCCAACAATTAAGTGCGAGTTGTCATGCGATTTGGAACTGTCAAATCACATGACAAATCACACCGTTGTGATCTAGGGCTATGCCATACATTTGTAGTGATATTAATATAGATGTGTTGGTATTTAAAATATTGTGTTATACAGTATGTATGGTATGGTATTTAGGTGTTGCATACAGGCATTCAAGGTTACACATCAAAGGAAGTTTGCTGACCAAATCTTGTGGTCAAACGACACTATCAAAAGTTACAGAGGACCCTTTGATGTGTAAATCTTATCTAAGACAACCTAGGTATGTGAGATGGCCTGGTACTTCCTTACATACATAAGGAAGTATTTATTAATGGTAATTAGACTTGAGGGGGGGGGGTAGTAATTCAATGGGAACATTTGGTTGACCCCCCCACCCCCCTCCAGTATGAGACCAATATAGGAGAAAGACAGGCTGACAATCAGTTGATCTTGTCACTGAGAAGTATGGAGGCATAGGATGAGACTTTGAATTACTCTGTTGGACTTTTGTGTCATCTGTGGACTCTGGACTTTATTCTGTATTGAAGTTGTTGAATTAAATTGCGTTCTCTGGAGGGCCTGGTGTGTTGCTGCGAGAACAATCTACTAACATCATACTAGACACTATACTATAGACCAGTGATGGCGAACCTTGGCACCCCAGATGGTTTGGAACTACATTTCCCATGATGCTCATGCACTCTGCAGTGTAGTTGAGCATCATGGGAAATGTAGTTCCAAAACATCTGGAGTGCCAAGGTTTGCCATCACTGCTATAGACTATACACGCCCAAATATCTAAAGACTACAACATTTGTCAAAAGAAAAGAAAACAGACGATTGACAAAAACACAAAATTGTTAGAGGGAATGCAGAGGTGTCGAAAACAAAAAGACCCCTAAAGAGTCCTACCATAAATTATTCTGTAGTAAATAGTCTGATGCCACAGATTAAAGCAAAAACCATCTAAGTCTGAACATTCAGTGCCAAACTTCATGCATTAAAGCAGTAGTAAACCCTGGGAGAAAAAATAAATAAAAACTTCCCCTGAAAATTAAGGGCATAATGTGCTAGCACATTATGAAGGACCATTTCCGGGCCGACTCACACCGATATAAGTCGACACTTTGAATTGGGATATTGTTGTTTTGGCAGCAGCTAACTTAACCACGGTATCCTCTTCTTCAGTGAGCGGTTTGGTTCCTCTCCCACATATCTCCATATCATTGCAGGTGGTAGCAATGTCAAAACCTCACTTCCAGCCATAGCTCTTAGAGCCTTTTTTTTATTATTATACAGATAGTATTGACCAAACTCGCTCAGGACCCTTTTCTTTGGTCTGCACCAAAATCGGATTGCATGGGTGTTCACATCCATGCGATCCGATTCATGTCTGAACTGTTAGTTTGCAGTGCGATATGTGAGCTGAAAAGGTGGTGTCATTAATGTATTGACACGCCCAGCAGTTTGCATATGGCAACGTGAACTGCTGTGCAAGTCGGGGGCGATGCAGCAATCCGCAGTGTGAATTGGCACTAAAACCCATATTTTATTAACGATGGAAAATATTTAAAATGTATGAACTAAAAAAATTTACCATTATAAAAAATAAAATAGGGTCGTTTTAAAATTGATTGCAGGAACACTTCTCAAATAAATTTGGACAGGGCAACAAAAAGTTTGCAAAGTAAAAACTCTTACACACTACCAGTGTGCCGAGTGTTGGCAGAGGAATGTTTTTCCATTAAAAGTTCTAGACTGCAGGCAGGCCAGTTAAGCACCCAGACTATTCTACTATTAAGCCAAGCTGTTGATAGATGCAGTATGCGGTTCAGCATTGTCCTTCTGAAATATGCAAGGCCTTCCCTGAAAGACATTATATGGATGGGAGCATATGCTGCTTCAAAATCAGGATATTTCTTTCAGCATTGATGGTGCCTTTCCAGATGTGCAAGCAGCCCATTCCATTCACACTATTGTACCCCATACCATCAGAGATGCAGGCTTATGAACTAAGCTCCAACAACAAGCAAGATGGTCCCTCTCCTCTTTAGTCTGGAGGATGCGGAACCCATGGTTGCCGAAAACGTCAAATTTACATTAGTCTTACCACAGAAGTTATTCACTTTGCAACAGACCATTTTAAAAGAGACAGTGACGTTGCTGGATCATGTTCAGATATGGCTTCTTTGCATTGCATGACAGAGATTTAACTTGCATGGCACAGCAAACTGCCCAGACTAGAATTATTCCTGAGACCATGGAGTGATGTCCATCAGAATCATGCCTGTTTTTAATGCAGTGCCGTCTGAGGGTCCGAAGATCATGGGCATCCAGTATTGCGTTTTGGCCTTGACCCTTGTGCACAGAGATTTCTCCAGATTCTTGGAATCCTTTGATATTATGTGCTATGGAGGATGATATATTTAAAGTCTTTGCAATTTTACACTGTAAAACATTATTCTGAAATTTTTCGACAATATTTAGATGCAGCTTTTCACAGAACCTCTGCCGATCTTTACCTTTGGGACACCCTGATTCTCTAATATGCCCTTTTTATACCCAATCATGTTATGTACCTGTTACCAATTACCCTAATTAGGTTCTTCCAAATCCTTCATGTTAAAACCACTTACCAGCATATTGTTGCCCTCTCCCAACATTTAAAAGACGTGTTGTGTTGCTGCCATGCATTTCAAAATTACCTTTTTATTAAAATTATTTTCTCAGTTTAAACATTTGATATGCTTTCTATTTTCTACTGTGAATAAAATATGGGTTCATAAGATTTAAAAATCATTGTATTTTTTTTTTACATTTTACACAGCATCCCAACTTTTTTGGGATTGTATTTGATCTGTGTATTTAACTTTAGAGTTCAGCTTTAGGCATGTGCGACAATAACTTTACATTTAACTACAACAACTTACAACTGCATAGATTGTCTAGACATTGAATTGTTAGAGCTTTGAAGAATGGAGTGATTGTATGTACCTTGCAGCTTAAGTTGTATCTTAATTAGTCATGATTTATTAATCAGTCCTTTACTTTAACCAAGAAAGCAGCACAAAAAATAAAGTAAAGCTTACTTTTATTTCAGAAATGCCCTTTTGCATCGCAAAGCCAATGCATGTTTAGGTATAACATATGTATTATATATATTTATATAACATTATTAATAAAGATAAATAATAAGACTGCCATTAACACCTTGCTAGCAGACAGGCCTGCAGAGAACTGTATGTACCTTCTGTAACTGCTTTGCAGTGCGTTAGGGATCCACTCACAAGATTTGGTTAAAGCTTTAGAGTTATCAATGCAAAGTCTGGCTGCTAGAAAGGTCTGCCAGTTTGAAGGCTTTTTTTAAAATACGTAACATTTAAAGTGTACCTGCCCCATATGCAAAGAGGTGGCAGTCATATTGTTAGGTTGGTCAGTATTACTGAGCACGTAGGCCAGTAGTGAGGGACCTATTATATCTAAGAGGCCTCATGCTGCATTCACTTGCTAGGAAGGCCTGCACTTACTATTAATTCTAAAATGGCTTATCACTAAAGGAAGAAGGAAACAGTTTTGTTATTGTTAATTAATCACATTCAATTTGAGGTGCCTTCCCTGAAGAGCAATAAGACTAAAAATTAACACTAAACCTGATAGAACCTGTGAACTACCATGGACAGCACCACTTGTGTCAAGGATTCCCTACACTCTGTTCAATGCAGCACTGTTGCAAGATGATTTCTTTCTCGGACGTGTGTGCCCAATAATCATTGGGCCAGCATGGAAGCAGTGATAATAGCTTATCATTTTACTAGCAACTAGCGGCATTATTGTGGCATACTGGTCCAGCCACCAGAACCACTTACAAGTTTAGGCTAGTTTAGACACCTCCACTGTGCATGAGTGACAGGTACACCATTGAATGGATCTCCAGGCAGAGGTATTTTTTCAGTTATTGGTTTGTACAAATGTACCTCTGATAAGGTGTGTGCCTTCCCTGTCCATAGAAACACACACACTTTTTTTATGTTGGATTCCTGTACCACTGGACACTGCAGATATGAGAGTTGTGGCTCTCACACACGGAAGCTCTGGTGTTCTCTAATCTGTCCCTCCTCTCCATGGCCATTCATAGATGTCCTATATTGTGTGAACCATTCACTTAATCAGAAGTAACTTTTGTTTAATTGAAACAAATACCTCTGCCTGGAGATCCAATTTTATACCCAATAACAGCAGAACAATTTTATTAAAACACATGAACAGATCTTAATGCTCATTCTGAAAGTCATGTAAAAAAACAAACAACAAACAAAAAAAAACACAACTTTTTTTGGCAAACTGTTAACCTACAGTTGTTCGGAGACATTAAGAAATATAGCAAAACAATAAATTAGCTTGAAAAAAATGTACAATATAAAATAAACTGTCTATAGTGTTGTAAGTCACTGTAAATGGTATTTAACAATGAATGCCCTATATACTTGACCTAATATCATACCTCCGAGTCTGGCAATGAGAAGTCTGGGAATAAGATTTAACCCTCAGTGCCAAGAATCAAAGAATAACATTCATAGCTGCAAGTATGTAACCACAGTGAGGAGAGGCAGGCAATGTGATACATATGTGGTATATTCTGTTGACACGAGACTGGCGAGTTTGTAAATGGATTTTTCACCTCTTGACCAAAGAATCAGATACTAATTCAAAGCCAATTCTCCAATGGTGGTCCCTTTTTTTTTTTTAAATCAGACACTTGTCAACTCTCTGGATGACTGTCTGGTTGTGAATTCTGCACTGGCCCTTTGAAAAAAGATAAATCCAGTGCAGAGTACAAATGTTTACTATAAAAATGCAGAATTCCTATCATCTTGGCCTGTCCGCTCACTATGCTGCTATTAAAAACAGAAATGTTGTTTTCATTGTATGAAATCACATTTAGAAGCAATATTAGAAAACTGCCATAAACAAAAAGCAGAATGAATTGCTCTTAGACCAATACATCCCAAGCGGACCATGAAAAGACTATGCTTAAATGTCCTTGTGCAATCTGATTTTATACAGTTAGTAAAAATGGTCTATTACGCTCAGAAAGCCATTCTGGTAGAGTCTGGTACATTCTGGTAGAGTCTGTGCATTTTAAAGAAAATTAGGGACAGCTTTAAAAAGGGATTTCCACCTAAACCTGACAGACGTCTTGTGAAAGTTTGTCAACAAGTCTCTTGAAGTAATATAAAATACTACATTTGGGATTAACCTTGGCTATGGTTGCTCTGCAGATTCACATGCAGCAATATGACATCTGTCGGTTTCTGCTATGAAGGCAAAGGACTGAAGGACACCGACAGACACATGTAGCTCAACATTCACATGTATTAACACTTAGTGTTACAGGCACGAAGAATAAAAGACAATCAGGATCCAGAAGGCAGCAGCTAGGATGTTGGCACACCATGTGCTTTGGTGGATAACAATTTGTGACGAGTGGTCGGAGCAGCTGTAAGGAGCACACATTGCTAAGGCACTAGGAAAACATGACCAAAAAAGAAAACAATTTGCCCACGTCACTTCTACTGCCTTGGCACAAGCTGCAGCCTGAGTTGCTGTAAGCCGAAATTATCTGTACAATGCCTGTGCCGTGCAAAGGGCACTGGAAATGATGGGGAATGACCCTTCACTCATGTATAGAGTTGTATATCCCAGTACAGACTGGTGTATCCGTAGAAGACGTTGGGCAGTGAAAACACTACAAAGTTCTTCATATTACAGGGCTGTTCGATTCATCACACAAGGAAGTGTATTCCTCACACAAGGAAGTGTATTCCAATTTTCCAGATGGAGGAGGTTATGGCATACCAGGCCTGACAGGTGTTCAGGTTTCAAAGTATTTGTAAATTGATGTAACATATGTCATGAGACACTGCCAATCAGGTCGCTCTGTTCGTACCATCTCATTGATGTCCTGCGAATGACAAAATACCAGCAAATTTATGATTCTGCGCCAAAACAAATATTGTTTAAAAATGTATAAATTGTACAATGTAGCTGTTCCTAAGCTTACCAGGGTAGACTTGACGCCTACACTTTCAGCTGCTTGAAATGCCAATGTGAAATTTCTCCTCTGTAAAGAAAGAAAAAAAAGAAAAATGAACAAATCTGTAATTTTTGGAGTGCAGAGCAATTAAAAGCATTTGCTTTGTATTAATAAAAATGTAATAACAAGCAGTTATGTGTTACCTTGTCCTGATTGCTCAGCTCCTGGTATGGAATGTGGGCAGGAAGATATGTGTGCAGTAAAGCGCAGAAGGCCAGACCATCATTCCAGCTGCTACTGAAGTTTGTGATGTCGATATTCTAAAACAACAGAAAACAGTTTAAGGACACTCAGGTAATATGTAAAAGAAGACAGAAACAACCTTAAAGGATACATTCACCTTTTCAAAATAAATAAATAAATGCACATCTTTTGAAGGTAAAAACTATGTGCATTTATTTTTATTTTTTAATAGGAGCCTGCAAAGCATTGCACCTGCGATCAGCAAATTGCGGGTGCCATGCAGGACTCCTGCAGATCTGCCAGTATCTGTCTGCTTGTACCTCATATGGGCAAGCAGATATACACTGGTAGCAAGAAACAATGAACCACCAGAGCGCTCAACAGCACCATGGTAGTTCATCGAAAATTACAAGCCGACAGCCGCTAAGGCTGTTGGTACTTGTAGTTTTCCATTCACCGAACTCTGTGAATGAATGATACGGCTGTGTTATTTGCAAACAGTGACAGCGGGTGCCCAGAGAAGATGCCCGCTCACTGTCACTGGGAGGGGGGTGGAGGCTGCATCTGCTGGAACAGCATACAAGAGTAAAATGTTCCAGAAGGAGAACTTATCCTTTAAAGGTAAACTCTAGTCAGATATAGAAGGCACACAAATACAGCTCTGTACCTAATAAATCATTACATAGATCTATAGGCAAATCAAATTAATACATTCTAATTCAGTTCTTTTAACACCTTTCCGCCTGCAATGCCAATATTATTGTTCCTCAGCCCATAGCCTGATGCTTAGGATCATCAGGAAGAAATGGCATCTGTCAATGCAGCTTTTTGGGGACCAAACAGCATGATTTCTGATTGTGTGATCGCTATCATAATGAACTGAAATCCAAGAAGTACTGGTGAAAGAAGAAATTACAATGGTTGTAAACCCACTTTTGCAAGTTACACCTACAGGTAAGCCTAGATTAAGGCTTACCTGTAGGTGTTCACAATATCTCCTAGACCTGCACTGTAGACAACGGCGCGCAGGCGCACTAACAATAACCGTGCTAAACTCGGCAATGCCATGTTTGACGGCTCCCGCGGGCATTCGCGGAGTGATGTCTTTGCCGCTCTGGCCAATTACAATTACAATAAAAATGCTCTAGAGGGAGCCCTTAGTAGCGTTGTGCAAGTACATTGTCGAATATTAAGGCGCTGTTGAGTCGTGATATGAGGTTTACATGGTTTTAAACCTGTCAGCTGACTCATAGATTTGCGCTGTGAGAATGAGCAATAAAGCACAACTGTGTAAATCTAAAAGTAAACAGCAGTGCCTGCATATGTAGTAGACAGATGTGGCTGTTCCCATACATAATAATTAAGGGCCCTTTTTACACCGATAGGTTTTTCCTGGGTTTTTTCTTGCAAGAAAACCGCAATGGAAAATGTTTCCCTTTAAATCCTATGGGACCATTTAAACGACTGTGTTACAGGTGCATTTCGAAAAGTCCCACATGCTGCATCTTTAACCGCATCAAAAATGCAGCTTCCCACTGAAATGAATAGAAATCGTGGTAAAAACACACAGCGATTTAGTGTTGAGTCACATGTCCATTTTTCACAGGTGCAGGCAACCAAAAAACACATCAGAAGCGCACAGCAAACGTATCTAAAACACAGCAAAATCGCAGAAAAAAACTCATAC
This sequence comes from Rana kukunoris, assembly GCA_029574335.1. Lineage (NCBI taxonomy): Eukaryota > Metazoa > Chordata > Amphibia > Anura > Ranidae > Rana > Rana kukunoris. Next base: position 226,310,990 of record CM056049.1, read on the forward strand.
TACAGAGCAGTGTGAAAGTACCCCAACAAGGTGAGCTCTTAGCAATAAAAAGACGTTATATTTCCTTTAAAGGTTCATGCATATGATAATTATATAGCTTAGTGAGAACTTCCTGGTGCTTTCCAGCACCAGGGAAGCTGCAGGTGCCATTAAAGTGAAGAGCAGTACACAGCTGTAATCTTGTAGATTCTGACACTACTTGGCATTTACCTGCACATGTGCTTCTGGTGTATTTCACAAATGTGAAACTTCCATGTTTGGGAAATATATTGGAAGCACATGCATGGGTAAACACTGATGCAAAGAAAGATCAGCATTTACCTGAATGGCAGGCTGTATGCAGCACTGTAAAGCACAGGAAAGTGCCATGAAATATGCGTATATTAGTCATATAACCCACAAACTCTCAAGAAGGATTGGAAGAAGTTGAAATTCTTTGCGGATTGCCCCAAGGGTCCCCAGTGTAAATAGCACTTGGTCCCGTTCAAATCTGTGTACTGGTTGTTGAGCTAGTGTGGGCAACAGTGTGCCATCCCCCCCCCCCCCCCCAACCACTGTCTGACCAAGCTGGAAAAGAGGAAATGTGACAGAAAGATACCAGGGCACACTGGAATATATGCAGCTCTCAGTCTCCATCTAAAGGTGCAGCCCTAAACCTCCTCTGCCATCTTTGCACCGAAGAGAAAGACCAAGCCCAGATACACTCACCGGTCACCTAAGATTTTGGGGAAGAGACTTCAGTAGTAAATGTTGCCTTGTGTTGTTGTGAATGACCATGAGCACATTCACAAAAACACAAGCCCACAACAACATACACCAGCTACTCCTCTGGTCGCCGTCAAGCACAACTGAGCAAAAACCCACCCACTTGCTACTCTGGGGAGGGAGACTAAAGTAGTAACTGGCATAAATTGTTGAGGGCTTGTGTTTTTGTTAGGGTTGTCCCGATAACGATACTAGTAACGGGACCGATACCAAGCATTTGCCCGAGTACTTGTACTCGGGCAAATGCTCCCGATGCTTCACCCGATACTTGTCCTGTGTCCTCCTCCAGCCCCCCTCTGTTTTGCTGCAGTCTCTCCCTCTGTGCCCACCCGCCTTGTTTTCCTTCTCCTCCGTGTCCCCCGCTGTTTCCTTCTCCCTCCGTGTCCCCCACTGGTGTTTTCCTTCTCCTCCGTGTCCCCCGCTGGTGTTTCCTTCTCTCCTTCGTGTCCCCCGCTGTTTCCTCCTCTCCCCCGTGCCCCCCCGCTGTTTCCTTCTCTCCTCCGTGTCCCCTGCTGTTTCCTCCTCTCCCCCGTGCCCCCCCGCTGTTTCCTCCTCTCCCCCGTGCCCCCCCGCTGTTTCCTCCTCTCCCCCGTGTCCCCCCGCTGTTTCCTTCTCTCCTCCGTGTCCTCCGCTGTTTCCTCCTCTCTTCCGTGTCCCCCGCTGTTTCCTCCTCTCCTCCGTGCCCCCCGGTGTTTCCTTCTCTACTCCGTGCCCCCCGGTGTTTTCTCCTCTCCTCCGTGCCCCCCGGTGTTTCCTCCTCTCCTTCGTGCCCCCCGGTGTTTTCTCCTCTCCTCCGTGCCCCCCGCTGTTTCCTCCTCTCTTCCGTGCCCCCCGCTGTTTCCTCCTATCCTCCGTGCCCCCCGCCGTTTCCTCCTATCCTCCGTGCCCCCCGCCGTTTCCTCCTCTCCTCCGTGCCCCCCGCCGTTTCCTCCTCTCCTCCGTGCCCCCCGCTGTTTCCTCCTCTCCTCCGTGCCCCCCGCTGTTTCCTCCTCTCCTCCGTGCCCCCCGCTGTTTCCTCCTCTCCTCCGTGCCCCCCGCTGTTTCCTCCTCTCCTCCGTGCCCCCCGCTGTTTCCTTCTCTCCTCCATGCCCCCCACTGTTTCCTCCTCTCCTCCGTGTCCCCCGCTGTTTCCCTCTCTTTGTCCCCCCCGCTGTTTTCTTCTCTCCCCCGTGCCCCCCGCTGTTTCCTTCTCTCCTCCGTGCCCCCCCAGTTTCCTTCTCTCCTCCGTGTCCCCCGCTGTTTCCCTCTCTCCTTCCCCCCCCCCCCCCGCTGTTTCCTTCTCTCCCCCATTGTTTCCTTCTCTCCTCCGTGTCCTCCGCTGTTTCCTTCTCTCCTCCGTGTCCCCCGCTGTTTCCTCCTCTCCTCCGTGTCCCCCGCTGTTTCCTCCTCTCCTCCGTGTCCCCCGCTGTTTCCTCCTCTCCTCCGTGTCCCCCGCTGTTTCCTCCTCTCCTCCGTGTCCCCCGCTGTCTTCTCTCCATTCATTTTCAGCTTAGGCTGCTGAGAAAGGGACAGGGGAATCCGTTTCCCTAGTCCCTTTCTCTGTCTCAAAGGGGAGATGTCAGAGGTCTGTTAAGACCCCTGATATCTCACCAAAGCCCCCCAAACAGGGCTGATTAAAAAAATAAATAAAATGGCAATAAATAATTCAAAAAATAAAATGTAAATAGTAATAAAAAAAACACACTGACAATCCACTACCCCCCCTCTAAAAAAAATAAAAAAAAATAATAAAAAAAAGCAAACAAAAAAAACGCCACTGTCACATGACATAAAAAAAAAAAAAGTATCGGTATTCGGTATTGGTGAGTACTTGGACAAAAAGTATCGGTACTTGTACTCGGTCTTAAAAAAGTGGTATCGGGACAACCCTAGTTTTTGTAAAAGACAAAACTCCTCGTCATTCACAACAACACAAGCTTACAGTTAGTATTGCAGTCTCTCTCCTTTGCATAGCTGGTGGCTGGGCCTTGGTGTAGACTTCTATAATTACAAGGAAGCCTTTCAGTCTTATTTATTTCAATACACAGATGTCTTTTCTTTATAACAAAGATGGCGAAGGAGTCACAGCACTGCAAGATAAAAAGCTGAATAAAGACTGGGCAATGGCTGCAACTCCCCCTATGGTAATGCTCATAAACTGGGCTTGCGACTGGTGGATCTACAGCCAGCACAGATGGAAATAAAAATGTAATTTTATTTTAGAACTACTGTATTGACCTGAACAATTTTAAATCTTCTTTTAAGTATTTGTTCCTCCTACCATCACTGGTGTAACTTTTTTACCCTCCTCACGTGTAGGCCTGATGGGCCTTGTTGAGGAACTTGCCCACACAGTGGCTGAATGAACCGTGTTGGGGCTACTTTTCTATGCCAGGAAGACCATAATTACAGCCTGGTAAACCAAAAGCCCCACCAACTGTAGCACATTGGAAACAGCTACTAAACACTGCCTTACAGTTATACACATACTAAAACAGAGGATATCCTAAGAAATTATTGGTTGGTTGTGAGCCGTACACATAGGATAGTGTTCCATGTACACACACTTTGTATGCAGTTTTGTTTCATTTTTGTTTTTGATGGTTGTTACACTTGGCTTTTTGTAAAGCAGTGAAGCACTCAAGCACACAGAGCGTGGCAAAAAAAAAGGTATTTGTTGCTCCAGTCTATATCAATATGCCTTCTGATAGGAGTAGATTGAACAGGATACTTCTCTGTGATGCAAGTCCCTAAAGTTATCTATGTGTGCTAACACAAAGCAAGGCAGTCTCCTTAAAATGAGCAGGAAGTTCGCTCCTACTGCCATGCATCTTTTCTTCCCCCACCCGTCCTTGGGTCAAATTCATTTCTGGGAAGAAACTAAAATAATAGCAATAATAATAAAGAATTTACTTCCTGCCTCTCATACAGCTGTACGTGCGGAGACGCGCACACACTGATACACACACACAGTAGCCATAGCCTGCCTACTTGGCTGTGGAGTCCCAGCCCTACATTTCAGTAACCAACACTTAACCGAGGAGACAAGCGGAGGGTATGACCTTAAAAAGCAGACAAAGGAGCCTACGGACAACATTTATTGGCCACAGAATAGAATCTCTAGAGAGTAAAGATTTGTTAACCCATAACTACATTTTTATTAGGTTTTAAAATGACAAAATATAAATGATATCAAGCAGCAGTGGAAAGCAAATAATGACAGAAAGTGACACAGATGCACGCTATTGTGTGGTATGATTTTTATTAAAACTATTCATAAAACTGCTCTGTAGAGTGGAACTGCTATACTAACTTAAAATCTGAAGGGAAACTTACACAGGACCCTCCCCCCTGACCAGGAGCGCAGCGATCTCCCATCCTGGGCACTGCTATAGCCGCTTCACCAGATCAGGGTTTAGAAATCCCCTTGGTGTTCTCTCTACTACTTCTCCGCTAACAGGACGAGCTACATGGGATCTGACTGGTCACCGCTGCCCATGTGACAGGGCTGACCAATTTGAATGTTTACATTCACAGATCTCCATTCTCTCCTTCTCAGAAGCCATCTGGTTTGCCGGCCATGCCTGCCGTACAGCTCCGGTGTTTTGTGCAGGAGTGCCATTATGCCGCCGTCAATCGGCGGTGGGCAGCCGGCAATCAGTTAAAGCAAAAGGTGGTTCAACAAAACAGTGACACAAGGGGGTGATCCTTTTTCCAACTCAGCGATTCTGTTTTTGATTTGTTTTACTGATATGTTGGTGTTATATCTTTTACTTGGATGTTATAAGTTGCACCAAGTGCTAGTTCACATTGGATGCAGTTTTGTGTGCTTTTTTTCTGTACTAAGTGCTAGTTCACACCGGATGCAGTTCCGTGTGCTTTATTCTGCACTAAAAATGCATGCCGTGTTTTCCATTTATTCTAATAACACCAGTTCACATCAGTGCAGTCAGCTTCCGGTACAGAAAAACAAAGTAGAGCGTACTGCAGTTTTTCTGCACAGAATTGTACTGGAACCTAGCAAATTGTATCAAAAAACGCACTGGAGTGTGAACTGTAAGCAAATACTGATGAGTGCATTTTTGTGGTGTGAACTGGCCCTAAAAATGCATGCACAGTTTTCCATGTATTCCAATGGCTCTAGTTTACACCAGTCCGTTCAGTTCCAGTCAGTTTCCAGGGGCAGAAAAAAAGCAGTGTCCCTATTTAACGCCGTAACAATCACAGTGTCCCTTATCATTGCCACATCAGTTACAGTGTTCCCTGATCACCACCACACTAGTCGTTATTGTCCCTAATTACCGCCACACCATTCTCACTGCCCCTGATTACGGTCACACTAGTCATTGTTCTCTAATCACCGCCAAACCAATTACAGTGTCTCTAATCATTATTATAGTGTAATTTATGCTCCTAGATAGCCTGAAGGTGCTCCTTAGACTTTGGGTCTCTCTTTATGGCCAAGCTGTATAAAAATGCTCAGACATGTGGTATTGACATACATATATAGGAGTAGCAGAATGTGTATTGGGGTATATTTTTCAGTATGCCTGTGCTGTGTGTTAAAAATATATTGACAACTTTGTGTAAAAAAAATAAAATACATAACATTTATTTATATTTAAAAAAAATAAAAATCGAAACCCATCGATGACTAAATACCACTAAAAGAAAGCATTATCTGTCTCAAAAGTTATAAAATTTCATTTAGATACAGTGCTGGGTGTTGAGGTGGTTGAATAGTATGTTTGGGCCAAGAGAGTTTTAACAACTTCCATTCCTAAGTGATGGGGCTGCTGTGTGCATTGTATCATACTGTAATAGCATCAGCTATTGTCCTTTGTCGTCCATGCTTTTGATCCAGGGACTATGGGATCTGCATTGTACTTGATGATGTCGGAGGACCTGTTAACCAGCAAAACAGTGGGAAGAAAAAGGCTGCAGGGACCGGTCATACAACTTAGTGGAAGCCTGTAAGAGCAGAGGATTCATTAGAAGACCTGTTTTTGATGCCCCCCTAGACAAATAAGCATTTAACCCGTGTAGTGTGGTGGGCAGCGTCACTGCAAGGGAGCATATTTCATTTCCCTGGAGTCTAGACCAGGTGGCAGCCTTGCAAATGTGGTAAGCAGATACCAGATGCTTAAAAGCTCATGTCCATCACCAAAGAAAACTAAAAACAAATTTAGGTTAGCTGAAAGTGGGAGGGGGTTTTTATACAGAATTTCGCTCTTTTTTTTTGCCAGAGTCAAATCACCTAAAGGTGGTTAAAACTAAAGTCCTGTGTGCTGAATAATACAAATAAACCAGTGATTCACTAACAAATTCTCCAAAAACATTTTTTCACTACATACAGTATAATAAAACATACTAAAAATATCCCCACATGTTCCCAAAGCCATACAGATCTTTCCCCTATGCTTCATATTTATAAATGTGCTTTTTAATTAAATTGGACCCTTCTTATAGTTACACTAACCAAATTGTCTAGCGATGTCAATTCATTAGTCCAGCAAAAAGTTCAATTAATACACTCTTGGCTTTATGGGTCACTTGTGAGGCAGGAGAGGTGACAAAGCTACACCACGTTACCCTGCTGAAGGACCATTTGTGCTGCAGGCAGAGATCGCTCAGCACCTAGCAAGACCCACTCCTAGATCTCAACAGTCCCTCCTTCAAATCACTCCTTCGTTCCAGATTAGTAGTGTAACCGAGGACAGTCAAGCAGCAAAACCTGTATAGTTAGCACCACACCAGGTGCTTAAAGAGGAAGTAAACCCTCTAGAAATTTTCCAAAAAAAAAAAAACCTGCAAGAATAAGGCATAATGAGCTAGTATGCATAGCATACTAGCTCATTATGAATGACTTACCTGAGATCGAAGCCCCCGAAGCACTCCTCGTTTTTCCTCCTCGGCCACCGCCATGTCTCCTCAGAGTGCCTTCAGGGTATCACTGCTCCGGCGCTGTGACTGGCCGGAGATGACTTCACTCCCACGCATGCCCGGGACCGACAGATTCCCGGCAGATGCCATTCAAGACCCGACACGCTCAGTACGCCTGCGCCGTTGTCTACGGTGCATTCTTTTTGGCAAATATCTCCTAAACCGTGTAGGTTTAGGAGATATTGCAAACACCCATAGGTAAGCCTTAATCTAGGCTTACCTGTAAGTAAAAGTAATCAGAGAGGGTTTACAACCACTTTAAAGTAGATGTAAACCAGAATTATGAAATTTGAGCGGGGCACATAATCTGCAGTGTTTTGTTATCTCTTCAAAGAGATAAGTCCCATAGCTCTCTCCTGAACCGTTCCTCTGTTATCAGCCTCATAACGCCTGATAAATTCTCTAACACATCAGATAAAAGCACCCTGACATTTATGTCTGGGGAGGAGGTTGCTATAAATAGATTAGCAGGGAGCTGGTCCAGTTACAAAACACCTCAGAGAATCTCTGCCTATGATGAGAGGGGGCGTGTGCCTTTCCTCCAATCAGCAATTTTATCTGTGTGCCCAGACATCACACTCTGTGTTAACCAGGAAGAGAAAATCTCCTAACAGGATCTGAACTTTCTAAACAGTATATAAATGTAAAACCTGTGTAGGGAGATTTGGTTCATCCCTGTGTATCATCTGAGGCTATTCACTTCACTGGGTGTATGAAGGGTTTACATCCACTTTAAGCCAATATATGTTCTTTGGTGATTAAATTGAACCTAGTATATTCTGCATTAGAATTCATATAACATCTGCAGGGTTGCAGGTGTGTTGTAAAAAATGCTTGCTGCATTTTTGTAGCATTTTCCAATAAAAAGGTGTTACAGAGTTTAATTATAGTGCACGCAAAATGGACAAGGCACTAACAAGGCACCACACCAGCAAAACACCTAAAAGGGCCCTTAAAGTTACAGTACTGCAAATGATGGAAGAATGTACAGATCTAAAGCCCCTTTCACATGGGCAATCCAATCAGGTCTGCCCGTCAGCTTTTCAGGTGGTTCTGATTGGATCCTCCAGTCTTCTATAGAGTGGCAGATGTCTGCTGAAATCCGATCTAATCCTGTCATCCAAAAACAGAAGGATGGTGGTCCTATTCCCCATTCATATGGCGGATTGGATAGAAATGGACAGTCCGTTTTTATTCAAGAAGAGATAATTATTTTGTTAATCACTTGATCACTTATCTTTTGTACTTAGGATTCTTCTTCACAATACGAACATTTACTCACATATTACTATAAGGACATTGCCCGACCTAGGGATAAATAACAATACTGGAAGCTGTAATTTTTTTTACTAAAAGGGATTTTTTTTTTTTTTCCCTCTCTTGCCTGTTTTTCTGGTGTACTTTGGCTCTAACGAGATCCCTCAGGGGAGAATGAGCATGAGTGAGAGGGACACGAGCTGGGTTCAAATGGGGTATGAGTGATAGAAATAGAGTGGTCAGCAGACCAACCCCCAAGGGGAAGCCCATAGGGCAGGGAGGGAAGGGTAGGGGTGGGAAGGGAGAGGGTTGGAGGGTGGTTCTTAGGGGAGGGACAAGAGTGCATACAGTCTGGTTATCAAGAGTCGTATCGTCAACAGGGGGTAAGAAAGGGCATATGAGATTAGTCTGGATAGCTACCAGTCGATCTGAACAAAGGACACGAGCAATTGGTCTATATTATAGCTATCTGACCAATATCGAATATTCAATTATTATGTCAACTCCCATAGATGCAGGATAAATTATTGGCTATCACTTCCTGGAATGTACGGGGCATGGGAGACCCAGTTAAAAGAACCGCAGTCATGTCATTTCTTGAAGAAGGAATGCCGGGAATAATATGCCTCCAAGAGACACACTTGACTAAAGATTCAGTCTCGCTTCTGAAAAGTCGCAAATTCCAAGCCCAATTTCATTCGACACACTCCTCTTATTCAAGAGGTGTGAGTACAATGATTGGAAGAGGAATGACTTTCTCTTGCTCCAAATCTTGGGTAGACGACCAAGGGCGATTTATATTCCTGCAATGCCTTATTGAAAATAGATCTTATGTTTTGACTAATTTATATATTCCCCCACCCTTTAAGCTTCATATTTTATATAAAAACTCGTCGAGTTCACTCTTGATAAACCAGATACACCGGTTATAGCTGTCGGTGACTACAACGAGGTTCTGGATGTAACTTTGGACAGATTTCCCCCGCGGAGTAGTACGATGGGGGGACGGTTAGCCCAATTCCTAAAAGAAACTGGAATGAGGGATATTTGGAGGACCTTTTATCCTGAGATCCGTCAATATTCATGCTACTCTAGTTCCTATCATACATTATCTAGAATAGACCTGGCCCTGAGCAGCGAGGGATTACTGCCTTGGGTGGAAAAAACGCATTATGGCCCAAGAGGGGTATCAGACCACTCCCCGCTGATGCTAACAATTAGGACGGGTACTAGGGCCTCTCGTGGTGACTGGCGGCTAAACCCAGGCTGGCTGGAGCTGATCGAGCAACCAAGAACGGTGGCGCTACAGCTGACGGAGTTTATGCTCATCAACGAGGGAACGGCACCAAGGGGGGTGGTCTGGGATGCCCTGAAAGCCTTTGTGAGGGGCCTCTTAATTCAACAGGCTGCTAGGATAAAAGCAACAGGGAGAGCGGAAGAGAGTAGGCTGGCTGGAGAGACTGCTCAAGCGGAGTTGTGCTATATCGAGAAGCCCACTATGCCCTTGCGGACTGCATGGCTTGCTAAACAGGAAGAGTACAGAAGGGCCACTTTAAAAATTGCAGAAAATAAAAGAATATTACAAAAACAGCTTCAGTATGGTGAAGGTGAGAGGGTAGGGCGCATGCTAGCTCTTCTCACCCGAACCAACTCTCCCCCATCAAACATTCCAGCAATACGGAGTAAGAAGGGTGTTATTTCGACAGATAGCCAGACTATACTTAAAACATTTTATATGTACTACAAAGATCTCTATAAGTCCAAGGGGGAGATGGAGAACGGAGAAATGGAAACATTCTTTCAGAAGATAACAGTTCCCACGTTGCTAGATAAGGATAGACAGGAGCTAGAAGCACCAATTACTCTAAAAGAAATCCAGCAAGCAGTATTAGATATGCCAAATCAGAAATCCCCGGGGCCGGACGGACTCCCTTTTGAGGTGTATAAGAAATTTGACCAGATTTTGCTCCCAGAGTTATTAAAGACTCTGGAGTGGGCTGCAAGTGTGGGGACACTACCCCACTCTATGGCGGAAGCAACTATTATAGCAATACACAAGGAGGGGAAGGATCAATTGGAACCCTCATCCTACCGTCCAATTTCCCTCCTAACCTCAGATGTAAAAATCTTAGCTAAAATTCTTGCGACCCGCCTAAATAAATTTATTAGCCATCTTATCAATCCGGATCAGTCAGGCTTTATACCTGGCAGGGCCACAAGCAACAACATTAGGAGAACTTCTAAATATCTATACACCGACAGACAATGAAGGGTCCAGAGCAGTGCTGTCGCTAGATGCTGCTAAGGCCTTTGACAGCCTAGAATGGGCATACCTCTGGAGGGTACTAGATAGTTTTGGCTTTGGCCCTCTGTATATTAGTTGGATTAAGCTCCTATATGTAGAACCAAGAGCCAAGGTCAGAATCAATAATGAGACCTCGGAGACCTTTCAGCTGGAGAGAGGGACGAGACAGGGGTGTCCTCTATCCCCTCTTCTGTTCGCCCTCGCCATGGAGCCACTGGCAATAATGGCCAGGGCGAGGTCGGACATAATAATAGGGTTTAGAAGACACCATGGAGAGGACAAAATAGCCCTCTTCGCAGACGATGTCCTGTTTTTTCTGGGAGAGGTTGAACGCACACTGGACAAAGTGATCCAGTTGGTGGAAGAATTTGGCCGGTTTTCAGGCCTCACCATCAACTGGACAAAGTCAGCTCTGCTGCTGCTAGACCAAATAGACCTCCAACAGACGCTAGCTACCTCTCAAATAACTGTAAGTACTAAATTTAAGTATCTAGGGATCTGGATCTCAAAGGACCCCACCCAATACATTAACCTAAACCTTGTCCCACTACTATCGAAGTGGAAAAATAAAAGTGAAATTTGGAAAAAATTCCCACTGTCTGTTGCAGGTCGATGTAATCTAATCAAAATGATCTGGCAGCCGCAGCTATTATATATGTTACACAACTCTCCGGTATGGGTAGAATACAAGTGGTACAAAAAAATTGACTCATTATTTAGAGAACTTATATGGAGAGGAGGTCAACCTAGAATAAGCCTACAAACCCTACAACTTCCTGTTAAAGAGGGGGGAATGGCGGTTCCACATCCACGGCTATATTTTTTAGCAGCACAAATGCAACATCTAGTAGGATGTGGAACCACCAAAGGAGATGCCTCAAACAACCGACTCTTGCTGACAGATAACCCTCATAAACTATTAGTGGAAGCCCTAGAGGCAAATTTTTTTTGCCATAACCACTCGATTACAAAACTTGTGACTAAAACGTGGCACACAGTAAAAGCAAGGCCCGACAGAATTCTCCCCCCTCTGGAACAATAATTATCTCCAGGAGATAAAAAGCGTTGAGGTGTCAACTGAATGGACGAGTAAAGGCATATGCCGCTTAAAACATCTGTTCGAAAGGAACAATCTGAAACCATTTCAAGAGCTAGTAAAAGAGTTCGGAATTTCAAATAGAACGTTTTTTAAATATCTACAGCTCCGTCATGCCTTACAAAAGCAATTCCGATCCCAGATAATTACATGGGCACCGATTCCTGCCCTGATCACCTTAATAAGGGCAACAGAGGCTAAGGGTTTAATCTCGGGGATATACAGCAGCTTGGGTGATAGGGCACTGAGTAAAGCAGGACCGTGCAAGAGTAGAGTGGCGTGGGAGAACGACTTGGGAATAATAACTCCACAACAATGGGACAGGATCCTTCAACAGGGTACCCTGGTATCCATAGCCCCGGCCCAAAGAATGTCCCACCTTTTCCTTCTATATAGGGTATACCATACACCCCATAAAATGTTTAAGTTAGGGTGGAGACAAGACAATGAATGCCCAAGATGTAAAAACAAAGGAGACCTGATACACATGGTCTGGAAGTGTTCGAAATTATACGACTATTGGGTGGGAGTCATAGAATATATCAATAAAACCTTCGGATCTCGATTAGACCCAATAGCCAGGATATGCCTACTGGGCTGTATGGATGACAACAGAGTACCGCAAGGTACCCTTGATGCTATATTGAGAAGCCTATTTCAGGCCCGTAAGTTAATCGCCCCAAAAATGGCAGGCGCAGGCACCTCCATCCATAGACAACTGGCTAGAGGTAATGAAGCAAACAATTTCAAAGGAAAAAATACACTTTATTAAGCTGGGGAAATATCCCAAATTCGTTAAAATATGGGGCCTGTGGCAGGCTTTCCAGGACTCTTTGAGCCCCTGAGCAAAAAAGGACACCCCCTCTCCAGGCCGTGGCAGCAATACCTTACCAAGCAGATTCTCCTGGCTGGACCTTGCGACACTATAACGATACGACTCTTGATAAACCTATGTCACCAGATATCGAGCCTGTATGCTCTCATAGGTGCGGGGTAAGGGTGGGAGGGTGAGGAGGGTGGGGGGTGGTACACAGCCAACAAGATAAATAAACAAGAGCAAAAGTTTTCTTCCTTTTTAGTATGCCCTAGTGGACATTAATCCTGATGTGCGCAATTTTGTCTCTTATGATTTATACTCTGTATGTAAAGAGAGTGCATATTTGCTGGCTGTTTTGTAAAATGGTTTTAAATTTTCAATAAAAAAAAAAAAAAAAAAAAAGAAGAGAGCGGGACTGTGTCACTATGCAGAGCGGACACAGACCCGTCAATTCATTCATAGAAGAGAGCGGGACTGTGTTGCTATGCAGAGCGGACACAGACCTGTCATCTACCTGCCCAGCGGGGATCAGTGGAGAGATCCCCAGCTGAGCAAGCCAATTCCACTTCACGGAGGCACCTGTGTGAAAGGGGCCCAAGATAAATATCTCTGTTCGCATGATGATTAGCCCTGGATGCAGACTATCTGCATACTAAGCCGATCACCTGCTGGTATTTTCTTTATGAGCGATTACATTGGCAATGACCATGAATAGGTAAAAAAAAAACAGAATGCGCTACTAACATAAATCTAAAGCAAAATAAGTGTCCACAGGTGATAATTCAAAACCAAATAAGTGTCCACAGGTGATAGTCATAGGACTAGTGTCTATTAGTCCAATCAAAAGAAACAACTGGAATTCCATTTGTTTCTAATTCCATTTGTTTCTTTTGATTGGACTAATGGACACTAGTCTTATGACTATCACCTGTGGACACTTATTTGGTTTTGAATTATCACCTGTGGACACTTATTTTGCTTTCGATTTATGTTAGTAGCGCATTCTGTTTTTTTACCAATTGTTTTACATTGTGTTTGCTAGTACAGTCAGGTGCAGCTTCTTTTGAGCTCTTAACAGCTCCTTATTTTATATATATATTTAGCACTGAGTTGTTTTTATATTATTTTGTATCTTAGAGCAGTTGATTCCTCCTTTTTTCCAATGACCATGAATAGCTGTGGCGGCTGTCAAGCTCCATTTGCTTTCAATGGGGCTTCCTGTTTGTAGCCAACTGCAGGGAACTGCACTGAGTCCCCCACAATCGCAAACGGCCCCTTTCATAAATGTGAATGGGACCTAAAGGAGAAATAAACCCACAAACATCAATTTCTTTGTATTGCAGCGTACCATTTCTTTGCTATCGTAGGGGCATTATTATCCTTTTTGTAAGCTTTTTCCCCTTTCAAATAAAAAAAAATGTCGAAATAAGTAAAAAAATGCAGCAAACACATTTAAGGAATAATACGCTGCAATATAATACATTTTTGTTTTTGGGTTAAATAATATACTTTATCAGTGCTGAAACCTCCTTTTATGTTTTCCGTTTTACAGTAGAACTAAACCCTTCAATTCTCCTGTCTGCCAAGGTTGGTGCAGTCAGCCACTATTTATATCTACAGTTGCAATGGGGTTGCACACACAGCCAGCTATGGCAGCCATTTGAAGGCCTAAAAGATCGGTTGAGAGCTAACCTGGGCACACTGGGGGCATGATTTGAATGTAGCAGACACTGTAAATGCATTAGATGGCAAAACTGTAAATGAAAACACTGTACAGAACATGACTGGTATGTTTAAACCTTTCTAACGTGAGCGTTCTTTTGGAAACTGTTAACTTAGTGGATTTAGCTCAGCTCATTTTTCAAAAATATTAATAGTTAAAAAATAAAATTGATGGCACCCTGCATCCTGTAGATCAGGAAGACAGTTATGGAAGTAACTGAAGAGTAATGATTAATTGGAGGAACAAAGACTGTAAAGGTAACAGCTGACCCTTTCAATGAGGTTTTCTAGAAGTATGGGATACCTTGCACCTGCAATGCACACCACTCATCATTCGGCAGACTTTAAAGTGTTCTAAAGAAAAACAACTTGTGTACAGAATTTGCATTTCACACGTACAAACCAGCATATTCACAAAGGTCACAGGGGTGAGCGAGCAATGGGCATGAACAGACTTGCTCCAGTCTATCATGGAAACAAAAGGAAAGACCTTTGTTCTTCAGGACCATTATAGGTTTTGCTGTAAGAATGCTCATTGAAACACTTCTATGCTAGCAAACGTGGAGGCTTTCCATCAGCTTTTAATTAATCTTCCATCCATCATTTAAACCAGTAGTTCTCAATATTTTTGGCCAACATACCTTAAACCCAGTACCTGAAAAAAGTTTTTAAGCACAAAATCAATTTTAACGATATAGAAAAAAAATTATAGAACAGAACGTTGGAAACAAGATTAACGGCCTAAAAAAAAAAGACCAAGTTGTTTATCGAGCCTGCCCACTTTCTCTGTTACATTTCATTTATTTATTGTTTCACCTTTTTTTTGCCCATATTTCAGTTCCTTTGTATCTGCTGTCATCAATAATAGAGAGGAAACAATTTCTTTGCATAATACCATTTAAACATCCCCAATAAAATAAAATAAAAATAGGTGTGTACTCACAATCTTTAGTGCCTCCCCTGGCACTCGGAAAGAGTCTACCTTCAATTGATAAAGAATCGCAGCTGCTCTGTCCCAGTGAGGTAGATCGGAACCAGCGTGTGTTCCACCTAGCGGAAGCGACATACGTCTGCGCCCCTATGCTTTTCGTGAACAGGACATCAAGAGGCGTCAAAATGACGAAACGCACAGGGGCGCAGACATATGACGACACTTCCGCTAGGTGGATTCTCTTACCAATTGAAGGCAGTAAATATTGTGAATGTACAACTATTTTATTGGGGATGTGTAAATAAGCTGCATTATGCAAAGAAATATCTTCAGGTTTTGGACTATGGCCAATGTCATAGAGTGTTGATCAGAGTGTTGTGGCGGGGGGCACAACTGCTCAGAGGGGGAGATTGCTAAACTAACCTTGTATGATTAGTACAGCGGCTCTGACAGGTCAGGTTTTTTTTCGTGCAACCACAAACTGTAGTGTGTACCCAGCTTGAATGTAAAGGTTTTACCTCCAGTCTAGTACAACACGCAACTGAACATGAAGATGCCTATTGAGCTCTATGCTTCTTTTACACAATGCCTTCATTCCTCCTCAGGAAGTCACAAGACCGCTACACAAAGGTTTTAACCAGCTTTTACTAACCATCACAAGCATCCTCCCCTGTAGAAGAGGCCTGATATACAAATCCACAGACAGAGCTTTAAGATGAAAAGAAACCAATGTCTTCCTGCAAATCAACAAATACTCCTAGGACTACAAATCATATCTTGGTGCATTCTTTGTCAAAACTTTCCAAACAGAATTCCTACCAGTCATATGATTACAGTTCAGCCTGTACACCAAACCTGTCACTAAACCTGCTTTCACAGCTACAGTGTAAACCTAATCATTAAATCAGCATTAACTGCAAAGTAATTCAGCAAGCATTTAAACAGATCACATCAAAACACACTGATCTTTTTTGATACAAGCATCAAAGCCAAATTCACTACTGTACACCTTCATCACCAGAGATTGTACACCTACTGCGTAACTCGCACATGATGCACATTCCTGTGCGTGCTCCTAGTTCAGGGATCAGGCTGCTTGAAAGCCCAAAGCTGGCTATACACTGACTGAAATTTGGCCGGTTCAGCAAGGACTAGGCACATTTTGATTAGTGTGTGACAATCCTAGCTTGATAGAAGATAGCCATTTGATCGACTTCTGCAGAAGGGACATGATGGAAAAGGTTTCTAGATCATTGTGTTTTAACAGCAATGGGTGTCACTGTCAGAATACAATATGTCCAGATGGGGGATTCCTCCATCCACTTAATTTTTTGTGTGTTTTTATTTTCAGTCCACTGGCTCAATAAAAAAAAACAAAAAAAAAAAACGAACCCTGTATGGCCAGCTTAAAGCAGTAGTTAAAGTGCATGTAAACCCCAAAAAAAAGGTTTTTATTTTTTATGTCACAATGTAGAGTATAAGATTTCCCATCATCTGTGCCCAGTCTTGCCACACAGAGTTAATCCAGCTCTGAGCAATCCTATTTTAATGTTCAGTGAAAATTAACAGAATTCCAGATAAAAACTTGCCTAAATAAAAAGTCAGTTTCTCTCTTCTTGCTTTGAGTGACAGGTTATTTACATATCTAGCTTGGACATGTTTATCATATGTTATGTTATGTTATGTTATGTTTATCATAACATGAGGTGATTCACAGTATAAAAAGTGAGAAATCCACCCCTCCCCCACATAACACATCCTGGTAATATACAATGAACTTTGGATCACCTCATGTTATGATAAACATAACATATGATAAACATGTCCAAACTAGATATGTAAATAACCTGTCACTCAAAGCAAGAAGACAGAAACTGACTTTTTATTTAGGCAAGTTTTTATCTGGAATTCTGTTAATTTTCACTGAACATTAAAAGAGGATTACTCAGCGCTGGATTAACTCTGTGTGGCAAGACTGGGCACAGATCATAGGAAAACTTATACTCTACATTGTGACATAAAAAAAAAAAGAAAAGTCAAGTTAGTCTTACCGGTAACTTGTTTTCCATGAGTCTTTCAGGACAGCACCTTGAGAGCGTGGCTCCACCCACTTGACAGGAAACACACCTCCACCTAACTTCTTAAAAGGGAGGTTCCCTCCACTTATCATCAGTAGTAGTAGAGAAACCTCCGGCCCAAACTGGAACACATAAACAGAGTATGGTTAGTCACAGTATAATATTCCTAAAAACATTAAGGGCGGGTTGCCGCTGTCCTGAAAGACTCATGGAAAACAAGTTACCGGTAAGACTAACTTGACTTTTCCCTTATCGTCTTTCAGGACAGCACCTTGAGAGGATAATAGAGACTTACCCACTTCTAGGGAGGGACCACAGCTTGCAAGACCTTTCTGCCAAAAGCCTGATCGCTTGCTGACAGAAGATCCAGTCTATAATGACGGACAAACGTAAGGTAACTTGACCACGTAGCCGCCTTGCAGATCTGATCTGGGGTGGCACCAGCTATTTCTGCCCATGTAGTGGCCTGAGCTCTAGTAGAGTGTGCTTTAATGCCCAGCGGGGGAGATAGTCCTGCTTGGGAATAGGCTTCCAGAATAGCGGTTCTTAGCCATCTAGCAATTGACCCCTTAGATGCTTGGTGGCCCTTCCTTTTTCCTGAGAAAAGTATGAACAAGGAGTCTGAGGATCGAAAATCCTTGGTCACTTCGAGGTAATGTAGCAATGTTCTTTTCACATCCAACATATGAAATTGTCGCTCCCTTTCCCCTGATGGATTGGAGCAGAAGGTTGGAATGACGATTTCCTGCGCCCTATTAAGGCTTGACGCCACCTTTGGTAGAAAGGCTGGATCAGTCTTTAGTACAATCCGGTCCGTGAAGACGGATAGGAAGGGTTTCTTTATTGACAGGGCGTGCAGTTCGCCAATCCTTCTGGCTGTTGTAATTGCCACTAAGAATACGGTCTTGAGAGTAAGGTACTTCAGAGAGACATCTTGTAAAGGTTCAAAGGGCTCTTTCGTCAAAGACCGCAGAACTACTGATAAATCCCAACTCGGGAAGTGTCGTACAGGAGCTGGTCTGGACCTAGAGAGTGCCCTGAAAAATCTGACAACCAAAGGTTCTGAGGATATCGGCCTTTCCAGAAAGACTCCTAATGCGGCTGTTTGTACTTTGAGTGTACTGCTTGATAAGCCCTTTTCTGCCCCAACCTGAAGAAATTCCAACACTGATACTAAGTTCTTTACCACTCTATTAGACGAGTGACACCAGGAGTTGTAGACCTTCCAGTATTTTTCATAGATTTTTCTGGTAACCAGCTTTCTACTAGTAAGTAAGGTAGTCACCAGTGGTCGGGACAGACCTTTCCGTATCAATAACTGCCTCTCAGATACCACGCTGTGAGGTTTAGAGAGGACACCCCCTGATGGCACACTGGCCCCTGCAGAAGTAGGTCCTGTCGAAGCGGTAGTCGCCAAGGTGGTTTGACCGCCATTCGAAGAAGGGAGGTAAACCAAGCCCTTTTTGGCCAGAATGGGGTGATTAAGATTACTTCTGATTTCTCCTTCTGAATCCTCCTTATCACTAATGGTATTAGCTGAAAAGGAGGGTAGGGGTACGCCAGTTGGAAATTCCAAGGCTGAATTAACGCATCTGTTCCCTGGGAACTGTCGTTTCTGTAAATGGAGAAATAGGCTGGAAGTTGCGTATTTTCTTTTGACGCAAATAGATCTATTTGTGGTAGGCCCCAGGCTTGGGTGATTAACCTGAAGATCTCCGGATTTAGGGTCCATTCTGCTTCCTGAATCCGTTTTCTGCTTAGAAAATCTGCTACTATGTTTGAAGTGCCCTTGAGGTGGACCGCTGATAAGGACAGCAAATTATTTTCTGCCCAGTTTAGGATGCCCAAGGCGAGAAGCTGAAGTAATCTGCTTCTTGTGCCTCCTTGCCTGTTTAAGTAAGCAATGGTAGTGGCATTGTCCGAGAACACTTGAACATGGGCACCTTGAAGGTCTGCGGAGAAGGCATCTAAAGCTAAAGCTACAGCCCTTAGCTCTCTCCAATTGGAGGATTTTCCTGCTTCTGACTGAGACCAAACTCCCTGAACATAGTTCTGACCCAAGTGTGCCCCCCATCCCCATAGGCTGGCATCTGTCGTTACCACTCTTTCTACTGGGAATGACCAAGACAGGCCTGCTGACAGATTGGTCTGACTTCTCCACCACCATAGTGACCGTTTCACTCTGGAGGGGATCTTTACTTTTGTTTCCAGAGATTCTGTCCTGCGATCCCACACCTTCAGAAGGAAGCTCTGGAGGGGCCTGAAGTGCAGTCTTGCCCACTGCACTGCTGGCATAGATGAGGTAAGGGTTCCTAGGGCTGACATTACCTGTCTGATGGACAGCTCTAGATTTGTCTGTAAGGAGGCAACGACCCCTTTTATCTTTAGTTTTTTGTCCTCTGGGAGAAAAATTCTTTGCTCTACTGAGCTTATCCGATACCCCAGAAATTGTGCCTCTTGGGTTGGGCTGAAATTTGATTTTTCCAAATTTATGATCCAACCCAAAGCCTCTAGATGGCTGCAAGCTCTTCCGAGATCCTCCAGTAATTTTTCCCTGGAGGGGGCAAAGAAGAGTAGGTCGTCTAGGTATGGAACTACCGCTATACCCTGAAGGCGGAGCGGAGCAAGAGCCTCTGCCATGACTTTTGTAAAAATTCTCGGGGCCGAGGAGAGGCCGAAGGGGAGGGCCCTGAACTGAAGGTGCACGACCTCCCTTCCCATGTTTACTGCCAATCTCAAAAATCTTTGGGATTGGGAAGCTATGGGGATATGCAGATAGGCGTCTCTCAAATCGATAGACGCCATAAAGCAACCCTTTGTTAACAGGTTTTTTACCGTAAAGATTGAGTCCATGCAAAACCTTTCGTATAGGACTGATCTGTTTAAAGGCTTTAGATTGAGAATGAGCCTGAAGCTTCCGGACGGTTTTCTTACCATAAATACATGGGAATAAAACCCCTGGTAAAGCTCCCCCTCTGGTACTGGGATTACAACCCCCTGCTTTCTCAGATCCTTTAAAAGGCTCTTCATGGCTAGGGACTTGACAATATCTCCTGGTAAGTCTGTCAGAAGGTACCTCTCTGGGGGAGGGTCCGAGAATTCTATCTTGTAGCCTAGAGACAGCATAGCGAGAATGTACTGATTTTCTGTCATGCTGGCCCAAAAAGGGAGGAAGCGTTGAAGTCTCCCCCCTACCTGCAACTGGCTGTCACTGGGTTTTGCTGGTTGTCGCAGGAGGATTGAAAAGGACATTGCTTTTGCCCTTTCCCCTCTGCCCTGACCAGACCTTTTTCCTCTCTTGAGGCTTACTCTGTTGTTGAGCCCTTGGGGGACGAAAAAACTTTTTACCCGACTGACCCTTCTTTTTGACCGGGAAAGATTTTTTCTTGTCTGCGGTCCTATCGAGTACTGTATCTAACTCAGGACCAAACAAAAAATCCCCCTGAAAAGGGATTCCACACAGTTTGTTTTTGGACGCTGTGTCCCCGGGCCAGGTCTTTAACCATAAGGCCCTTCTTACTGAATTAGTAAGGGCCGCAGATCTAGCTGTCATCCTGATAGACTCTGCAGACGCATCTGAGACATAGGCTACCGCAGCAGACAGGGTAGAGAAGGAATCCAAGATTTCCTGCTTAGGGGAATCAGCTACAATATGAGCTTTAAGCTGGCTCAGCCAGTACTCCATGTTTCTGGAGACGCAGGTGGTTGCCATTGCTGGCTTAAGGTTGCCTAAGATGGATTGCCAGGCCCTCTTTAACTGCTGGTCCATCTTTTTATCCATGGGTTCCTTAAGAATCCCCATGTCCTCAAACGCCAGGTCCGAAGACCTTGAGACCTGAGAAAAGGCTGCATCAATTTTTGGAGTCTTATTCCAAAGAGCTGCTGGATCCTCATCAAACGGAAACCTTCTTTTATGAGCTTTAGCAAAGAAAGGTTTCTTTTCTGGATCAGCCCATTCTCTCATGATTGAGTCAGAAATCACAGAATGAACAGGAAAAGTACGTATTTTGGGCTCACAGAGACCCGCATACATCCTGTCATGTAAGGATAGCTCTTTGCGCTCCTCCTCCAAGCCCAAAGTTGCATGCACAGCTTTAAGGAGGTCATCCACTTGGTCCAAAGACAATTTATATTTAGAAGATATATTTTCTAATTCGTCTTCCTCCTCTTCCGATTCCTGGGAATGTGAGGGAGGGGGACCGTCCTGGTTCAGAGGACTCTCTTCTGCCTCCACTACAGGAACTAAAGGTGAGTCTTGTGAGGATTGTGAGGTAGAGGCTTGGCTCACAGATGGTTTCATGAGTGAAGATTTAAAGGATTGAATCGTAGCATCCAACTCCTTCTTTACAGAAGCAATTATGTCGCTGCAGGCAGCAGAAGCTTCTTCTTTCACCAAGGAGTCAACACATGATTGACATAAAGCTTTTCTCCATCCTTCAGAAAGTTTAGCTTTGCATGAAGGACATTTCTTTTTGTTTCCGGGTTCAGAGCCTTTGGCCTGATAAGGAAAGGAAACAAAAGGGGAAAAACAAAAAACCAACCATGTGAGATAACCTGAACAACCCATCAAGGTGCTCACCAAAGGTGCACAGTGAGAGATCCTTATACACTCACGTGCCCAAACAGGCCCCCGCCACCAGGGGGGGGAAAAAAGCCACTCACTCCCCCCAAGAGAGAGAGAGAGAGCTGGAGAGAGACCTCCAAGTAACTAAGGGTAGAACACAAGTCTACCCCTTACCTGGGTCTTGCTGGTGCCAGTGCCTGTCCCACTCGCTGCGGATCCCCCTTCCATGCTTGAGGGCAGTAGCGTGATGCTTGGTGGCAGAACGCCGGTTCCGGACTCCACTAGTGCCGCTGCACCGGACCAGAACCAACTAATAAGGCACCAGACCCGTTCCTCCCTCCTCCCTCAGCGCTTCCGGGTGGAACCGCGCCCGCTCGTAAGAACCCCGCCCCTTCCGGTTACCTCATTTCCGGGGGAAGCAGCTGGAGTAAGGAAGTCACCAGCTGACCTTCCCAAGATGGCGCCGGCGTCGGTTTGGACGGAAAAAAGTAAGGAACGTCCGCGCGAGTACCTAGCCAGGGGGGCAGCGTCCTGGAGCAGTCCTGGCTCACTGAGCACTTGATGAGGGAGAAGGAGCCCATGCACAAGGCACTCTCTAACCCGTGAATGGGAGGAACAGACTCTCTGAGGTAGGTAGAAAAAAAGGTGGAGTAGGGAGATAGAAAGAAAAAAACCTCTCCAGGAAACCTGGAGAGCTCCTAACCCCCACATGTGTTCCCGCCGGAGGAAACACAAAAACTGATAAGTGGAGGGAACCTCCCTTTTAAGAAGTTTGGTGGAGGTGTGTTTCCTGTCAAGTGGGTGGAGCCACGCTCTCAAGGTGCTGTCCTGAAAGACGATAAGGGAAATTTTGTTTTGGGTTTACATCCACTTTAAGCCTGCTTTGTGATTTTTACCCACTGGTAAGCCTATAATAAGGTTTACCTGTAGGAAAAAAAATAATATCTCCTAAACGTGCACCGTTTAGGAGATATTCACCCTGCATGCAGTCAATAGAAATGGGTTTGGGCGTGTTCAGGATCCCACCTGCCCAATTCCACCAGGAAGCAGACACTGCACACCGCTAATCACAGACAGGGAGACATTTACCGGTCCGCAGTTGCATAGATAGGGAAATGTCTCACTGCCTGTGATTAGTGGTGTGCAGTGTCAGCTTTCTGGGGGGGGGGGGGGATCAGGCAGGTGGGATCCCAAACACACCCAAGCCCACCTCTATCCGCCAGTGACATCATCGGCGCATATGTTCTGAAGGTCCAGCATACCTTGCCAGAACTTCAGAGCTTCCTACCAAAACCAACGTTATGGCGACTCTGGCCAAACACACATAACAGGAGGCAATTCTGGACACAGTAGAAGTGTTTTTTTTTTTTATTGTCATTTGTAGCATGAAAGTACCTCAAAAAGAAAAAAACAAAAAAACACAAAAGCAATTAAAAATAAATAAAAAGGCAATCTGCTACCAGAAGAGTGCAATTACTGTGTACAAGGCAGTTGAAAGTTATTCAGCAGTTGAATCTATACACTGAAAAATTACCAAATCTATTCAAGTCAGCTTAAATAGTTAAAAGGGAAGTGCAGAGTTCGGAAAAAAGAAAATTCATACTCAGCTGGATGCAGCATCTGTCCCCCACGCATCTACACCAAGAGCTGAGATATCAAAAGCTGTTGATCGCTAAGTTCTCGGTCTTCAGCGAGCAAAGAAATGGTGAACCGGGTCTGCTCTGCCCCACCAGAGCAAACTGAAGTGCTGGGCTGTGGAGGGACGGGAGTTGCTGGCTCAGACTCTCACTGGCTCGCTGAGAAGCCGAGCCAGCTGCTGGTCAGGCATCCGAGTGGATCCTGACATTATTGTCAAGATTCCTACAGAGCCTGGACCGGCTCTGTGACATCAGCCAACAGCAGGCTAAAGCCTGCTGGATCATAGGAGTGCAGAACCAAGTGCACTCCTGTGATCCATAGGAGGAGTATGACCAAAAGAGCTTTGGCCATACTTCCCCTTTAAGGTAGTGGAAATAATCTCCATTAGTATGTTGGAATATTTTTACAACTGCTATGGGATATTTTATAAGCCTGTTGACATCTGTTTTTAAAATATATGAGGTTAGTCATATCTCACTGCTCATATAAAGATGGCAGGAAAAAAAATGCCACTCCTGAAATAACTGTTTTAGTGCAAAAGCAATGAGAAGCATAAATAGCAGGAGTTACCTACCCACCATCTGTGTATGCAAAGAGCATTTGTTAATTCCTTCCTGGTCGTAGACAGATGGAGCTACATGTATCCCGGTAACTATCCTTCATCCGCTCCCGGGAGAGGGAGAGTGCTGCTTAATAACCCAGGACCTAATTAACCAGCCTAACAATCTGTTTACACCTGTTCAGGGTCAGATCCACATTTAATGGGAATCTATAGATTATATTTAAAGTTATTTAGAGATACACATGAATGTTATTAGCATAGTGGCTCGTTTACACTCCATGTGATTCTGAACAGTCTAAAGCATTTTCTCATGTAAGCAAACTGCATGACAGTTAAAGAATCCTCCTATGTCAGTGCAGTCTGTTCTCACCACAGCAATGCATGGGTAAATACTGGAACATATCCAGGTCTGCTGTCTTTGTTGTGCCCCTCTCAGATTTAGTTTCACGTCGATATTGGGGACTTGCCCTGAAATTGCCTGACTTGCCAGACTAAATATCATCACCCCCAGGAAATGCCATTCTTCTAAATGCCTCTACTGGCCACTGCAATGTTTATGGGCAGAGAAAATGTCAGGACCAAGTAACAAAGTGACACTAGATCAGAGAGCAGAAAAAAAGAAGTACTTCTGGCTAACAAAACTGCAGGCATTCTGTGAGGTCTGCTCTAGGCAGGAATTTAATGTTTAGAAGTTTGGAATTCATTTTAGGTTTACCTTAAAGTGGATTTAAACCCAAATTATGAAATCCGACCTGGGCATATATCTGTAGCATTTCCTAAACTCCCCCTTCCGAAGCCCTTAGGCCCCTTTCACACTTGTGCGACTTGTCCTGCGTCTTCAGAGATTGCAAAGTTGCACGACAAGTCATACCCCATATATTCCAATAGGTACCATTCGTATCTGGGAGACTTCAAGTCGCACCAACTTCAAAGTAGTCCCTGTACTACTTTGGTCTGGCTTTGATGCGAGTTGAGGTCCACAGACCTCAAGTTTACACAGGCACTCCCTGAAATTTTGGCAAAATCGCATGCTTCTAAAAATGCGGTAGTGTGAAAGGGGCCCAAGTCCCATATCTTTCTGCTGCTTCATTCCTAGGTTATCAACATGATAACTTCTCACAAGTTCTCAGACACAGGAAATAAAAGCAGCTGGAAATTTGGGTCAGGGCGGGTGCATAGAGATAGATTAGCAGAGAGCTGGTCTATTCACAGTACAGCTCTGCATGTTCCTTTATTCCTCTGTGGGGGGGTGTATACCTTTCCTCAAATCAGCTCACACACAGTGTATGTCCAGACTGCCCCCCCACTGTTAAAGGGGAGGTAAAAAATTCTAACACTATGTTCACTTTCTAAAGAATGTAGAAAGCTGAAGACTGCAGATATATATGTAAAACCTATGTTGGGAGATTTGTTTCATCTCTGTGTATTATCTGAGGCTGCTCACTCCACTTGGTATATGTAAGGGGTTAACGTCCACTTTAACCACTTGCTGCCCGCCCTATTGTAAAATTATGTCGGCAAAGTGGTTTCAATATCCTGAGTGGACGTCATATGACATCCTCAGGATATTGAGCCGCTGCACGCCCCGTCTGACACCCCGCAACACCGATCTAGGTAAAGAATCTCCATCAGAGACTCTTTACCATGTGATCAGCCTTGTCCAATCACGGCTAATCACGATGTAAACAAGAGCAGCCGTGATCGGCTTTTCCTCAGTCGCATCTGTCAGACATGAGTAGAGCAGAGCCGATCGGCTGCTCCTGACAGGGGGGGTTTGTGCTGATTAATTATCAGCGCAGCCCCCCCCCCCCCGATGATGCCGACACTAGACCACCAGGTATGCCACCCTAGACCACCAGGTATGCCACCCTAGACCACCAGGTATGCCACCCTAGACCACCAGGTATGCCACCCTAGACCACCAGGTATGCCACCCTAGACCACCAGGTATGCCACCCTAGACCACCAGGTATGCCACCCTAGACCACAATGAATGCCAATTAGTGCCCACAATGTATGCCAATCAGTGCCCACAAATATCACTAAAAGAAAGCTCTATTTCTGTGAGAGAAAAAAAAATGTTTGGGTACCAGTTAAAGTAGCACAGTGCTAAAAAGCAAAAAGTTGCCTGGTCATGTAGGGGGGTAAAATCTTCGGGAGCTCAAGTGGTTAATAGCCAAAAGCCTGTTGAAGGATGTAAACACAAGTTCACAGCTAATATTGAAGCCATAAACTTTTTCCCTTTCTTTAATTTCTTGAAGCCCTTGGGGCAAGTAACTTTCTTTTGAAGAACACTAATTTGGTGCCCAGAGGATGCCGACAGCTGGAAGCCATTGCACAAGGCACTTTGCGATAATGTTTGGTTGTGTATGCCCTATATATTAAAGTCTCCATGAGTTTGTTTACATGTCTTTACTGCCATAAAAGTGAAACTCAAACCAATAATTACTTTATGGCAAACATTAAAATAAATCAAATATGCACAGCTTTCATTGTAATATTTCCTGTAGTGCCAACAGGGTTTAAATTCCAAGGCTGTATAAATAGTTCACAAGGCACTAGAATTCGTTTCACAATTCCATGCTTACCAGGTATCCCTCAGTCTTCTTCTGACACCACTTTAGCAAGGCATTCCTCTTGGAGCCACCATACTCTCTTGCAAGGGCTGCCAAGGGGTCTTTTCTTTCCTCCCTAAAATATGAAAATGTTTGCTTAGGTTAAGTAAACTAACAGCTGTAACATTTTAAAGCAAATAATAAAAAAAAAGGGGAGTGAAGGCCGTCACTTTTCTGTACATTAAGGAATAGTAAGTAACAGTGCATGAGAATACATAAGGAACAATCTGTTCTTGCAGCCCAGCATTAGGAAGTCATAGATCATAGAATCATCATAAAAGAGCCAGTATCATCAAATAAACAAGTGCATCCTAGAGAATTCAACTAGCTCCCTGAATGAAGGAGGGAGGGACTGGGCGTTCATTTAGGATCTGTATACACACCCAAATGTGTGATGTCAATATGTGACCTGAAAAGCTCAACAAGGAACTGTTCTCTCCAGCAATAGAGACCGAACTAAGCATGTGCACCTTTACTACGCTGACTCTTATCTAGCCTTGCAAAGAGAGACCCTGCAGGGGGGGGGGATCTGTGCATACAGTATTAAATAGGCTTTTTACCCCTTTAGTTCCACAGTGAGAAAACAGGCATGCTGTTCATCATATACAGACAGATTTTACTGTTGTGGGTTTAGTAACACTAAGTGTCTGCTGGCTGTATGATTTTTTACATAATAAACCTCTGCAATCAGTAAAGATCTCTGCAGAAAGACCACTGCTTCCACACAGCAAGCAAAGGTCCTGCTCTGTGGCATTCTGACAGAAAATAGGACTTTTAGGAAATTAAAGAAAACGAATTGTAAGACTGACACCTTTTGTTTGATGTACCTAGAATGTATTTAGCAGATTTAACCTGAAAGTTCAGTTGAGCTTTAACCACCTAAATACCCCTGTATGTATATATTTACGGCCTCGTATTGGGGTTGTTATACCCAAGATCATAGTTGAGGCTACATCATCTGGGTATCTTTTTTTTTTTACCCAGCCCCATCATGCAAGTGATCCGAGCAGCTATACAGGGCCCAGTCTTGGTCTATGCTATCACAAGGAATGTTGTTTACTCCTTGTGATAGCGATAAAGTTATAATAAAGGGTAGACAGTTAACTGTGATGCCATTAAAGTTCATGTATGTATATATAACTAACCACAAGCAAATACATACATACACTGTATACAGCACTGCATTAAAGACAGGCATGATGCTGTGATGGACATCACTGCATGGGCTCAAGAATACTTCCAAAAATCATTGTCTGTGAACACAGATCACCATGCCATTCAAAAAATGCAAGATAAAGCTCTATCATACAAAGAAGAAGCCATATCTGAACATAAACCAGAAAAGTTGCTGTGTTCTCTGGGCCAATGGTTTGTTGCACCCATAGATTATATAGACTAAATCCTGCTCTGTCTTCTTCTGGAGATGTGACGACTCAGATGGTGTTTTTATTTCATGCCTTCTGGACCCATCCATCTTTCTCCCAGTTTTGGACTGGAGTGGTGGGCATAATTAATGATGTAGCTCAGATCGACCCACCTCCCCCTGGAGCCAAGGTTGAGGCTTAGTGGAAGACATGGCTCCCAATGTAAAGGAAAGAACATTTATGGGACTGTCCCTGTGTTGAAAAAATAAAGCTCCCCCTCTCCCTTTAATTATGGAAACATCTTATCAACTCAAACCAGCCTTTCTACTGAGATACCTATGAGGGGCAGAAAGAAAAGATTTCATCATGTCGGTCTGGAAGACAAAAATAAAGTGTATGTAAACCGGATTCATGAAATTTGAGCAGTGCACATATTATATATATATATATATATATGTAATGATTTCTTATCTCTCTCCAAAGCAGAGTCCTGTGTCTTTCTCCTGCTCCATAGCTCTTTTATCAGCCTGATAACTTCTGACAAGTTCTCCATCACACAAGATAAAAGCAGCCTGAAATTCATGTGGGGGAGGTTGCTATAAATAAATTAGCAGATAGCTTGCCTTCTCATAGCAAAGCTCTGCACATTACTTCCTTCCTTTGCCAATGTGGAGTGTGCCTTTCCTCCAATCAGCTGTCTTGGATGTTCGCTTCACTGGGTATATATGCTAGGGTTTACATCTGCTTTAAAGTGGAGGTCCGGGGAAACATACTGCAGCTGCTGCCTTTTAATAAATGGACACTTACCTGTCCTGCTGTCCCTCGATGTCAGCACCGCAGCTGTCGGGTGCTTCCGTCATCATTGCGGGTAAGAGAACCTGTCAGTGTAGCATTTCGGCTTCACGTCGGGAACCCTACTGCACATGCGGGAGGCCCTGCTCCTCTCCCCTATTAGCCCGACAGCCAGGGGAGGAGGAGGGAGCCCCGCGGTGATGCCACCGCCACGTCATGGCCAGACTCCCGGAAGTGGAAAAGCATAGCCGTCAAAGAGAGGTATCCTGTCCCACTCCCCCCGAAAGGTGCCAATTGTGGCACCGGAGGGGAGGAAACCGATGAGCGGAAGTTCCACTTTCTTGAGTCAAACATTGCACAACAGTGAGTCCATCAAGATAACATTTATATGAGGAATTCCAACCATCTACCAATGAAGTGAACAATTCTTGGGATGAATGCATACAAACACCTTGTGCCCACCACTGCAAATACAAGCCTCTTACCGTATTGTATTAATCCCATGTGATTGAGAATACAGCATGTTGCAAACAGCCTATTTGTATTAATTTGTATTCATTTATCCCAAGAATTGTTCACTTTATTGGTGGAAGGTTGGAATTCTTCATGTAGATATTTGCTTGATGGACTCACTGTTGTGCAATGTTTGACTCAAAATGTTATCATCTGGGTTTTTGGAAATTTTGGGTTTGGATGCGTACTTATTTGTATATGTAAATTATTTACCATCATGTGATCAGACAGTTAGGGAGTGCAGCTCTGGATACAATATTTACATTAAGCGCAAACTTTACTTTTTATTTCATGTCACACTTTTACCTGATTCGATTCCGTGCAGTTGGTGTGACAGATGCGGTAGGGGAGGAAGAGGTGAGGGATAGCTGTGATGAGGGTGAAGTCATTGACATCAAAGGAGAAGCAGAACTCCCATCTGGAACACTGATGTCACGTTTCAGTTCCTCGCTGCTACGGCGTGACACTAGAAAAAAAAAGACAAAAATAACTTTACAGACAGTGCATAAAAGGAAACAGCTTTAAGTGTCAGATAATGGCACCAAGAGAACAACTTGGGCACATGATACAATTTCTCCCATACAAATGGCTAATAATTTGATGACCACAGTAGAAAGGAAATATAACCGACGTGCAGAAAATACAGTACTGAATGTATTTTAAAATGCTTCTTTCACTACAACAATAAGGCTTGGATGAATACCAACTAACAACTTTCACAGCATACCAATTATTATCCAAATTCTATCCTGTATCCACCACATGAGACCTCAAACAAGCACAGGAAATCCCGGTGGAAGTTCAGGTTAGATACTTCCTATGAAATATCGTTTCTATTCTGAGCACAGGAAGTAAAAAAAAAAAAAAAAAAAAAAAGACAGACACAAAACAAAAGAAGGCGAACAAATGCATTAGTAGGTTAGGTTACTGTAACAAGGAACACATACCCAAGCATTCCTTTGCAAGCAATTTGTCTACAGACAATTGTTACTGGAAAGAATCATTTCCCTACAACAAATTGGGCACTCTCTTTACATTATCACATACTGAGCTTTACCATCTGTTACTGCCTTTGCTTATTTAATTGAAACCTTAAAATGTATGTAACTGTAAAGCGATACTAAATACACACGGTTTAATTGAACTTGTCCCTTCTATTTCTGTATGTGGATGATGTCACTGTAATTATTTTACAAAAAAAAAAAAAAATGTTTTTCTTAATCGAAATGCAGCTGGCACATGACCCAGATCTTTCCCCTGTAACATAAGTAGGAGGAACTTCCAGTCCTCTGCTGCTGGTCACATGTTAAAAAAAACAGCCTTTGGAATACAGAGTAATAATAAAATCATTAAACTGTTATAAATAATCATACAAATATATATTTGTGATCAAATCTTTACTATTTTTTGGCAATAAAATGGTGTGGATGGATTTCTGCCAGTCACAGGCTGTGTCACGCCCCTCCAGCCGGTGTCTTAGATTAAGAGGGAGGTGAAGCCTCCATCAATCGAATGCAATATCCCATCCCCATTGTGTTTAGATGCTTAGTGGGCATGAAGGAGGGAAGGAGGGAGGGAGTGGGCTGTCATTTACCAATGTGTATACACCCATATATATATATATATATATATATATATATATATATATATATATATATATATATATATATATATATATATATATATAAATAAAATCATTGCAAGTGGGTATGTACAACATGTAGCACACCATTTTGTGATCGTTTCGTACGATGTAGGTTTAGTGTTACTTTAATACACATTTCCTATGGGTATGCTATAAAGGAATTCTGCCGGTCTTTAACACAAAGTTATTATCATTAAATCTATGCAACTTCCAAGAAAATGTATAATATTTTTATTCATATTTTTTCCCTTAATTTATCAAAAATGGGTTTATTCAAGTAAATATAAGTAAAAATCAAGGTATTAAACCAAAGGAAAAAAGTATTGCATTTAGCCAACATTGAGAACTGCTGAGACCCAATAATTCTGAATATTAGACTGTATGTTGATATAACATGTGTGAATCACCAAAATACGTGGGTACACAAAAATATAGTGTAAGTGTACAGATCAATAATAAACATAATATTGAATCAAAAAATCATTCGATTCAATGTCCATAGGATCCACTGGACCTGTTTTTTTGATACACCGCTTGTTATTCCAGCTACTGTAAAAGTTTATTTTTAATAAAATCATTTTACTGGTTTATGCTATGAGGTTCTCTTCCTGTTTGCCTTCATATATACCTTCTTGGTGAGCGGCCACTTGCTGGGGCTGTTTGAGTCTATTTCCAGCAGTGATAACATCACCGCAGCAACACCCTACCATTGAAGCTTCTAATGTGGTTTCTGTATGCAAGATTGTTTGATCTCTGGAATCGAGATCTGTAAAATCTGGTAAGAGGCTGCTTTTTTCTAAGGAGCATCTTTTAAAGTGGGGGTTTGGACCACTTTGACACATTTGCATTAGACTTATATATAGATCCTATGCACTTTGAGTTTAATGATTTATTTAATATTTTTGATTCAATATTATATGATTCGTATTCATCTGTGCACTCGCACTTTATTCTTGTACACCCCCTTGTTTTGGTGATTCACATTTTATCACAATATATCAACATTTAAGAGAACGCACCATTTTTTCTTCTTTTTACACAAAAAGCTAGGTAACTACTGGCCTAAAAATGGCTAAAAACGGTCAGTTCAGCAGTAACTGGCTGACTTCCGACCCACGTGTACAGCTCCTTGTCTATCGAACGAAAACCAGCAGCCAATTTTGTATCCGATCAGCACTTGCAGCCAATGTCTGCGAGCGCCAACTGGTGTGTTCTGGCTGGTGGTGGGGGTTACCTTGTCAGAACACAATAGCACAGCAGGGAGATTGCTGTACAGTCATTACAAAGTTAGTACAACGTGCTCATTTTTTTTTTCTTACCCAGTGGGCTGAACGAAAAAAAAAAAACACTGTGTGTAGTCTTATTTCGGATGTATCCTTAGTTTTACAAAAAGAAGTCCACTGTTTATAGCTGACATGTACACACTCACCAAAATGACTCACTGGAGTAACGTATTCTTTAGGCTTAGGCCCTTTTCACACTAGCCCATTTAATTAAGCAAAACTCATGCATTTTAATGCACTGAAAGCAGAATCTCCATGGGTTTCTATGTGGCTGGTTCACATCTATCCATTGCAGTTTAGTGTATTTTGGAGATACAGTGCTCATTCACACACATACAGTGGGGAAAATAGATTTTGTAAGTTTGTCCCCTTACAAAGAAATAAAGGGTCTATAATTTTTATTATAGGTGTATTTTAAATGATAGAGACAGAACATTAACCAAAAATCCAGAAAAAACACAATACAAATGTTATAAATCGAGTTGCAGTTCAGTGAGTAAAAAAAAGTACTTGATCCCCAAGCAAAACATGACTTAGTACTTGGTAGAGAAACCCTTGTTGGCAAGCGCAAAGGTAAGACGTTTCTTGTAGTTTGACGGTCACCTGGCAATTCAAACTTTTAGTTCCCTCCATAAGTTATAGTATTAAGGTCTGGAGACTGGCTAAGCCACTCTATGACCTTAATGTGCTTCTTGTGTCACACCTTTGTTGCCTTGGCGGTATTTTTTGGGTCATTGTCATGCTGAAAGACCCATCCACACCCCATCTTCAGTATTCTGGCTGAGGGAAGAAGGTTCTCATCCAAGATTTTACAATACATGGCCCAGTCTATTGGCCCCTCAATGCGACAAAGTCAGCTTTGTACCTTTAGCAGAGAAACAGCCCCAAAGCATAACATTTCCACCTTCGTGCTCGACTGTAGGGTGGTGTTTTTAGGGTCATCGTCAACATTTTTCATCCTTCAAACACGGCAAGTCCCCCTCCTCAAGAATGCAGACGTACAGTCATTAATATTGGTATACTCGTGCGCTGCGATGTGTAAAAATCAAATAATGGGCTAACAATAAAACAAGTGAAATAAAAAATAAAATAAAAGTGGAATAAAAAAGAAACTAACAGCTACAACCATTGTTAAATGCACTTCAACACCAACGTGAATAATAATAATATATGTGAAAGTTGAGCGCTTGCTTAATTAATTATATGAATATAATCTTATGAGTTAAAAACAAAACATGAATTTCCAAAAAGTGTATAATAAGCCCACAAAAGAATGAAAATAATTAAAATATAAAGTCCAAGTGCAAACGATGATATATAAACAACTGCTTAATCTATATCTTGATTAAAGGTGAAACACATCCAGTGAAACAAAGGGTGAAAATCAGCAACCACTGCCACCTATAGATGAAATGGCCAATCACCTCAAGGAATGACTGTGAGGTCGAACAAAGCTTTAACTCCCAAACAGATAGCTGCTAGGATCCATGCTGCACATCTCCAAAACGCTTGTTTAAACACTCTGGTTCCTCGCCATTCGATCGACAATAATTTACAAGAGAGCAAAAATAACCATAGCGTAACTGTAGTACAAATGAACCGATGAGTCACCCGTCATCTAGACTTACCTCAAGAAGGCACATGTACAGTCATGCCAATGAACATCTAAATGATTAAGAGAAGGATTTCAGAAAGTGCTTTGGTCAGACCAAAATTAAGCTCTTTGGCTTTAAATCCACCTATCGTGTTTGGAGGAAGAAAAATGCCGACTATGACCCTAGAACACCATACCTACAGTCAAGCACAGAGGTGGATACATGATACTTTGGGGCTCTCTGATAAAGGTACAGGCCATCTTTGCTGCATTGAGGGGGCAATGGACGAGTATTGTATCTCGGATGAGAACCTTCTTCCCTCAGCCAGAACACTGAAGATGGGTCTTCCAGCATGACAATCACCCAAAACATACCGCCGAGGCAACAAAGGAGTGGCTCAAGAACAACCACATTAACCACTTGTCTACCTGGCCAATTCTGACGTTTCTCTCTTACATGTAAAAATCATAATTTTTTGTGCTAGAAAACTACATAGAACCACAGTCGAGTTTCAGCTAGCCTGCTCGGGATGGGAGGAGATGGTTGTGCCTGTGCAGTACTCTTTCGCTAACTAAAATGTTTATTTGTAAAGCAATGATTGCATACAAGTAGCAAAACATACATATACAATAGTTTTAAATAGTATCCTGTTCAGGGCACTATCTGCATGGAGTTTGCATGTTCTCCCTCTGCTTGTATGGGTCCCCTTTGGATACTCTGGCTTCCTCCCACACTCCAAAGACATGCTGGTTTGTTATCTGGGTAACATCTATATTGGCCTTAGTATGTGTTTGTGAGATAAGGACCTTAGATTGTAAGCTCCTTGAGGGCAGGGAATGATGTAAATGTTCAGTATGTAAAGTGCTGTGTAAATTAAACACCTGTAATAAAAATGAAATAAAATAAGACACATTACAAAGCATCAAACGTGATATTCATCAAACATTCAATAGAGATGTATCCTTCTGGGTAACAGGTTTTAAATTGCAGTAACGATAGAAAGAACTTTACCAGAGATGGATTTTGTGCCGTCTATGGTTTGGCCCCGAGGTAAAGCGGATGATGTTCTGCTGCCAGCAGTAGTTCTTAACAAATGCTCTGAAAAAAAAAAAAGAAATCATTAGTGCAGACTTTTATTACAATGCACCTAGAGACCGAAATTGCATGGTGCAACACAGTGCTCCAACTTTCCTGTGCTACGTACCTTGTACGGGTATTTCTGCATAACTTGGTCTCTTTTCTGATAACCCTGCCAATGATTTAGTAGAAGATATAGGTCCACTAATGGAATGTCTCTACAAGGATAGAGAATATGTGCCGTCAGAGCTATGTTTTGCAACACGTCTGTAAAGATAACGTATTATAAAAGCATAATACAGGCTGTCATATATGAAGGTCTTGTGATATTTTTCCCTACAGGGAGTGCTAGTGACACAAACAAATTAAGGGGTCTATTTTTTTTTATGTTTTTCACACCAGATTCCCATAACTTACACCCAGGATTTGCACATCTTCCAAGTGAACAATCAGAAAAATGTGAGAATGCTGGGTGAAAGTTATGTGAAACTTAAGGCTGCATTCACACCTGAGCGTATTGTCTTGCAGCGATTTTGCAGCGTTTTGCCGTGATATTTGCGGCATTTTTTACTGCAATTTTGAACAGATCTAGAGTCACCAATGTTAAAAGCAAAAAAACGCCCAAATCTGCCTAAAAAAAAAAAAATACCAGAACTTGTTTGAGCTTCAGGCGTTTTTGAACTTCTGGCTTCAGGCGTTTTGTAGTGGAGATGTGAACCATCTCCATAGAGAATAATTGATTTTTTTCCCCTCCAGCGTTTTGTAGCTTCAGGCTTAAAGCAACAAAACGCTCAGGTGTGAATGGGGTCTAAGTGTTAACAGACAGATAACTAAATGTCAAAAAAGTATCAGAGAACATAGGAGCATCGCGTACTAGGAAGTAGGCAAGTTAGGACTGCCACCTAGCAACAGGCACTTTCAGTTAAGTAAAAAAAGTAAATTCAGTTAAGTAAAAAAAAAAAAAGGCCATATTGCAAATGCATGGCCAATTACAAATGCAAATCTTTAAAATCAATGAAATTAAGAAAATATTTAAATCCCTAACTTGTTTGGGGGAAAAAAACAAGGGAGGGATATCAGGCAGTACATCGGACACGATGCAGAACACAACAGTTCTTATATTAACGCCAAACCTTCAGTTCTTACTGCTGTCATGTTCAAATGAAGATGAGAGAATACGTTTGAGAAAAACCCTGCATGATGCTAAAGGAAACGTCTGTACAGAAGGTTTGGTAAGGAAGGAAGACTTTAATATCCTTATCTATGCTAAATCCCTAGACTGTGCACTTCCTGTGTCCGATTTCTCAAATATGACTATTCTCCATAACGAGAGAGCCTAGAAAATAGCAACATCTCAAGGTGTATGCTGCCATTTTCTTTTTTTAAACATTTACTTTCCATAGCCAAGTCCCTTATTAAAACGCTATTGTTTTTAACTATTTCCAGTCTGAGCAAATTCTGACATTCCTCTCCTACACATAAATGTTTTTTTTTTTTTTTTTTTGCTAGAAAACTACATATACATGAACAGTCCGTAACTCTGACAAATGGTAACATTTAGTTATTAATAATCTGTTTTGAGTTATCCGTTTAATCCATAGCGCCGAGATAGTGAGAGAAGGCTGTGAACTTATAACTATATATATTTTAGTAACACTACATAACATTAAAATAAACATACAAACCAAATGTCAGTTTAGTAGATACCTGCATGGGAGAGACAGCAGCAGCAGGCGGTGTCTTCATAGGGCTGGGGCTCAGAGGTGTGCGGGGAATGGTGGTTGTTGCTGTAGCTGTTGCCACTGCTGTTGGGGAAGCGGGAGCTGTAAAACAAAGAACAACATTTTCTGTAGCGTTTTGAGAGAGTTATGACCTAAATTTGCCTAAAGCGGAGCTTCACAATTTTTTTTTTTTACATTTAGCCTTATTTTTTATGCACCCCCCCCCCTATAGTGTGATAACTTTGGATATTTAAACTGTGTAAATGTCAGAAAGTACCTTTTTTTTATTATTATAGCTTTCAGCTCCACTTCCAGTCACGGCGGCCACCTAGATGACCTACATAATCAGCCTGCCTTGTCGACTCCTGGGATATCTAAGCTATGAATACCAGGAGTCTTCGAGCATCTACTATTATTTCTTGCCTAGAGATGACAAGATCGGGAGAGGTTAGGCGCCATTTTTGAAGAAGAGCATCGTGGAAGCATCTACTGGAAAAATGTGTGGGCACATTTATCAGGAGACTGGCTACAAAGTATTGCGGGGCTTTATCCTTTCCCCAACCGCGCTTTTCTCCGTTACTTTCTTACATGTTCCCTGCTGTTATACGGTTGCCAAAACAGGGTGGGAACATCCGTTGATGCTGCCATTGCTATAGCAACCTTTTAACAACAAAGTGCACCTTGCAGTGTCATTACTACCCTGGAGTGAGACCAGGAGGTGCATGCTGGGTAGCCAGCTGCACAAAAACCTGAAAATGAATGCAAGCCCTCATGTTTTATGGCCACAGCCAGAATCCAGGGAGAAAATGAACAAGTACTGATTTAGTAAGTAAGTTGTATGATGCAAGTGGATGATGCAAATCAGAACCCATCACAATAATGTTGTCATTATAAATTTGCTTATGGGACTGTAGCTCCTCTTTAAAGCGTAACTGAATGCAATTTTTTTTTTGTTTCAGATAGACTGGAGAGGGATAAGAATACCCAACAGGTTTTATTGCTGTATGTGCCCCCATATTTATCTTGATGACTTATTATCACTGAAAGAAAACTCACAAATTTTGAGTGGTCAGCAGAATAAAACAGAGTGAAAAATCATCAAGTGGTGACACAATTCTAGTGGATTTCCTCTCACTTCCTCACTTGCAGGTATAAGTTGAGAAATTAATGAAAATCACCCCACTGGGACACAGGTGAAAAATGGAACCTGACAGTTCTATTTGAATTGCATCAGTAATATTACCTGGAGAGGATGCATTATCAAAGGATTTGATAAGAGTCTTGACAGTGGGTGTGGGCTCTGAAGAGGTGGAAGACCTTCGACTAAGACCCATTCCTTGTCTCAAGGCAGCAAGATCTCTCTCCACGGCATTCATGTAATTATACACGCGACCACGCTCCTCCTCTTGTCTAAAGGGGCAAAATAAAATGAAGATAAATAAATAAAAATAGAAAGCAGTTCTACACATGAGGATTTTTTTTTAGAAAAGTCTATAACTATAAGATTATTATGCTTATATGCTACTAGTGTTTCTTACTTGCGAGATGCGGCATTCTCCTGTTCCTTGGTAAGCTTTTCATTCTTTTCCAGTGCTTCGTGCAGTCGCCGTTTAAGTTCTCCAATTTCTTCCTGCGCTTCAGACTTTATGTCATTAGCAATTACAACAGCAGTTTGCAAATCAGCCTGGAACTGTCGCCATTCAGCAGATTCCTCCTGTGATAATCATAAAAAAAAGAGTCCAGCGTAAAACACATGTCCAATAGAAAACACTTAGCAAAGATGGCATAACCAACCCATTTCTACCCTGAAATTATTTAAAGACAATGCCAGAAAAAAAATCTTATTTACAAAGTTTCATTTTAAAATGGCATCCAAGACCCCGTTCTGCTATGGCATTGCTTCCTCATATAACCAAAAATTATCTGGGTGTCATAGCCTTGATAAAAGCATCATCTGGATTCAATGAGAATAGCTGCTGCTAATTGGTGGCCTATTCATTGGTGACCATGTTAGGCTACAAATAGGAGTTATTAGTGTTGGAGAAATGCCTAGATCGGAAATAGTTTTCTTAAATCTTTACATTTCCATGATTTTTTTCCTTTATAACAAATGTAATTATGCTCAGAGGTGATCACATACTAAACCAGAAGAGAAGTCTACTGAGCAGAAAATAATGCCAAAGTTCACACTGATATGTGGAGCAGTAGAAACGATTTCAAAGTACAATCTGACATTGATAAAACAGGGAATTGCTCTGGCCATTAAAGTGATCGTAAACACACACAGTTTAATTTACACTGTCCCTTTCAATTCTGTATATGGATGATGCCATTTTAACTATTTTATTTAAAAGATCATCCAAGTACTTTTTCCTAATCAATATATAGCCGTCACATGACCCATCTCTTTCCCAGCCTGTCTGCAGGGAAACATAAGCAGGAGAAGCTTCAACATGGTGCAGGCAGATTTCTGCCAGTCACAGGCTGTGTCATGCCCCTCCAGCCTGTGTCTTAAAATAACAGGGAGGTGAAGCCACCATTGATCTATATTTAATATCCTGTTCCCATTATGTTTAGCTTGTTAGCGGGCATAAAGAAGAAGGGAGGGAGAGGACTGTCATTTACCACTGTGTATATTCCCACATGTGTGACTCTATAGTCACAGTGCTGCTCAGATGTGATAGGGAGGAAAGGCCACCACAGCTGAAAAATCTCTAGCTCAATTGGGGACTTGAACAGAGGAGAACAGCAGGAACAAGCAGTTTTTTTGAAGAATACACAAAACAAATCTCATAGTGACTGAGTATGAACAGCGTCTAATACAGCATTAATTGATAGTGTTTTATGATGTGGGTTAGTGACACTTTAAGCTGTCACACTCCTCTGAGGTCCAAATATAGAAAATTACACTGTAGGTTAAAATATTAACAAGAAATAGTTGCAGATGGGCGATTCAGTTTGCTACCAAAATCATTTTTTGGTGTGTCGACACATTCAGGAAAAACTCCACCTATTCATTTGGAGTACAAATAAAAGTCCCCACCATGGTTGTATACATTTGTAATTTATCACTAGGGATTGGCACCTCTGCCTGTGAGATCCTTTAGGGACAAGAGGTTTATTTTGATATTCATTTGGAGTAGCTGATCTTGATGGGATTGCACCGATATGGATACTGGTATCGGTGCTAAGCATTTGCACAAGTATCGGTACTGAAACCGATACTTTCAAGCTCAGTTCTTTCAGCGGGATTCCCCACTGAAAGCTGAAATGTAAAAAAAAAAAAGCAGTCAGATAACGGTTGTTAGGGAGCGTCCTTAACAGTCGATGACTCAAACGGCTGTCAGGGGGTTCCCCTGATAGCTGAAGTGTAAACCAAGTCCTGGCAATTGGAGCTGTCAAAAAAAAGTAGCATCACAATGTTGCTAAAACAGAAAGATAAAAGGAAACATTGTTTCTTTATGTATCTTTCGCTTTCTTCATCTACAGATCAAAGTGATCAACTTGAATCTGCAGATGAAGTCAGTAAAGCAACCTGTCAAGTAAAAAAAAAAAAAAAAAGATAAAAATTGTTCATTCGTTTTAACCCCTTATTACCCGTAATATACTCTAATCAGCCTTAACTCATTTTCCTTCATCTAATTATTATTTTCCAGGTGATTTTTTTATTTTGTTCACTTTTATTTAATAACCTATTAATAATTACAACTTTGTTTGCTTTGTTTGTTAAAACTGTTATAACTTTAATATATACAGTAGGGGATAATAATTATTTGATCCTCTGCAGAATTTGCAAGTTTGCCTACTTACAAAGAAATGAAGGGTCTATCATTTTTATCATAGGTGTATTTTAAATGATAGAGACAAAATATCAACCACAAAATCCAGGGGGAAAAAACCCCACATAAAACAAATGCTATAAATTAAGTTGCAGTTCAGTGAGTAAAAAAAGTATATGATCCCCAAGAAAAACATGACTTGGAACTTGGTGGAGAAACCTTAGTTTGCACAAAGATAAGACAAGACATTTCTTGTAGTCAGTTATCAGGTTTGCACACATCTCAGGGGGGATTTTGGTCCACTTTACAAATCTTCTCTAAATCCTTAAGGTTTCTTGGCAATTCGAAGTTTCAGCTACCTCCATAAATTTTCTATAGGAGTAAGGTCTGGAGACTGGCTAGGCCACTCCATGACCCTAATTTGCATCTTCTCGAGCCACTCCTTTGTTGTCTTGGCGGTATGTTTTCGGTCATTGTCATGCTGGAAGACCCATCTGCACCCCATCTTCAGTGTTCTGGCTGAGAGAAGAAGATTCTCATCCAAGATTTTTACAATACATGGCCCTCGTCCATTGGCCCCTCAACGTGGCAAATTCAGCCTGTACCTTTAGCAGAGAAAAAGCCCCAAAGCATTATGTTTCCACCTCTGTGCTTGACTGTAGGGATGGTGTTCTTAGGGTCATTGTCAGTATTTTTCTTCCTCCAAACTCAGCAGTGTCGAGTTAATGCCAAAGAGCTCAATTTTGGTCTCATCGAACCACAGCACTTTCTCCCAATCCTTCTCTGAATCATTTAGATGTTCCTCATCAAAAATATTTTATTGAGTACAAATGTGTAATACAAATTACAGGGAATACATTAAATACATCGAAAAAAGAGAAGTTTCAATATTCTTATTTCAATATGTAAATATACAAAGTAAATATTTGTGGACAAAGCATGGTATACTATTTAGTCACTGATGACATTAACCACTTTAGCCCCGGACCATATTGCTGTCCAAAGACCAGAGCACTTTTTGTGATTCGGCACTGCGTCGCTTTAACTGACAATTGCGCGGTCGTGCGACGTGGCTCCCAAACAAAATTGGCGTCCTTTTTTTCCCACAAATAGAGCTTTCTTTTGGAGGTATTTGATCATCTCTGCGGTTTTTATTTTTTGCGCTATAAACAAAAATATAGCGACTATTTTGAAAAAAATGCAATATTTTTGCTATAATAAAAATCCCAAAAAAGATATAAAAAAACATTTTTTTTCCTCAGTTTAGGCCGATACGTATTTTTCTACATATTTTTCGTTAAAAAAAAATCGCAATTAGCGTTTATCAATTGGTTTGCGCAAAATTTATAGCGTTTACAAAAAAGGGGGTCGTTTTATGGCATTTTTATTATTATTTTTTTTTTACTAGTAATGGCGGCGATCAGCGTTTTTTTTCCGGTACTGCGATATTATGGCGGACACATCGGACACTTTTGACACATTTTTGGGACCATTGGCATTTTTTTAGCGATCAATGCTATAAAAATGCATTGTATTACTATAAAAATGCCATTGGCAGTGAAGGGGTTAACACTAGGGGGCAGGGAAGGGGTTAAGTGTGGTCCTGGTGTGTTCTAACTGTATGGGGGGGGGGGGGGTGGCCTCACTAGGGGAAATCACTGATCTTCTGTCCATACATTGTATGGACAGAAGATCAGCGTTTCCCCTGCTGACAGGAACGAAAGGTATGTGTTTACACACATACCTCCCGTTCCCCGCTCTGTAACGAGCAATCGCGGGTGCCCGGCGGCGATCGTACCCGCCGGGCACGCGCGCGGGACTCGGGGGACACGCACGGGCGCGCGCCCTATTAGCTGCTACAGGGTGGACGTAGAGCTACGTGCTCCCGCGTAGCAGTGCCACCGCCCCGCAATAATATGACAGCGGGCGGTCGGCAATTAGTTAAAAAGGTTGTAAAGGTACATTTTTTTCCCCCTAAATTCTTTACCTTAGTGCAGTGCTCTTTCACTTACCTCATCCTTCCATTTTGCTTTTAAATCTCCTTATTTCTTCTGAGAAATCCTCACTTCCTGTTCTTCTGTCTAACTTCACACAGTAATGCAAGGCTTTCTCCCTGGTGTGGAGTGTCATGCTCGCCCCCTCCCTTGAGGGGGGAGGGGGCGAGCAGGAGAGTTAGGACGCTCTCTACGTTGCAGATAGAGAAAGTAGCTGTGTGTTAGTGGGTGTCATGACTCTCCTGCTCGCCCCCTCCTTCCTCAAGGGAGGGGGCGAGCACGACACTCCCCACCAGGGAGAAAGCCTTGCGTTACTGTGTGGAGTTACAGACAGAAGAACAGGAAGTGAGGACTTCTCAGAAGAAAAAGGGACATTTAAAAGCAAAATTGAAGGACACTAACTACCGGAAATGTCTACTTCTGTGCTTGCCAACAAGGGTTTCTCCACCAAGTACATGTCATGTCATGCATGGGGATTAAATACTTATTTTACTCGAACTGCAACTCAATTTATAACATTTGTATTATGTGTTTTTTCAGGATTTTTGGTTGATATTCTGTCTCTCTCATTTAAAATATACCTATGATAAAAATTATAGGCCCTTCATTTCTGGGCAAATTTACAAAATCTGCAAGGGATCAAATAATTATTTTCCCAACTGTATTTACACGTTTCACATTGAAAAAAAGCTCAAAGTGTAAAAAAAAATGTTTTAAATGAATTTAATTTGTAAACAACTTTTCAATGTTTTGTACCATTGTTGACAGCTGAAGTGTAAACAAAACAGTTGCAGTAGGT
This sequence comes from Rana kukunoris, assembly GCA_029574335.1. Classification (NCBI taxonomy): domain Eukaryota; kingdom Metazoa; phylum Chordata; class Amphibia; order Anura; family Ranidae; genus Rana; species Rana kukunoris. The sequence continues at coordinate 226,353,824 of CM056049.1, forward strand.
ATCGGTGGGTACCGTGTTTCCCCGAAAATAAGACGTACTCCGAAAATAAGCCGTAGCGGGATTTCGACGCAAGATAGAAATATAAGACACCCCTCCGAAAATAAGACGTAGCGATGTAGTGTCGAATCTCCGAAAATAAGATGTAGTGTCGAATCTCCGAAAATAAGATGTAGTGTCGAATCTCCGAAAATAAGATGTAGTGTCGAATCTCCGAAAATAAGATGTAGTGTCGAATCTCCGAAAATAAGATGTAGTGTCGAATCTCCGAAAATAAGATGTAGTGTCGAATCTCCGAAAATAAGATGTAGTGTCGAATCTTGTAGTGATATCTTGTAGTGGTACAACCAGACAAGATGAGTGCAAAAAGAAAAAGTTATTCTGTTGAGTACAAGAAAGGAATTGTGGAGGACTCCCGAGGCAAGAATCTTACGGCTTTTTGCAAAGAGAAGAAGTTGGATATCCGAATGGTCCAAAAATGGCGTGCAGAAAACGATAATCTCAGTCTACAGGTGGACAGAGGAAATGCTAAGAAGCGCAAGTGTGGTTCAGGTAGGCAACCTTTATTTTCTGTAATAAAAATAAGACACCCCCCGAAAATAAGCCATAGTGTGATTTCTTGAGGAAAAAAAAATATAAGACGGTGTCTTATTTTCGGGGAAACACGGTACTTAAAAAAAAAAAAAAAAAGTATTGGTACTCGTAAAAAAATTGTATTGGTGCATGCCTGATTTTTGAGATCAACCTACTAAACATCTGTCTATTAGCTGATGAGCTGCTAACTCTAGGAACTTTTCTACTGCAGACGGATGTGCCCTTTTGCACACTGGTTTACTGTAAACTTTCTTAGAGATTAAAATTAAAGCGGAGGTTCACCCTAAATATAAGATCTCCCATGCGATCCAGCATACTGGCGTCAGCGCCAGTATGCTGGGTTTTTTTTTTTTAATCGCACACTTACTGTATTATGGTGGAATTCCTTTTTTGTCCCCCGCGGTGGACGGCTCTAGTATTGCTCGTCACATCTTCCTAAAATACCCGATATGGACTCGGGTAATCTCGGCGAAAATGCGGCGCCTGCGCACAGACCTAGGAGCTGACTGCGCAGGCGCCGTATTTCTCCGAGTCCTATTTCGGAGGGCGTGACGCGCCATAGCCGTAGGACTCGGAGAAATACGGCGCCTGCGCAGTCAGCTCCTAGGTCTGTGCGCAGGCGCCGCATTTTCGCCGAGATTACCCGAGTCCATATCGGGTATTTTCGGAAGATGTGACGCGCTATACTGGCGCCGTCCACCACGGGGGACAAAAAAGGAATTCCACCATAATACAGTAAGTGTGCGATTAAAAAAAAAAAACCAGCATACTGGCGCTGACGCCAGTATGCTGGATCGCATGGGAGATCTTATATTTAGGGTGAAATACCGCTTTAAAAACACAAACACACACATCCAAGTTGCATTTTTGCCAATGCGCCGAGACTTTATTTTTTCCATTAGGCAGAATTTTCATTTATTTTAGCCACTGAAATCAACGTGCCTAGCGATTAGGTGCGCTAAGCCTCATTTAATGCTTTTATGCCCGGAATCTCCTCTCCTGAACATAAATTCTTTTGTGTTTAGGAAAGGAGATTTGACTGCCTCTAAAACCAGGAGTCTCAAACTGGAAGCCCCTCCACCTGTTGCGAAACTACAAGTCCTATCCTGCCTCTGCCTGTGGGAGTCATGCTTGTAACAGTCAGCCTTGCAATGCCTCATGGAACTTGTAGTTTTGTAACAGCTGGAGGGCCACCAGTTTGAGACCCCTGCGCTAAATGCTGCAGCTTCTAAACTCCTCTAAATGTCTGTGTGTTCAAATACACTGAAGTACAGTGAAATGCCAAATAATCCTTTAGCCATCAGTCACAATGCAGTGCCTGGTGTCCTTACCCTCAACTTCCGGTTCAGTATTTTTATTTCACGCTCCATGTCATGTTTCTGATCCTGCAGCTTTTTTACAGTATCTGTAGGGTAAAGAGGAAAACAGTAAGTAGGGGATGCAAATAACAGTAAATTATTTTCAATGGTACATAATCCACTTATAGTGAGCTAATGTTTTTCCAAAGTTAAAACCCTGGGGATAGATGTATATAGACAAAGGTGTAAAAGGAAATAGAAAATGTTCAGATTTACACTAATAGCCACATGTGTAACATGACTTGACACCTCCTCTGGGTAACATTTCTGCCCGATGACAAGTGTTAAAGCTGCAACCTTATTGTTCCAGTCACGGAGACAGACGAGCTTAAGACAAATGTCACGTACAGGACAGGATGTCACCTAAAGACCGTTCGTAACTATGTCATTATAAGCTGCTGTCACTCTGCTTCGGAAACACTGTAATTAGGACAATGGCCTTTTGAAGAGATAAGTGAATATACATTTGGCGTACAGTAAATTAAAGCTTCACTCCAGTCTCTTTTTTTTGTTTAGTGCAAAGAAGAATAGGGCAAAGAGGAGGCGGCCTGGCGGTGATCCTCAAGACTCATCTTACGATCACCAAACCAGTCCGCCAAAACCCTCTTCCATTCATGGAAACCCTACTCTACAACTTCAAGCAAGTTCAAAGGAGACCGTCCACATTCTGCTCTGTTAGGCCGCCCGGCCCAAAATCGCAGCTGCTATCATCATGGACGGATTTCTTCTCCACTTATACCCTCAACAGCAAACACCTGTTGCTGCTCGGGGATTTCAATCTCTGGGCCAACTCCTCACAGGACCCCATTGCCGACGCCTGTATTGACCACCTGGAAGGATTAGGATTGCAGCAACTAGTATGTGGGCCCACACATGCTTCAGGTCACACACTTGATCTTATTTTCAGACAAGCTCTGGAAATAAAAATTTGGGAAAATGAAAAATTGCCATGGACAGATCACCATGCAATTACCTTCAATATTTCCACAATCCCCCCCGCAACAAAAACATCAAATCCAGTGACAACACACTGGACTAGATGTCAGAAGAAGCTCCACTCGGAACTCTTCAAAACCACTTTAAGGAAAAAAATAGAAACAACTCCGCCGCATCAAACGGCCGTTGAAACATTGGAAGCCATAAACTCGGCCATGCTAAGTCAGCCGACTTGGTAGCCCGAAGCGACGAACCCGCATCCGGAAAACCAACCGCAGCTGGTTTACAACCAACTTCGTTACTGAAGCAAGAACGCAGAAGGGCCGAATCTGCCTGGAAAAGATGTTCTTCAGAGCTAAACCTATCCATCTACAAGGCGACTACAAGAAAATACCACAAAGGAATTTTCCAAGCCAAGAAAAATTATTTTTCGGAGGCTATCAACGGCGCCCTAAACCGCCCCCGCGAACTTTCAGATGGTCACCCAGCCATGAAGCCAGGAGCATTGAAACCCCCATGGACACACAAGAATTTTGAATGAACATCGGATTACTTCATTAATAAAATCGAGGTGATCCGTGAAAGCATTCAGAAAACAATTCCCCCCTCAGCCCCCCCTGCAGCCTCTCACACAACACCCATAGTAATTCTTCTATATCAGGTAAGTTCGCCCTGGACCCATCTCCATCGAGCCACTAGAATGTCATTTGTCTCTGCGTATAGCACAGCGCCAAATGAGTTATCCCCACTAAACTGCTGAGGAATGCGCCGACATTCTGGCTCCTCCCACACGCAGCTTATCAACCAGCTTTCTTGGAAGGCTAGTGCCCTCACAGTTGAAAGAGGGTGTAATCCAACCCATCCTGAAGAAACCCTCCCTGGACCCCAAGATCCACTCCACCGCCGTCCCATAACAGCCTCAACGTACTCTCAAAGATAATGGAAAAAGTAGTGGTACAACAGCTGCAACAGATCTAATCCCACAAGCTACTTGCCCATTGCAATCAGGCTTCCGTCCCGGACACGGGACAGAAACAGCATTACTGAAAGTTGGGACGATGTTCCAAGGCCGCAGACGAAGGAGAATCTTGTCTTCTAGTTCTGTTGGACCTAAGTGCCGCTTTCGACACTGTAGCACAATCTGTTACTGACTCGGCTTGCTGAAGTAGCCAGAGTGCAGAAGGCGATCACTTGGTTCTCCTCTTTTCTGGAAAACCGATCGCAAACAGTGATTAGGACCTTTCACGTCTGACAAACGCACAGTAACATGCGGAGTCCCTCAAGGATCGCCTCTGTCACCAGTGCTGTTTAACATATATCTTCGCCTCTCTTTGAGATTATCAGCAGCCAAAAACTGCTCTACCACTCATATGCAGATGACACACAACTTATTTCCGCATCTGAACAGACAGGATCACCACCTCAATCTAGAGACATTTCTCTTTGATAGAGCGTCAAAGAGTATCTTAAACTCATGGAGCGAAAACAGAACTTCTCCTGTTTCACGCCACGTATGAATCAACTTTCAACAGCAGACCCCCCCGCCCATCTGGGCAACTCATCACCCCTAGCCGTCAAAAGCAGGGGTCATTTGACTCCTTTATGCAATGGACGCACAAATGGGTCAGTAGTCAGCGGATCTCACCATCTGCTGCGCCTACTACGCAGACTCACTCCGTTCATCCCTAAAGAAGATTTAGCGGTCGTGGTGGGAAATTGTTAACTCCAGCTGGATTGTGCAAATGCCCTTTACCTCGGCCTCCCCAAGTACCAAATCGCTCGTCTGATGTTCAGAATACGGCCGCCAGACTGGTGACTGGGAAAAAACCTGGAATCCATCTCACCTTCACTGGACCTTCATTGGCTGAGTCAAAGACAGAATCGCTTTTAAAGCTCTCTGTCTTACACATAGATTCATGGGAATGCCCCCCTATTTATGCAAATAATAAAAGCGCATTCCCAATCGCGTTTTGCGATCCACAATCAGAACCTGCTCCAGGTTCAAACAACTTCAAGTCCAAGGGAGAAAGGAGATTCGCGATCCAAGGTCCCACTTGGAACGCTTTACCAACCAGCATTGTTGGAGGAGAACACTAGCATTTAGGAAAAAGGTCAAGACTTTTCCTTTTGAGATAAAGAGACAGGAACAACAAGCGCCCAGAGGCGATTCAGTTCGCATGTGCCGCGCTAAAAGTTTTCATACATTCATTCATTCATTCAAGAAGACATTTGTCACGCTGATAATTAATACAGTGTTTACAGATATATATTTTTGCACACATTCTACACGTCGTCATCTTAAAGAGACGCCGTCACCTTGCGTAGTCAGGGCAAAGTTCAGTGTCTGTGCAAAGGATCCCTGCACCCAACCCATTGGCACTGACTTCGCCGGTGCTCCCCCACAATACTTAGTGTCAGCTGCCAAGTCATGTGACAGTGCTCAGACTTAGTGATTGGCTACTAGAGCCTAGAACTGTCATTAGAGAGCAGGTCACGTGCTCCTCCATGCCCGGGAGAGAACAGGCACCAGGGAAATCCTTTGCAAAGACACCATTACTTTGTCCTAAACACACAGCACAGCAACTGGATCACATAGTATTAGTGTACCATGCAATCCAGAGCAGGGAAATGCACTGCATTTGTGATCTGCATTTGGAGCGTCAGTAACATTGACACGTCTGCAGACCTCAACTGCCGTGCATTTTGAATGCAGTGTAGGAAAAAGCACACGGAACAAGTGCATCATGCACCTTGTTTTGATGTGAACTGGCCCTGGAGGACCCCTGAACCTTCATTTCATTTACACTTTCAACAAAGCCACAAACAGAACAGACTTCACTTGTACACTTCTCCAGATAGACAGTGTTTAAACATACATAGTACTACACATCTGTTCATTAGGAAGCATATGTGGATCTATCCCTCAGATTTCATTATGGGTGTGAACCTGGTATAACCAATAATCTCTAACGGGCTCTTGGCAGTCAACTGGACTTTCCTCTTTAGGAACACGGTGAACTCAATGGGCTCATGTTCTGAAGTATGGATAAGAAAAGGATAATAAAAGGAGAAAGTAGAGGGACTGCACCTTTCCCAACCAGGCATGTGTTGAAGTTGGGCTGAAATAAAGCATACCCAAGGGTTAAAGCTGCAAGTACTCTATATTAGTTCACCCTTTAAATTGCATTAGTGAAATAAAAAAAAAGTCCACTTATTGTTTAATTGCGCAGGTATTAACATGATTATTATTTTATTACACTGATCACTGACGCTATAGCCGTCTAGTTCACGCGCGCGGGACTCAGGGGGGGGGGCGCGGGACTCAGGGGGGGGTGGGGGCGCGGTACTCGGGGGCGGGGGGGATGGGCGCGCGGGCCCCCTAGTGGCCGCAAAAGGAGCCGACGTATAGCTACGACCTGCCGGAGTAAAATGACGGCGGCTGGTAGGCAAGCAGTTAAAGCGGAGGTTCACCCAAAAATCAACTATCTGCCATTAGATCCAGCATACTGCTGACATCTGCAGTATGCTGGGGTTTATTTTTTTATTTTTTGTACTTATCGTTATATCAGGCTTTGTTATCCGGCTCCGAGCGGTGATTCCTTCCGGGTATAGGCTTTCCTAAGACCAGTGTAGTTGATTGATGGGGCTGCTAAAGCGCGTCACGCCTTCCGAAAATACCCGAAGTGACACTCGGGTGTTTACGGCGCCTGCGCAGTCAGCTCTACACGGCAGGCGCAGGCGCCGTATAGCGCCGTAAACACCCGAGTGTCACTTCGGGTATTTTCGGAAGGCGTGACACGCTTTAGCAGCCCGTCAATCAACTCAGCTTGTCTTAGGAATGCCTATTCCCCGCAGGAATCCCCGCTCAGAGCCGGATAACAAAGGCTGATAAAACGATAAGTGCAAAAAAAAAAACAGCATACTGCAGATGTCAGCAATATGCTGGATCTAATGGCAGATAGTTGATTTTTGGGTGAACCTCCGCTTTAAAATACAAAGTATATCTGAAATTTAGGTAAACAATATGCATTCATACTTTTTGTTCCCTGTAGTGTATGGAATAAAAATAACAAAATGTTTTCTGACTTATGTTCAGAAAAAGTAAGACGGCAAATCAGACATACTGTAACCGACACCAAGATACTGAGGCAATTACTGGCACAACATCACTGGAAACATCTCGGATTTTTATTCAACAAGGTTTCAGACAGTGATATATAAATAACCATTATTCAATAGGTGCATCAAAATATGGAAGCAGTTATACAAATGCTGCTAGAGAAAATTGAGTACTGTCCGTGATAGTGCAAATAATAAAAAAAGTATCACGGACAGTACTCAATTTTATCTGTCACAATTGCACTAATATGGCTACAATCACATCAAGTACAAATGCTGCTCAAATGATTACCTAAAACATGAGACAGTAAAGTATATGTGTAGAGTGAATATTCTATATTAGGGCACCGACTACACCCAAATATTACAACACGTTTTCATGTCACAATGTTGCTGCTTTTATTTTTAAAAAGACCCAGTCTGCAGTATAACACAGATGTGGGCCGTGGCTTTAAGAACTCATGCTACATGGTTTTTAACTCCCATTTTTGTTAATTTCCCTTACCAGTTAATTGATACAAAAAAAACAAACAAATGACTGCAGTTTTTTATATGTATATATATATATATATATATATATATATATTTGCAAATCAATTACTGTACTGGGAAAAAAAATGCTAAAACTGGGAACTGCATGCTCAACATTCAACCACAGTGCTACCTGGTGGTGAACTTGGTCAATTACAGTGCAAGTCACTTGGGTCTACATATAAAGCATAGAACTTGACAACTTTCATAGTATTTGATGGAGAACCATCCTTGTGAAAGTGTTTCCAATGGGTGCGATTGATTTTTCGCCAGGGAATGTTTGTGGAAGTCACATTCTCCGCTTGAAGAATGCAAAATCTGGTGCGGCTGTGCATGGTAGCCAATCAGGTTGTACCTTCAGCTTGGTAATTAGGCTTTGACAGTAAAAACCTGGAAGCCGATTGGTTTCCATGCAGAGCAGCACCAGATTTTGCACTCTCCAGTTTTAGTAAATCAAACCCTAAGCGTTCTTGTGTCAGTTTTAGTTATTCAGGGCCTGCAAGGCACAACATCTGACAAACTCATGAAAACTCCTTAAAGAAACTTTGCCACGGACACCTTAAAATTGTAAAGATGTAGGCTGAACTTCAGGCAGATGAAAGTATTTAATTGAATGCAGTTCTGTATTTTATATATCATTAACCACTTCATTACTGGGCACTTAAACCCCCTTTGTGCCCAGACCAATTTTCAGCTTTCAGCGCTGATGCATTTTGAATGACAATTGCGCAGTCATACAACACTGTACCCAAATTATATTTTTATCATTTTTTCCCCACAAATAGAGCTTTCTTTTGGTGGTATTTGATCTGCGAAAAAGACAGAAAATTTTGAAAAAAAAACACAATATTTTTTACTTTTTGTTATAATAATATTCCAATTTTAAAAAAAAAAAATATTTTTCCCTCAGTTTAAGCTGATACATATTCTTCTACATATTTTTGTTAAAAAAAAATAATAATAAATCGCAATAAGCGTTTATTGATTGGTTTGCGCAAAAGTTATAGCGCCTACAAAATAGGGGATAGATTTAGGATTTATTTTTTACTAGTAATGGCAGAGATCTGCGATTTTTTTTTTGTCAGGCCTGCGATATTGCGGCGGACATATCGGACAGTTTTGACACAATTTTGGAACCATTCACATTTATACAGCGATCAGTGCTATAAAAATGCACTAATTACTGTATAAATGTGACTGGCAGGGCAGGGGATAACACTAGGGGGTGAGGAAGGGGTTAAATGTATTCCCTGGGTGTGTTCTAACTGTGTAGGGGGAGGGGGGTGACCGACGCTGTGTCCCTATGTACAAGGGACACAGATAGGTCTCCTCTCTCCCTGACAGCACGTGGAGCTCTGTCTTCACACACAGAGCTCCACGTCGCTGTTGTCACCTGCTGGGACTGCCGATCGCGTGTACGCGCGGACATCGCGGCCGCCAGGCACACACATCGGCTTCCCAGCCTGTTTACCAGCTGCGCACCCACCAGCGGCGCACGCGGGTAATGTAAACAAAAGCCGTCCAAAGACGTCCACCTGCCACTTCAGGTTGGCGCTGTGGACGTCTTGACGATAGCGCCGACCTGAAGTGGTTAAGTCCCAGTTCACACTTTTGCAGTGCAGGAAACTGCATACGACTCGGACAGGCATAGATTCTTTGCAGTGTAATTTCAGCCCATTAATTTTGTTTGGCTCAAGACAAAAGATGCAGGCACACACTCACGCAAACCGATTCAGCCAATCGCAAACTGATATTGGAGTATCCTTAACTTAACATTGACACCGTATCAGTGTGAACTGTAATTATTTATTGGACGAAGCACAAGAAACTGAATTTCACATGAGATCAGCCTCTCAAAATCTCCTGTATAGCACTTTTTGCTGCAGTACTAATGTGCTAACAAGAGACTAGCCTGATAGCAAGAAAGAGCAGGGTGACAAAGATGAGCCGATGGGGGCACCCACTCATTGAATTTGGACCAGTTAATCTGAACCTGGTTGAAGCTCGCTCAGTAAATGGCCAGCTTGAATCTCCTGCCCTGCCAGACAAGTCCATGTTATATGAAAAAGCTGTGTAAATTTGAAAACTGGATGGACAGAAAAAAGAAAAAAACTGACAGCTCCCCACATGCATTAAGGTGAAAAACCTTTTGTGCTGCAGCACATCCCCCCCCCCCCCCAGACCCCCCCTTTTTTTTTACCCAAACCCGATCATTCCAGCAACGGGGAAGAGCACAGCATCTCCAGCTGCTGTCTTGGGTCCTCATTGGATAGATTGATAGCAGCAGAAGCTATTGGCACCCGTTGCTGTCAACCAAATCCAGTAACACAGGAGCTGGGGGCGGGGCCGAGTCCTGCTTTCTGTATCAATGGAAGCAACAGCAGGATCAGGAGCATGCCCACACGAGTGTCTCCATGGAAAGTGGCTTTTCTTGAGTGCCCCCACGGAGAGGAGGAGCCAGGTGTGCTGTGTGGGGGCTCCAGAAAAGGAGGACCAGGGCCACTCTTTGCAAAACCCTTGCAAAGTATGACGTTTGTTATTTAAAAAACAAAGGTTTACAATCACTTTAAGTTTGAATAAGAATGACCATGTGGAAGAAAATCATTTCACATTAGCAAGCAAAAACAACTTACTCTCTAGATCAGATATGATGAGGTTGTCATGTAGCTTCACAGCTCTGTGCTGCTCTACTTCATCTTCCAGTTCAAAAATGGTCTCCTTCATGTCACTGCGTTCGGTCTCCTTCTCCTCCAATTCACCCCTCACCTTATCAAGTGTCAGTGTTAGTTCTGACACCTGCTTTTGTGCTTCTTCACGAAATGCTCTATATTCATCTTCCAGCTAAAGAAGTCAATAAAAAAAAGTCAGGAGCAAATGCCTAAGAAATACTACAGCACATCTTACCAAATAAAACAGTTTACATCGAGAACCGGTAACGGCACCGATCCATTTCATAGAATATGCAACATTATAAAACATTTATACCGCCCAGCATCAACATTCTTACCTTGTCAAAGGCATCTTGCATACGTCTGAGATCATTCTGTACATGCACCAACTCCTCCTGCAAGTTCCCAGCCAGAGTTTCTGCTTTTTCTTTATCGGAACGTACACTTTCCAGTAGGTTCTGGATGTGAGATGCATCATCAGAGCTGTGAATAGAGTATAGCTCTGCAACTCGTTGCTTCTCCTGCTCTAACTGGGACTTAAGACGTGTACATTCAGCCTGTTCGGCATTGAGGGATGCTTTATACTCCTCTAGAGTGACTGCCAATGCTTGCTTTGCATGTTGCTCAGCTTCAGCAATGCGCTCCATGTGGTGGTTTCGCTCCTTAAGTGCACGAATCACATCCTGAGCATCCTTGTTATCTTGCTCTGCCATCTTAAGAGTGTTGCTCAAGTGTTGCTGGACACCCAACAACTGCTCTCGCTCAAAGCGACTGCTGTCTACCAATTCCATATATCTCTGCTCGAGCTCCAAGTAACGGCTACTTTTAAGGTCATCATCCAAAGAGTACTGTACATGGTGCTCATCAAGAAGTGCTCGTGCATACTCCAACTGGCGGCTGAATTGTTCCAACTTGTCACTCTGTTGGCAAAGAGAATCCATCAAGATGACCTTCTCTTCACCCAGCCGTTCATTTTCGCTATTTAGCTCCTGTGTGATCTGCTGCAAGTCAGCCAGCTCCTGAAGAGTAGCTTGCAGCTCCTCAGCTGTGCTATGTTGGTTCTCCTCCATTTGGTGAATCCGCTCTGTTAGACAAGCCACCGACACCTCACTCACATTGCCACTGCTACCTTTTCGTGATCGTTCAGTGCTTGGTAGGCCTTCTGATTCAGACGACGAAGATGGGGCATCCAAAGCATCATCACTAGAGGTGAGGGGCTGGTAAACTTCGCTGCATTCACTATCTAAATTATCCATAGAACTACTCCTCCTCTCACCAGTCAGGGTGCTCTCATCCTGGCTCAAGAGGTCCTCCATAGATCCAGGAGCAGAGCCCTCCACTGATGAGGCCAAAGTGCCTCCTCCACAGTCACTGTGGCTGCCAGCAGCCATATCCATGGATTGGTAACAGTAAAGTTTCTCTGTAACATCAACCTGTTGACCCAATGAAAAGCCCAATGCATTTAGCCGATCCTTAAGCATTCTGTTCTCACTTTTCAACTGCTGCAGTTCTTCCCGCACTACAGCATTCTGCTCTTGTAACTGCATTACAGGAGGATCCTCAGGACTCTTGTCAGAGATGTCATGACCTAGCTGTGCTTTGATGTCTCTTAATTCAGTACGAAGTATCAAAATCTCAGAATCTTTGTTTTTGGCCAGACTAAGCAGGTCCTTCACCTTGGCTTCAAGAGCAACACGATCACTGATCTGGTTATCCGATTTGGATTTACTCATACGTAAAACATCTGACTCTGCACGAGCTCGAGATCGCTTAACTGAGGCAGTCACTTCTCCTGTGTTAACACCAGATCCTTGTGGTTTTTTGCTAGCATTCACACGAGATCTGTCTCTGACCCTTTCTCGAGAAGATCCTGCTTCCTTCGGTCCAGATGAGCCACTTTTTTTACTGATGGAGTTACTACCTGTGTGGAGCAGACAAACATAGCAATACTAAATGAAAAGCGTAAATGACGCACACTGAAGTTTAACAAAATTATACAAAATGAATTAGCATATTTAAGTGAAACTGTGCTCAGACTATGTACAGTATTTACATATTCCTAACAGGCAGTATAAGTACTTTAAAAACAAGCCACCATTTACCTCTGTAACTATATGCATTGGGAGTAGATTCATTGTCACAGAGGCACTAAAAATCACAACTCCTCTCTTCTTTTCTATGAAGAGCAAAAATATGACAACTTACCAGCCTTCTAAAGTAAACACACCTTTCTTTATAGTCTTTGTTCTGATATTTGAGATTGAAGTACAAGCAGCTAAAAATGTCAGAAAGGGTTTTTTTTTTTTTAAGCAGTTTTTTTGCCAACCGAGACTATGTAAATAATTTAAGGTCCATAGTCTGGGCACAGGTTTACTTTAAAGTCTGCAAACATAAAGCATGCACTCACCCTGCACTTAAATTATGTCCTAAATAAACTCATACTACTAGTCCACCGGTATTGCTGCTTTATGCCTAATCGGCACATAATCAAAGAGACCTTGGTGCAGAGATGGTTGTTCTGGTGAAAAGAAAAAAAACTGTAAAACTTGTGACTTTTCACGGCACCTGATTTGCTTGTTTGGCAGGGGTGTCGATTATCCAAACAGATTTTGCCATTTGCCCAAATAAGGATTGGAACACAATTTACAAGTATGGTTAGTCTTACCATGACAAATTTCTACATTTAATATGGTAATAGGAGTATGGCTGTTTGGCTGATCTGTAACAACTTGAACCAATTCCTCAACATGAGAAAACAGCACCCAATAAACAACATTACAGGGTCTAATTCTCTACTGCTCTAAATTGCCTGGTAAATCTGAAGTCAATTTATAGGTAATTAGGGTCTGAGCAAACCACTCAATGATTTCAGCATGTATATATTTTTACCTGCACTGCTTTTGGCCCTTCCATCTGTTCCACTCATTGTTGCCCCAGAACTCGGGTTTGTTGCAGCACTGTTTTTCTTCACTTTTACACTGTTGCTTGTGGGTGGTACACCAGCCATTCCAGACAGGAGATCATCATTACTTTTAGCCTAAAAACAGATAATAAACTGGTAAGCATTATTGTATTACTATAAAGAATGCTAGACTTCTAAACCTTACTCTGGTAAGGACTTGTCCAATTCTACTCCCCAGGGATTATTATTATTCAGGATTTCAGCACACACAATCCCACTTTCTCAGATTATCTAAACCCTAACGATCAGGGCCCTCCGATTCCTCCTGTATTGAATGTAATGTAACTATACTGTCTGCCCTCACATTGTAAAGCACTGCGCAAACTGTTGTGCTATATAAATAGTGTAGAATAAACTAGCAATAGTCACTGTGTTCTCCTGGCACAGACAGGTCACCGTGCTGTCGCAATCCCACCCCCCCCCCCCCACCCCCCTCTCCCTCACCCACATTAGAGATTTGAACAATTTTCTTTTCAGAAACCCATGGCTGCAGGAAAAAAAATTGCATCATCTATGCCAAGCTTAAAGTATAGTGCACCACATACAACTGCTGGGTTTTTTTCTTTTAAGAAATAGTGCTTTTTAAACTTTTTTTCTATCTCAATGATGCTGATCTTCTCTAGCCTCCTAGCTCCTGGTGCCACAGTTGATTTTCGTCTGCAACCAAAGTCTATGCGAGAGGGTAACAATGCAGAACAGCAAATGAGACATGACACAGCACTGTCACCCTTTACCAGAAAGTGCCTGAACAAAGACATTCATTGGCAGGATCATTTTGCTGAAAGCTGGAGATGTAAAAAGACTGAACGTTAATTTTGAAATTGCATTAAGCCCAGGTTCACACTGGGTACGATTTAGTTCGATTTGAGATGCGATTTCACATGTGAAATCACATCTCAAATCGGCGGCAATTGCCGACAATGACACCGTCCTAATCGGTGCGACGCCGCATCTGCGGCGCTGCACCGATTTCAAAAAGTAGTTCCTGTACTACTTTTTGCGATTTCAGGACGCGATTTACATTGACATGCACAGATGTCTCCTAAATCGCGCCGAAATCGGGACTGCCAGAGGGAGTGAAATCGCGCAATTTCACTCCCACAGGCCAGTGTGAACCAGGGCTAACATATAAAAGATCATATGAAAGTTTAGTGATTGATTTTTGTATTTTTAAAATTAGGTGTAAACTCAAATCAACTGGAAACTTGAAAAATAACCAGTCATTTGGAAATAACTTTGCAGGCTTATGTATGAAATAGTTTCATTTGCCTCCTTATTTAGCTTTAGTTACTTTGCCTAAGGCCTCATTTACACATGGATCTGTTCAGGTCCGTCTGTCAGTTTTTCAGGCGGACCTGAACGGGCGCTCCATGCATGTCTACGGAGCGTCGGATGTCAGCGGAGACATGTCCACTGACATCCGACCTGATCCGATCCGCTAAAAACAAACGTATGGGGCACACGTCCCCATCCGTCCATGCGGATCGGATCGGGTAAGATCTGATGAAACCGGACTCTGGACATGTTGTCCGTTTTCATCAGATCGCTTCATAGAGGACAGCGGGGCTCGACAAGCTCCTCCCCGCTCAATGAGCAGCTTGTCATCCGTAGGCTCAGCGGAGATCTGCAGACTGATCTCCCGCTGAGCTGGCGGACTCCATCGGAGTCGGCCATGTGTGAATGAGGCCTAAATTGTCCAGGTCTGACTCCTCAAGGCAACTGGCAGACTCTTCAGGTGATTGCTTACGCACAGCCAAATTTGTAAAGCTAAACAAGGACAAAATGCAATATATTTTATCTAGGAAATGTAAGAAAATTTAGCATTTTTAACAATTTAGACTGAATATTGAGTTTCTTGAATGTGTTGGATAGAACTGCATTAATACTAATACTAACTCCATTTTCCACTAACCCAGTACAAAATCTCTTTACTGTACAGATAATTAACTACCAAAAATCCTCTCGCTTTTTCTAAAATAGGGAACTTTGCTTACTCTGTCATGGCTAAAAATCTAGCATTAAGCACCTTAATGCATTGTTACAGTAGCTGTCAATGCACACATGCTCATGCGATTTACAACAGATCGCAGTGCAGTGAAAGGCAACTTACTGAGGATGCCTTTTGTTGTCTTCTAGCAAGAGACATGCAGACTGCTTAATTGGGTATACTTTCTGTCACAACGGTGCACACTGATGTGAACAGGGTCTTAGTAGCAAGCCATGCAATATTTGAGGACGTAAAGGGAGAGTGGCGGGGGCTGTCAACTTAGCAGCTCAAAAACCAAAGAAAGAACCACAACTGACAATGAGCATTTTTATAGGCAAATCAAGGAAAGAAAAAAGAAAAAATATCAATAAAAAAACTAAAATATATCTGCAAAACCTATACTGCTTAAAATGTGAAAATGTACTGAAGGAGGAACCACTTTAAATAAAAGAAAATAGCATATTGACTTACCAGTAAAATCAGTTCTCGGAGTACAGCAAACAAACTTTTTACAATGATTATTATTAGGTTACATGCAGCTACCTGCAGAGACATCACCCTAGAAAACCCCATCACTTTCAGTTTACATCAGTTTTGTAGCAATCAATAGGGAGATCAAAAGTACAGAGGGGAGGGTCCTGTGTCCTTTACTACACTATTACAAATCTATTTTTACTGTTTAGTAAAAACAAAATAAAAAATTCTCATGATTGTACAGTAGAGGACACAGGCTTCTTTAAGACTATGTCTGGGATATCCAAATGAAGACCGAGCGGCGGGCAACACAGCAAAAAAGGGCTTGCATAACTAACAGATTAAAAAAAGGGATCAACAGACACAATGAGCACCTTACACCTGAACGTTGCATCAGAGGAGGCTTGAACATCCACCCATTAAAACTTAAACGTGTGTACAAAAGCCCCGGTGGCAGCCTTGCACGTCTCAGAAACAGATGTCTGATGCTTAAACGCCCATTAAGCACCAACTGACCTAGAAAAATGTGTTTTGAACAGGAAAGTTAGGTACTTGATCCTCCAAACTATAGATCATAATGAGAATGTGTCTGATTCAGCTAGAAATGGTGGAATGAGAGAAAGGGAGAACCTCAGGAAGAACAAAATGCCAATCCAAATTCCTAAAAGAGGCAGTAGCTGAAAGCTAAACCCTCTCTGAACACACCACATTAAAGACAGACACCTTCAGGAGAAAGGAGGCTTAAGGCCTCAAGACAACCTTGTCCAACACTAAGACTCCTTGAAAGATAAGGCCGATAACTCACAGACCCCCCTTTTCTGAGGTAGGGGTAATGTCAGACAAAAGAATATCCCTGAGATGCTAAAAAAATACAAGGGTAACAAATAGGGGGAGAGATGCGAGATACCCCAGAACTAAGGTTTTACCTAAAGAGTGAGAGGCCAACGATCTTAAACAGAACAGACCAAGTATTTTCTAGTTTGAAAGTCCCTAACAAACAAATAAGCTCATAGGTGCGATATACTTTATAAGAAGTTGACGTCTTAGCCTTCAAAAAAGTATGGACAACAAGATCAGAAGTTGAGTTTCCTTAGATGACCAAGTTCCCTGTACCAAGTCGTTGCACGTGAGATTATCCTTCACAGAGGCTATGAGGGGACTTGTTGAGGTAAGAGCTGGTTAAAGAACTGCCCATTCTCTAAGGCATGGGTACTCAACCTGTGGCCCTCCAGCTGTTCCAAAACTACAAGTCCCATGAGGCATTGCTAGGCTGAACAGTTACAAGCATGACTCCCAAAGGCAAAGGCATGATGGGACATGTAGTTCTGAAACATCTGGAGGGCCACAGGTTGAGCACCCATGCTCTAAGGAAACGTTCCTCAATGGGATATTGTTGAGTGAAATGTTTTTGAGGGAGAGGAAAAAAAAATCTCTGGATAAGGCCAACCTCCACATAGAACAGGTTTAACCAGCACATGCACCAGAAAGGTCTTAGATGGTGTACGGAACCTTAAGAAACCCATAACGGAAATCATCCAGTAAGAGGAAAAAGAACTTCAATAAAATAAGGTAGGCTTCTTCCAATAGAGAAAAGAGGTCCATTAGCTGCATATAACATATAAACCAGTTGTAATGATTGGAAGATGTCTGTGTCCTATACTGTACAATTAGGAAATGTAGTGTGTATACACACACAGACAGCGCATTCGTAAAGTATTGAGACTGCCTTCACTTTTTTTCAATTTTGTTATGTTGCAGCCCAGTGTTACAATTTTTTACTTTTTTTTCTGAATAATCTACACTCAGTACCCCATAAGGACAAAGTGAAAACAGGATTTTAAAAATGTTCGCTGCAATGTTGCAGTCCCGCTAAAAAAAAAAAAATCGCTGATCAACGCCATTACTAGTAAAAAAAAATAATAACGCCATAAATCTATCACCTATCTATCACCTATTTTGGGTGCTTCAACAAAATGCTAAGTCAAGAGTTTGAATACTTACGTTCATGTGATACATCTGTTTTTTCTTTTACAAAGAGTTTTATTGATAATAATTGCAACTTTACAGCTTAAAGCGGATGGCCCATTAAAAAAATATATTAAAAGCCAGCAGCTACGAATACTGCAGCTGCTGACTTTTAATATTAGGACATTTACCTGTCCTGGAGTCCAGCGGCGTCTGCAGCAGAGGACGAGCGTTCGCTCGTCTCTCTGCTGCTCCCCCCTCCATCCACGTTGAGGGAACCAGGAAGTGAAGCGCTCCGGCTTCACTGCCCGGGTCTCTACGGCGCAAGCGCGATTCGCACTGCGCCCGCCGATTGGCTCCCGCTGTGTGCTGGAAGCCGAGAGTTCCCAGCACATAACGGGAAAAACCCGCCTTTTGCCCGAGACTGGTCTAAAGACAGGTATTTGCACCCCCCCTCCCCCCTGAAAGGTGTCAAATGTGACACCGGAGGAAGGGAGGGTTCCGATCAGTGGAACTTCACTTTGGGTGGAGATCCGCTTTAACATTGAGAAAAATACATCATGGATAAACATGACATATATCAGTTTTTTCTTTTTAATAAAATCACAGACATTTAACCACTTGACCACTGGGCACTTAAACCCCCTTCCTAACCAGACCAATTTTCAGCTTTCGGTGCTCTCACAATTTGAATGACAATTACTCAGTCATACAACATTGTACCCATTTGAAATTTTTGTCCTTTTTTTCACACAAATAGAGCTTTCTTTTGGTGGTATTTGATCACCTCTGGGTTTTTTATTTTTTGTGCTATAAAAGAAAAACGACTGAAAATTCTGTAAAAAACAAAAAAACAAAAAACAAACTTGTTTCTGTCATATTAGCAGGTTACTTCTCACACACAGCATATGCATACCACAAATTACACCCCAGAAACACATTCTGCTATTCCTCCCGAGTATGGTGATACCACATGTGTGGGACTTTTACACAGCGTGGCCACATACAGAGGCCCAACATGCAGGGAACGCCATCAGGCGTTCTGGAACACCCAGACCAATTCTGACATTTCTCTCCTACATGGAAAAATCATAATTTATTTGCTGGAAAATTACATAGAACCCCAAAACATTATATATGCTTTTTTAGCAAAGACCCTAGAAAATACAATGGCGGCCGTTACAACTTTTTATCTCGTACGGTATTTTCGCAGAAATTTATTGAACGCGTGTTTTTTAAAAAAATGTTTTGTGCTTAAAACAAAACAAAACAGTAAAGTTAGCCCAATTTTTTTTCATAATGTGAAAGATGAAGTTACGCCGAGTAAATAGATACCCAACATGTCACACTTCAAAATTGCGCACACTCGTGGAATGGCGCCAAACTTCGCTACTTAAAAATCCCCATAGGCGGTATTGCAGAGTATCGCGCAGGGTATTGCAGAGTATTGGGGTATTGCAAAGTATCATGCAGGGGATTGCCGAGTACTGGGGGATTGCCGAGTACTGGGGGATTGCCGAGTACTGGGGGATTGCCGAGTACTGGGGGATTGCAGAGCCGGGATGGATTGAGGGATGGCTGGATCTGTGACTGCATTTGTCACAGATCCAGCCACAGCTCAGCTGCTGACACCCCGCCCCCCCCCCCCTCTCCTCGCACACTGTACAGAGAGGAGAGGGAGGAGAGGGAGGAACCGGCGTCATCAAATGATTACAAGTGATCGCGCCGTGGTAAACGGCCGCGATCAGCGGCAATTTACCGTGATCCGTGATGAGCCGGGTCTTCTAGACCCGGCGAGCACGGACACTTTCGCGAGCGCGACCCAGGGGACGCGCAATCGCGAAAGTGAAGGACGACGTCCCAGGGACGTCGTCCCAAGATAACCCCGCCGCGCCGTAGCAGTAAAATGCTTATGGCGCGGTGGGAAAGCTGTTAAAAAGTCCCATCACACCACGAGAGATTGATGTTCTCTCTCGTTCTACAAATTTCAAAAATCCTGTTATCACTTTGTCATTATGGGATACTGAGTGTAGATTAGTGAGAGAAAAAAAGAAGCCATTTAAATAACTGTAGTATCAGGCTGCAATATAACAAAATTAAAAAAGCGGGGGCTGAATACTTTATGAATGTACTATATTGTGAAAAGTATTGGGTTGCCTGCCTTTACACACACTTGAACTTTATGGCATCCCAGTCCCAGGTTCAATATTGAGTTGGCCCACCCTTTGCAGCTATAAACAGCTTTAACTCTTCTGGGAAGGCGGTCCACAAGGTTTAGGAGTGTCTATGGGAATTGTCTGACCACTCTTCCAGAAGTGCATTTTTGAGGTCAGGTATTGATGTTGGATGAGAAGGCCTTACTCGAAGTCTCCGCTCTAATTCATCTCAAAGGTGTTCTATCGGGTTGAGGTCACGACTCAAGTTCCTCCACCCCAAACTCACTCATCCATGTTATTATGGACCTTTCTTTTTGCACTGGTCTAAATCATTTGCTGAAGGAGGGATTATGGTGTGGGTTTTTTTCTTAGGGGTTGGGTTTGGCCTCTTCGTTTCAGTGAAGGGAACTCTTAAGGCATCAGCATACCAAGACATTTTGGACAATTTCATGATCCCAACTTTGTGGGAACAGTTTGGGTATGGCCCCTTTCTGTCCTAACATGACCGCGCACCAGTGCACAAAGCAAGGTCCATAAAAGACATGGATGAGCGAGTTTGGGATGAAGGAACTTGACTGGCCTGCACAGAATCCCGATCTCAACCCGATAGAACACCTTTGGGATGAATTACAGCGAAGGCTGCAAGCCAGGTCTTCTCATCCAACATCAGTGCCTGACCTCACAAATGCACTTCTAGAAGAATAGTCAAACATTCCCATAGACACTCTCTAAACTTTGTTGAAGCTGTTATAGCTGTAAAGTGTGGGCCAACTGAAAATTGAACCCTATGGACTAAGACTGGCATGTCACTAAATTTAATGCTCGTGTAAAGGCAGGTGTCACAATACTTTTGACGACACAAACATTTTATATAAAATATATATATCACACATACACACACACACACAAACATATACTGTACACACACAGACACACAAGATATCAAAGAAAGACATACAGCACTCAAACTAATACAATACAAAGAAGTTTATTGCAATCTTTCTTGCAACCATACAAAATCAGCAGCCAACATAGCAAAGCTAAAGAACATGTGGTTCCATTTACAAAAGTGTCAAGTGCATTAGTTATCTGTTCCAGGATTTTGTATACAGTGTATATATGCACTCATATTCAGCCATACAAAATTCTCTGACTAAATTTACAACAGCCAAAAAAAACAAAACAAGGCAGGAGCACCATCTAGTGGCTTGTCTACCGTGCAGGAACACAAAAGAAATTGTAAAACGTGCATTAGGTATACAATTGTACAAAACAGTGCCCATAAAAGGTTTGGAGCAAATAAGAACATTTCTTAAAAATGCTAACAATGCAAGTTGTTCTAGTTTACCAAGAAACTTCATGCGCTGTGAATTATTTGAAAAAAAAAAAACCTTGCTGGAAAAAATAAAAAAAAAAAAAAAACATATCTTACGGGAAGGGGGTGTGCAGGTGGAAGTTTATAGAATACATACCAGAGAAGTGGGGGAAAGTTAACAAGGTTGCTGTGAGCCAAAAAGCTGTTAAGGAGGACCATAAAAATAGCATGAGAGAATGAAATCTAACAATAATTAGAAACTGCAGCGCTACAATAGCCTATACTATAAATATAAAAGAAAATATTGTGTAAACCACATTAATTAAATGGTGCAAAACAATAAATGAAAAAAGTCCAAGAAGGTTTTTTTTTTTTATTGTTTCTTATTTAATTTTTTTTACACTTTCCCTTTAAATTACTTTTTTATCACCATTATTCCTATTACTGTACAAGGAATGTAAAAATCCATTGTAATAGGAATAGTGCATGACAGGGCCTCCTGCCGCCTGTAAAAACAATCAAACAGCTATGAATGTTTCTACGTTGCAGGGAATCACTGGCAGAAAAGAATGAGGCCTGAAGATGCAGGCATCATTCAGATATCTCCACTCAAAATCCATGACATCTAATGACAGCCTTGGGCAGGAGGTGGTTAAAAACTGTCATTTTCGGTTTCAGCAAGTACATACTGAATTTTCATCAAGTGCCCCTCTACCCGCTTTGCCACCTAGCAGCCCAAATATCTTCTCCCGCCGCAACTATAGCACTCATCCTATATAAGGCAGAGAAGGTGTGGCATATCCAGACAGAGGGTGGGAAATGCGAGACGTGCTTTAAAAATTAATAGCGGTGCTAGCAACCAATCACCTGCCTGGTAACATGAAAAGCATATCCTGCATGTCCCAAACTCTGTCCGAACACACCTTCTACCTTCTGTGTAACGCAAGATCGGTTGGAGGTGTGTTGTGAGGCATCTCCCTCCTCGCAGTCTTTTGGGAACTGTGACAAGTCCCAAAAGACTGCGGGACCATTCACAATGCACAGTGCAGCTTGTGCATGCACACCGGGCACCTGGCTGTAAAGCTGCAAGCTGTCAAATCCAGGTACCCACAGTCAAGGACTCTTGCTGTGTAAGTGGATTACTTTGAATGTTTTTGGAATAAAAGTAAAATCCCATTCACACTGGGCTTTTGGCCTAGATGCATGGGCTCTGGTGATTAGCTGCAGGTAGAGGGCACTGCTGCCTTTATCTTGCACCACTGTCGGCAACCTGTTAAAGCAGAACTAAACCCTCCTAGATGGCAGAAACTGACATCTTCAGCCTCTGTTTCAGCCCTTTCACACTGGTTCGTTTTTGCAACGTTTTTGCGGTAAAAATAGCGCTATTAAAACGCTCATAAAATGCTCCCCATGCCCCGCTCTATTGAAATGAATTAAAAACGCTGTAAAAACGTGGTGTTTTACCGCTATTTTAACGTGTTTTTAATTCATTTCAATGGAGAGGGGCATGGGGAGCGTTTTATGAGCGTTTTAATAGCGCTATTTTAACCACGAAAACGCTGCAAAAACGCACCAGTGTGAAAGGGCTCTTTGAGTTGCAGTTGTCTGGGTACAAGACGTGATCAGTTACAACAACAGCAATTTGATGGCTCGACAGTAGGCAACTTTGACAGTTTTTTTTAACAACATGCCTTAAAGTGGAACTAAACCATCCCATCATTATCAGCCAAGGAATCTGCCATCTTATGGCCCATACACACGATCCGAATATCGGACGAAAACGATCTTCTGATGATAGATCGGACGATTTTCGGATCGTGTGTACACTACTTTCGAGAGCCGATCACGACCGTTCATCCGATATTTTTTGATCGGACATGCGCGAAAATTTTCCTCGTACGATGTCAGTACAGCCGTCGTCCGACAATACAATACAAATACATTACAACACGTGACATCACTTCCGATCTTTTTTTTTCTGTCGTACGAGAATTTTCGTGAGTTTAATAACCTATTTTTTTTTTACTTGCGATTATTAAGCGAAAAAAGTCGTACGATCCATCGGCCGATATTCGGATCGTGCGTATGGGCCATTAGCCTCTGTTTGATCTTTATTCCGCCATAATGCTGCACATGTGATCAGTTATGACATCAGCTATTTGATGTTTTGACAGCTTGGTTAGGAGCACAACCAATGTGACAGTTACATTCCCGACACATGCTGGGAAATGTAATTGTTTTTTTTTAAACAAAATCGATACAATAGATCAGGGTTAGGCAACCTGTGGCACTTCAGATGTTGTGGAACTACATTTCTCATGAGGCATTGCAAGGTTGGCAGTTACAATTACTCCCAGAGGCATTATGGGGTTGGCAGTTTGGCAGTTACAATTGTAGTTCTGCAACAGCTGGAGTGACACAGGTTGCTTACCCTTGCAATAGATTCAGTAGCACTTGAGATCCATAGGTTTAGTTCCACTTTAGACTTCTGCATTTCAGAATTTTGTCCCTGGAAGAATGCTTTCCTAAATGTTCTCACTGCTAGGTGCACCATCTAGTGGGACTGTCAGGGGGCACCTGTGGCCTCCACCCACAGCTAAACACTCAGCTGTCCATGGGGCCTTACCTTATGTGGAAATTATTTGACTTTCTTCGAGTTGTTCCACTGACACATGCTGAAAAGGTTTAAAGCTGAATTCCATTAATTTTTTTTGCAGAGTCTCGATGGTCCAGCTTTCTTATGCCATTCTTGTGCAAGCTGGAAATTATTGTAGTAGGTACCACTACTGCGATTGCCACTGTCTTCCAGATCCTTTGCTATTCAGAAAATATTAATTTATTTTCTCACGTATGGCAAAACATTCTCTGATTGTACATGGTGGATAGGCAGGGTGGTGACATCATGATCTTTGCCTTGTTCAATCAGAGAATGCCTTGCATTTGCTAAGAAAAATGTAAGTCATTCTGTGAATGGTGCCTGTGCTGAGCGGTCATTTCCCTATGTTCACTATGCAGTTTGACAGCTTGGCATGGGACCCAGAAGACAGCAGTAATCATTGTAGTAGTAAAGCTTACTACAGTTATTTCCAGTTATCAGAAGGATCAGCCAGGCATGGCACATACATACTTACATTGGTCCAAGCTGGACCAATGCAAGTACAAAAAAAGCCATAACTAAATGTCAGCTGTAATGCCAATATTACAACCAAAGGGAGCTAGGTTGTCTAATTAAGCACCATATGCTTTCCATAAAAGAAAGGATGTAACTTAAGGTGAGCGTTTTCACCAATTGGTTGGGAACCTTTTTGTTAAGGCCCACCCCGTCCCCCTCCTTTTTTTCATTTGTCGCTTTTTGTTAAGGGAGCTCATTAGAGGATCACAAAGATATCTGAGGACTTCACTGGTTGACAATTAATGGGAAGAAATTGAATAGACGTGTTAACTTTATAGACTTTTGTTTCGCACTTTTTAAATGGGTTTAGTTTGAACAATATTCTGATTAATGTTTATGTTTTACTGTATAGGAGGTTTTATTGTAGCACTTCAGTTTCAAATTTTTGTCATTTGTTTAATTTTACACCAATTCACTGCAAATGATTACTTAGAATTGTTTTGTTTGGATAGGCAGTGCAGAAACATACGTTTTTACCATACAGAATGTCAGCTACAATAAGACAACAAAGCTGGGATCTTTGTCCTGCAGATTCCCAAACTAGCAAAAAAAATTTCAAATACAGAAGCAGCACTTTATTAACTTACTCCCTCTTGAGTGTGCCCACAGGGTCACTTACCAGATGGTGTTGGCGCCAACTTAGTATTATGGTTAATATGCGCTTCTGATTATGCGGACATTATCCATCTACAACAGTCATTTCCCAGAAGCATACCAGCTCTCCTGTCTCAGTCATACAGGGGCATTTCCAATGTTATATAGAAAAAACAGAAAGAGCGCACAAAGCACTGCATAAGCAAAGTGAAATCTAAAGGATTCAATGCACTAGTGGAGCCGCCTGTGTGCCCATTCTGTATTTTCTATGTAACACTACCGTATTTATCGGCGTATGACACGCACCTTTTCCCCCTTAAAATCAGGGGGAAATCGCGTGTGCGTGTTATATGCCGTCACGCAGAGCCACGCCTCCTGGGCCCGCATTGGACCACTGTACTGTCTATTATATGAGCAGGGGCAGGAGGCATGGCTGTGAGTGACGTAGCGCCGGGGACACAGGAAGGAGATTGAGGCTCTAAGTAATTCAGTGGCGCTCGCTCCCCCTCTTCCCTCGGAGACAGCAGGGATGATCGGACAATGAAAGGTGAGACTGCAGATGGGCACTAATCAGGCTGCAGTGAGGAGCAATGCTGCAGATGGGTACAGATCTGGCTGCATTGAGGCTGCAGATGGGCAAAGATCAGGGTGCATTGATGCTCAGATACCATTATTTTGCTTCAAAGTGGTTTATTAAAAAAAAAAAAAAAACAATTTTTTTTCCTGAAACTTCCCTCTTAAATTGGGGTGTGTGTTATATGCCGGCGCGTGTTATATGCCGATAAATACGGTATTTGAAGTACGTATTGATCATATACCAACATGAGGCCATCATCATCTGGAAAGTGAGGGTATGTGAGAAAAGCACTGTTTGAAGAAGATTCTCATTTGATTGTCTTTGAGAATAGGATAGTTGTGAATAAATTCAGAGGTGGGAGGAAACACATAATCATGTTAACACCTAATACCAATGAAGAGCGTTTACATAGACAAACTGGTACTTTATCCATTATAGATTTTACACGCTTACTAGACTGTGAATTCTACCAGCTGCTGAAATGTCTATGAGTGGTCCCCAGACAGCTGGGGTATGAATTAGATTTCAGTCGCAGATACTTTTGATGTTGCTTGCAGCATCTTTTGAGCTAGTAGTCAGCATCAGTTTACACACCTGCTTAGAATACATTTCTCAAAAAACATGAATCCAAACAGAAGTGAACCGATCTTCAGGCTATTCAGTGCTCACCATGGTTACTAACAAAAGGCTACAGGTGCATAAGGCCATATGACATAAAATGTGAGCATATTTCCCCACACAGAACCACAGCTGCTCACAAAAATGAATTACAGGATGCGGCTGTACATGTGACATGTCAGTACTTGTGTACATACCCCCATAGGCAAAAGCCCCAGGATGGAGATAGTCTACGTCCAGGGGGTGTACGATCATATACACACTTTTGGAGGTACAGGAGTATACCTGCATACAGATGCATTAATATGTGCAGCTGTACACAGCAGCTGAGGCTCCCAGGTGGAAAAATAAAACACAAATTATACGTTCTACTGCCTTAGGTGACTGTGGGCAAGAGGCTATTTTACATGTTATGGATTACCAATGCTGTTTTACCAAAGTGCTGAAAACAAGGTAAATATTAAAAAGACACTATTTTCTTCGTATTCATTGTTTTGCATAACTAAAAATAAACTAAAGTAACTTTTATGTTAGTACTGGAATATCTTCCTTTGGAGTGAAGGAAACATATTGCTGTCTGTTATTAGAGGTCCCATTGTGAATGCGACAGGACCACGATGTGGCAAAACACCTCTCCAGTCACTCCAGTGTGAGACCCCGAGGGCTTTTACACTGGAGCGGAGCGCTTATGGGACGTTAAAAAAAAAAGTCCTGCCAGCAGCATCCTTGAGGCGCTTTAGGAGCAGTGTATACAATGCTCCTAAAGCGCCCCCCTATCAATGGGCAGCGCCGCTGTAGCAGCACTTTGCAGGCACTTTTAACCCTTTATTTGGCTGCTAGCGGGGAGCTTTTAAAGCGTCTCTAAAACTACAGTAAAGCACCGCTAAAACTAGCGACGCTTTACCGCTGACGCCCCCGCACATCAGTGTCAAAGTGTCCTAACTCAAATACAGAAAGGATGGAATAAACCATCAGTACAAAGACATTTCTTACATCCACCAATCAGAATCATACCTGCCTAGCAAATGTATATCTGACTGGTTATGCATCAAGCTAAGAAGAGTTATCTGAAAGGCTATAATGGGTCACAGTTAAAGTTCCCAAACAGTGATGGAGGTTGTCCAATTCATGGAAGGTATGATGGTGAAGGGCAGAGCACGCTTCAGAAGCACCAAGCATAGTCATACGACTGCCCTAGAATTAGCACTGTTTTCTAGAGTTAGAGAATAGGAGCCCTGTCAGTGATAGGTAACAGTCATTGCAGGATCCATCTAAAACTAATGGTAGCTTCACTTAACATTCTAATCTGTGCCCATTGTGGTACATAGGCATTCTCATAGCATGAGCAAAGCTTGTTCTTTTACCTTTGATAAAGAAGATCCTGGGCGAGTTATCTTGGATGAAGTAGGTGCGTTGCTCTCGGATTTTGCCCTTTCAGTGCCTTGTGGTTTATTTGTGACAGGTACTTTGGGGGCGGAGCCTGCACTCCTGTTTGCTTTCCTCATCCTGGGAGCCCTGTTTGTGATGCATTTACAGCTGGATCTGTGTAGAAGGAAGAATAATATGAAATTCAACAAAATAAATGTTTTCAATGTACCTAATCTAGACTTACTTAGAACACCAATTACTGCAGGTCCTTATGTATGTCAATTTTACTACTGGAATATTCAAGGAGATCAGCCTGCATAGCATCTAGACTCATGAGGAGTCAGGAAAACCAATAAGATCTGGTAGATCTTCAAACCTGTCAACTCTCCGAGTTGGATGCAGAGTCTCCTTTTAAAACCTCTATGTTGAGTGCTTTCACATTTTTTACATCTGCCTCATGCTCTTATCTTAGCCATAGTGAAAGGTCACAAAGACATTAAAGTGGTTGTAAAGGTAAAAGGTAATATATTCTCTGCATTAGACTAAAAAAAATATTTAAATGATAACAGAGATCACTGAGGCAAGAGTAGATACTACAGCGATTACCTGCTTCTGCAGGGATCCTACAGATATGGCATATGCATACTTACACGTTCCAGACTGGACCAACGTAACTAGGCTATAAATTCCATATTTGGAGTTCAGCTTTATTGAGCCAAGTTGCAAAAACAATATAATGCTAGGTGACTAGAATACTAGATTAATATTTGATGAGTGGTACCATAATTATCAGTATATTGGATTAGAAAGACTATGAAAAATAATTAGGACACATAATAAAAAGGACCTATAATGAAATGTTAAAGTGGTAGTAAACCCTGTTACACCACTTGTACCTACAGGTAAGCTTATAATAAGGCTTACCTGTAGGTACTGTAAAAATCTCCTAAACTTGCACGGTTTAGGAGATATTTAGCATATACGCTTGCACAACATCCTATGCGCACTGAAGAAACAGCTTGATCGTGCCGTTTCTAAAGGGCCTGTGCCGTGACCGGCGGCTCCCGTGTGCATGCGCTGGAGTGACATCATTGTGGCTTTGGCCAACCACAGCGCCGGAAGTAACTCCGGGAGACATGACACCGGGCACAGTGGTGTACAGGGACTGCTGCAACAGCTTTGATCCAAGGTAAGTATTTCATAATGAACTAGTATGCGATGAATACTAGCTCATTATGCCTTAGTCTTTTTTGTAGGGGTTACAACTACCTTAAATAGTCGTGTTGTGATTAAAAAGGGTAAAACATTCTTCCTGGAAAAACTGCATTTCAGGCTCCACGATGTCTGATAATGATGAAAAACCAAGGCATTTGGGAAGAGGATCTTCAAAAGGAAGCATCAGGCATCTACACACAGATACTTTCCTTCAGCATACAAGAGCATATTGCCCAGAAAAGGGGGAAATACTAAAACCATGTATCCCGCAAGAATACTGTAACAGTGTAACTCCAGTTTCCTCCCACCCTCCAAAGACATGCTGGTAGGTTAATTGGCTCATGTGCAAACTGGCCCTATTATGTGTATGAATGCGAGTTAGATTGAAAGCTCCTTGAGGGCAGGGACTTATGCGAATACAATATACATGTAAAGTGCTGGGTTACATAGAGATAGAGATAGAGATCTGTGTGTGTGTACCTGTCAAAAAAAACAGCTTACAGAATGCAGTGAAACTATTTTAAACACAGGCCTGTACCACGGCTGCAGAAATCTACAATTCAGATATACTTTGATCTTTCTATGCATTCAGATACATTGACTGCCATTACAAACGAAGATATTATAGATCTGATAAGCTGTTGAAGAGGCAGTTTAAAAAATACACATGCATGCCCATCATCAACTGCTCTTTATAAAACACATCTAGAGCACTGTTGTGGCCTGCCAGATTACAAAACATTTACAAGGCTCCCTGTTGTCTACATGCAGCTAATTAGAGCTGTACAGTATTCATGGATCTATGCCAAACTACAGATAAAAGGGATATCAACATTACACAGATTGATGCCTCTACCCAGAACATCCTCCATGTAACCAACATAGAAAAACAAACATGCACAAGTCATCAATTCCCTTGGGTTCGAATTTCGGATTTTCCTAATATGATTAGTAGTGACAAATAGTTAATACTAGTTATAAAGATATTTCATAAAGCCATTGTTCCTGGAGGCAACCTTATGTTGATAGTACTGCTAAGCTCAAAGTGCTAGGGCCAACTTCCACCATCCAGCACCTACAGAAATTCTCGGATTGCTCCATTGTCAGTGGAAGCTGTGTAACTGCAAATGGGAATGGTGTGATCTACTACATGGTGTGATCTATGCATTAAACCTTTAAGATCAATTCAATATGATGCCAAGGTAGCCAACAATTTGGCTCAGGACCCACTTTTTAGATTTTAGGTACTTGGGTGAGGTAGAAAATGAGTGCCCCTTTTCAAACACCTGCCTGAATAGGGCATAAGGATGGATATAGACAGGTTGATATTTGCTTGAGAATGAAAAAGAGAGAGATAATGTAACTAGAGAACGGATCAAATCCACATGTACAAACAACTCTAGGTGCTTGTTATTGCCCCCTAGGAGATTAGAAGAGGTTTAGTAGTCATAATCAAACTAATAAAAAAACTTGCAATGTTTAGTAATGGCCACCCTAACAATGAACCTGGGCTGCGTGAGCTATATTGTTCATGCTAAAAATGATGGCGTTTTGCTTTAAGGAGAGCCATCTAGAAACTTTCTAATACCCTTTCTTTACAGATAAAAAAAAAAAAAAAAACTGGTAACACTGACATATAATACATTGCAATAGTCTTTGCTTTCTGGCTGAGTAGGCTGCTAAGAGTCGGTTCACACTGCAGCGGCACGACTTCGGGGGCGACTCTGCAAGTCGTCCTGAGGACGACTTCAGAGGCGATTAGCAAAACGACTTCTGTATAGAAGTCAATGCAGGTCGCCCCGAGCCGCCCCCCGAAGTCGTACAAGAACCTTTTTCTAAGTCAGAGTGACTTGCGTCGCTCCTATTAGAACGGTTCCATTGCATTGAATGGGATGCGACTCGTCAGGCGGATTCACCCCAGTGTGAACCGGCTCTTAAGGAATAAGAAATTGCATGAGGTTATTTTTGTAAGCAGCAACCGGTAGATGAAGGTCTGTTAAATGTTTTTATTGTTTTATCTCTGTTACATAGTTGGTGAGGTTGGAAAAAACACACAAGTCCAACCTATGTGTGCGCTTATGTCAATATTACATTGTATATTACGCTATGTTTTGTTTGTTTAGGTGCCCGATAGATAATTTAAAAACTATGCTCCCTGCTGAAACCACCGCTTGTGGAAGAGAATTCCACATCCTTACCCCTCTTACCGTAAGAAACCCTCTACACTGTTTAAAGGTTCTAATTTTAGTGAATGGCCGTGTGTCTTTATGTTCCCTTGTGTGGAAAACTTTAATCCTTATCGTGGGGTCACCAGTACGATATTTGTACATTGAAATTGCATCCCCTCTCTTCAGAGAGAATAAGTTCAGTGCTCGTAATCTTTCCTCATAGCGGAGGTTCTCTGGTCCCTTAATTAGCTTTGTTGCCCTTCTCTGGATCCTCTCCAGTTCCAGCACATTCTTCCTGAGGACTGGTGCACAGAACTGGTGAGTCTTGTAGAGTGGGAGAATTAGAGAATGGAGTTAATACCCTTTTTAATGCGCCAATATTCTGTTTGTTTTCTAAGCAACAGCTTGGCATTGCATGCCATAGCTGAGCATGTCACCTACTAAGACCTCCAGGTCCTTTTCTATCCTAGATTCCCCCAGAGGTTCTCATCCTAGTGAGTAGATTGCATTCACATTTTGGCACCCAAATGCATTATTTAAAAATGTTCTACATTAAACCTCATTTGCCATGTAGTTGCCCACCCCATTAAATTGTTTGGATCTTCTTGCAAGGTTTCCACATCTGCGGAGAAATTATTACCCTGCTTAGCTTAATATCGTCTGCAAATACTGAGATTGCACTGCTTACCCCAATCTCCAGATCATTTATTAAATAAATTAAATAAGATTGGTCCGAGGACAGAACCCTGGGGGACCCCACTTTTATTGTGAACTATATCGAATGCCTTTACAAAATCCAGATACACCACGTCTACGTGTCTTCCTTTATCTAGATGGAAGCTCACCTCCTCATAGAAGGTTAATAGATTGGTTTGGCCAGATTTATTCATGAATCCATGCCGATTACTGCTAATGATACAGTTTTCCTTAATAAAATCTTGTATATAATCCCTCATCATCTCCTCCAGAAGCTTGCATACTATTGATGTTAGGCTAATTAGTTCCCAGGAATATATCTTGGTCTGATCAGGTCTGTATTGTTAGTAATCAGTAGGTCTAGTAATGCTTTGTTTCCTGTTGGTGCATTTACCATCTGACCCATAAAATTGTCCTGCTGAGTTGACGATAAAGCTAGCAACATGACAGCATGTTGTTCACTAGACATCATTGGCTAGTTAGATAGGATACAGGCAATGACTTACATTAAACGTCGTTAGCAGACAAACAGATACAGCCTCCCAATACATAGTCACTGATAGGTTCAGGTTCAGGTAGTCGAACAGGTCTGATCTAAGGAAATCCCGACTGTGTAGCCAATCTAATCTTGGAAAATATACTTGAATATTGGTGACTGATCTTCCCCCAAATGTCCTGTTTTTAGGCCTGTTCCTCTATTTGTGGCATACTCAGTGCCCGATTTGTCTGATATGCAGTAGTGTACTGTTTTTTTTGTACATTTCACTGCGATTGACACTTGTATTTGACGCCCTGTTACAGCTGACCGCTTGCTATCTATAGGATCAATGTTTTGTCTCCATTGTGCAAGCCTTTGGTTAAATAAAGAATACAAAAAAACAAAAAGGATCTAACCTGGGATTGTTTATTTTACAAACATTCCCACTGTCAAGCTTCATTTTGAAGATTGCTGCCATAAAGGAGTCATTGAGGCTGTCATTGCCGATCTTAAAAGAAAAAAAGTAGTTGCCTGGCTGTCATGATGACCCTCTTACTTCAACACTTTCAGTCATTTAAAGGGATCAGGTGTGCAGATAAGAAATTATTTAGGGTAATTGTACACAGTGCTAACATACGAACCTTAGATTCCTGGCAGAAAATTCCTGCATAAAAACACAAGGATGGACTGTATAGTAGAGTTGAACGATTAATCGTGAAGAATCTAAATGGCAATCTTTTTCCCTTTTGGATCTTCAAAACAGAATGTCACAGTTCTCTCTAAGGCCCCTCGCAAATGGGTGGACCGTTCAGGTAGGCCTGTCAGTTTTTTAGATCCCTGCTTAGAAAAGCGGAGCCCGTACATGGACACGTCCGTGTTAAAGGGCAATAACAAGTGCAATTAGGTCTCACACCTAAAAAATCCAGACAGCCTGCCCAGTTTTAATACAACACATGAATAAGTGGAAACAAAGTATCTCTTCATTCTTTTATCAATGGAAAGAACTTTGTGTAGATGAAGGAAGTTTAACCATTTAAAGTGGTTGTAAACCCTTAGGGCCCTTTCACACGTGCGGACGAACGGTCCGCTTTTTCTAAGTCCGTAAACGGACGCATGGGATGCATCCGCTAACGTCCGCCTACAATCCGCGTCCGTCTGGATCCGTTTTGCGGACGGAAGAAAACCCTATTTTTCTTCCGTCCGGTGGATCGGATGCAAGCGGACAGACGGTCCGTTTCCATCCGATTCCCTATAGGGGATAGCGGAGGAGAGACAGGGCGGTCCCTGCACAGTGTGCGGGGACCGCCCTGTCCGCCGACAGCTGAGCGGGACCCCCCGCTGAGCCGACGGGGACACGCGGAGCGGACCGAAAAACGGTCCGCACCGTGTGAAAGGGCCCTTACAGACCACTTAGCCCTACAGGTAAACCTATTAAGGTTTACTTGTAGGTGCAAGAAATATCTCCTTAACCAGACCAATGTTACTTACAAGTAAAAAAATTAAATCACTTTTTTCTGCTAGAAAATTCTAACACCCCAAATTTTTTTTCGTAATGTGAAAGAGGTTACACTGCGAGAATCGTGATCTTTATTCTAAGCAAAAAAATTGTGATTCTCATTTTAGCCAGAATCGTGCAGCTCTATTGTATAGTTAATGGACGCATTCACACGCATTAAAATTCTTCTAGGTTTTCCTGAGGTGTATGTGCAAAAAATACTGTTCAGCAATGGCGATTTTTGTCATTTTTTTTTTTTACTGATCTATATGCAGTGCAAGTTTACATGCCTATGTGTATAGACTCATTAGAAAGAAGGGGCTACATTTACATCAGAAAAATAAAGACGCCTGAATTTCTAAAAATGAGGCGTTTTCAGGCGTCCGTGGGAAAAAGCCCTTACTGACGTGCACATTTAGTTCAGGTCAGGGACTTAAAAGTAACTGAAAGCAAACAATCAGCCAGCTACTATTTTCAGGAGGAGGTCAGCAATTGCAGCCCCGTTTAGTTACTTTAGGACAATTTACATTCATGTACTATAAATGACAGCTACGTCTGAAAGAAGACTACGTATACTCCACCATCTATACCACTAGTCTTGGCCTCTATATGAATCGGCATATACTGTCTCCAGACATACAACACAAGGAAAATGCATTGAGTACCTGCTGCTAGGCTGGTTGCTCTTCGGAGAACACATGTAGACAGGCTGTTCTGGACTATGTCTGATACCACTCCACTAGCAGACTACAGGATAAATTCAGCATTTACTCCCCTCCCTCTCACCTTTCAAATAATCACTGCGATCCAATGGAACTCCGCAACACTTGCATCAGTAAACGCTTTCAATATGGCACGTCATCAGCCGTGTAACCACATCGGAAGGGTCAAAAAGGTAAAAGGATTGAAGTTTAAACCACGCACATGATGCCGAGGCTCCTGCTCGCATTGCGTGGTCATATCTTCCTTATTTGGAATCTCACATAAGACTGCAGGGATCCTGACAGACATTAAACGTCCCTAATATTTGGAATTCCTTGGAAATGACAGACAAAAGAGGGATCCTGCTCTCCCTCCCCCATCTACAGCACTAATCCAATAGTAAATATATTTATGGACATCTGGGCAGCATAGACAGACCGTTATGTATGATGGCTGTGAAAAAAAAAAACACAAGCATAAAAACCACACATCAGTGTTCCTAGACCACACATTTACTGATCCTTTCCAACCAGGGAAAACTGGAATCAGCCTGTTCTGATGTCTAGTATCAGTTGTTTTTATCAGCCAACAAAAAAGAAAATGCTGTACAAACAAGGAAAAAATAAAATAAAAAAGGAATTCTGCCTTTTATCAGAATCACAGATTGCCCAATGCTGAAGTATTTCACTTCCAAGTTATACAACCAAATAACATATCTACAGTAATTTCTGCAAGTTCAAGTGTAACTTTGCTTGCCATCTGGTAAGCGAGTTTTTCTATAGGTGGTGGCACACTTCATTGAGTGATTCACTGTGGTTGTAATACTCAAAACTCATTTTATCTCACCATTTCTATCATTGAAGCATGATATATCATTTTACAATCAAATACACATATTTATCGGCGTATAACACGCGCCCCAAGTTTAGGAGGGAATTTTAAAGAAAAAAACTTGCATTCAAATGCCCATCAATGCAGCCTTATCTGTGTCCATCTGCAGCCTTGCCCAGTGTCATTGCAGCACGATCGTTTAAAATTACCGCTGCAGCGCCAAGATAGACAGAACCGGATATTCTGTGTACTCGGCTACTCTTGCAGTCCTGCTCCTTGGCCAGGCTCCTATGATGGGCATAACACAGGTCCAATGGCGAGACTGCGAGCGAAGCCAAGCACACAGTACACTCGGCTATGTGTATATCGGCGGCACTCGCTCGTCTTCCCCTCACAGACAGCGGGGATCGGCTTTTTTATGTTTATTAACCACTTCAATACCTGCCCATAGTCATGACATCCACAGATAGGATGTCCCATCCTGGGTGGACGTCATATGACGTCCTGGGCTTTGTGGGGGGATATCTGAATGATTCCTGCAGCTAGAGGCATCATTCAGATATCCTTCTCTTCTGACGGCGATTCTGTGCAACATAAGAATGATCATGGCGGCGGTTCCGCCGCTTGATCGTTCTTATAGGCAGCGGGAGGGGACATCCCCCCTTTCCGCCGCCATCCGGTGCTTCTCCGGCCATCGGGGGGCCCGGAGAAAGAATCATCCGGCACAGGCAGGAAGCATAGAGATGACTGGTGACCAGA
This sequence comes from Rana kukunoris, assembly GCA_029574335.1. Classification (NCBI taxonomy): domain Eukaryota; kingdom Metazoa; phylum Chordata; class Amphibia; order Anura; family Ranidae; genus Rana; species Rana kukunoris. The sequence continues at coordinate 226,389,560 of CM056049.1, forward strand.
TGACTGTCGGAGGCCCGGGCACAATGTGATGACGTCACGCCCGGGTACCCGTAAGTAAACAAAGCCGCGATTGCGGCTAGTAAGCAACACTAGGAATCGTCCTTGAAGTCTCTAACACGGGCATCACTAAATGGCGGCCCGCGCTCCGTGAAGAGCAGCAGCTCGGGCCGGACACGGACCGCCATTTAGTGACGCCCGTGTTAGAGACTTTAAGGAGGTGTGAATTACTGGGCTGTCCACTCTCCACAGATATGTACTTATCTAGATCCAAGGTTGCAGCATATAGGGACTGATCATTTTCCTCTCTTCTAGAAGAACCAGAGGATTACAGCCCCATAGATTTCCATGGGGTGTCTCTCAAAGGCCAGAGGCAAAGTTAGACGAATCCCATGAAAGTCTATTGAAAAAAATTTACACAAACAGGTGTCATCACTGCTTTTCCCTTTCCTATAAAATATTTTCAGCCAGGAATACACCCCAACAACTACCAGAAATGAAATCATGTAGGCAATACGCAGGCACATCAATTCTTAAAAGCTGATAGATTGGAATTTCTATTGAGGTTTAGACAACTATATCAGGGTCCAACATCAAATGTCCAGAGTCTTCAAACTGTATGTTTCTGAAATTACTTTTTGTAAATCTGCTGCCAAGTAGGGGTGCAACAGATCAAAAAAAAAACTCACGGATCGGATCGTTCCTTGGATCGATAACAGATCGGATAATTTTTCGGATCAGCAAAAAATAAAACAAGACAAAGGCAAATGCTGCCATCTTGCTACACCCCACACTGTACAGTAATAATAGAGTAAGAAGGGGGCAAGCGGACATCTTGTTACACCCACCAGAGTTTTAGATTTAACATTTAACGGAGCTTATGTGCTTAAAGGGGTGTTCCAGCCTAGTTATATGTTTATTAAAAGTCAGCAGCTACAAAAAGTGTAGCTGCTGGCTTTTAATAAAAAGACACTTACCTGCTCCAGCGACGCGCCGACCGGGGCTCCGCTCCTCTCCCCCCCCTCCCCGGCCGGCGTCCTCATCACAGCTGTGGGCACCCGGCCATGACAGCCTTCGGCTTCAAGGCCGGGCACCCACTGCGCATGATTGGACAGGCGATCGCATGAGACCTGTCAGTGTCCCATGCGATCGCCTACAGGGAGGGGCTGCTGTAGGCGATTAAGCTTAATCGCCTAACCAGCCCCTCGGCGGAAGGAGGAAGTGGGACAGGAAGTCCCACTCCTCCTGAAGCCCCCACTCCCCCCCCAAAAAAAAATTACATGCCAAATGTGGCATGCAAGGGGGTGAGGAGTGGGATTAGCGGAAGTTCAAATTTTGGGTGGAACGCCGCTTTAAATACAGGATTTGTAAATCAGACGAACTGTTTACATGTTAAATTTTAAAAGCACCAGCAAACTGCTGAGCTTACATGGTTGCTAATTTGACAGAACACCTCTGATTTAAACAGTCTGATTTCTAAATACTGTATTTAAGCATATAAGCTCTGTTTTGTGTTGAAAATAACTGTAAAATGTATAACTGTATTGGGCACTGATAGGTGGGCACTGGGCATGGATTGGCACTGAGGGGTGGCACTGAAGGACACTGTGGGGTGGCACTGATGGACTTTGAGGGGTGGCACTGATGTATCTGTTGCCAGTCAGTGCCCATGTGTGGGCACTGACTGGCATTTATAACTGTAAAATCTAAAACTCTGGTGGGTGTAAAAAGATGTCCGCTTGCCTCTATCATTACTGTGCAGGAATGTGGGCAGGATGTCCGCTTGCCTCTATCATTACTGTGCAGGAATGTGGGCAGGGCCGGCCTTAGGTGTTCAGGCACCCTGTGCAGGCTAATCCTGTAGCGCCCACAGGCTAGGGTTTCCACCTTTTCTTCAAGCTAAAACCGGAACACTTTAGCTGCGCATGGCAAATTTTTTTGTGCTATACTCTAGAAGATTTTAAAGACCTGAAAGAGAGAAATAATGTGGCATGTTTAGTACGCCGCGGCAAACAGTTGGTGTGGCCAATTTTAACAGGTAGCAACAGATTTGTATATGACTGTCTCGGTTACTTGGGAAGCCACAGTCCGGTCTGAATAATGTGTCTGGGTTTTAGGCAGACTGAAATCCAGACACATGTTTTAAAACCTGAGCTATTCAGGTGGACCCCGGGCAGGTGGCAAGCCTAAGCGTCATAATACAGGAGTCAGGGAGTAGGACAGAGGGACGCCGTGGGAAGAGGACAGAGGGACGCCGTGGGAAGAGGACAGAGGGACGCCGTGGGAAGAGGACAGAGGGACGCCGTGGGAAGAGGACAGAGGGACGCCGTGGGAAGAGGACAGAGAGGGATGTTGTGGCGGTCAATGAGGCCTAGAGAATAGCAGGCTAGGCACTTCTTAATGGCTCAGTCCCTGGGAACAGTAATGGATAATGGCCAACAGGCTTTCTTACCAGACCCAGCGAAATCGCAACAGTGATCCCTCTGGCTGGACGTTCGCTCACTCTGGGTTGCCCGGGGTGACTCTAGTCAGTAGTGTAGCATGTCTGTATCCTGGCAGTGCCTTGGTCTTTCTCCCTCTTTGGTGGTGCGGCGTACAGCGTGGCTCTCTGGTGGTGCGGGGTACAGCATGGCTCTCTGGTGGTGCAGGTAACAGGGGTACAGCGTGGCTCCCTCTCTGATTTCCCCTTAGCACAGTATTATCTTTTGCTCCTCTTCTGTCACATTAGCAACCATGTACGGTCAGCAGGTTTGCTGCTGCTTTAAAAAACGGTCCGTCGGATTTACAAACACTGTATTTAAGCATATAAGCTCCATACTGTGCAATGGTGTGGGGTGTAGCAAGATCGTAGCGATGGAACGTCACTTCTGAAGCAATCTGTGATGGGGAGTCGAATGTGACAAGACATCAGCGAAGCGAGCCGCTCTCTCTCTCTCGCTCTCCTCGGCTTACAGGAAGGGAAGGGGGCGGCGGGGGAGATACAGACAGCCCACAGCTCTTCTCTCCCTGTCACAGCGCCGCTGCACTATTTGCCAGAGAACTCGGCAGCGGCGCTGTGACAGGGAGAGGAGAGCCGTGTGCTGTCTGTATCTCCCCCGCCGCCCCCTTCTATTCCTGTAAGCCGAAGGTAGAAGTGAGAGAGCGGCTCCAATTGGATTTGCCGCACCGCCGCCCAGCTCCCTGCCCGCTTTTCCCTCCCCACGATTGGCCACAGCATAAACTGTTTCCTGACCTCTCTCCGCACCCGGTGCGAGCCACTGCTCTCCTAAACAGTACTCCCCCGATAGTGGCCCTGCGTGCAGGAGTCGGGAGGAGGGCGACATGTTCTTTGGGGGGGGGGGGGGCAGGCCTGGGCCAGAATACAGCACTGCCTACACGGCTCACATTCTGCGAGCTATGATGGCCACACAGCGCCCCTCTTGCCGCACAGCTCGCACACCCCAAAGGCCGGCCCTGAGTGTGGGGGTGTAGCAAGATGGCGGCGACAATGTCACGAGACAGCGGCCACTGCTCCATGAGCTAGGCGGAAGCCGCAGTCTTTTCTATAGCCAATGCCAGACCGGGAGGCCTGTGGATTGCGTGCGCCCCGACCCAAAGGTGTTGATCAATGAGGATCTGTTACACCCCTAATGCCAAGTTTATCACCTGGACATTCTTACTTCTTCTTGAAAGCAGAGTTGCGAGTCTGCCATGTGGCCTCCTTTAGTTGGTATACCCGACTCAATGGCCAAGGGCAGGCTCACAATTCTGCTGCTTACTGGGATTTCACAGGATCCTGTGTCTCCGTGCAACCCCACCTCCCCCGCCGCGCGATCGCAGCGGGCCCGCGCCCGCCGATAGATGAGGCCGCGGCTTTGTGGCCTTCTGCTGGCCTAACCTTCCTTCTGTGATCTGGCGCCATCTTGTGGTGGCCATTGGCATTACAAGTAAAACAGCAGTTCTAATGTGTTTTTTCACTGTTTTGACTGCCATCTCCTTCCCTCTAATTAGAACTCCCAAACATTATATATATTTTTTATTCCAACACCCTAGAGAATAAAATGGCGGTCATTGCAATACTTTGTCACACCGTATTTGTGCAGCGGTCTTACAAGCGCACTTTTTTGGGGAAAAAATACACTTTTTTTTAATTAAAAAAAAATAAGACAACAGTAAAGTTAGCCCAATTTTTTTTATATTGTGAAAGATAATGTTACGCCAAGTAAATTGATACCCAACATGTCACGCTTCAAAATTGCGTCCACTCATGGAATGGCGACAAACTTTTATCATTTAAAATCTCCATTAAAAAATAAATTCTACAGGTTGCATGTTTTGAGTTAGACTCCATGTATACTGAAGCCGATAAACTGCAGTTTATTGGCGTTTTGGCTTTTTTTTTTTTTTTTTAAAGCCCATAAACTGAACTCTATGTTAGCTTATGTGCCCATGCACACCTGGGCATTTTTCAGTGTTAATGAGCTTTGGAGTTTATTGGCTTTTTTCTGAACGCCCGAAATTTGTGTTCAAAGTGCCGTTTTTCGGCAGGAAAAAAACGCTAAAAACGCAAACCGCTGGCGCCAGCATTTTTTTATCTACTGAAAAAAAAAAAGACTGATAAAAGCTACACTGAAAAACGCCGATTAAAGCTATTGCAAAAACGCTAAAAAACGTTGCAAGGCTCCCTGCAAAGCTACTGGCGTTCTTTGTATAGCTTTACCAGCTTCAGTGTGCAAGGAGCCTGATAGAGGTTTAGGGTTAGAATTATTGCTCTCACTCTACCAATCGCGGTGATACCTCACATGTGTGGTTTGAATACCGTTTACATATGTGGGCACCACTCACGTATGCGTTTGCTTCTGTGCGCGAGCTAGGTGGGACGGGGAGCATTTTGTGGCTCCTAACTTTTTTAGCTGGCTCCTAGATTCCAAGCAAATTAGTCAAACCCCGTCTTATACACATAATCAATGCTGAGATTTTTAGAACAAACTGTTTTTTTTTCCAGTCAGAGACTGGATAATGGAACTAAACCCCACCTGCGAAATGGGAGATATATAACAGTGTCCCTGCAAGACAGAGACGATGAAATTCGAGCTACCTGGCTCCCATGGTTAACGTACAAAACAACCAAGAGCAATAACAATATATAAAAAACCCACTCAAAGCTTGCAGAACACCCTAATGTGACCGTATAACACCATCGCCCTGCATACCAAACACCATTAACCACCTGAACTTTTCTCCCAAAGACATTGGAGAAGAAGGAGCATGCTCTGGGTGGTGGTGACCAAAGAATAAGTGGAAAGGCAACCTTTTACTTACCTTTCTTGCAGCTATTTTTCCTGATGTAGTGCAGTGCAGAGCAGAAATTCTAGCTGGACAAACAATACCCACGCAAAGCCATTAAAACAAATACACAGAGCAAACTTTATTTTAAGCAAACCATTATTACACACATAGAGTACACAAGAAGATGTTTTCTTTGATAACAGAAGGCGTATATGTTGAAAGACATCATTAAATTACCAGCCTAATATGCTTGGTATTTATTACTGCAAGAAGTGAAGGCAAAACTGTTTTAGTTAGTTATTTTTTTGGATAGAGTAGAGAGGGAACAGTCCCCCTGTCATGTTTCTATTGCCATCTGTGTCCCTGTTCGAGAACTTCACCTTACTTGCCCCGTTTACCATTAGATCATCAAAAGTAAAAGAAAATCCTACGTTTTGTGTTGTCCCCAGAACTGAAATCTTCCAATGGGGACACTAGTTCTAGTTTCCCTGGTAACAGCCAGGGATTCCCTCGCTTCAGCAGGATTTCCTTTCACTTCCTGTATAGGCTAAGAGACAAGAAGTCAAGGGAAATCTCCCCAACGAGACAAATGGAAATAAAACCTGAGGAGGGGTTATAACCCTCCCTTACTCTATCCAGTTCTACTATAAATAAAGCAGTATTAAACCCAAAACAAAAATGTAATATTTTGCAGCATACCATATCGTTCAATGTAGTGGCTTCATTCGTTTCCTATTCTTAAGACTATTTTCCCTTCTGTTTTCACTTTGTGATCTGGCCAGGAACACACTCCTGTATTATAGTGCCCCTCACTCTGCATGAATGAGCACAGGGGCACCTTTGGACAGCAGCATTGTCAGTCTGGGGGGGAGGGGAGTATTAGATGTACTAGCAGATTTAGATACACTCACACATTTAATCAAAATTCCAGCTCACACTGTACTTACAGCAGTATTTTTTCTATTAGGATAAGGGTTTTAAATTAACAAATAAAAAATTGATCATTGTAAGCACCCAAGTCAGTAGTTTATGGTTTGTCTCAATACTCTAATCACGACTTTTTCAGGACAGATTTAGAGCCGGTTCACACAGGGGCGACCTGTCAAGCGACTCAGCCGCCTGACAAGTCGCTGTCCGCTCTTTTTAATGGAACCCATATAGAAAAATGTTCCTGTACGACTTTGGGGGCGACTTGCATTGATTTTAATACAGAAGTCATTTTGCAAGTTGCCTCTGAAGTCGTCTTGAGATCGCCTTGCCGAGTCACCCACAAAGTTGTGCCGCCTGTGTGTGAACCGGCTCTTACTGGCAGGATCACTAGGTGAAAATAAAGGAAAGAAAGCCTAAAAAATAATATGAATGAAGCCATGTCAAGTAAGAATAGGTAAGCTGAAATATGATAAAATGTTTGCTTTTGAGTTTAACCACTTAAGACCCAGACCTTTAGGCAGCTAAAGGACCCGGCCAGGTTTTGCGATTCGGCACTGCGTCGCTTTAACAGACAATTGCGTGGTTGTGCAACGTGGCTTCCAAACAAAATTGGCGTCCTTTTTTTCCCCACAAATAGAGCTTTCTTTTGGTGGTATTTGATCACCTCTGCTGTTTTTATTTTTTGCGCTATAAACAAAAATAGAGCGACAATTTTGAAAAAAATGCAATATTTTTTAATTTTTGCTATAATAAAATATCCCCCAAAAATATATATATTAAAAAAAAAAATTTCCTCAGTTTAGGCCGATACTTCTACCTATTTTTGTTTTAAAAAAAAAAAAAAACCTAATAAGCGTTTATCGGTTGGTTTGCGCAAAATTTATAGCGTTTACAAAATAGGGGATAGTTTTATTGCATTTTTATTAATTTTTTTTTTCTACTAATGGCGGCGATCAGCGATTTTTTTTGTGACTGCGACATTATGGCGGACACTTCTGACACATTTTTGGGACCATTGTCATTTTCACAGTAAAAAATGCATTTAAAATACATTGTTTATTGTGAAAATGACAGTGCAGTTTGGGAGTTAAACACAAGGGGGCGCTGAAGGGGTTATGTGTGACCTCATTTGTGTTACTAACTGTAGGGAGGGTGTGGCTGTAGGTGTAATGTCATTGATTGTGATTCCCTATGTACGGGAACACACAATCAATGCGGGCGCCACAGTGAAGAACGGGGAAGCCATGTTTACACACGGCTCTCCCCGTTCTTCAGCTCCGGGGACCAATCGCCGGACTCCAGCGGCGATCGGGTCTGCGAGTCCCGTGGTCCCGGAGCTTCGGATCAGGTCACGTGCACACGCCTGCGGCGCGAACAAGACCCCACGGCTGGGCTTAAACGGCCACGTACGTGGATGTGCCCAACCGTGCCATTCTACCAACGTATATCGGCGTGAAGGGGTCACCAGACTCCCCCTTCCTCAGGGATAGTTTCAGAGGGCAGGTAATGCCAGTGTGCTGCACTTGGTAACACTAGAATAACCTGCCTTCTAAAACTATTCCAAGCAGAAAATTAGGATGCAGATTTGATTTGGTATCGGCTGTAGTTCACCTTTTGTAAAATGTTACACCCATATTCAGGGTGTAACATATAACATGTTAATAATCCACTGGCCCCCACACCCCATCAGCTCCCTGCTGTGGCAGGCGGTGGGCATCTTCTCCCACTGCTCTGTCACAATCTGCAAAGAACGTGGCTGTGCCGGTTCTGCCTGCACGGCCAAGTCAATCATTTACAGAGCTTTGTGAATAGAAAATGACAAGGTCCAGCAGCCTTTACGGCTGTCGTCTTGTAATTCTCAATGAACTACCATGGCGGTGTTGAGCCCTGTGGTAGTTCATTGATGTTTCGTGCTCGTGTGTAACTGCTTTGCTGTATAATGTACGGCCAGACAGTTTATACACAGAGGGCCAGATTCAGGTACACGTACATTTGCACAGCGTATCCGAGATACGCCACGCAGCCGTATTTTACCAGGCTCTACACCGAATTCTGGTAGATTTTTGCCTGTACGATACGGCGGCGTAGTCTATTTCTCGCAGCGTAATCGAAATACGCGATTGGGGGGCGTGAAGCATTTAAATTAGGCGCGTCCCCACGGCGATCGAACTGTGCATGCTCCATTCAGAAATATCCCGCCGTGCATTGCGCGAAATAACGTCTATACGTCATTCGTTGTTTGAGTAGCGTCGTTTACGGACATTCCTATTCCCGGACGTTTTACGTCAAAAATAAAAAAAGACGTCGGAAAACGTTGATATTCGACGCGGGAACGACGGCCATACTTAACATGGGCTGTCTAATATTAGACCAGCAAAAAGCTGGTATAACTTTACGAGGCAAATAGATGACTAAAGATGCCGTAAGAGATTGCGATAGACGTTCGTAATTTCGTGGATAGTCGGCAAAAGCTCATTTGCATACCCCGACGCGGAAAACGACGGAAACTCCACCCAGCGGCCACAATTTTATTGCAGCGTAGATCCGAAGGCGTACGAACGCGTAAGCCAGTCGGATTGAAGCGCAAAGCCGTCTTTTCATGGTTTGAGGATTCAAACTAGTGAAAAAAACGCGCGCAATTAGAAAGTACTCCAGTCTAACACCAGTTAGACAGGAGTTACGGCTCTCTGAATCTGGCCCAGAGTCTGTAAAAGTCCTGCATTGCACCCACGATCTACTGATTGTGGGTGCAATGCTTAACAGCCTCCCCAAAAAATAAATAAAATTAATAATAAATAAATACCGTATTTATCGGTGTATAACACGCACCCTAAGGGAGTTTCAGGAAATAACTTTCCGCGGCCCCCTGCGTATAACATGCAGGCACAGTTTACCCTCTATTTTCAGGGTAAAAAAGTGAGTGTTATATGCCAATAAATACAGTAAATAAATGCAATCTTTTTGCGTTTATCATCATTTTTTTTTAAAAGATGAACTTATTTAAAACGTTGGCCATTTCTTTGTTATACATGTAGGCCATTGTGTCTCTGCAAAGACCCCAAACTCCACTATCCTTACCTTACGTCTCTCTTCCTTCTCACCAGAACACAACATTAGCAGAAGGTGCCCAAAGGGTGGCGCTAAAGAGCTGAAAAACATGTAGTTTTGGGTTTGTTGGCCGACAGTTCGTTGCCGTTTGTATGCAATAGTTCATGGCCAACACCCGTCGCACAAAAGTCCAAAGTTTTGTCCGATGAAAATCTGATCGTGTGTACAAGGCTCTAGTGTTACAACGTAAGCAGGCGTTAGCGTATTTCGCAAGCTTTAGTGCAGACATGTCCAAAGTGCGGCCCGCGTTCCAGTTTTGAACGACCCGCCTGGTAATTTGTACATGTATATATTTTGTGGCCCCCAACAAATCCTGATAGCCACAAAAGATATATATGTTAGCTGCTTTGGAGGGCACAGGGAGGGGGAGAGACGAGTGCCGTGCAATAGGAAGTCCCGTCTCCTGCGCTGCCATTGGATGACTGTTCTGTCCATCATAGGAGGTAGGACTTTGTATTAAAGAGGCTGCAGAGAACACAGATTCTCCTGTATATAATGTGTTGGCACTTTATAAAATGAAGGCAGACATTATAGCAGGGCTTGACAAATTTGCTTGGAATTTAGTAGAGAGAGGTAAAAAAAACTTTAGGAGCCAGGAACGCGCCGCGTCCCACCGAGCTTGCGCACAGAAGCGACCACATACGTGAGTAGCGCCCGCAAAGGAAAACGATGTTCAATTCACACATGTGAGGTATCATCGTGATTGGTAGAGCGAGAGCAATAATTCTAAGCCTAGACCTCCTCTGCAACTCAAAACATGCAACCGTAGAATTTTTTAAACAAACATCGCCTATGGAGATTTTAAAGGGTAAAAGTTTGTCGCCATTCCACGAGCGGACGCAATTTTGAAGCGTGACATGTTGGGTATCAATTTACTCGGTGTAACATTACCTTTCACAATATAAAAAAAAAATGGGCTAACTTTACTGGTGTCTTATTTTTTTATTTAAAAAAGTGTATTTTTTCCCTAAACGTGCGCTTGTAATACCGTTGCGCAAATACGGTGTGACAAAGTATTGCAACGACCGCCATTTTATTCTCTAGAACACTGGTCATCAACCCTGTCCTCAGGACCCACTAACAGGCCAGGTTTACAAGATAACTGGAATACATGACAGGTGATATCATTTGCTGCTCAGAGATTGCAGTATTCTAATCTGCATCTCCCCAAGTTAATACATAAAACCTGGCAGGTTAGTGGGCCCTGAGGTATATATATTATATATATATATATATATATATATATAAATAATGTTTGGGGGTTCTAATTAGAGGGAAGGAGATGGCAGTGAAAACAGACAGGGGAAGCTCTATTAGTATTGCTGGTTGTCTTGTCATACCAACGGCCACCATAAGATGGTGCCAGATCACAGAAGGAAGCATAGGCCTGCAGAAGGTCAGAAGGGGTGCACGGAGACAAGATACCCCAGACGTGCCGAGTCGCCAATTCTAGTCACAATTGCGACCTGGCGCCTGGGGTTTGTCGAACCCTACAATTTAGGTATAATACAATTTGGTACAAAACGAATCAGAGGGCCCTGCTTAGTACAATCTAAGAGGGCGGGTCAAGTAATACAAAAGGTGGATGATCTGATAAAGAAAGTAAAAACAATGCATGGAAAAACAACGCAGTAAGGTTATCTTATCATTGCTATTTGTATCCCTATCTGGCAGTCAGAATAGAAAGTGAGAGGCTATCTTGCCAACCTGAATACAGACAAATAAAATAAGTTTTAGGAAAATAGGGAAGGGTGTCAGATTGTGTGCATTACTATCCGTATCCTTACTGGTGAGATTTCCCCTCATTCCCTGTACAGGTGACAGGTGTCAGAGAGAACAGGAAGTGAAGGAAAATCCAATCATCAGGGGCACGGACAGCAAGAAAACCTGACAGTGGTTATAACCTCCCCCACACTATGTAGGGCAAACGGTTTTGGTTGGACAGTGCCTAGAACAGTGACATGGTGGATAGATGTGAATGGCTCACGCACACAATAAAAGGAACAGATACGCATGAAAAAATCCCAATAGACAACAAAGCACACCAGAACACAAACAAGGGATGGAATCACAGCCAACTATTTGCTGTATTGTGTTAAAAAATAAAAATAGCAGAAGAATACAGGCAAAGCCTTTAAATACATTAAAACAAAGGGATCAGGAGTGGTGAAGTCACCTGCTGGGTGAAGAGGTAACGTCCTTGTGATCATACAACACAGCTGTCCATATGGGTTTGTGTGTTGGAAGACAACATGACACACATCTGTGTGCTGATCTTTACACTGTGGGGGAAGGAGAGCCTGATTTTTCTAAGTGCAAGTAGGTGTCCACAGGGGATTGAGCCGATAGGAAATGTGCCCGCCGCCATAAGACTGCGAGGGGGAGGTTTGTTCTCCACAAGCCACTTCAAAGAGCTAGAAAAACATTGGCAGTAATAAATGACAAAGACACAACAGAGGGATTATTGTGTGCAGCAAGTCGCAGACCTCGCACACAACATGTTACCTTATGGCCTTATACAATAATAGGCACACCTCAATAAAAATAAACCCCAGCATCCGCAATGCCTTTACACACACAACTGCCCATTAACAGTACATACAGCTATTAAAAAACATTCAAGCCTTTGATGATTTTCTTTTTTCTTTTCTATAACCTGCCATTAATACCTCTGCACTATAAGAATTTATATAAAAAAATCAGACTTCTACAAAAACCTTAACCTGGCCATAAATTCTGCGAATTTCGGCCATTTCCCGATGAACCAGACAAAATTTGCCTCTCGAGTGGCACCGATGGCCTCCTCCCTCCTAGGCATTCAGGTATTCTGACAGTAATCTCCGGGGACTCAGTGGGGGATTTCTCCCCCTGCAATTGTGGATGGAGACATTCATTAGATTGCTCGTTCAGTCACCAGTCTGGATGGAAAAAATAAATAAATACCAGCCGGGCCATACACATGTAGATTTTCTCTGTTCAGCTTGCATCTAACAAATTCCCCCATCCCCAATACACAGCATGGACAGACAAATCTCCTGCTGTGTCTATGGCATTTAGACATTCTGCCCCACCCAAAAAGTGGCTGCATTACTCATTTAAAACTTTTGTCTTTTAACATTTCTTCAGTTACTTTGTGTTTCCAGGCCTATGCAAATTATGCCATACATCCCAGGAGTCTTCAGGAGGGTTTTTTTGCAGCCAAGTACAACATTTTGCCTGAGCTATTGGCAGATGGATTCCTGGAAGTAAACGCAACATGAATCATCTGCCCTTCTGCTGGCCGGGGCTAGAAATGCTATGGGGTGTTTTCAATGTGATTTCTCTGCAAAATGAAGCCTGGAGATATTGATGGATGGGGGGGGGGGGGGGGTTGCTTTAAATATTGAAAATTATTTAACTATATATTAAAAGTGTTTTGGTTTGTGGTGCTTAGATGCAGTGTAGTTCCACTTTAGGCTGGGATCACACTATTGCGATCACATGTATTCGCTGAGCAGTGAGCACATATCATGCGATGTCTGTGCATTGCAAATTCATTGCATTTGCACCAAAATGGGGTAGGGCCCTTTTTTTTGCTCTGCACTGGAATCTTTTCCCATGCGTGTGAACCCCCATGCGTTTCGATTCCTGTACCATTTGACATTTCGTACCGTTATCTGCAAACCGATCCTAGTGGTGTCATTCATTTAAATTGAAACCCGCAGAGGTTCGCAGAGGGCACCCGCACTGGAATCGCGCTGGTTCCCACATCGCACAAGTGTAAACCGAGCCTTAATCAGGAACCACATGAAATGTACTCAATGTATGGCCATCTTTATTCTGTACTGGCAGATATAAACTTATACTGTAGCTCTACGTCAGCAGCTCAAACACCTCCAAGGAATTTATCTGCAGTTCATACGCTTTTCTGGTGTTTGTGGTGGTGTCCTCTGGCTACTCTCCTAGGTTTGGGGAAAAAAGGGTCAGCAAATGGGCTTTACCCAAATTGGTCCCAATGTGTGTACAAACGTGGTAGGCAAATTAGAGCAGGTTACCCCAATGGGAATGCCTCTCTTCAGGGCACTGCACAATATGTCACCACAACTAAACAAACACACAATTTGTATTATTATTACTGTACTACCGATATTTTTATAGCACCAACAATTCCCACAGCACTTTACATAATGTACATTCACATCAGTTCCTGCCCTCAGGGGATGCAAATAAATCAATACAACTTCTCAATCTGTACTTTACATATACATCAGCTGAAAAGGGTTAAAGTGGTTGTAAAGCTGGAATTCTCTGCATTAGGATAAGAAACCTTCCGTGACACAAGTCTACACATATATGGGCTCTCGTACGGCCTTCCTGTTGGAAAAACATCATCCCCCTTGCAGTTCCTCAAGTACTGGAGGAAATTGTTAATCTGTGTTGAACAAACCAGACCCCCTCCCCATCTTTATGAAGATTGTGATCACCATGAGCCTGTGCTTCTCAGTCAGTGTTTATCTGTATGAGAAATCATACATGCCAAGGTTTTTCATCTTAGGCTGGATTCACACCTATGCATTTTTACTGCTTTTTGCAGATTTGCACTGCAGTCCATTTACCATGGTTTCCTTTGGAACAAGTTCTGTAGTGCAAATCTGCAAAGTGCATAACGCACTAGAAATGCATAGGTGTGAATCCAGGCTTAGATATGTGAATCGGATGTGCTTCTGGGCCACACACCAAGCTACCTGTGACCAAGGTGTCATCTACAGCTAGATGACTGAATAACCATCTACACCCTAATTCCATCAGTCATAGTCTACAAGAGAATTGCAATATTCCACTGTGTACAAAGCTTCAGGAACAGGTACTAAAACGAAGAAGGTCCATAGACGTGAATTGGTTCCCACAAAAGTCATATCCGTTTCACTTGAGAGCTGTGGGACAAATGATTTGAAATGGGATCTATTTGTTAGCTGAGCTCCCTCCTCCCCCAATTAACTGTCTGAGGTTAGAATTGTGGCTCCATGCTGGAATGTAGCTAAGTCATTTCACAGACAAAATACCATTACACTAAACTCAGACAGCTTCTACAGCTACACTACAAGGCTAAAGCAGGTCATTTGGGTTTCCCTCTTGGTGAGATGAAGGTGTGAAAATACCTTCATGTGACACAACAAGAAATCAATGCCTGGTACACACAGGGTCCAGTGAGCTGAACGATAAAAAAACAAGGCGCTCACTGTACTAACTATGCAATGTTAGTACAGCAATCACTGTGCTATTGTGTTCCCCCCACCAGAACACACTGGTCAGTGCTTGCAATCATTTGCTGCCAGTGCAGATTAGATGCTGATCAGCTATTGGTTTTCCAGGCTGCTGTACACACTGGAGGAATGTCCGATCTTCAGCCAGTTTGTACCAGCCTTAAAGTGAAAGTTTAAGCAAAAACTAACTCTTATCCTACTTTTTGCCACATTCTAAGACTAATCTATCTAGTATTGTAAAGCCAAAAACAAATAAAAATTGGTGTACTTACCTGTTCTGCAGCCGATCAAGTCCAGTCCCACGCTGAGCTGTCAGTAGTGGTGTGTGCACGAGAGGCAGCCGATAACAGAAGCCCAATAGTAAGTCTATGGGTGACATCACTTGCCAGGCATTTCAGAGCCATTATCGGTTCTCTCCAGCACTCAGCATCCTCCGCTGGAGACCGGACCGATCGCTGCAGAACAGGCAAGTAAAGCAAATTCTTTTGCTTTACATGGCTAGATAGGTTAGTCTTAGATTGTGGCAAAGAGTAGGATTAGAGTTAGTTTTTGCCTAACCTTCCACTTTAAGGCTGCCTTAAGATGAGTCATGTTTATTCGTTAAACAAAAAAAGAAAACGCTCCCCCCTATCGAGCAATGGTATTCTGACAGCGGGGTGGCCAGCTAAAGATCCATTTTCCAGAGAGCTCTGGTTTCAAGCACATTACAAACATTTCTGAAGTTGTATTCTGTCGTAAGAGAATATTTTTAAGTTACGTAACCTCTTCATTTTAATGAGACTAGCATGCATAAAAAACAGACAATAATCTCATTGTAAAGCCTTGTTAAAAAAAAAAAAATACTCCCTGCAGGACAAGCTCAATTTGAAGTACTTACCTGAGATCGAAGCCCCCGCAGCCATCCTCGTTCGCCTCCTGAGCGGCGATAACAGGAAGAAGCTCCAAGGGGACATGGCGGCGGCGGACGGGACCGAGGAGGACTTTGATCTCAGGTAAGTGCCACATAATGAGCTAGTATGCTGTGCATACTAGGCCATTATGCCTTTCTCTTGCAGGGTTTTTAGAAAGAAAAAAATTGTGAGGGTTTACTTCCTCTTTAATCTAGGCGTATATTTAGGTAGAAGCGGTCTGTAAGGGTTTACAATCACTTTAACCACTTAAGGACCGCCTCCTGCACATTTACGTCGACAGAATGGCATGGCTGGGCACGTACAGGTACGTCCTGTGCTAGTGCCCAGTCTTGGGCGCACGCCCACAACCCGGTTCGAAGCTGCGGGACCCGATCGCCACTGGAGTCCCTCAATCGGTCCCCGAAGCCGAAGAACGGGGAGAGCCGTGTGTAAACATGGCTTCCCCGTTCTTCACTGTGGTGGCGTCATCGATCGCGTGTTCCCTTTTATAGGGATACACAATCGATGTCACACCTACAGCCACACCCCCCTTCAGTTGTTTCAGTTGTAAACACATTAGGTCACACGTAACCCCTTCAGCGCCCCCTTGTGGTTAACTCCCAAATTGCAATTGTAATTTTCACAATAAACAATGCATTTTAAATGCATTTTTTGCTGTGAAAATTACAATGGTCCCAAAAATGTGTCAAAATTGTCCGAAGTGTCCGCCATAATGTCGCAGTCACAAAAAAAAAACGCTGATCGCCGCCATTAGTAGTAAAAAAAATAATAATAATAAAAATGCAATAAAACTTTCCCCTATTGTCTGTTAAAGAGACATAGTGCTGAATCGCAAAACCTGGCCGGGTCCTTTAGCTGCCTAAAGTTCCGGGTCTTATTTTCTTGTGAAAAGTTCCGGGTCTTAAGCTGTTAATGAAGTTACCTGCAAACAGCCCCTTATAAAGCAACAAGAGGCTGAAAGTCATGGCCATCGACGTGTAATCAGATATTTAGCAATTATCTGTGGATGATCAGACTTTTTGCATCCTGGGTAAATCATCCACAGGTAATCAGTGAAAATCTGATTACATGCAAACAGCCTTCGCTTTTGCTGTTCACAAGAAAGCACATTGAGTGTAGTGCAGGAAATCCTAGCCAATCCCAAACACATAAGTGATCGGCCCCACCATCTCTGGAACCACAGAAGTGATATGGAAAGAGGTTGCAGTGTATTCTAGAAGAGGATGCTCAGCACATATATCTGACACCTCTGGGTACCCCCTGACTTTGGGGGTGAAATGGTATACAGAATTGCTGAGTACAATACCAACACTCAATCATGAATTAGCTCTGTGTGGCCCTAATGTTGCTGCCTGCAGGCATGAAATGTTACAAGCTCCACCTGATATCCCACCCCCACCCTAACAAAGCATGCAAGACCTTCCAGCCCCCATCTCAACAAAGCTTTCCAAAATCAAACAACTGCGTCTGCATTCAAGACCTGTATAATGCCGCCATGTCCCTGGAGTCTGACACACAAAATATTGTATTTACATCTTCGCTTTCTTAGTACCTCAGGTCATTATTTATCACAATACAAAAGGAAACACACATAGTAGGTAGCAAAGCCAAGAACATTTTTAATTTTAAAAACCTATGAAAATGATGCTCTGAAAGATTTGTTTTCACGAACTTAAAAAGGCATAGTCCACCTTTCCAAGGAATGTAACAAAATGCACCCACAGCAATACAATAAAAACAAAGTGCATTTATTAGATTTTGGAAGGCCGCAGAACATCGCAGCTGTGACCAGTGCATCATGGGTGTGTACAATGCACAGATTCCTGACCACAAGTCTGTATGGAGGGTCCAACCTCCTGGATATTCAGACAGCTGAGGGAGCCAGCTGACAGAATACAACAGATGGAAAAAGAGGAGATTCTTCTGTCCAGGCTGTTTAGTGTGGATGGGGGAAACCATTATTATTATTATACAAGATTCATATAGTTCCAACAGTTTGCACAGCGCTTTACAACATGAGGGCAGACAGTAAAGTTACAATTCAATACAGGAGAAATCATAGACTCTGCTCCTGGGAGCTTATTGGATTTCTCTTTTTCAGCCAAAGGATGAACAAGAAAAATCTATGTGTGTATGTCTCGCTTAGCGCACTTTCTGCCCTAAAGTGACAACACTGCGCCTTCAGATACAGCACAACAAGTAAACAGAAGCTGGACAGGAAAGATGCAGGATCACCAAAAAATGTATTCCCCCAACACATGTGAAGGCTGGCCAGCTGCAATATATTCGTTTTGTTTCCTGGGGGGGGGATTTGATTAAAATTACTAAAGGCTTTATTTAAATCAACTCGATTTAAATCATAATTTTTAAAGAGCAACTGTCATTTCTGTCCCACAGCGGCTCCTCCTCTGACCCGCTGTTGACTCACCGACAGTCCCATTCACTTTAGTAAGACGGCTGGTGATGCGGCAGTGACACAACAAGGTGAGGGACGTGGTGGCAGCAGGTGAGTGGATGCCTGCCGACAGGCACTGCCATGATTGATCTGAAATGACAGGTGCCCTTTAAATGTAAGACTCATTATTGCTGGTAGTTAGACGCTTTAATATTTCAAAACAAAATTAAGGTTTTGTATTTAGAATAATAAGTGGTCAAGTTAGTAAAAAAGCGATATCAGAACCCATTTAATCATACAGTTTGTAGTGTACATAGATTTAAAAACAATGGGATAAAGGAATATTCCTGAACTGCGTTTTATCTCATGGTTACTGTGAAATTGTGTGAATGCAGTGCATGTTATCTCAGCTTGCATTAATTAAATGAGTTTACCAAAAATGTAAATATTGCAGTATATACAGCCTTATGCTACATAACTAAGCTCCATATCATACAGAATAAACAAAATTATTAATGTATCTTCAATAGGAAGCGATACATTTTTACACCAAAAACATTTTATTAAAATAAGATAGATAAAAATCAAAAAAATAATTGATTTAAATAATAAAAAAAATATCTTTTTTTTTTTTTTTTTTTAAATCATTGATTTATATCCACCCTGTTCCTGGGTTTAGATACACTTTTACCAAAGTCTTCCTACTTTCACACCTCCTTTTGGTAACATTCACTAAGAGGAGTTCCACCCCCCAGCAGAAAATTAAAAGTCAGCAGCTACACATACTGTAGCTGCTGACTTTTAATATCAGGACACTTACCTGTCCTGGAGTCCAGTGATGTTGGCATCCTAGCCAATGTTTCCACCAGCTATTGGGTGCTGCCACTGCCATTTGTAGTAAGGAAACCCTTTCAGCTTTACAGCCAGTTCCCTACTCCACATGTTCTGCTCACCCCCTGTCAAATACTTAAGCCCGATCTTAATCCACCGTTGTGCCCAAGAGCTAGCGGCTCACTCCTCACTTGCCATGAAGCTTGTCTATGCTCCAGGCAATAGTTGAGAGTAATAGATGTCCCGGAAGACACACGTCAGGTCAAAGCCTGCTGTGTGATATGAATGCCAGTCTCAGCCTGGACCCCCACCAGGCCATGCCCCCAACACATCTCAGTCCACCCCCTTGAGTAAGCTCTGGTATCCAGGGTGAAATGTGTTGGGAGTGTGGCCTGGCCAGAGTCCAGGCCGAGACTGCCATTCACTATCACACAGCAGGGTTTGACTTCATGTGCGGCTTCCAGGACACCCATCACTCTCTATTACTGCAGAAGAGACATAGCACGTCTCTTCTCCAATAAAAAGCTGCCTACTCACAGAAGACCTGTGTTCTGGACCTTCATCCTTTTACACACAGGGCCCCTAAACACAAGTCCCACTTGGCACAGCCTGCCGTAGACTTTGACAGGCCGCACGTTACACCGGTTCCTCCTGGGCTCACCAAAACACTACAGCTGGACGGCCCCACGTACAAGGGGCCTCACTGTCCATACCAGGGATCTCCAAACTACGGGCTCCCACCCAGGTGTTACTGAACTACATGTCCCATGGGGCATTGTAAAACTCTGCCTTTCACAGACATAACTAGGCATGATGGGGATTGTAGTTCTTGAACAACTGAAGGGCCATAGTTTGGAAACCCTCGCTCTATAGTACAGATGACTCCTTACTTACTACTCCTAGTTTATGGAGAAGATTGTATGTTACATCAATTTATTAACAGACATTCCTTTCCAATAAAAAGCTCTTTTTTTTGTTATGATCATCTGGCTGATTAGGCACACTAAATTGGCATTTACTTCTACCCCAGACTGAGCAGACAGCATGGATGGAAATTCAGAAACCAAAGAGCGATGAATAGAACGTAGTCAGGACTAGCGAAGGGACAGGATGTGTGCCTTGCCATTCATGAAAGGACGACCACAAAAGCCAATTTATTTTGCATTGCAGCACAAAGCGTCAGAAAGACGGGAATATATTTTTGTTTCCCATATTAACCAGTTAGATGATAAGATGGGATATAAAGAGCAAATTACACATGTGACAGTGGGATGAAATCAATTAGAAATCGCACAGATAAATAACAAGGTGATATGATCGGGTCAGTGAAATAGAAAATACACAAAATAACAAAAAAAATAACACAAAATAGCAAACTCTTATTAAAAAAATCTGAGCTGTGTTCTTATAACAGGGAACATAACTCCTATGAGATGACAGCTGAGCCTGGCATGCCAATGGGTGCTGCCATCGCAACAACATCCAACGGTACATGGAGAGGAGCCACTGCCAAGGAATGTACTGGCTCCTACCACAGACAACATACACACATATATACTGTATACAGACAACAAGCACACTCATTCCTCTGAAAGCAAACACCCCACTAACTGCACACAGCATACCCACATTGTACATCTCTTCTATTCCCGAGGCGCCAGCTGCACTCCAGGTCGGGAAGATCCCGGGAAAACTTCCGGTTCCGGAGCTCACGGGCTCCGAGCAGAGAGAACGGCAAGAACCACACAACGCATGCGCGTCAGACTCCAGCGACCGTACACTGTCTCCGCCCACGGAGTAGCCGTGATGCGTTCATTGCGCATGCGCTTCTGTTCAGTCACTTTCCACAGTAGGAGGGATTCCTGTGTTTGAGGGGAACACTCGGGTCTTCGAAGACTATGATTTTGTACATTGTAGAACGAAAAAATTGATTTCTGACATACTATACATTACCTGTGCATTAAAAAAATGGTATGCTTTCTTGAAAACACACTTTATAGCACTTATTTATTGCATTCAAATTAACGCATACCCTGGAATTCAGAAAGAATGGCGCAGACAGATTTTGCAAACATTTTACATGTGCATTCTAATGGTGCCATACACTAGATAAAAAATGTGTCACTTCTACAGTTCGTCAGTTTTTCGGCACAAATTGAAAATCCGTTGTGATGTTTTTGAGCCCGAAAAATCGAAGGAAAACGTCTGCCGAACAAACGATGAATTGAAAGGTTAATGTGTTTCTCGCCTGTTAAAAAATGAACTGTTGGCACTTGCGTATGTGACCCAGAAGCAAAAAACCCCCAAACATAACGAAAAACAGATTCATTTATGTCCATTGAACGATTTATACTTTGGCTACTTTGACACTGGGGCAGGGGTGCGTTAGTGGTAAAGCGCCTTACCGTCGTTTTAGCGGCACTTTTTAGCCACTAGCAGCCAAAGAAAGGGTTAAAAGCACCCGTGTTGTGCCGCTGCCGAATCGCTTTGCAGGCACTTCAGGAATCCTGCCCATTCATTAAACGGGCAGGGTGTTTGTACACCACTCCCAAACCGCCCCAATACATTTTTTCCCCGTCCCGCAAACGCACTTCCCCAGTGTGAGAGCACAAGCGCTATTTTTAGCGCTAAAGCGCCACAGTGTGAAAGGGGTCTTTGAAATTCAGTCATTACATAATGACAATGTAATTTGCTCCCATGACCGTGGGTTCGTTTTTCGAAAACAGATGTAAACCATTTTTGACTGGTGTATGGGTAGCATAAAGCTGGACACTATACAATTTTATGTAGATTTTTTTCCCTCAGATTTACCAAAATCATATAAAATGAGGTCAAACCTTAAAGTGTAAATTCACCTTAGAAAATCTGTAAGGTGAACTTACACTGGACCCCTTCCCATTGCACCCGGTTCAACTAACCTGGAGTCCCGTGATCTTCCGCACTGACACATCGCATCGCCGCTCTACCTGTCCGGGAGTTTTATTTTAGTTCAGTAGCTTAGTACAGGGGTCTCCAAACTGTGGCCCGAGGGCCAGATGTGGCCCTTTGATAGCCTTTATCAGGCCCTTGGAGCACTATGCCTCCCACTGACACCAATAATGGGGCACTAGTTCTTCCACCAATACCAATGATGGGATACTATTCCTCCTATTAATAGGAACACTACTCCTATAAACCACCAACCCTGTGGCCATATTTATTCTCACTCATGCCAAGCCCATGACATTTTCTGCCCCTGTTGGCCAGAATTCGGCCCTCCTAAAGTCTGATGGACTTTTCTGTTTGAAAAGTTTGGAGCCCCCTGGCTTAGTAGATGCTACCTTTTCTTATCTGGTAGTGCAACGGCGCAATGGGGTACTATTCCTCCCACTGACACCAAGAATGGGGCACTATTCCTCCCACTGACACCAAGAATGGGGTACTATTTTTTCCACTGACACCAAGAATGGGGTACTATTCCTCCCACTGACACCAAGAATGGGGTACTATTCCTCCCACTGACACCAAGAATGGGGTACTATTCCTCCCAATGACACCAAGAATGGGGTACCATTCCTTCCACTGACACCAAGAATGGGGTACTATTCCTCCCACTGACACCAAGAATGGGGTACTATTCCTCTCACTGACACCAAGAATGGGGTACTTTTCCTCCCACTGACACCAAGAATGGGGTACTATTCCTCCCACTGATACCAAGAATGGGGCACTATTCCTTCCACTGAAACCAATGATTCCTTCCACCAACACCAATGATGGGGCACTATTCTTCATTCTGACACCAATGATAAGGCATTATTCCTCCCACTGACAGCAACGATGGGGGCACTAATTCTCGCACTGGCACTAATGAAGGCGCACTATTCCTCCCACTAACATCAACGATAGGGAGTTCCTCTAATACCAAAGATGGGACATTGTTTACTCCTCCAGGATGCAGCGTACCCTCAAGTTTATCTCCACTATCTTCCAGATTCTCTGCTGAGTGGCCATGACAGCCACAGTGATTTCCAGCTTTTAGAGGGATTTTATAGTTATACTACTTTCACACTGGGCCGGGGGAACGTTAGCGGTAAAGCGCCGCTAATTTTAGCGGCACTTTACTGCTGTATTAGCAGCGCTTTTCGGCTGCTAACGGGGCTCTTTTAACCCCCACTAGCGGCCGGGGGAACGTTAGCGGTAAAGCGCCGCTAATTTTAGCGGCACTTTACTGCTGTATTAGCAGCGCTTTTCGGCTGCTAACGGGGCTCTTTTAACCCCCACTAGCGGCCGAATAAAGGGTTAAAGCGACCGCAAAGCACTTTGCAGGTGCTTCGGCAACAGTGTCCATTGATTCCAATGGCAGGGGCGGTTGAGAAAACGTGTATACACCGCTCCCGCACCGCCCGAAAGATGCTGCTTGCAGGACTTTTTCTAATGTCCTGCAAACGCACCACCTGGGTGTGAAAGCACACAAACTCTCACACTGGGGCTGCAGAGGAGGCGCTTTACAGACACTATTTTTAGCCCCTGAAAAACACCCCAGTGTGAAAAGTGTGAAAGGGGTCTTATAGTGTATGTATAGTTACACTGGTCAAAGCCGGTCTAATGTAAATGTAGCATTGCCCGCGGAGGAGCTGCTGGTTGTTTCGGGTGGCGCATTTACCTCATGGCTCCCCCGAATTCCTAATGGAATATCCACAACAGGTGCTCTTTGCCGTGCTCTTTATTACCCAGCCGGGTAAAAAACAATAAACTTGTGGTGAGGAAAGTAAAGTTGAAGAAGAAGGGAGAACTGCAGATTCAGGAGTGATGATAGGGAACAGTCTTGCTCCCAAGCGTAATGCCGCGTACACACGGTCGTTTTTTGTGATGAAATAAAACGACGTTTTAAAAAACGTAATTTAAATTGATCGTGTGTGGGCAAAACGTAGTTTTATGTCTTCAAAAAAACGATCAAAAAAAATTCCAATATGCTTGAATTTTTTGTGTCGTTTTTCAAAACGTCGTTTTTTGTTTCACAAAAAGTCACCGTGTGTAGCAAAAACATTTAAAACAGCGTTTTTCAACCCGCGCATGCCCAGAAGCTAGTTATGAAGCGAGCTTCAATGGAAAAGAGTGGTGAACGTAACCTCGCTTTTTGTGAAAAAACGCTGGTGTGTATGCAAAATTGTCTTTGAAAAGTGACGTTTCAAAAATGTAGTTTTTTACTTCACAGAAAACGTCGTTTTTTTTCATCACAAAAAATGATCGTGTGTACGCGGCATAACACTTTCTTTGCACCACTCCTATGTGAGTGGGTTTAGCGTACCCGGACAGGCCTCTCTCACTGACCTGGCAGCCGGAGTATCACTCGAACATTTGTAGGATAAAGCACGTAGAACCCAAACCGCACTCCAAATGGTCATGGAGGATGTGATGAGGCTCACTGCAGGCTGACACGTTTCAAAGCACAAGGCACAAACACCTTCTTCCGCGTGTTTGCTGTGTCCACCACATGGCTTCCTGAAAACTGCAAACAGGACTTCTTATAGCTTTCTTCTGGCCACTCTTCCATAAAGGCCAGATTTTTGAAGTGTACGACTAATGCAAAGTCAGACGTAATTTTTTCATCGGATATTTCCTGACCGTGTGTGTGCCCCATCAGAGTTTTTTCTTCGGAAATTCTGATGGACTTAGAAAGAGAACATTTTTTCCAATAGACTTAGGCCCCGTACACACGGCCGAGGTTCTCGCTGAAAATCAGCGAGAACCTCGCTGGAATGCACATTCCAGCGAGGACCTCGGCCGTGTGTACGGTCTCGGCGAGCTTCCCGTCGGGAAGCTCGTCGAGCCGAAAAAGAGAGCACGCTCTCTTTTTTCTCGACGGCCCGCCTGGAAGAATGGCTGGTTGCCATTCCCGACGGGCGGGTCGCCGAATTCGACGGCCGGGAGAGAACCTCGACGGGCGGAACGATGTGTTCTGCCCGTCGAGGTTCTCTGCCGTGTGTACGGCACCTTAGAAAGAGAACATGTTTTCTGATGGAAAAAATGTATATCGGAAATTCCGTTGGTCTGTATGGAACTTCGTCGGAGAAAAAAACATGCATGTTCAGAATCAAGGCGACGCATGCTCGGAAGCTTTGAACTTTATTTTTCTCCGCTCGTCGTAGTGTTGTACCTCACCGCGTTCTTAGCGCTCGGAATTTGGTGTGACAGTGTGTATGCAAGACAGCTTGAACGGAATTCCGTCGGAAAAATCAGTCAGAGTTTATCCCAACGGAAATTCCTATCGTGTGTACAGGGCATTATAGTTGTCCTGTGGACAGATTGCCCCTCCTGAGCTGCAGATCTCTGCAGCTCCTCCAGAGTTACCATGGGCCTCTTGGCTGCTTCTCTGATTAATGCTCTCCTTGCCCAGCCTGTCAGTTTAGGTGAATGGCCATGTCTTGGTAGGTTTGCAGTTGAACCATACTTTTTCAATTTTTAAGATGATGGATGGAACAGTGCTCTGAGATGTTCAAAGCTTGGATTTTTTATTTATTTTTATATAACCTAACCCTGCTTTAAACTTCTCCACAACTTTATCCCTGACCTGTCTGGTGTGTTCCTTGGCCTTCATGATGCTATTTGTTCACTGTGGTTCTCTAACAAACCTCTGAGGACTTCACAGAGCAGCTGTATTTATACAGAGATTAAATTACACACAGATGGACTCTATGCTGTTTGTTTGCTAAGTTTCTCTTATACCTAAAAAGACTTGTAGCAGTAATTGCAGCATAAGGTGGTTTTACAAATCATTGTCTCAGGGGGGCGGAATACAAATGCAAACCACACTTTTCACATATTTATTTGTAAAAAAATTGAAAACAAATTATTATCTTCCTTCCACTTCATAATTATGTGCCACTTCCTCTTCACAATTATGTGTTGGTCTATCACATAAAATCCCAATAAATTACATTTAAGTTTTTGGTTGTAACATGACAAAATGTGGAAGATTTCAAGGAGGTATGAATACTTTTTCAAGGCGCTGTAATTACATTAGTCCAGCTTGGATCAATGTAATTGCCTGTATACAATACCTGGCTGATTGCCCTGGAAGGTGTAAATCCATGTAGACAAATAAGCACCACTAATTCAGTGATCGCGGAGATCTGTTTCTGTTTGCCGTGTTGAGCATTTATTCTTCATTGTGAACACAGAAGGTTAGACACTTGGCATGGGCTCCATTCAGAGAATGCTTTGCATTTTGAATGAATGCAAAGTGTTCTCTGATTAAATAAGGTGGAGAGGCGTGGCGATGACATCACAATCTCCACCTCGAGAATGCTTTGCATTTAGTCAGAGGATGCAAATCATTCTCTAAATGGTGCCCGTGATTTCTAGCTTCCAGGAGTGGCGGCCAGATACGTTGTATACATAGTTACATTGGTTCATGCTGGACCAATACAACTATATATAAGATATTCATTACTAGAGTTATTCTTTAACCATTGAATGGGGCTGTCATGTGTGCAAAGCTATTGGAATCCCGCATACAGCGTCTGCTAGCGGGGTGTGGAGCATATTCATAGAATTGGCTGATGAGGAGAGATTTTTGTGGTCACATGTATTAAAACTATTGAGTAGATTATGAGCATATGCCAGGCAGAAGAAGCTTTTATGTGTCCTATTTTGCCTCCCAACAAATGCAATCAGTGTATTTTGAAAGTGACATCAAACCAAAAAAAAAAAGAATTCTATTCAAGTATATATTCTTCTTTTCCAATATTTTTATTGAGTCTTCAAAAAGAAGTGAAACAATAGGACAGGAACATCCCGTCTACACACTTAGATACCAAAAAACAGATAGCAGTAATATCTATTAAGGGCACAATAATAAAATCAATAGAAAACATCCACCTAGGTCCCCGTCCAAGGGCCCCCACCCGCCAGCAAAAAGGGGGCTAGATCAGGACCACCAGAGGGGCTCCCGGCAGAAAGGTCCCCTGGTCTCAGGAACCGTATCCTCACTGAATGGCAAAAGGTACATGATAGTAAAAAAGGGAAAGAGAGTGAGAGTTAGAAGAGGAGACCAGGTCAAAATGTTTTAAATCTAGTAGTACCCTGATAAATAGAGTAAGAAAGGAGAAAAGAAGCAAAGAGAGCGAGAAAAGAAGAGAGAGGGAAAAGAGAAGGGAGCACTCCGATCGGGGGGGGGGGAGAAATTCCCTCCCACGACAGACTAATTGGTCATGTGGTTGTGAGGTAATTGATCCACGGGTCCCAAACCCTATGAAACCCCTCAATCTTAGCGGCGGCCATCTGCTAAAATAGCAGACAACCTCTCATTCACCATTATCCAGGACAATTTGTTCTTCAACAAATGAAATGGGACAGTGGGGGACCTCCAGGACCCCGCAATGGAGATCCTGGCCGCCACAAATATACAGGCTATCAGCTTTTTCGTGGATTTCGATGCTCCCTCGACCGGACGTCCCAGCAGTGCAACCAGCGGCGACTTACGGAGGTTAACGTGGGTAAGGGAATATATAAGATTGTATGTGCGTATCCAGAATCGCCTCACCCTCGGACACGACCACCAGACATGGTACATAGTACCATCCGCAGTACAATCCCTGAAGCACCGCGGGGACGCCCCAGGCACGAAGGTTGCCACTCGGACAGGAACCATGCAGGGGCGTTGCTAGGTGCCAAAAAGACCAGGGGCTTCAGCCCGAAGCCAAGCCGGCACCTGGGGGGGGGGGGGGGGGGGGGGTTCGGGCGGGGTCGGTGGAGTGGCATGGGGTGACCTACCTGACACACATACTCTGGGGGTTCTACGTGTGTGTGTGTGTTCTGACATAACCTACTGGGGGTACACTGACCTGACCCACTGACCTGGGGGTCCTACATACACTGACCTGTCCTACATACACTGACCTGGGGGTCCTACATACACTGACCTGTCCTACATACACTGACCTGTCCTACATACACTGACCTGGGGGTCCTACATACACTGACCTGTCCTACATACACTGACCTGTCCTACATACACTGACCTGGGGGTCCTACATACACTGACCTGTCCTACATACACTGACCTGTCCTACATACACTGACCTGTCCTACATACACTGGGGGTTACCTGTCCTACATACACTGACCTGTCCTACATACACTGGGGGTTACCTGTTCTACATACACTGACCTGTTCTACATACATACACAATCAAGTATTCTCAACCCCTCCCCAGTATAAAGATATATAGGATAAATGCCCTTTTCACTTACCTTAAACCACGGGGGTTACATGATGCCCCAGCCCACAGCCATTTCCACTTCTGTTTACTTACTTGTTAGGTCCTTTTTCAGGGATGGTTGAGAGACCTAGATATAGGTCTGCAATTAGGTTAGCATCACTGGCTTCACAAGGTAAGAAAAATAATATTTTTTCAGAATGGGCTAGAGGGGTGGCAGAGAGCACTATTATGGGGGTGGTGCGGCAGAGAGCACTGGAGAGGGTGGCAGAGAGCACTGGAGAGGGGGTGGAGATCACTCGGGGTGGCAGAGTACTGGGGGGGAGGTGGAGATCACTATTATGGGGGTGGCAGAGTACTGGGGGGGTGGTGGAGATCACTGGGGGTGGCAGAGTATTGGGGGGAGGTGGAGATCACTGGGGGGTGGCAGAGTACTGGGGGGAGGTGGAGATCACTGGGGGGTGGCAGAGTACTGGGGGGAGGTGGAGATCACTGGGGGTTACTGTGGCAGAGTCTGCACTAGGGGGTGGCAGAGTACTGGGGTGGAGATCACGAGGAGGCAAAGAGTATGGGTGGTAGTCTGAGGTCTGCAGAAGCAGTGGGGGCGGCTCACGGCTGCATATAAAAAATCCTTTTCTCCATCTCCCTTCTGCAGTATTGGAATGGGGGTCTGCTTTTCCTCTACCTCTCGCAGCCTCAGGCATTCCAATATGGCAGAAGGGAGATGGAGAAAAGGATTTTTTATATGCAGCCGTGAGCCGCCCCCACTGCTTCTCCTATACAGGTTACAGGAGGGGGGGGGGGCTGTACTCACGTTTGAGGTCTGCTATCTGGGCCGGTGTTGTAGCAGCAGTGGGTGTCTGTTCTGGCTCCTCCCCGCCTGCAGTCACGCCCCCCCCGGCCGTGGAGAGGCCGAAGGCTTCTTCACCCTCTGTACGTCCACCCGGGCAGCCGCGGAGAGGCTAGATAAGACTGGCAGCCTGGCGAGTGGCGGCCTCTCGGGGGCCGCGGTCCGGGCATGGCGCGATCGCTCCTCCGCTACTCTGGCCCCTGCTGATCTCATCTCCCTGGAGACTTCTGAGTCCCGCTTCAGCGCTCAGTAGTGATGGTGACGGCGACTGCGGGATTGGAAATTCCCGCCTTCTGGAGCCGGCGACGCATATGATGGACGTCACACATCCCACGGTTGGACATTGGACCACTGGGACGTCCATCATATGTTCTGCAGGCTGCAGAAGGCGGGACCTGTGACTCGGCAGGTCGGATCGCTTCCTGGTCGGCGGCATTCGGGGCTGACCAATGTATTGTAATTTTTTGAGACTCGGGGCTTTTCAGGGCCACATTCGGGGCTCCAGCCACCCTAGCCAGGGCCTAACGACGCCTCTGGAACCATGTACCACCTCAACAATACCTTATAATTCGCCTCTATCAAAGAGGTGTTGACATAGGATTTAGAGGCATTATGTGAGAGTGCATTCCAGTCAGCTAGATCCATAGACTCTCCTGTGTCCTGTTCCCACTTCAACATATAATCTAACTTCTGAGAGCTGGAGGACAGGAGACCGTAGATCTGCGATATATGGCCCGCTTGTTTGTCAAAAGTTCTACAAAAGGTTTCCATGGCAGTGCGAGCTGTGATGGGAGAAACCCGGTTCAGTGAGGCTAGAAAATGGGCTATTTGGGTATAATGGAAAAGCTCAGAGTTTGGCATATTATATTTCTCTTGCAGAGCCGGTTTTGTGAAGGCTCCTCTATGATCACATAAGTCGGCTATCCTCAACAGCCCCTTGTTGACCCACCAAGAAAATTCCTGGGGACGGAGGCCCGGGGTGAGCAGAGGGTTATGAAATAGTGGCGCCAAAGGCACATGTGGAGATTTAAATTTGTGTTTGGCCGCTAGGCGGTCCCACAAGCTGAGGGAGAAAGACAGGGATGGACACAGTATGGACTGTCTGTCCCTCCCCCCAAACCACATTAAGTGGGAAATCTCCCTGTCAGGACACAGGGAGGACTCCATCAAGTATATATTCTTATCTCCAAAAAAGTACCTTCTTTTGCTCGCACCCTGTGATAGACTTCCTGTTAGAAATATTCATTCTCCGTGGTCCCACTGTATGTAGGAACATACTGTATATGCCCTCTTACTCACTCCCAAGATGGACTAGGGACTATGGACTATGGACTATGCAATGTGTAACATGCACGAGCAGTGACCATGACTGCAACTAACGTGCACTGCTCATTCCAAATGGAAATTACAGGGAAAAGGAGAAGTTCAGGAGCACATGTAGGATGTTATAAGGAGGCCGGAAAACACAATTTTATGAACAATAGATTACAAGACCATTATGTAGCAGCAGTGTATGGGTTATTTGTGGAGAATAATGATTTCTTTAAAGTGATAAACTCTGTTATAAAAAAAACGAAATGGAATTGCACACAGCACCCCCAATCCTCCTCTTTTTTGGTCCCCTACTGGCGCTCCTGGCTCCCACTCTTTACAGTGTGCCACCATAGGAAGCCATACACACGCAGATTCGATCCTGAGCCACACTGCCTGCATCTATAGACACAGTCAGCGAGGCTCAGCCCCGCTCCCTCATCACAGGATTTGACAGACAGCAGTGGTAGCCAATGGATCGTGCTGCCTCAGCAAAGTCTGTAGAAAGAGAACAATAAAGAGCTGCTACAGATGGGTACATCACTGGATCGAGTGAGGAATGCATTAAGGTAAAAAATGGTAGGCTTTAGAACCACTTTAACCTCTTGCCGACCAGCCGCCGCAGTTATACGGCTGCAGGTCGGCTCCGCTGGGTGAGATCACGTAGATCTACGTCATCTTGCTGACGCCGGCGGGCGCGATCACCACGGGGCATCTGTGATCGCTTGTTACAAAGTGTGTAAACAATGTATGAACAGCGATCAGTAATTTCCCCAAATCAGTCCACCCCCCCTTCAGTTGGAACACACCCAGGGAACATACTTAACCCCTTCCTTGCCCCCTAGTGTTACCCCTTCCCTGCCAGTGGCATTTTTATAGTAATCAACGCATTTTTATAGCACTGATCGCCATAAAAATGCAAATGGTCCCAAAAATGTGTCAAAAGTGTCCGAAGTGTCCCAGTACCGATAAAAATCGCTGATCGCTGCCATTACTAGTAAAAAAAAATATTAATGAAAATGCCATAAAACTATCCCCTATTTTGTAAACGCTATAACTTTTGTGCAAACCAATCAATAAACGCTTATTGCGATTTTGTTTTAATGAAAAATATGTAGAATACGTATCAGCCTAAACTGAGGGAAAAAAAAATGTTTTTTTATATATTTTGGGGGGATATTTATTATAGCAAAAAGTAAAAAATATAATTTTTTTTTCAAAATTGTCGCTCTATTTTTGTTTATAGCGCAAAAACTAAAAACCGTAGAGGTGATCAAATACCACCAAAAGAAAGCTCTATTTGTGGGAAAAAAGGACGCCAATTTTGTTTGGAAGCCACGTCGCACGACCACGCAAATGTCAGTTAAAGCGACGCAGTGCCGGGGCTTAAGTGGTTAAAGATTAATTGTTTTGAGTTGTCAATTCCTATTTCTTATCTTATTTTCTGTTTGTATTTACTGTATATTATTATATAGGTAGTATTATATTATTTGTGTTAATACATATTATATTTTTTACGTATTCTGATAAACTCGGGCTGTGGGATCCATAGGGAGAGATGCACATCATGCCACTTCACACTGACAGCCTCATGATCCAACAGCTCCCACACCGATGATGTATGCGTGTCAACAATTTAAGATGTTAGTGCGCTTAATTTTTTTTATATTGAATAAACTGTTACTATTTTATGGACGAGCATCCCACGCTGCTATTTGTGTTTTGTTTGAGCTCCTGTGATCTTCCTGGATTTTTTGGTGAGCTGCAGGACCTCTGGTACATGAAATTGATTGGGATCCACTGTTCTTATCCTTTTAAATGTTCCTGGGAAGCTGGAGTTCGTAGTGCGTCAAATTGGTTTGTTTTAATACTGCTGAGGACTGGTTCTTGGCCTCTTTGCCCACTTCTACACTGTCTAAGCCACCAATGCCAGGAAAACCCAAACAGCAATTTACCTGTACAGGGCCAGAAACGGCAACCCACTGGGGGTGTGTAAAGACTAAGGCCCCATTCACACCTGAGCATAGCGTTTTTAGGCAGAAAGTCGCGCAATTTTACCGCGATTTTGTCACGTTTTACCACGTTTTTGTACAGGTCAAAAGGTCACCAATGTAAAAAGAAAATGGCCAAATCTGCCTAAAAAATCCCAGAACTTGTTTAAGCTTCGGGCGTTTTAGAGCTTCTGGCTTCAGGCGTTTTGGAGTGGAGATGTGAACCATCTCCATAGAGAATAATAGATTTTTTTTCCCTTCAGCATTTTGTAGCTTCAGGCTTCAAGCTACAAAACACTCAGGTGTGAATCTAAGGCCGCCTACACACGACCTGAAGTCAGCCTACACACGATCAGACCGGTCCGATGAAACTGGTCTGCAGACCAGTTTCATCAGACCAGTTCGATGGTGTGTACGGCCCATCGGACCGTTGTCCATCGGACCAAAGTTTTAAAACCCGCTTTAAAATCTGTCTGACGGACACATGTCCGTCGGACAGGTTCGATGGTTAGTACGCAAAAGCATCGGACCAAAAACCCGCGCATGCTCAGAATCAAGTCGACGCATGCTTGGAAGCATTGAACTTCGTTTTTTTCAGCACGTCGTTGTGTTCTACGTCACCACGTTCTGGTCTGATTGGATTTTTGGTCCGATGGTGTGTACACACATCAGACCACAGACCACTTCAGCCTGGTCCGATGAAAGCGGTCCGTCGGACCAGTTTCATCAGACCGGTCTGATCGTGTGTACATGGCCTAAGAGCTGTTCTTGACCCCACGTGAACTGCTGGAACTGCAATGAGTCAGGTCACTTCACGTTATTCTGTCAAACCCTGGAGGAACCAACATATGGATTACAGCCTGACCTGAAGTCATTGGTGCTATTGGACCCTGGCAGTGTAGTCACTTTGGTCAAGGTAGGCATGTTAAACCTAGAGACCTGCAAAGCCATAGCATCAGGGTTGTCTGAATTCATGGCAATGGTTAAAGCTAATCTAGTGACTCTGGAAATGGCTGTTGGGGAAGTGACCCATAATGTGATCCATGGCCTGCTACAAAAAGTAATAATTAAAACAAATTACTGTACATGTTCATTGTTTAGAAGATTGTGGGAGGGTGCCCCCTTTGTGTTGCCCAGAAAAACTGAGCGTTTGAAGGGATCACTTTCTCAAGATAACAAGTACATGGTCGGATGCTGACCCAGGTGGGGAATCCACCAAACTGCCAAGAGTGTAATGTGTCAGAAGGTGGTGTCCCCTGCCAGGATGAACAGCAGTAATGCAAATGATATGTCTGCTATGCTTACTCTTGAGCCTTTCATACATAGTTCAAAAGTACAGATTCCAGAAGCAAACTTTCCTAATACTGACAAGTTTCTTATAGATGTGTTACTGGAATTAACTGAACAGCGACCGGTCAGCCTCATTTCTAGGGGATTTGGGGATGTTGGGTGAAAATTGTGGAAAGTTACAGTTAAATGATCCAATTAACTAGTGTATATATGGCACACACAATAGTGGATGGTTGGCACGTCACCCCAAATGAGGATTTTGCTGTAAATTGCAGGGTCAAGGGGAGTCTGGTGACGCTGATCGTAGAATTCCTCTGTTGGACCTAGATTTTGAGCTGCAGAAGAAAGTTAGGTGGGTCAGCAGCTGGGCTTCCCAGTCAACAAGTCCACGTGCCAGGAAACCAGGCTCTTTAAAAGCGCTGGGAAGCCTCACAGGAAGTGGGCTGTGCTGGGAGTTTGGATAATGAACTGACACACTGTTTTGCTGTGCAAGAAGCACTTGGAAAGTTCATTCACCAGAATTAAAAGCTGGTCATAAATTATACAATTTTCTTCTTCAAATTTACTTTAGATGTACCTTCAACTACATAGTGCAAGGCTCTGTCTGATTGCATACAAATAGAAAGGGCCAGATTCTCAGCTGAGATACGACGGTGTATCTCCAGATACACCGTCGTATCTCTGTTTCTTGCCCTGTGTATCTATGCGACTGATTCTTAGAATCAGTTACACATAGATTTGGCGTAGATCCAACTGGCGTAAGTCACTTACAGCGTCGGATCTTAGATGTAATTCTACGCTGGCCGCTAGGGGGCGTTCCCGTCGATTTCAGCGGCGAATATGCAAATGAGCATTATACGCCGATTCCCGATCGAAGTTGCGCGCCGTCGACGTAGTTTACGTGGCTTGCGTACGCGTAAGGTTACCCCTGCTATATGAGGGGTAACCTTACGTAGGTCCGGCATAAGCCATGTTAAGTATGGACGTCGGGACAGCGTCGTGTTTTTCCGTCGTTTGCGTAAGTCGTCGCGAATAGGCCTGTACGTTAATTACGTTGCCATCTAAATCAATGTATTTGCAGCGTACTATGGAGCATGCGCAGTGGGCTACGTTTAGGGCCGGAGCATGCGCAGTTTGTTCGGCGCGGGGGCACACTTAATTTAAATACAGCACGCCCCCCTCCTTCCCTATTTGAATTACGCGGCCTTACGGCGTCCCATTTACGCTATTCCGCCGCAAATTACGGAGCAAGTGCTTTGAGAATACAGCGCTTGCCCGTAAAAAGTGCGGAGGCGTAGCGTAAAGGGGATACACTACGCAAAAAAAAAGGCAAATGTACGAGAATCTGGCCCAAAGTGTTTAGGTTTGACCTCGTATGATATGGATTTGGTAAATCTAAAGGAAAATTGAACACAAAAATTGTATATTGTATGGCCAGCCCAAGCTAAAGTCAGCTGCATTGAACTCTGATATACTTGCTGAAGAAAGCAGAACTTTGCGGAAGTAAAGCTAAATTGGATTCCTGAAAAAAATAAAATTAAAAATCTGGGACCAATAATACCTTAAAGGGGGTATATTGTATGGTGCATTTCTGCCAAATAGGCACCATTTGAGCAAATCCCCTGCCACAGTGTATATCACAGCGTATAGCACAGTTCACATTATATATTAATTATATATATATATTTTATTGTATATTACTACATTATTACATAGTTCTTTCTACTCGTTCATATTTTTAAATATTTATGTTATTGCAGAATATATAGTCATTACATACATTACACTACATTACATTATTTATACAAGTACAGTATATAATTATGTATCAATTTACCTTTCTAATTATGTGTATACATATAATTAAATGTGATTAAAGTAATAAAACCTGTTTCACTTAATTTCCTTGTCACGTTCTTAGCTTGTGCTACACTGGTAATATAAAAGGCCTTGTATCACAGGGTCGTCTTAATGAGCGGGCACCCCCGGGCACTGCCCAGGGGCCCCAGCTGCATGGGGGGGCCTCTGCATGTTCCCTGTCCCCTTGCAGCTTTGTAAGCATGTACTGCTTTTAAGTCGATCGGGTTAGCAGGAACATCAGTGGTGCGGGCTGCCCCATATCTACCACTATACCTCCTTATACTACCCATACGTAACACTATACCTCCCTATACTATCCATACTTACCACTATACCTTCTTATACTATCCATACCTACCACTATACCTCCCGATACTACCCATACCTACCACTATACCTCCCTATACTATCCAGACCTACCACTCGCTATACCTCCCCATACTATCTAATCCTTGCACTTTAGCTCCCTATACTATCCAATCCTGTACCTCCCCATTATCTTTTGCACTTTTCCCTTAACCCAATGTATTCTCTATTTTTACTCATTCTAAACTAAACTACCCAATCCTATCACTATGCCTACATATACAGTCATGGCCAAAATTGTTGGCACCCCAGAAATTTTTCCAGAAAATCAAGTATTTCTCACAGAAAAGTATTGCAGTAACACATGTTTTGCTATACACATGTTAATTCACTTTTTGTGTAACGAAAGAGTGGGGGAAAAAAGCAAATTGGACATAATGTCACACAAAACTCCAAAAATGGGCTGGTCAAAATTCTTGGCACCCATTCAAAATTGTGGATAAATAAGATTGTTTCAAGCATGTGATGCTCCTTTACCGCTTGCCGACCAGCCGCCGTATAACGGCGGCAGGTCGGCTCTCCGGGGCGAGAGCCGTAGCTCTACGTCGGCACTTTCGACGGCCACTAGGGAGTCCTGTGCGCGTGCCCGGCGGGCACGATCGCCGCTGGGCACACGCGATCGCTCGTTACAGAGCGGGGAACGGGAGCTATGTGTGTAAACGTTCCTGTCACCGGGGGAAATGCTGATTTTCTGTTCATACAATGTATGAACAGAAGATCAGTGATTTCCCCTAGTGAGACCACCCCCCCTATACAGTTAGAACACACCCAGGAACACACTTAACCCCTTCCCCGCCCCCTAGTGTTAACCCCTTCACTGCCAATGGCATTTTTATAGTAATCCAATGCATTTTTATAGCATTGATCGCTAAAAAAATGCCAATGGTCCCAAAAATGTGTCAAAAGTGTCCGAAGTGTCCACCATAAGGTTACAGTACTGAAAAAAATGCTGATCGCCTCCATTATTAGTAATAAATAAATAAATAATAAAAATGCCATAAAACTACCCCCTATTTTGTAAACGCTATAACTTTTGCGCAAACCAATCAATAATTGCGATTTATTTTTACGAAAAATATGTAGAAGAATACGTATCGGCCTAAACTGAGGAAAAAAAAGTTTTTTTATATATTTTTGGGGGATATTTATTACAGAAAAAAGTAAAAAATATTGCATTTTTTTCAAAATAGTCGCTCTATTTTTGTTTATAGCGCAAAAAATAAAAACCGCAGAGAAGATCAAATACCACCAAAAGAAAGCTCTATTTGCGGGGAAAAAAGGACGCCAATTTTGTTTGGGAGCCACATCGCATGACGGCGCAATTGTCAGTTAAAGCGACGCAGTGCCGAATCGCAAAAAGTGCTCTGGTCGTTGGGCAGCAATATGGTCCGGGGCTGAAGTGGTTAAACTCACCTGGGGCAAGTAACAGGTGTGGGCAATATAAAAATCACACCTGAAAGCAGATAAAAAGGAGAGAAGTTCACTTAGGGCCCTTTCACAGGTACGGACCGTATGTCCGCATTTTCATCCGTCCGTTTGTGGATGAAAACGGAACATGGGTCCCTATGTGATTACGGGTGTCAGCGGATGAACATCCGCTGACACCCGTAATTTGTCCGCCTCCGCAAAGATCCGCATTTGCAGACGGAAGAAATCCTATTTTTCATCTGTCTGCCGAATCGGATTGGATGAACACGGACATACGGTCCGTGTTCATCTGATTCCCCATAGGGAAGCAAAGGAAAGACAGGGCGGTCCCTGCACAGTGTGTGGAGACCGCCCTGTCAGTAGGGTGACCAGGTGTCCCGGATTGCCCGGGACAGTCCCGAATTCTGCAGGTCTGTCCCGGGCACCTTCACACTGGGACAATACAGTGTCCCGGAATGTAACTGACACAGGTCTTAGCATTAGATGTGACATCCCCCAAATAGTGAAGAACGACAGGTCCCAGCATAGATTTGTGAAATCTATGGGATTACACCCTTAGATCTCACGGGTTCATGCTGGGAGTTTCAAATTTGGGGGGGGGTACACATCTTTAGATATCAGGGGTTCATGCTGGGATTGGTAGTCCTTTACTTTGGGGGTGTGTGACCTCCCCGAAGTTAAGGACTACAGGTCCCAGCATGACCCCCCCCAGAGCTGAAGATGTGAGACCCCCCCAAATAGTGAAGAACTACAGGTCCCAGCATAAACCTGTGAAATCTATGGGATCACACCCTTAGATATTAGGAGTTCATGCTGGGACTTGGGATGTGACCCCCAAACATGAAAGACTACAGGTCCCACCATGAACCCCTCAGAGATGAATATGTGACCCCCCAAACAGTGAAGAAATACAGGTCCCAGGATGAACCCCTAAGAGATGAAGATGTGACCCCCCCAAACAGTGAAGAAATACAGGTCCCAGGATGAACCCCTCAGAGATGAAGATGTGATCCCCCCCCAAACAGTGAAGAACTACAGGTCCCACAATGAACCCCTCAGAACTGAATATGTGACCCCCCCTAACCAGTGAAGAACTACAGGTCCCACCATGAACCCCTCAGAGCTGAATATGTGACCCCCCCCCCTCCAACCAGTGAAGAACTACAGGTCCCAGGATGAACCAGTGAAATCTGTGGGGTCACAAAAAAAAAGCTATAAAAAATTATCTTTTTTTTAGGAGGGGGGGGTTCCCTGAATGGCAGTTTGAAAATGTGGTCATCCTACCTGTCAGCTGGCAGCTCAGCGGGGATTTTACGGCGAATCCCTGCTGAGCTTTGCGGACACACGGAGCGGATCAATACTGATCCGCCCCGTGTGAAAGGGCCCTGTGTTTGTGTTTGCCACACTAAGCATGGACAACACAAAGAGGAGAGAACTGTCTAAGGACTTGAGAACCAAAATTGTGGAAAATCTTCAGAGATCTAGATTTGCCTTTGTCCACAGTGCGCAACATTATCAAGAAGTTTGCAACCCATGGCACTGTAGATAATCTCTCTGGGCATGGATGGAAGAGAAAAATGGATTTAAGGTTGCAACGCAGGATAGTCCAGATGGTGGATAAGCAGCCCCAAACAAGTTCCAAAGAAATTCTAGCTGCAGGCTCAGGGAGCATCAGTGTCAGCGCAAATTATCCGTTGACATAAATGAAATAAAAACGCTATGGCAGGAGACCCAGGAGGACCTCACTGCTGACACAGAGACATACAAAAGCAAGACTACAGTTTGCCAAAATGTACTTAAGTAAGCCAAAATCCTTCTGGGAAAACTTCTTGTGAACAGATGAGACCAAGATAGAGCTTTTTGGTAAAGCACATCATTCTACTGTTTACCGAAAATGAAATGAGGCCTGAAAAGAACACAGTACCTACAGTGAAATATGGTGGAGGTTCAATGATGTTTTGGGGTTGTTTTGCTGCCCCTGGCACTGAGTGCCTTGAATGTGTGCAAGGCATCATGAAATCTGAGGATTACCAAAGGATTTTGGGTCGTACTGTCCAGAAAGCTGGGTTTGCATCCAAGATCTTGGGTCTTCCAGCAGGACAATGACCCCAAACACATGTCAAAAAGCACCAAAAATGGATGGCAACAAAGCACTGGAGAGTTCAAAAGTGGCCAGCAATGAGTCCAGATCTAAATCCCATTGAACACCTGTGGAAAGATCTTAATTGCTGTTAGGAAAAGGCGCTCTTCCAATAAGAGAGACCTGGAGCAGTTTGTAAAGGAAGAGTGGTCCAAAATTCCAGACGAGAGGTGTAAGAAGCTTATTGATGGTTATAGGAAGCGACTGATTTCAGTTATTTTTTACAAAGGGTGTGCAACCAAATATTGAGTTAAGGGTGGCAAGAATTTTGACCAGCCCATTTTTGAAGTTTTTGTGCGCCATTATGTCCAATTTGCTTTTTTTCTCCCTTTTTTTGTTTTGTTATGTGCATAGCAAAACATGTGTTACTGCAATACTTATCTGTGAGAAATACCGTATTTATCGGCGTATAACACACACAGGTGTATATCACGCACCCTAACTTTAGAGGGAAGTTTCAAAAAAAAAAATGGGGTGCCAACAATTTCGGCCATGACTGTACAACCCAATCTTGTCACTCTACCTCCCTATGCTATCCAATCTTGTCACTATACCTCCCTTTACTACCCAAACCTGACACTATACATAACTACACCTGATACTCCTGAATTGACCTACCCTCTACTGTGTCCTCCGGCCCCCCCTGTACTCTGCCCTCCTGCCCCCACCCCCCATACTGTGTACAGTGAAACCTAAATACAGGCTGCTGATAGGTTGGAAGAGGCATTTATGACAGGGGGCAGTGTGTACAGGAAGAGGGGTAGTTTCAAAAAGGTGTGGGAGCAGTGTGTACAGGGAAAAAGAGTCAGTGTATATAGGGGGGGGGGGGGTGTAGAGAGGGCAGGACAGTGTGTATAGGGGGTGAATTTAATTTGAGATAATTCCCAAGTTTGTGGTTTCTAATCTGACTAAAAAGCCATGCCCAATATGTAGCATTATTTAG
Source organism: Rana kukunoris (assembly GCA_029574335.1). Lineage (NCBI taxonomy): Eukaryota > Metazoa > Chordata > Amphibia > Anura > Ranidae > Rana > Rana kukunoris. The sequence continues at coordinate 226,429,625 of CM056049.1, forward strand.
CCACACCCACTCCATGCCACTACGCGCATAGCGTGCCATATGTCACCATCTCCCTGGTAGTGGCCCTAGTGCATTACATTGCCCAGGAGCCCATGATGTTATTAAGATGGCCCTGTCAACATAAGTTGGTCCATGCACATCCACATATATAAAAAGAAAACTAATATTTATGCGTTCTAGTATGATTACAACTGAGAAGAAAAAAATCATTAGGTGAAACATAGTGTAGCAAGTGGTAGAAATCATAAGACCAAATGGGCAACAGGCCCTCCTCAGCTGCCACCTTTGAATCAACTCAAAAAGACTTGCTGGCAGCAATTTGTATCTTAGTATCTAAATAATTAGGTCTCATTCACACAGGGCATATGCACCTGTGCTCCATGTGAGGGTCATGTATACCTGCATGGGGATGCACAGGTGTTCCGTGTATCATTGTGCAGGCAGTCCCGTAGCTGTCGGCGGTGACCACTTCACTTTCTCTACGATCGATTGGAGTATGGTTCGAGGTTATATTTTTGCAGCTTATGTTGATTAAGCTATACTGTGACTTTTTCCATTACACTTGTGAGTAGGCCCTGTATATATTTTAATTGTATTACAATTTTGTAACGGTAATACACTAGGCTGGTGCACCTTTGTTTTCGTTTCTTTTTGCCGCTAGGACATCCCCATCCAGGAACGGCAGCAAGGCCAGTGGCACCGTTGTTGGTATCATCCTTATGGGCAATTAATTTTTGGATTATACTCTCGTGCGCGGGAGTAGGTTTGACTCCAACATTGTCTGTTCGACGAATTTCGAACAAAACGGGTCGTTCGCACCAAATTCGAGTGACGCGCAACGGCCCATAATTCACTGCGGCATTGCGCGCTGATGATTGGCCAAACATGCACTATGACCCTGCATGCTTGGCCAATCACAGCGCACAAAAAACAGAGAGCCATAATTGGCCAAAGCCAGGGTGGCTTTGGCCAATTATGGCTCAGGGCTTTAGCACACGCCCCACACTATATAAGGCTGCCTGCTGGGCGGCCTCATGTAGTGTGTTGCGGTTGTTAATGAAAGCAGTCAGAGAGATAGTCTTTTTATATAGCTAGATAGAGCAGGCAGGCTAGTCAGTTTAGCTTAATTTACAGTCGGCGGTAGAGGATATATATACATCCCTAGGAGTTGTACTATCTTATACACTTTAGCTTTATAGCTAATTTACTGGCAGGCAGGTGATGTGCTATTTAAAGACGTATCACAGGTATAGACACCCAGCAGGTACATATTTAAAGGAATTTATTTGCAGCTTATGTTTTATTTAAGCTATAAATTCACTGCTCCTGACAGTGATTTTAATGATGCTTAAATAAAAAAATTAAAAAAAATTCCTTTAAATATTGTACACTGCTGGGTGTCTAGTTTGCCTGTGAAAACGTCTTTGAGAACCCGGGTCTTGCCCGAGGGAACATGTATATAAAAAAAAAGTTTTAAAAACAGTCGTTTTCTCAGGAGTCCTGCTCCTGAAAAAAAACACAGTTTTTAAAAAAAAAGTCCATTGATACATGTTCCCTGGGGCAAGACCCGGGTTCTCAAAGATGTTTTCCAACAATAACTTGAATATTGGTCTTTAAAATTATCGTTTTTGAATTCGAACGTTCGAGGACATCCCCATAGACCAATAGGGTTCTAAATGTTCGGCAGCAAGGCCAGTGGCACCGTTGTACGATGGTTCATCCTTATGGGCGAACCGAACGCGGGGGTGTTTTGGATTATACTCTCCCTACGCAGGAGTATTTGTTTTTCTGTGTTTAGAGATACAGCTGTTTCTTCCACTGTGTGGGCTGAGAATCTGCACAGTTTTTAATGTTTTGGCTATGCCCACATGCTGTACTCATGTTTACAACAGAATTAAAAAGGCTGGTCTTTGGATTATTGGTTCCTTAGCACACGGCATTGATAGTACCACACAATAGAAACAGGAAACTAGCCTCAAATCATTTAACTCTATCCATACTAAATATGTATTCAACATAATAACACTGATTACCAGTCAAGCATATCACAAATATGACTTTACTTGCCTGGTGTGTCTCAATATACAATTATTACCGACAGCCAGTACGGATAACTGGCAAATGCACAGTCTTGGACTTTGAGGAATTATGACATTTTAACGCTGTGTGAATGTTCTCCAATGATGGTACAAAATAGAAGGAAACCAGAAAAATAAAGAAAAGGGCACTTCCAATAGTATGTTGGAAAGTCCTGGTAGGCATATACAGTGCCTTGAAAAAGGAGTTGCCATGGGCCACTTGGCTGCTTCTCTGATTAATGCTCTCCTTGCTCGACCTGTCAGTTTAGGTGGATGGCCATGTCTTGGTAGGTTTGCAGTTGTGCCATACTCTTTCCATTTTTGGATGATGGATTGAAAAGTGCTCTGGGTGATGTTCAAAGCTTGGGATATTATTGTTTGGTTCATATCTTTGGGTTTACTATTTGCTGGTGTTTGGATTGATTTTGGTTTCACTGTAAATAAATCTTACTTTAAAAAGCTTGTTTGGCTGGGCTTCTCCTATGGGTCACAGGAATGCAATTCGTTTTTCACTCCTGTGACCCATTTTCGGCAGAGAGCAGTCTGATGTCCGGTCTCTGCTGATGTCACTGGAATCAGTCCAGGTACCAAGTCATCACGACAATGATGTCTGGATCCGCCAAGTGCTTGGACTAATGCCTGCCTCAGCGAGCCGCTGAGACGGCCAGTCCCTACCCCACCACAGCTCAGCGCTCCAGTGAGCGTTGGAAGAGAAGAGTGTAGCTATGCAGATTTGGCCATCCCTGTTGCTGCCTGTGCTGTGTAGCGATATCCCCGCAGGAGCCACTTAAGTAGGTTTGTTGCATACTCTGCCTTTCAACCCCAATAACAGTCTAAACCCCCTCTGTCTTTAATGCAATATTTCTTTGGAAAAGAGTAACAAACAGTAACAATATATATTCAAGTAATGCAATTGGAGAGCAATAACTCAGGTTAGGAGCAATATAGCCCATATATACAGGCTGCTTTCAGGGGATTCAAAATCAGAGAATAATCCCAAATGCAGAGGCAAATACTTCAATAACAATAAATCACAATATAGCAATCTGTACCAAACTGGTAACCTTTACTCAGGTTGGCTCTATATGTCCAGTCCAGGCCTTTCTCTTCTGTTTCGTGACACCACAGTCCCAACTTCAAACACTGTACTCAAATCACCATTTAATAGCTAAACTTCCCAGATAAACTGTCCTGCAAACCCACTGAATATACAGAGCCCTGAGTACAGGTATACCCCACTTTTAGGGAAAACAATGGGACCAGAGCATATATGTAAAACGAAAATGTACTTAAAGTAAAGCAATACCCTTTCTCACTACTAGGCTGTAGTGGGGGAGTCAGGGGACCACTCACATGTAAATAGGCTCATCTGATGCAAGGGGGGGGGCGCTTCAATCCATCGATTGATGGGTGCCATGCAAATCCACCAGACTGTTGGGGGCCTGGAAGTGCTAGCATCGGTGGAGACCACTTAAGTGTCCATTGGCTCTCCCTGAGAAAACCTAGAAGCACTCCCTATCTGGCAGCCAATGTGTAGGTGAAGGTGAGGACACCCATGTGCTGGTAGATGAGTCCTAGTTGCGGAGTGCCATGGACTAAAAGTCCCACCTGAGGGTCGGATTTGAAAAGAAAGCCTATGCTGTATGTGCCCCTGGAGTGGCAGTCCAGGGGTGGAGTATAATCACTGGAGCCCCACCAAGTACTTGGGCAGGTCTGTTTCGACAGACCCTCCAGAGAACGGGGTCCGTCTGGTTTCGGCCAGATGGATCAAGTGTAAAGTACCCCAGCCCCTTTCTAGAGCCTAACGCCCCAGGGATCAGGGCAAGGCCCTTTGATGTTAGAGGGCTTGTGTACACCAGTCTGCACATTTTTGTTTCACCTCTTTATGTGTGTGCCACCGGGTGAAGTTTTTGAGTGCATTTCACACGCCATGGGCTTTCAAAGAAAAAAAACAAAAAAAAACAGAACTTATCAGGTGTAGGGTAATGACATGTCTGTCCTCCTGCCTGACATTCCTCACTACCCCAACAAACCTTGGATACATTGGACGCTATTGATGATAGTCTTTACACTATAGATGCTAGGCAAGTACATAGTGTGGAAAATACTCTTTTGGCACTATTCTAATGAGGGCTGGGGAGACTATGTGGTTGCATGTGTTGGAGGTCCCCTTGTGTAGTGAATTTGATCCAAGTATATGAGATTTTGAAAAGTGGGGAGTAGGGGTGTAGTTTGCGTCCTAAAGGGCCCTACAGTAATGCACCCTCCCCGCCCCCTTACACATTTTTATTTTACCTCATGCATACCAATCCAAAACTGTCCTCACGAAGGGCTAAGTGGACTACCCTATGTGACCTGAGGGTTGGCAGTGGCTGGCTATAGAACGACCATTTGGTGTGACTCTCTCTGTACTTCCGTTTATGAACTCTGAGGTATGTGGTAATACTCTATTGAGTCAACATGCACATTGATGAAACTAAAGTTGAAATTGATGTATATGTGTGTATATATATATATATATACACACACACACACACACACACTATTTTTGGAGCTCAACTGCAATATTTCTTCCTGGAGAAGCAAGCTATGTTCCGTAAAAACACACCTGCAACAAAGATACAGCGAGCTACTCATCCCCTAACTGCAGTGGTAGTTGAGTAGGCAAAACACTAAGAGTGTCACATAACTTTTTGATTTAATTATTTGTGGCACATTTATATATTTGTATGTCATGTCTACATTTTAAATTTTGTATAAAACTTTATTGATATTTTATCTTATTGGTACTGTTAAAGTCCTTATAAACTTTGCGTGGTAGGGTTGTTTGTTACTTTAAAAAGCAGTGAACAGATCCAACTCCTGACAAGCATGGCAGAGGACCAGCTGTGTAGCGGTCAATAGCAACTTCCAACAACAATAAAGTGGATCATTATTATTTTATTTAGGCCCGGTAACACATCTGCTTGCCCAGCAAACAGGAACACACAGGATGTACTGACTCAGACGATAGAGACAATTAATTGGTAATGCCATCTAAGCAACAATATATCTTTCAAAAAATTGCACAACCCGCTCAATTTGTCATTTTTATGTAATGATCAGCCTTAAATTCAGTAAGTCCTTCACAGTACTTCAATTGCAGATGTGTACCTTCTTCCCACATGATGGATCCAGTGTCGCTTAATTTTTTATGCTTGAGGAAGCTTGTGCTTTTTTGTGCTCTTTTGCATGTTTTTATTGAGCTTCTTCAAGCTTCTTTGAGCACAAGTGTTTTTTTTTAACCACATACCCTCCTAGATAGTATTTTCTTAAAAGAGAGGTATGTAGTTTTTTTTCTAATCATACTTACCTCGGTGGATGCAGCATCGGACCGATACTGCATCTGTCCCCCGACATCTCTGAGAACCAAGCCACCGAACACCGCCGATGGCTCGGTTCTCATTCCTGCCCGAGCTTAAAGAAGCTTGTGCTTTTTTGTGCTCTTTTGCATGTTTTTATTGAGCTTTTTCAAGCTTCTTTGAGCACAAGTGTTTTTTTTTTTTACCACAAACCCTCCTAGATATTATTTTCTTAAAAGAGAAGTATGGTATTTGTTTTCTAATTATACTTGCCTTGGTAGATGCAGCATCAGACCGAAAAAGCCATAGTGTACATGGAAACATTGGCTAACATGGAGGGGAGTTTCCAGGCAGAAAAAAATAAGCTTCTTTGAGCTGCAGTGAGCATAAATCGGTGCCATATGGGACATCCTAGATGTGTAACATGAATATTGTGACAAAACTTAAAACCAATTGCCAGGTAGACTGTGATACCTGAGATTAAATACTTCAGCGGGTTTTTGGACACAATAGACAAAATCACAATTTAATTTAAGATTTACTTTTATTGAATAGCTTGTGTATAAACAGAGGCTAAAAATGCTTTTGAATATTTTAACAAATACAATATAATTCCCTTTTTAAATATTATTTATCCATTTTAGAAAAAAAGCAGAAATAAAAAAAAGAAACAGGAATCTGACGCTCTTTCCTACCACTAAAATAGGGGGAAGCGAAAACACATTTGTCTCTGCTGTTGGAGCTGAACTAATCAATCTGTGTTTGCGGCTCCTGGTAACAACAAGAGATCAGCGAGTGTCTCCCCTAACAAAGTATACAGGACAGAGCACAGTATGTCACAAAACATTAAATATTGCTGGATTGATATAAAAATTGAAACTCATTTTACTGGGTTGTGATCAGCGATCCACCACTCAAGATCTAAAAAGTACCAAAACGATTTAACTATCTGAAGCTTTGCACAGAGCTAAACTGCTATTCAGTGCAAGTCCCCAATAAACTGACTAAAAGCTGCATATACACTGGAATGGAAATGGTCCCCAAAACAAAGGTCCTGAAGCATGAGATTACAATTCAGTAGTCACTACACCCTACTAAATAGTGAACAATCATTTTTCTTTATTAGAACATTCAGGTGGATTGTGCCTCTACACAGTACACACAATGCACATTAAAGCCTCGGGTGTGCTCAGCAGCTTCCCATGTGCAAAACGCCAAGGGCAGCCTTACGTCATGGCACATTCTCCACGTGAATTACATGCCTCATACCTCACCATCGTCATGTACAGACCATGTCCAACACTGGACCCCAAGGGAATTAAAGACATAGAGGAAATTCCTCCATGTTTCTGGCAGTGAAATCCTGTAGTCCAAAGCGTAAAGCACCTGAACACAGAGACCAGCTCCGCTTTCAAAATGTGGCATTGTGCAGGACATTGTTCCGGCAAATGCTGGGAAATGGCATTGATCGTTTATATAAAAAAGGTTCTTTATGGCTTCAGATCCCAATGTAGACATCTTCCTATGCACCAGCTCATGGTTGCTGCTCTAGAGTCCACCGATAGGCCAAAACAGTGAGCTCAATATCCGAAAAAGGAATTTCTATCCGATTCTGACATTTTTGGCTATATCTCTCTCAACACAAACCACTCAGAACAATAAAGCACCCGGAAAAACATGCAGCAAACAACACAGACATTAAAAGTGTTCTAAAATCTATGACATATACACCTGAAATAACAGGCACAGAGAAGTCCCAATAGGAAAATCCCAGCACTAAAACGTGGACCTCAGATAAATCCTGCATTGGGAAGGTTCATTCAGCAGCAGGCCTGGCTTGTTGGCCTTTTTTGACATCTAGTGGCTGAAGCTTATCATGACACGTACTATTCAGAAACAAATTACTATTGCATTTCATACCTTGTAACACTGTGCAAAGACAAGCTGAAGCTCTGCCCTGTAGCAATGTCAACTCATTAATCATCATACAAATTAGATCCTATTTTTATGTGACAAACAGTCTGCTGATTAAAAAGAAAATATAAAACCTACAGTACACATTGAAGGCAGAGCAATAGGCAGTAAACCTCATTTTGGTTCCTGATGAGATACAGACATCTTATACATCGTTTTATAGGTTAACGAGGAGCCCATAGCTGCTCAAAAGTTTATCTAAAAAACGTATAAATAAATAAATTAAAAATAGCACTTTTAATTCTAACAATTGCTATATTGCAAGCCACCTAGGGATTGCCAACTTATTTTATAGGAGGTGGGGAATCCACCCGCCCCCCTCCTATACCTCTCACCCTGCACTGGTTACAGGCTAGCTAAGTGATCTACAGAGGCTGTGTGCCCTCTCCATTAGCGGTCTTAGTACATCACACTTCAGTCGAGAAGAGAATGCTCTGACGTTTGCTGTCCGGGGTTGGAATAGTGTCAAGCTGTAGAAAATACAACAGAACCTGCACCTGAAAAGACAGTTCAAGATGTCATTAGGAAAACGCTTACACAAAAGCAAATCAGAATAAAGTCAGTAGGACTTTGATTATGTATTTCATAAAAAGAAAGATTCCACAGATCCAAGTATGGGGAATCTCCCGCTGGTTATACACATCCTCACTTTAGGTGGCACCCAGTGTTGCCAACCTCCAACAACATTTTTTACTGACAAAACATGACAATTTTACTGACAGGGCACTTTTTTTTTTAATGACATTCTGAAAAATGATAGAACAATCAATATTTAAACAGTATTAACACGGTATGGAAACACTGACAATATCTATAACAAATAATTTGCTTGGTTCACACTTAAAAAGTCAACACAGCATAACAACTATTAGCCCCTGATATTTATACACAATTGTAAACATCACTGATTTTTTTTTTTACAAACAGTAAAAATACTGACAGTGGGCACCCCCTGGTGGCACCTGTCAGAACTCAGAATTTATATACAGGACAGCCTTGTAGGAACATGCTCGTTCTAGTGTTCACTAGCAGTAGCAAGCACTAGAAAGAGGAAACCTATATTTTTAACTAGCAGACCAGATGAGTCAAATTCTATAGGCTTTGGTACCAATTTGAAGAGAGCCAAGTGAAACATTATTATGGAGCAGTTTTGATCAGGATTCATTATGTTCTACCATAAAATTTACGTTATGTTGGAAATATTGGAAATGTAATTTAATATATTCATAATTCATAAATCCTCAAGAATTAATAAAATACAACTACCGATAACTAGATAAACAAATGTTTTTTAGGTTTTAAAATGTAAAGCCGTATTTGCGTCGGAAAGAGCAAAATCTGAGATATTACAATTTTGGGGATATTGGTCTATATTAGACTAGGGAAGTATCCTCGGCATAAATAGGCAGTTCACAGTGAGTGGTAATAGAGCAAAGTCCAAACACCAACCATTGTTCATGAAAAACAAAACCAAAGCAAAGTCCCAGCTTAATTTACAAATCAGCCTGCAACCAACCTTATGCATGTATTTGCAAATGCGTGAAAACAAAACCCCTGTTTTTAACGCATGCTGTTAGACAGGATAATTTGAATGGTTGCAGGCTGTCTGGCAAGCTGAGCTGGGAATTCTTTGGTTTTGTGCCCTTTCATGTGCTCCTTGCTGCGAAGGCCCATTATAGGTGGGAACAATGGTAATTTTTTTGTAATATTGCACATAAAAAAATCCATATTGTGTAGAATGATCCACTGGATTTAGTGGCGTATTCAAAATTTCACTAGCATATAGGTCTATATATCCAACAGTTCATGGAACATAAAAACAGTGCACCTTAAAATCCCTTCTTTCATCACCTTCGGGATATCCAAAATCAGCCCCACTGAGTGGTGGGCAACAGCTAACAGGCCCAACATAAACAAGGAGCTGTAGACTGAGTGCAGCTCAAAAGTCACCTGAAGGATAAATGCATAAAGCTGGCACTAGATGAGACCACATTCCCTATCAGGCAAGAGAAGAGAATGAATAGGTGGTAAGCCAGAAGAAAAAGAGAATACTCACAAAACTAGTGAGAAAAAAAAAACCCTTAATAAAATATTACTGGAATTGCTATCCTGATCCAAAACAATATCCCAACAAGAAAGGACCCGTGGCCTGAATCGTGGGCAAGAACTCTAACAACTGGAACCAGACATAGGAAACTGAAAATGATGTCCTAGTACAGAGAGATCAGAGCCCAGAGCAGCCCAAGGCTAGAGAAGGCTCCAAGCTTTAGCTCATCTGATCCCATAACGGTTCAGAGAATGCCTGCCTGGAAGGACTGCCAGGCCCGACAATCACAATTTGAGGCAAGGACTACCAAGGATGAACCCTGAAGATGACTTCAGTCCAAGGTACTTCCAAGGAGTGTAACAGTGGTTCCTGAACCCACTTAGAGAACCTAGGTTTGATTTCATGGAATCAAAATAACCTTACAGGGTAAGGTACACAGAGGAGTTTTCCCATATAGAATTAGGCAGAGAAAAGAAGGTATATATTCTCACCAAAATTTGCAAGGCGGAATACAGAACTGATAAAGCCGAGGACCAAGTTCGATTCCCACCAACATGCAAGACGACAACATACCTGGAGCAAGCACAAAGATTGAGTCTTGCTGAAAATCACCTACCTATCCGGGAGTCTCAAAGAGTAATAGGAATAGAGACTCCCCAAAACCCATGGAGCAACATTTAGGAGTATAATTAGGATGGCGAGGATCATGGGTAAATCTGAAACAAAAAACATAGCCAGAAAACCTAGAGTCTGTCAGACTACCAAGGAGAAAAGGCCCAGAATTGGGTGGACAGATCCCATGTAGACAATAAATCATTCCATGCTCTTGCCAGAGGGTTCCTGCAGCAAGAAACTAGCTTGTTCAGCTTGTACATAGTTAATTTTACCATAGGGCCCTCCTCCAAGATACTCCACCTGCAGCACAGGATCTGTAACACATATTTTGTGCGTGGATTGCTCATGTCAAGATGCAACCAGTTGAAAAAGGCAAAAGATCGCACTCAAGCAGATCAGACAAGCATACAGCACAAGGTTTTGTCCAAGACAGGATCCAAACTACCGTTCTTGGCATAAGATCTCCTGTTCGTCCTTCATGGTAGAGGCATGCTAGCACTTTGACGTTGTCCAGCGGTGTCCGTATCACAAGAGCTGTCCAGGTAATGACCCCGCAATGAAGGAGGAACCACATGTTCTTGAACTCCAGAATGTAGCCCAAAAACAAGAGTTCTCTGAAGACATGATCCTCCAGAACGTGAGGAGACAAGCTTACGCCAACCCCAGAACTGGAAGACTGATTGATCCTACCAGGAACTACCCGATCTTCAGAGGCAGAAATTTCAGTCTGCTCATAAACTTTATATTTACTGGTATCAGATAGGCCACATAAGGGTGCTTTAAAAGAGCATCTTAAAAGGGGTGAAGATAATACCAAAGGTCAAAGGTCAAGCATGACAAGGAGTGCAGACACAAAAAAGGTAACAAAAGCCGAGGCCAATACTTGTTTTTTTATAACAACTTTACTTGTTTATTTCCATCATGTATACAGTTCTTGAAAAAAATTTTTTTTTTCTTGTAGTAGTCTAGTATTTAGCAATTTCCTTATTGTGATATCAATTATTTTGTATATACAGTGTGTTCCCTCCTCTTATCTATGACTTTTGCTTTTGTGACATTTAAATTTGGTTATTTCATTGCCTAAAGTTTGGTGAACAACAGTGTATTTCAACAGGGAAAAGATTGAAATATTTCAGGAATAATTTTCTCCCAATACCAACGAGATTTTGTTTTTGTTGTTTTGGCTTTTGTTCTATGAATTGCCCCCAGTTACTGCAAAAATCTCGGATCGAGATACAGACCTATGTGCACATACATATGCTAGTGTTTTTATAGATACACTAGTAAAAACGTTAGTAACCCTAAACCCTTAGCAAACACTATAAGCAAAGTTAGTCCTAATACAAGTTCCAACTTTAGAACAGGGTAATGTTGTAATATGCAAGTGTTTGAAATTTGTTCTATCATCACTGCCTATACTTGCTGAATTGCATACTCTTGCAGAGGGTACTTCATAAAATTCATAGACCAATATACATACAAGTGTTTATGCAAAGGTTAGTACTTAAGATAGGCTGTACATTTGGAATGCTTTCATAAATAGAAGTGCTAATAGTTTATTGTTATCAATTAACAATGGAAAGTAAATGAACAGAAGATAAATCCTAAACAAATCAATATTTGGTGTGACCACTAGTGTTGCTCATGAATATTCGCATTGCGAATATTCGCTACGAATATTGCATATTCGAGTATTCGCGAATAACACGAATATCGCGGCGAATATTCGCTATTTCGAATATTCGAATGTTTTCAATTTTTTTTTTAGAACAGATCACATCCTAGAGATCCCCATCGACGTCTAAAAGCATTGCTGGTATGATTAGAGACCTTGGGCCGAGTAGCTGCAGCGCTCATTTTATATTGCCGAAAAATCGCAATGCGATTATTCGGCTATAGCGATATCGCGCGATTATTTTAAATTGTAATATATCACGAATATTCTGAGCCAATCAGAGTGCTCCATTCCGCATTTCTCGAAATTTCGCAATTATTTTGTATTGTAATATATCACGAATATTCTGAGCCAATCAGAGTGCTCCATTCCGCATTTCTCGAATATTCGCAATTATTTTATATTGTAATATATCACGAATATTCTGAGCCAATCAGAGTGCTCCTTCCGCATTTCTTGAATATTCGCAATTATTGTGTATTGTAATATATCACGAATATTCTGAGCCAATCAGAGTGCTCCTTCCGCATTTCTCGAATATTCGCAATTATTGTGTATTGTAATATATCACAAATATTCTGAGCCAATCAGAGTGCTCCTTCCGCATTTCTCGAATATTCGCAATTATTTTATATTGTAATATATCACGAATATTCTGAGCCAATCAGAGTGCTCCATTCCGCATTTCTCGAATATTCGCAATTATTTTATATTGTAATATATCACGAATATTCTGAGCCAATCAGAGTGCTCCTTCCGCATTTCTTGAATATTCGCAATTATTGTGTATTGCAATATATCACGAATATTCTGAGCCAATCAGAGTGCTCCTTCCGCATTTCTCGAATATTCGCAATTATTGTGTATTGTAATATATCACAAATATTCTGAGCCAATCAGAGTGCTCCTTCCGCATTTGCCGAATATTCGCAATTATTGTGTATTGTAATATATCACGAATATTCTGAGCCAATCAGAGTGCTCCATTCCGCATTTCTCGAAATGTCGCATTCGCAATCGCAATTCGCATTCGCAATAGCGAAAATTCGCAATAATTTCATTTCCAAAAAATATCACGAATATTCGTATTTAGCGAATATATCTCGAATATTCGACTATATATTCGAGATATATCGCGAAATCGAATATGGCATATTCTGCTCAACACTAGTGACCACCCTTTGACTTTAAAACAGCATCAATTCTCTTTTAGGTACACTTGCACACAGTTTTTGAAGGAACTCATCAGGTAGGTTGTTCCAATATCTTGGAGAACTAACCACGGATCTTCTGTGGATGTAGGTGGGCTGCCTCAAATCCTTCTGCCACTATGTAATCCCAGACAGACTCGATTTTAAGATTAGGGCTCTGTGGGGACCGAACTAATCACTTCCAGGACTCATTCTTCTTTACACTGAAGATAGTTCTTAAGGATTTTGGCTGCATGTTTTGGGTTGTTGTCCTGCTGCAGAATACATTTGGATCCAATCACACGCCTCCCTGATGGTATGGCATGATGGATAAGTATCTGCCTGTATTTCTGAGCATTGAGGACACGCTGATTCTGACCAAATCTCCAACTAAATTTGCAGAAATATAGCCCCAAACTTGCACAGAACCTCCACCATGCTTCACTGATGCTTGCAAACATCATATTATACCATTTTCAAGCCCTTCATGAGCAAAGTGCCTCCTGCTACCAGGCAAATCTTTCAAAAATTTTGACTTATCAGTCCAGAGCACTTGCTGCCCTTTTTCTGCATCCCAGTTGCCTGTGTTTTCATGCATAGTTTAGCCTTGTTTCCACGTTGGATGTATGGCTTTTTGGCCTCACTTATGGCCAGACTTCTCTAAACAGTAGAGGAGTGTACCTGGGCCCTACTGGTTATCCCCAGTTCTGTGATGGCACTGCCAGGCATCTTTTATTGTTGAGGGGAGTAATCATATGTGCTGCATTAAGTTTCCTTGGCTGCCCACTGCCCACTGAATCTACAGTTCTTAACATTGCCCGATCAAAAGTTTCCTCAATACTGAGAAATACAGGCAGATACTTATCCATCATGCCATACCATCAGGGAGGTTTTTGATTGGCCCCAAATTTGTTCTGCAGCAAGACAACAACCCCAAACATACAGCCAATGTCATCATCTTCAGTGTAAAGAATAACATGAGTCCTGTATGTGATTGTCTGGCCCCCACAGAGCCCTGAACTCAACATTGAGTCTGTCTGGGAATACATGGCGAGACAGATACATTTGAGGCAGCGTAGATCCACACAAGATCTGTGGTTAGTTCTCCAAGCTGTTTGGAACAAGCAACATGCTGACTTTCTTCAAAAACTTTGTGCACAAGCACTGTGTGTACCTAGAAGAATTGATGCTGGTTTGAAGCCAAAGGGTAGTCACACCAAATATTGATTCAATTTGGATTTTTCTTCTGTTTGCTCACACTGCATTTTGTAAATTGATAAAAACATACAATTAAAATATATTTTTTGAAAGCATTCTTAACTTTACAGCGTTTCTTCACACCTGCCTTAAACTTCTGCACAGTACTGTGTAAAGAGAATGTATATATTATACACACACATACACATCTGATAAACTGTAAACAAAATACTCCAAGTCCTAAGTATTCCAGGTTTCTACAGCACATGCTGAAGTTTTCCTGCTGGACAGGATGCAAGAATTATACAGGTAATACTCGAAAAATTAGAATATTGTGCAGAAGTTCATTTATTTCACTAATGTAACTTAAAGGGTGAAACTAATATATGAGATAGACTCCTAACATGCAAAGCAAGATAGTTAAAGTCGTGATTTGTCATATTTGTGATGATTATGACTTACAGCTCATGAAAACTCCAAATCCACAATCTTGGAAAATTTGAATATTACATGCAATCAATAAAACAAGGATTGTACATAGAACAATATTGGACCTCTGAAAAGTATAAGCATGTATATGTACTCAGTACTTGATTTGGGCCCCTTTTGCAGCAATTACTGCCTTCTATTTAGGTATCGGGGGTATTTGCGGGAGTACAAGTACTCCCGCAAATACTCGGTATCGGGACAACCCTAATTTTGACCATTCATTTATTGCCTTTCAAGTATACCTGTCACGTGAGCACATTTTCACTTTATCACCTATTTATGCACAACGCAGCACTACTTCTACATTTATTTTTAATTAGCTGGTTAGAGTGGGACACTTTGAGCCTAGAATATTGCACCTTTTTACAATATTAACATTTTCTGGGATTGTGGATTTGGGGTTTTCATGAGCTGTAACCCATAATCATTACAATTATGACAAATCACGGCTTGAACTATCTTGCTTTGCATGTAATGAGTCCATCTCATATATTAGTTTCACCTTTTAAGTTGCATCAGTGAAATACATTAACTTTTGCACAATATTAAAAAATTTCAAGTTTCACCTGTAAAAGAAGGAGTAAGGTAAAATCTAGATTTCTATAGGAAACATGTTACATTTTAAGTATTATATATTTTTATTTCATTAGTATAAAACATATCAAAGTACAAAGGACTAAATGATACCTGTGACATGACTTCCAGACTCCAACTATCGGCCATGCTGATTGGCTGTGTAGGATTGGTAGGGATTTTGCTGTTTTTCTCAGATGGCCGCAGCAAGGTTGGGCCAAACACAGTAGCCAGGTTATGCAGGGACATCTTATTCACACACTCCTTCTCGGCCACCCTGGATCAAATTACAGATGTCAGAAAATGAATTCTCACCTTTATTCATCCTTTACTGCATCTCACTGCTACGAATTTCCTGCAAATTCTTTGCAGTCAACAGTGGTCTACATGAACAAGCACTAGTGATGGGTGCATGGTATTTTTTAGGTCTGGGTTTCCTGATGGTGCAAACAGTGAACCGTGCATGCATAATGGGTGTTGAAATGGCTACTTACAGTCCTCACTGGAAGACCCTGTAACAGGGTGACAACACAGAAGCACAACCAGGAGACAGGGACAGTGCATTGTCACCCTTCAGCAGCAAGATAATATATTCAACAGAGCAGAAGGAAGCAAATAAGATAATCTCTTTGTTAGGGTTTATATACACATTAAGAGGTGTATTTATATAAAATTTGTATAGCAATTCACTCAAGGAAAGTATGTGCACATTCATTCTGTGCAAATAGAGAAACAAAATGTCATTAGGCCATTTACTATCCTGGTTGAATGTTTTCAATTCATTTACCACATTTGGCTACTAGATAGTGCTATTTAAATATATTGGGCCAGATTCAGAAAGGTTTACGCCAGCGTATCTCGAGATACGCCGACGTAAGTACAAATGTGCGCCGTCGCATCTTTGCGCCGATTCACAAAGCAAGATACGCCGAAAAACATGGCTTCAGCCGTCCGACGTAACTTGCCTACGCCGGCGTATCGTGGACGCATAGTTATGCTGGATGCATTCGGCGTTCCCATGTTAAATATGCAAATGATCAAGATACGCGATTCACGAACGTAGATGCGCCCGGCGCATTAATATACGCCGTTTACGTAAGGCGTTTTTCCGGCGTAAAGATAAACCACCAAAAACACGGAGCAGCCCATGTTAAGGTATGGACGTCGGAAAAGCCGTTGTTTTTATGTCGTTTACGTAAGTCGTACGTGAATGGGGCTGTGCGTAAGTTACGTTCGACGTCTCTTAGGCATTCTATCCTACGTGATTCAGAGCATGCGCACTGGGATACGTCCACGGACGGCGCATGCGCCGTTCGTTTGGCACCTCGTTTACATGGGGTCACGGTTCATTAACATGCATCACGCCCACCTTCCACCTACTTTGAATTAGGCGGGCTTACGCCAGCCCATCTACGCAACGCCGCCTTAACTTAGGGAGCAAGTGCTTTGTGAATACAGCACTTGCCTCTCTAACTTGTGGCAGCGTAGCGTATATTTGATATGCTACGCCCGCACAAAGATACACTCAGCTACCGGAATCTGGCCCATAGTATATACAGTATCTCACAAAATTGAGTACACCCCTCACATTTTTGTAAATATTTTATCATATCTTTTCATGTGACAACACTGAAGAAATGACACTTTGCTACAATGTAAAGTAGTGAGTGTACAGCTTGTATAACAGTGCAAGTTTGCTGTTCTCTCAAAATAATTCACCACACTCGCCATTAATGTCTAAACCTCTGGCAACAAAAGTGAGTACCCCCCTAAGTGAAAATGCCCAAATTGGGCCCAATTAGCCATTTTCTCTCTCCGATGTCACTCATTAGTGTTACAAAGTCTTATGTGTGAATGGGGAGCAGGTGTGTTAACACCACAATTATCACTCTCTCATACTGGTCACTGGAAGTTCAACATGCACTTTCACTTGGTGAATTACTGTGCACATTTTCTATAAAATACACTCCTAATGCTCTTTTCCCGTTTATGAAAACATTTAAAATGTCAGGCAGAATTTCATCATTTTTTTTGGTGCTGTGGACAAATAAGCTTCCTTCTCCTAAAGACTTTTTTTTTTTTTTTTTTAACCACAATATTTTAGAAAGTGCAAATGGCCCACCATAACGTTATGATATATATGGGGTAGGTTTAGAAATGGTCATTTTGTCAACTAGTTCCAACATTTGCCCATATGTGGCTTTACAAAATCTCTGCAGGGAGAAAAACGTACCCAGTTAAATGCTATGGTTAAGTACAGAGCTATCACATTACCTTTTGAGGTGGTCCAGTAGAAACAGGAAAGTGAGTAGGCTGGGCTCTGGTAGAGACAACAGCAAGTTCAACATACAGCTCTCTTTGGCCACAGGATCGGATAATGCTGAAGAAAAATAACTTAATTAATAGAGCTTGATAAAACATGCATTAAATATTTAAAAAAAATCTTTAAAAAAAAGAACCACCTTTAAAAAAAGATAGATTACTGAGCCTTACCAACTCCTTCAACAAAGTTGGGATATAGTTCATCTGTGAAAAGTGGTGCTGGGAGTTCCCGAAAATACAACTTGAGGGTTCCAGCAATGGCATTAACATCCATGTCACTCATCATAACAGAAACATCTTTGTTATCTAAAAGGAATAAAGATACAATAACAGTGACTATGTACACACTTCATACCACCACAGTGTTATCCATCATCAGTATTTCACTCAGTATTGTAAAATTCAAGACATATTAAAAACAAAAGTTAAAACCCATTCACAGGAGCTCACAATTTAAAAATACAAGGGTTTCAGTGCCAGATGCTGTAGTTCACCCAATTTGTGTGTTGCACTGCAATGTTTTTCTTTTGTCGTTATGCTCTGCATTTCTGATCTGTTTCCTTTAAAGGAGAAGTATGGGTTAGCACTCCCCCCCCCCAATTCATACTTACCTAGGTGGATGTAGAATCGGTCCGATGCTGCATCTGTCTCTGCACTAAGAACCGCGCCATCGAACACCGCCGAAAGCTCAGTTCTCTCAGTTCCTCGAGAGGAGAGCTGGTGACTGTCAAGCTGTGGCTGTG
This sequence comes from Rana kukunoris, assembly GCA_029574335.1. Classification (NCBI taxonomy): domain Eukaryota; kingdom Metazoa; phylum Chordata; class Amphibia; order Anura; family Ranidae; genus Rana; species Rana kukunoris. The sequence continues at coordinate 226,447,869 of CM056049.1, forward strand.
GAGGGGTCGGGGAGTGGCCGTCTCAGCGACTCGCTGAAAGGCTAAGACTGTCATCAGTCCAGACTCTGCTAAAAACGGATACATGAGTGCAAAATGAGTTGCACTCCTGTGAGCCTTAGGAGAAGCCCAGCCAAACAAGCCCAGGCTGGACTTCTCATTTAACCTTTTTGCATTTTTTCACTTTTTTTTCAATTCAAAGTCCCCTATGTAATATAATTTTGTTTAGACAAGTTATTTTGAATGAGCCATCAGGGTTTTTTTTGACCCCTGATGTCTCACCTGTCTTCCACTGAAGCTAATGGTGGCACAAATCACGCTCCCTTAACTTCTTCCTTGGCCACAGAGGTTGGTGAATGTGACAGCCAAACCCAGAAGTGATGAAATGTGCATTACTTATATTGGAGAATTGTCACCAAAATTAACAATATATACCAAGTTCAGCTGGAGGCGGACCCGGTGACGTGTCTGTTGGGGAGTCTCACTGAGGAACTGTACCCCCTCCATTGTACATCGCCCTCACAAGGCTCTTATACTTAGCTAGGAAACTGATTGCCCGACTTTGGCTTTCAGTACAGGTCCCATTGTGGATCCAACCGGTTAATACTATCCTTGTCTGAGGAAAAAAACACCTACTATCATAGAAAATCACCTAAAAAAAATTATAAATATCTGGCAGAGCTGGACGAACTCCCCAGAGGTAGCACCACAGTAGCTGGCTCTGGACAGAATACTGCTGGGCTAGATGGTTTCCTGCACCGATTCCAGTTAAGTGACCGTATGAGACCATTTGTGACCCGTCAGTAGTAATTTGCCTTATGAGACATCGGACAATGGCGTGATGGTAGTGAGAGCTTTATAAAATACAAAGTAATTTGCTGTATACTTCCAGTTGGTCTGTTCTTCCCTTCTCTTTTTTTCTTTTATTGTTTGCATTTTTCGTTTTAATAAATAGTGTTAGGAACTCAAGGTAATATGCAATGCCTCCCCCTCTTTTGTTAGAGAAGTTGGCTATGCAGTCGCTACAAATCATTTTTTCGCTATGAAGATTGCAGCTCCTGATTTCTATGGATTGTATGCCTATGCAATTGTAAAAAAAAAAAAAGTGTGTCACTTTCATGTTCATTTTAGCTGCAATGTCAGCCAACAGTCAGCCCCCTCTGCTGCTGACATATGAATTATCTCAGAGGCAGTGAATAGGTTAAATCCCAATTAAAGGCTCACATATTTGTATCGTTATATGGCCCCGTAACTCACTCACATTTTATGACTTGTGGCAGATTTCGCTTAGAAACGCTATAAAGTACCATTTTTTTCTCATTCTCACCTGCCTCCTTTTCTTGCCCTTCCACTGCAATGGTCTGTGCTGGCACAGCTGTGCATAAGCCAGGCCCCACAGCACATATGTCCTTAAAGACTTGTACTACAGAGGAACAGAGGGGGTGTGTTAGACCAGCTCTATCACTAAGCCCCGGTCACACCAGTGTGACTTGTCCTGCGATTTCACATTTTCAAATTGCATGACAAGTCCCTATTGTCCGTATTGGACACAGTCAAATCTGAGTCGCACCGTTTATGAAAGTGGTTCCTGCCCTACTTGGGTTCAGGTGTGACTTGCATAGACATCCCTGCATGAAATCACACAGATGTCTTCCAAGTGGCACTTGAAGTAGCACTGAAATGCTACTTTGAGTGTAGTAGCATGATTTCAATGTCACGATTGGTGTGACCGGCGTTTGAGTGTTAGAAGTAACTTTGGTGCTTATTGGACTGCTCAGTCACTCAAGTGATACAACAGGAAAATAGAGGCAAGGCTAGGGCAGCCTGTAGATTTTTTCAATTAGCAAACGGGCTGCTGGATAAAACAAAACAAATGGATTCCCTCATGTACACAAGTGAGGGGGTTGGAGGAATCTCCCCCCCAGTGCTATTTTATTCTGACAGTGAAGGACTCCTCTGCAGTCAAAATACTATGATCAGCGCTGTAGCCACTTTAAATACAAGCTTTCTAACATTCCTGTTTTAAAGCAGTCAATCGTTAGATCGGCTTCGGTCAAGTGATTCCCACTTGACCGAAGCAGATGCATAGCTGAGGCCATAGATGCATAAACATTTGGCCAGTCCCTGCAAAATGGCAGAATTTTGATCCATCTATGGCCAGCTTAAGAAAATCGAGGTTATCAGCACACTGTCTATCTGACTGCACTAGATTTACATGTACACCTACTTGAATCAAATGCATTCTTCAAGGCTTGAATGTCAGTAGCTACCCCCGATACCCGGTAGATTCCGACTTCTTCCATGCCGCGTCTCTCAATTTCCTCCACGCACTGTCGCACTATATATGGCACTTTTGAACGCTCCCTTCTGTGAGAAAACAAACGTTTATGTAAATTTGATACATAGATAAATACTTCTCATGGAAAGGAAAAAGATGACAATGTGCACTTCAATGTTCACAATTAACTTACTTGGTAACAACGCCAATTTTCACTCCAAATACCCCGGTCTGTTTTCGTGAGGGAAGGCGCTTTAGGCTGAACTCTCGGCTTGTAAACTTCAGTGACAACTTGACCTCTATCTATAGAAAAAATGGTCAGTTATCTGGGGATAGTGAGAGATTTCAAATATAAGGGGTTGAGGGTAAGATGTAATTGGGAAAACAAGGCTACACAGAAGAACAGAAACATCTGAGAAGGGAGTATGTGGGACAAAATGTAGTCAATGAAATTTGGCCAATAGTGTATATATATATATACTGTATATATATACACACAAACACACACTATTAAATACAGCTTGTGGGGGACAAATGTTTCCACATATCTACATTAATATCTGCTACTTACCCCGTTCATTGACACAACTGAACGTTGCCAATCCTTCCCCATGACCATGTTGGGGTCCAGCTAGAAAGCAAGCCAAAACAAAGCTGGTCAAGAAAGGGTAGGCTAACTGTTACACAATTCAAAGATCTGCTTGTCGCACCCAAAAGATACATTTAAAAAAAATCTCTGACATAAAAAGAAAAAAAGTTTTAAAATGTTAGCCAGCAACATTTTCCATGAATTTGTTCATTTGGCTCCAGCTTCGAAGGAGCTATAAAAGCAAGGTACTAACAGAATCAGGCACAGTTCATGCATTTCCTCCACTCAGACAGCCCAGGTGCAGCAAATAACCTCCTATAGACACGAATGGCTGTGTGCTGCTGTGGTGCATACAGTGGTGCTATCGTAAACATGAGCATGGCGTACAGACATATGCAAATCAATAGAAAATTATATTTTTTGCATATGCCCTTATGCTGCATTTGTGTTTACGATAACATTGCTGTATATGCAAGTACGGCAGCACACAGCCATTTCTGCCAATGGGTGGCTGTACACTGCATTCGGCAGGAGGGAGGGGTCAAGAGCGCCGGCAAGGGACCCGAAAAGAGGAGGATCCAGGCTGCTCTGTGCAAAACTATTACACAGAACAGGTAAGTATAACATGTTTATTATTTTGGGGAAAAAAACACACTAAACTTTAGTATCACTTTAAGTAGAGATAGTAGGTCATAGTAAATCTGTCTCATTACTCCTGTATTACACTGCCCTTGAGCAAGATCTGCACCACAGTATATCATAAAACATTATTTGATTCACCGACTGCGTTTTATTATCTTTTACAAAACAAGGTGCTTACCTGTACTTGACCTTTTGCCACCATACGTTCACTACACTCCCCTCCATCCTCCCTTATAGGCCGGTTCTTGTTGTAGAACTTTTCATAGCAAAGTATGCGCAGCGTCTGAGACCCCTCAAGTTCGATTTCAAATTCCTATGGGTAAATAAAGCAATAGCACAGAATGAACTGAAGAACCTGTATCAATTTTTTTGAATGTCATTTGATGGCGATCTCTAGTCCCAACATGCTGGAAAAACCCAGGAAAGAATTCTCAGCAGTGGCTGTTAAAGTAATTGTAAAGGCAACAGTCCCCTTTAATACTTGTCTGAGCCTATCTCGATCCAGCGATGTTGCACAAGAGACTCGGCTGTCTGGGACTCTCCCTTCTTATTGGCTGAGACACACAGCAGGCACCATTGGCTCCCGCTGCCAATCAAAGTCAGTGAGCCAATAAGGAGGGGGGGGGGCAGGGCCGAACGGTGGTTCTGTGTCTGAATAGACCAGGGGTCTCCAAACTGCGGCCCTGGGGCCAAATGTGGCCCTTTGCTTGCCTTTATGCGGCCCTTGGGGGACTGTTGTTCCCACGGACACCAACAATGCGGGCACTATTGCTCCCACTGACACCAACAATGAGGGCACTATTGCTCCCACTGACACCAACAATGAGGGCACTATTGCTCCCACTGACACCAACAATGAGGGCACTATTGCTTCCACTGACACCAACAATGAGGGCACTATTGCTTCCACTGACACCAACAATGAGGGCACTATTGCTCCCACTGACACCAACAATGAGGGCACTATTGCTCCCACTGACACCAACAATGACGGCACTATTGCTTCCACTGACACCAACAATGACGGCACTATTGCTCCCACTGACACCAACAATGACGGCACTATTGCTCCCACTGACACCAACAATGACGGCACTATTGCTCCCACTGACACCAACAATGAGGGCACTATTGCACCCACTGACACCAATAATGAGGGCACTATTGCTGCCACTGACACCAACAATGACGGCACTATTGCTCCCACTGACACTAAAATGAGGGCACTTTTTCTCCCACTGACACCAACAATGAGGGCACTATTGCTCCCACTGACACCAACAATGAGGGCACTATTGCTCCCACTGACACCAACAATGAGGGCACTATTGCTCCCACTGACACCAACAATGAGGGCACTATTGCTCCCACTGACACCAACAATGAGGGCACTATTGCTCCCACTGACACCAACAATGAGGGCACTATCGCTCCCACTGACACCAACAATGAGGGCACTATCGCTCCCACTGACACCAACAATGAGGGCACTATTGCTCCAAACTGACACCAACAATGACGGTACTATTGCTCCCACTGACACCAACTATTTCTCCCCCAAATATCAATATTGGACATTTGTTACTATGTTCCCACTGACACCAACTATTTCTCCCCCAAATATCAAGATTGGACATTTTTTACTACCACCCCCCCAACTCTGAAGGACAGAAAACTGGCCCCCTGTTTAAAAAGTTTGGAGACCCCTGGAATTGACACACAGAGCTGTGGCTCGGCTCAGGTGCCCCCATAGCAAGCGGCTTGCTGTGGGGGCACTCGGCAGGAGGGAGGGGCCAGGTTCTAAGAGGGACCCGAAAAGATGAGGAACCAAGCAGTGGTTTTGCCCAAAGCAGGCAAGTATAACATGTTTTTTTTTTATTATTTAAATATTTAAAAATAACAAAAACACACAAGGACTTTAGTATCTCATTATTCTATAAACCTGTACATATTACTTGTTTTGCTTTCTCAGTCGAGCAGTGTTAATTTTGACATAAAATGTTAGTCCTAGTCTATTGACTAAAATGCTATTTTAGTTTTAGTTGCATTTTAGTCATCAGAATTGTTTTACTTTTATTTTAGTCGACTAAAACCTCCAGCACATTTTAGTCGACTAAAACCTCCAGCACATTTTAGTCGACTAAAATACAGTGAATTTAGTTAAATTATAATGCATTATTTAAGCATTTCTCTAGAATGTCCAAACTCATAATATACTCCTGCAGTAAAAATTAGGGTTGTCCCGATACCACTTTTTTAGGACCGAGTACAAGTACCGATACTTTTTTTAAACGTGTCCCCAAATGCAGCCATGTCCCCCACATATTGCAGCCATGTCCCCCACATATTGCAGCCATGTCCCCCACATATTGCAGCCATGTTCCCAATATACAGCCATGTCCCCCCCATATACGCAGCCATGTCCCCCCCCATATACGCAGCCATGTCCCCCCATATTGCAGCCATGTCCCCCCCATATTACAGCCATGTCCCCCATATACAGCCATGTCCCCCACATATTGCAGCCATGTCCCCCACATATTGCAGCCATGTCCCCCACATATTGCAGCCATGTCCCCCACATATTGCAGCCATGTCCCCCACATATTGCAGCCATGTTCCCCACATATTGCAGCCATGTCCCCTATATACAGCCATGTCCCCCACATATTGCAGCCATGTCCCCCCTACCTGATGATGATGCCGCCGCCGCCGTATATACAAAGCCGCCGCCGCCGCCGCGAACATTATAGGCACCTTTCAATAGCTCTTTTCCCTGCCGCGCGCCATGTTAAGGACCCTCCCTCTTGCTCGGGATTGGACAGATCCGAGCAAGGGGGAGTGTCTATACACGCGCAGCGGGAAAACAGCTATTCAAAGGTGCCTATAATGTTCGCGGCGGCGGCTTTGTATATATACGGCGGCGGGTCGGATTTGTTTATACGGTGGCAACGTTGGCGGCGGAGGGGAAGTATTCTATTTGGGTATCTGGGGTATTTGCGGGAGTACAAGTACTCCCGCAAATACTCGATATCGGTCCCGATACTGGTATCGGTGTCGGGACAACCCTAGTAAAAATCTAATAACATGTTATTATTTCTGGTAATAAGGTTTCAACATGCACTACAGACACAGATTTAGGGTAATTTCACAGGTCCGTTCCGTTCGTCCGTTTTTTGGACATTCGGTAACTGACCTCAATGCTTCCCTATGGGAGCGGATCCGTTAGCGGATGATGCATCCGCTAACGTCCGCTAGATCCGCATCCGTTTTTGCGGACGGAAGAATGCCCATAGGGCAGAGCAGAGGAGAGACAGGGCGGTCCCTGCACAGTGTGCGGGGACCGCCCCGTCCGCCGACAGCTGAGCGGAGACCCCCCCGCTGAGCTGACGGACACACGGAGCGGACCGAAAAACGGTCCACTCCGTGTGAAAGGACCCTTAGCCGTTGCGATATAGAACTTCTTTATAAATAAAAGTTTCATAAACAAAAATATTGCTTTTTGACAAACAGAAGTGAAACTTTTAAATATAATAATAAAAAATAAAACTTCATTGGTTGTAATGTCATTGCACATATTACCTGAATATAATACCAACCACTTGCCAACTGCCTAACTGGTAAAATACATTATTACTTTGATGTTAAATAATGGGGTTATGGCTGCAGAATCACTTTTAGAAGCGGTGGGAGAGGTGCCCCATCCTGCTGCTTCCATTACCCATCACTGAATGGTGTCTTGCCATAGAGATAAGAGATGGCAAGATAGCCACCGCTCATCTCTATGCCCTTGGAGGACCAGAGCGAAATCATAGACTTCACTTCTGGTTCTCGGGCCATGAACACGTTTTTTCTTCTTAAAAAGCAAAAAATAAAAATGTTCTTTGATCTTTTGCTTTTAAGGGTAGAGGATACATTTTAGGTCTTTTAAACCCCAGATCTCTCCATAAAGTGGACCTCTCATGCTGTATTGTTAGTGCAAGGGATGTTTACATTCCTTGCGATAGCAATAAAAGTGATAATTTTTTTTTTTTTAAAGGGACAGTTAAAAATAAAAACATTTATACCCACATATGTAAACTGTGTTTGCACCCCACACACATGAGGTATCACTGTGAGCTGAGCAAGTGCAATAATTCTAGCACTAGACCTCCTCTGTAACACTAAACTTGTAACCTGTAGACATTTTAAAGCGTTGCCTATGGAGATTTAAATACAGTCACTTGGGGCCTTGTGCAATTTTAAAGCATGACGTTAGGTATCTAGTTAGTCAGTGTAACATTATCTTTCATAACATACAAAAAAAATGGGGAATGAGTTCTGTTTTTTTTTTAACCACTTGCTGACCGCCTAACTGTAAATGTACATCATTGATTTGACGTTAAATAACTGGGTTATGGCAGATAGTTGCCACAACCCTGGTGTCTTTATTTACAGCGAGTGGCTGGCTTTCAAATAAAAGTGGTCTCCGTGGCAGTTCTAGATATTTCACCCACCTCCTCACTGATCACCCACTTTACCCACATGCGATTCCTCCTTTTGGGGGGGGGGGGGGGGGACTGCAGTTTTTAGACATTCCCTATAAACATAGCAAATATTCACTTTCGGTTCAGGTCCACTTGAAAGTCAGAGATACAGTATCTAGAGAACTAGATTTTTCAGACTGAGGTCAGCAGTTGCAGCTTTCAAAATTCTTGCAGTTTGAAAATCAGTATTTAGCTGTTTATTTAGCTCTTGCTTTGGTGGAAAATCGCCATTTTTTTTTTTTTAAAGCTGTTCCGTGTGCATGGTACTGGGCTCTTAGATATGTTACATTTAGCTGAAATCTAGAGCTGGTATGTGTTTTTTTTTTTTTTTTTTTTAAATATGTGGGAGACCAAAATAGCCTTAGGGTCCTTTCACACGTGCGGTCCGTTTTTCGGTCCGCTCCGTGTGTCCGTCAGCTCAGCGGGGGGGTCTCCGCTGAGCTGTCGGGCGGACAGGGCGGTCCCTGCACACTGTGCAGGGACCGCCCTGTCTCTCCTCCGCTATCCCCTATGGGTATTCGGATGGAAATGGACCGTCTGTCCGTTTGCATCCGATCCGTTTGGCCGGACAGAAGAAAAATAGGACATTCTTCCGTCCGAAAAAACGGATGCGGATCTGGCGGACGTTAGCGGATGCATCATCCGCTAGCGCAGGGATCCTCAAACTACGGCCCTCCAGCTGTTACAGAACTACAAATCCCATGAGGCATTGCAAAACTCTGACATTCACAGACATGACTAGGCATGATGGGAATTGTAGTTCCTGAACACCTGGAGGGCCATAGTTTGAAGACCCCTGCGCTAGCGGATCTGCTCCCATAGGGAAGCATTGAGGTCCGTTACCGGACATCCAAAAACCAGACGAACGGAACGGACGTGTGAAAGGGCCCTTTAAACTGCCCTTAACTCTTTTGACAATTGTGAATAACCACTTTGGCTCTCACACCTGTTCACCCCTTATCGACCAGAGCATATTTCAAATTTTTGCTATGAGCCATATACTGTATACTGCAATGATTTTGTCATTACTTAAAGCGGAGGTTCACCCTAAATATACACTTTTCCAGGTGATCCAGCATACTGGCGTCAGCATGCTGTTTTTTTTTTTTTTTAAATGCCGCACTTACTGTATTATCTTCAATTTTGAAGTGTATATTTAGTGTATATTTAGGATTAACCTCCTCTTTAAGATAACATAATACATATATGGGTTTTTTTAAGGACAAACCAGGCTTCTTTTTTTTTTTTTTTGTGAATATGGTCCTGCAACAAAGATCAAATGCACCCTTCAATGATTTTGACTCATTTTAGAAACATCTCAAACTGATATCATTGAAACACTCGAAGGTTAGGGACATATATGCAGAAAACACTGCACCGATGTCTACGGTCTATGCGCGGCGTAGACAATGGCGCAGGCGCACTGAGCGTCCCAACATTCTGAATGAGATTATGCCGGTCCTGCACGCACGCGACTTCGTCGCCGTTCCGGCAGAGGTATATTTAGGTTTTGTGCTGCCCTAGGCCTGACTAAACTCGTGCACCCCCTAATTTAAATATGACCCACCCCTTCCTGTCACGGCCACACCCTGTGTTGTTGAAGACCCGCCCTGAAATTTTCGAGTGAGGACACTAGTTCTGAGGGCTGGGGGGGGGGGGGGGAATGGATTCCCTTAATTTACTTAGATTTCCTCTTACTTCCTGGTTGCCCATAGAGCAGGAAGTGAAGGGAAATCTTCGCAATGGGACAGGGATGGTAAAAAATCAACTGACTGAGTAACCCTCCCTTACTCTACCCAAAATGAAAAAAAAAGTGTTGCCTATAGTTCTACTTTAAGAAGATGGTGCAGCAGAAACATAGCACAGTGAGGGAGGTTTGTGGTCCAGGACGATAAAACTGTCAAAAATGTAAGCCCCTCCCCCCCCCCACAGTTGCAGAATGCCGGCCGCCCGCATGCCAGAAGCAACGCGGCCACTTTATGGCACTAGACTAATTTTCCTAACAGTGTAGCGCAAGCCGTCGGGGACTGTTTTTGTGCTGCCCCCCTGCAAAGTGCTGCCCTAGGCCTGGGCCTTGTTGGCCTAGGCCAGGATACAGCTCTGCGTTCCGGTCAATCACAGCGCTGGAACGGCGATACCAGAAAGAAGCTCCGAGGGGACATGGTGGCAGCGGCGGAGGGGAACGAGGAGCACTTCGGGGGCTTCGATTTCAGGCAAGTGCCACATAATGAGCTAGTATCCTATGCATACTAGCTCATTATGCCTTTCTCTTGCAGGTGTTTTTTTTTTTCTGGATTATTATAAGAGGGTTTACTTCCTCTTTAAGTGTACTTCAGTGTATTTGAAAATTTCTACCAAAAAGATGCTGCTCATATTTGTTAAGTGTTTACATTCACATTTCACTGCCTCTAAACCTCTACAAAACACTTAAGACTGCTGAAGGGCTTGTTCGTACTGGCAGATTTTATGCTGATTTTCCCAGATTCTCTTGCAATGTTACTCAATGGAAATCCTGGGTGAGAAGCGGTTTATCTGCCTAGATAAACAAGATCAGATTTTTAAAACCATATGAATTATATTCCTTCCTAATCTAATCAAAAACAACTAGAACACTGGATAAATATGGTGCACAAAATCATCCCCACCTCATTCCAGCTCGGGTCAGTTGTGTTGCGATAGACTCGTGTTTTTGCCTTGTTAACAAAATATCCAAAAGAATCCACTTCTAGTGTACAGAACAAATCTGTTGGAGTCAAATACAATAATGTAAAAAAAACAAGCCCAGTTAAAAAACCTGCTGTACTTTCTGTGCAAGGGGATTGTAAGAGGGACCATATGGACTCACTTACTTGAGCTTTGCTGGAACCCAGTGGCAGAGTGCACAATGACATTTAGAAAACCATAAAGGCCAGAAGATTCATCATCTAGACAGAGAATATGCAAGAAAAATGTCAGCATAGAATATAAATAACAGTCTCCTGTATAATAAGTAATGTCTCCCAGTAAAATGATGGGCAACCAGCTATATTTCTTGAACTTCACAGCAGTTTGCGACTCCCCAAATGGTAAAAACACCATCACCTGGGATCCTTACCAGTACCAAAATAACGATGAATGACAAGAAAATTAAATGAAATGAAAATACCACAAACCGTGTCAGCAATACACACAGAACCCCACCACTATATGTTCTTAAAGTAGAAGTCCGGGCAAAACCTAACCAAACTTAAACCTATTCCCACCAGTAATCTTAGCCCTATGGTAACTACCCTGTAAAGCAGGGATCTCCAAACTACGGCCCTCCAGCTGCTGTGGAACTACACTTCCCATGAGGCATTGTAAAACTCTGACATTCGTAGACATGACTAGGCATGATGGGAATTGTAGTTCCTGAACACCTGGAGGGCCATAGTTTGGAGACTCCTGCTGTAAAGGAAAGATGTGTTTACTTACCTAATCAAAGGTGCTCTGGTCCAGTCACGTGAATTCTCTAGTAACCGGACTCAGGGTAAAGGAGGAAGCAGCGGCAACGGCTGCACAGCCATGGTGGTGATGTCACCCAAAGACTTACTAAGGGGCATTCAGTGTCTGCTGTCCCTCCTCTACACTGAAGCCAGCGCTGGGAGCCGATCATGTGACTGGACCAAAGCGCCCTTACATTAGGCAAGTATACACATCTTTTCTTTACAGGGTAGTAGCATAGGGCTTCAAACCGGGGGTGGAAGCAGGTTTAAGCTCCTCCACCATAACTCTGCAAACATTAGTGTGTTAAAATTAAGGGGAGAAACTTTGTTTCTACTAAGCTCACTGTTGGTTTTTCTTAACCAAGAAGGATCCAAACAGATGCAACAGAAGTATGACATGCTGCCGGTTTGGCATCACATTTCTCAGATAGGCTATTCTATACAATGAGTGATTATTATCTGCTCCTCTCTTACTGAAAAATCCTTCTTACCTTCCTTACTCAAGGTCAAAGGAATCCTATGGACAGTCTGCAGTTTAACACAGGAGTTTGTTAACATTTGTATTTCCAGTGAAGAGAGAGAGAAACTTTTAATGCCTGCAAAAAAAGAAGGGAACTATTTGTTGTGATGAAAAACTTTCTACAAATAATAAATAAAATCAAACTATTTGAATTATTGGGCTATGAATTACAGTATTCCCCTTGTGTTACACACTCACATTTCTTCTGCTGCTCTCGGATGTTTTCTCCCCATTCAGCCCGCTCATAGTCTGACCAGGTTAGGAATGTGTAACCCTAAGACAAACATTGTCACCAGTTAGGTAAGGCAAACACAGGCAAGAGTAATATTAAGAGAAGAGAAGAGACAAATAATAGGGTAGACCAAACACAAGATACAAAGAATCACCTTGCCATTGCGATTGTGCGCTCGGAATGCCATGCTTGGTGAGAGTAATAACAACATTGACTCTTGCTCACAAAGCTTCTTGCGCAGACGATCCATGCCTTTTCCTCCTTTGTTTGCTTTCTGGAAGAAGATTTATGTACTTAACATTTTTTAGCAATACAATGTCCTCCAGGGCTGTACCAAATACAACTAGTTTCCAGGGCTCACAGATGAGTAGAATAAATAACCTAGCAACCAGAATAAGGCTGCCCATAGAGTGGTAGATATTCTACTTTTCTTAGGAAAAGAATGTTCTAAGAAAGCTTGTTCTTATTTCTAGTGAATCAAATTGTTGCTCACCACAGTGATGAGTAAATTCTAAGGAGGAGGATGGAAAAAATAATTCTTAAACAAATTTATAACAGTGTATGTGGTTCTTGTTTGAAGTCCATTCATTCCAAAAATCAAATGCTAAAAGCAAATGAAATTTTTCTAACAATTTAATTTTCGTTCAGCATTCTACTGCCACCTTTAGTCGACACAGATTGTATTACTGTGTGCGAGAATTATAGGCAATGCTTAGACATGCTGGGCTACTACTGGTCAGAGTTGTTACACTTTCAATGACAAATCAGCGTAGGTCAGCACTGGGCCTTTCACGCAATCACAACCTAGTACTGAAATGTGCAGTAGCAACTTCTGTATCAAACATTCTACCTTTGTTTTTAAAGAAAACATACTCTCTCTTACTTTTAACTTGTTTTAAAAAAATCTTGGTGGTCATTCATTCCGAATTCCTTTTTTCGCGAATTTGTGAATCATTAGACCCAAAACAAGCAAATGCACATCACCGGATACTCAAATTTAGGTCAGTAAACCACAAAAAACAATGCCTGCCCTACATTTTCAACCTTGAGACCAGTCACCAATGGAAGCACCCATATTTCTATCTATCTTCACCTATTCTCTTTAAATTCAGAAGATCATACTACTTTAATTTGGCAAAAACTGGGCATTGGTGTGGTCTGCAGACAGTGTGGGGAGTTTGCGAGTTGGCAGGTGCTACTGGGAGAAGGGGCTGCATGTGTGTTGTAGGAAAGATAGCGTAAACAATGGGCAAACTTTCGTGAATTGTTGGGTTTGGACTTCACACTACACATTCAGAAAGCATGGTCTCCTATTCTGATATAAAACAAGCCTTTACAAACCAAGTCTACTGTGGGAATCCACAATCATCCTACCACCATGTACTGAGGTAGGGTGGTGCAGGAACAAACACAGCAGAACTGGAACTCCATCAGGCATTTAGGCCTGTTTCACATGGGTCTGGGCTTGTATATCACCAGTGTAAACACTAAGCTTTGACAAAGGCATTTGCAGAGCTTTCAGCAAGCTTTGTTGAAGCATTTAAAGTACCATTCGGCTCCAGTTCCCACTTTTAACAAGCTTCAAGAAGTGCTTTAAGTCTGCTAGCAGCTTGTTTAAAAGTGGTGATCTGTGTTTAACATTTACAAACTGGAGCTGAATGGTACAAACTGGAGGCCAATGGTACTTTAAAAGCTTCAACAAAGCTTGCTAAAAGCTCTACAAATGCTTTGTCAAAACTTTCTAGTCAATATGAAGCCCATGCGAAACAGGCCTTACTGAGTACAGGGAGTGCAGAATTATTAGGCAAGTTGTATTTTTGAGGATTAATTTTATTATTGAACAACAACCATGTTCTCAATGAACCCAAAAAACTCATTAATATCAAATCTGAATATTTTTGGAAGTAGTTTTTAGTTTGTTTTTAGTTTTAGCTATTTTAGGGGGATATCTGTGTGTGCAGGTGACTATTACTGTGCATAATTATTAGGCAACTTAACAAAAAACAAATATATACCCATTTCAATTATTTATTTTTACCAGTGAAACCAATATAACATCTCAACATTCACAAATATACATTTTTGACATTCAAAAACAAAACAAAAACAAATCAGTGACCAATATAGCCACCTTTCTTTGCAAGGACACTCATGCAGCCTGCCATCCATGGATTCTGTCAGTGTTTTGATCTGTTCACCATCAACATTGCGTGCAGCAGCAACCACAGCCTCCCAGACACTGTTCAGAGAGGTGTACTGTTTTCCCTCCTTGTAAATCTCACATTTGATGATGGACCACAGGTTCTCAATGGGGTTCAGATCAGGTGAACAAGGAGGCCATGTCATTAGTTTTTCTTCTTTTATACCCTTTCTTGCCAGCCACGCTGTGGAGTACTTGGACGCGTGTGATGGAGCATTGTCCTGCATGAAAATCATGTTTTTCTTGAAGGATGCAGACTTCTTCCTGTACCACTGCTTGAAGAAGGGGTCTTCCAGAAACTGGCAGTAGGACTGGGAGTTGAGCTTGACTCCATCCTCAACCCGAAAAGGCCCCACAAGCTCATCTTTGATGATACCAGCCCAAACCAGTACTCCACCTCCACCTTGCTGGCGTCTGAGTTGGACTGGAGCTCTCTGCCCTTTACCAATCCAGCCACGGGCCCATCCATCTGGCCCATCAAGACTCACTCATTTCATCAGTCCATAAAACCTTAGAAAAATCAGTCTTGAGATATTTCTTGGCCCAGTCTTGACGTTTCAGCTTGTGTGACTTGTTCAGTGGTGGTCGTCTTTCAGCCTTTCTTACCTTGGCCATGTCTCTGAGTATTGCACACCTTGTGCTTTTGGGCACTCCAGTGATGTTGCAGCTCTGAAATATGGCCAAACTGGTGGCAAGTGGCATCTTGGCAGCTGCACGCTTGACTTTTCTCAGTTCATGGGCAGTTATTTTGCGCCTTGGTTTTTCCACACGCTTCTTGCGACCCTGTTGACTATTTTGAATGAAACGCTTGATTGTTCGATGATCTCGCTTCAGAAGCTTTGCAATTTTAAGAGTGCTGCATCCCTCTGCAAGATATCTCACTATTTTTGACGTTTCTGAGCCTGCCAAGTCCTTCTTTTGACCCATTTTGCCAAAGGAAAGGAAGTTGCCTAATAATTATGCACACCCGATATAGGGTGTTGATGTCATTAGACCACACCCCTTCTCATTACAGAGATGCACATCACCTAATATGCTTAATTGGTAGTAGGCTTTCGAGCCTATACAGCTTGGAGTAAGACAACATGCATAAAGAGTATGATGTGGTCAAAATACTAATTTGCCTAATAATTCTGCACTCCCTGTATGGCTGAAGTTAGTTCATTGTATTGCAACTTCTGTCTATCTGCCCTGTGTTGGTACTATATCTACTGGAGCATTTGCAATTTGCAGAACAGAGTAGAGACTGGCCAGAGGGATTACTTTTACGCAGTTGACCAGCTTAAACATGTATTGCAATGTATGTGAACTAAAAATCTGTGTTTTTGTTTGGCAAGGCTAGAAAGTGCATATAGCAGCATGCAGAGGGTTTGTCGAGAATTTTAAGTGTTAACATGTGGCCACACCCTTTTTATTTTAACCTTGTGACCGGCAACAGAGGACTAGACGCTCCTCCTGCTGATGTTTCCTTGAAGATGGACTGGGAAAGAGCTGGATCACATAACAGCTCTACATTGATTTTGAAAAAATATTAAAATAAATGCAGTGCCATCATCCATGAACATAAAGAGAAGGGATAATGTAAATTAAACAATGTGTGTTTAGTATTACTTAAAATGTATGTCTATACGCCATACACAGCTATGGATTAGCCTGCGTTCCACGCTGACTCACATGCTTCCTTTCCTTCTTAATACCTCTGGCTCAGCGCAGACTTCATTGAGGCACACCTGACACCTTCGGCCCAGCTCGGCTCCCCTGGTTTTTTTTTCCATTACGCATCCCTGTTGGCTCCCTCTTACCATCGGGAAGGCTCTGTCTGGCAGACACCCTCAGCTTTGCCCAATGTCCTTCTGCTATCCGGAGCTTTACCATCCCCTGGACATGGCCGTATTTCTGCCTCCAGCCACCAGCCATTGGGTGCATCAACTTCAGACCAGGTGTCCATTCCTCACAGCATGGTTACTGGCACCCTTCCATGATCCACCAGCTGGCCCTCCAGATGGTGTTATTCCTCTATGCCCGTAGGTCCAGTGGTATCGTTGGTCTTTAATCAATTTTTCTTTTAAATTTTTCATCTATGACTACTCTGCTATTGATGTAATAAAATTATTGTTTTTTATGGTCCCAACTGACTACTTCATCTTTTGGATCCAGTCTATACAGCGTTGCCTATCAGTTACTTTTGTTCATGATACATTTTTTCCCCTCAATGTTTTGGGCAGCTGCACTGGATCTGGATCACAGCAATTCTTGGATTGCCAGGCAACACCACAGGACCCACAGTTTTGTAGCGCTAAAGGACCTATATTTTTTTCACAGGCTGTAGGGGCTTGGAACAGGCTTGTCAATGGCAGAACCTCCCTCAAGATGACATACACCATGCTTTTGCACAAAAATAAAGATTTGAGTTCAAATACATATTTGTATGATGATTTACAGAAGACTAGAAGCTCCTCCTGCTGATGTTTCCTTGCAGATGGGCTGGGTCACATAACAGCTATATATTGATTATGAAAAAAAAAAAAATTGTATTAAATAAATACAGTGCCATCATCCATGTGCATTAAAAGAGAAGGGATAATGTAAATTAAACATTGTTAGCTAGATTCAGGTAGGGTGGTGTATTTGTAAGCGGGCGTAGCGTATCGAATATATGCTACGCCGCCGCAAGTTAGAGACGTACCCTACGCCCAGCCCCATTCTGAATCGGCTTGCGCAAACGACGTGAGCGCCATCTTTTTGGTGGTTTATCTTAACGCCTTACGTAAACGGCGTAGCTTACTGCAATGGCCGCGCGTACGTTCGTGAATAGGCGTATCTTGTTTATTTACATATTCTAGGCGTAAATCAACGGAAGCGCCCTTAGCGGCGAGCGTAAATATGCAGCTAAGATACGACGTGTAGGAGACTTACGCCGGGCGTATCTTGGCAAAATTTAAGTGTATCTGGTTTCCAGAATACGCTTAAACATACGACGGCGCGCATTCGGACTAACGACGGCGTATCTACTGAAGTCGGAAATCTTTCTGAATCTGGCCCTGTGTGTTTAGTATTACTTTAAATGTATGTCTATACACCACACACAGCTTACCCTCTCTCTCTGAATATCACTCTTCAGATTGGATATTTTCACCTTCATGGCTTCTAGCTCATCATCTTGTATCAGAGGAATGTTAGCAGCAGCTTCAGACTCATCCACAGGCTGGAAGGTCAGGTCTGCCAATGGAATGTACCACTTACAGTCATACTGCTGGCTTTTCCTGCAGCAAAAAAGCATATATTAGCTCCATAAACAGCTCATATAAAACAGTAGAAAACCTACTAGAACGAACAGTGCTCTCTTACCCCCCAATTTGTTTTTTCAATTTTGCGCAGAGGAGAAGGTCTGTAAAAAGGAAAACATGGCGCAATTTTCGGGCACCCTCAACGAGCTCAACCATGAAACTGTCTTTCAAGAGTTGTCGATGCTGCAAAACAAAACATGCAATGGTACAGGATTATAGAAGTGAATCTACTGTATATACCATCTATAGCTACAGTTTCTCACAAAATTGAGTACACCCCTCACATTTTTGTAAAAATTGTATTATATATTTTCATATGACAACACTGAAGAAATTACACTTTGCTACAATGTAAAGTAGCGAGTGTACAGCTTGTATAAAAGTGTACATTTTCTGTCCCCTCAAAATAACTCAACACACAGCCATTAATGTCTAAACCGCTGGCAACAAAAGTGAGTACACCCCTACATGAAAATGTCCATCTTGGGCCCAATGTGTCAATATTTTGTGTGGCCACCATTATTTTCCAGCACTGCCTTAACCCTCTTGGGCATGGAGTTCACCAGAGCTTCACAGGTTGCCACTGGAGTCCTCTTCCACAGGATGACATCACGGAGCTGGTGGATGTTAGAGACCTTGCACTCCTCCACCCTCCGTTTGAGGATGCCCCATAGATGCTCAATAGGGTCTTGAGACATGCTTGGCCAGTCCATCATCTTTATCCTCAGCTTCTTTAGAAAGGCAGTGGTCATCTTGGAGATGTGTTTGGGGTCGTTATGTTAGAATACCGCCCTGCAAACCAGTCCCCGAAGGGAGGGAATCATGCTCTGCTTCAGTATGTCACAGTACAAAATGGCATTCTTTTCTACTGCTGAAGCCTGTCCACTTTTCATGTAATACATTCAGACATGCCATTCTGCCCACCACTCTTGTCAATAATGGCTGCTTGAGTGGTTGGCCATTTCCTGTCAGTGTGAACAAATCTGGTCATCCTTTCTTGACCTCTCTCATTAAAAAGGTGAACCCTGGCTCCCTAGGTGTTTTTTGCACCATTCTCAGTAAACTTTAGTATGTAAAACTCCCATTATATTTCTCAGACTACAAAAAAAACAGTCACTTCCAGCGCCAATAGGTCTTCCGATGTGTGGCATAACAGACATCAGATAAAATGGTGGTGTGAGATAGATATATATATATATATATATATATATCCCAAGGCTAGGTGGATGCTGCCTTCCACAGATGGGGTAATCCGAAAGGTACTACAAGAAAAACAGAAATGGAAGGCCCGCACACCTTGCGCATTACCAGAGATAATTTATAATAGGAAATTTTTGTGTAAAAGTGTGTACTCACAAAATGCCATAAACACAGTGCATGGACATGCACAAAATATGGGGTACAACTAATGCGTTTCGGGGGAGCACCCTCCTTCCTCAGCCTAGCTCTGAGGAAGGGGGTGCACCCCCGAAACGCTTTAGGGGTTCCCCCGTGTTTTGTGCATGTCCATGCACTGTGTTTATGGCCTTTTGTCAGTTGCATTTTGCGAGTACCCACTTTTACACAAAAATTTCTTCTTATTAAATTATCTCTGGTAATGCGCAAGGTGTGTGCGCCTTCCATTTCTGTTTTTCTCATAATCTGTTCTGATAACTTGAACCTCTTGTGTGCATGCTTTATGCATTAAACCGGGGCTGTGTGACTTGCTGTTTGGAATAGCAGGTGGGTTTACCTAAGAAAGCAGCCAATGAGTGTGTATATTCAGCCCAAACTATTAGAATGCTTCTTGGTAACCCATGAAAATTGCAGCACAAATGACTTTTTTGCAGCTTTTTTCTCTTGCAGCCTGAGCTCTACTGTATAATGACTGCAAGAGGCTGGTATCAAGCCAAGTTTACATACATACACCACTTGCATAAAAAAAAAAAAAGCAACTGTCAGAATCGCTGTACCCACCTCTCCTTTCCGCACAGTCATTGACTGGCGCCTGGGAGTGATCTCTTCATTGATGCTGGAAAGGAAGTTCTGGGAAATGCGAAGTGCATCTTGCAGCAGTGGGTAGTCTGGATGGCTGGTTGGTGTGTGCTTTAAAAGGTCCTGGAAATATCAATACAGTACAATTTAAAAAAAAAAAGTCAAAAACACTCAAACACTTTTAACATATGAAAAACTATTAAAATATGTGCAAATTATACCAATCACAATGCCACAAAGTAACAGTCCATTAGTTAGGTGGATTTATGGGCAAAATTATATACATGGTATAGTATGGATATATTAGTAGCAATAGCACAGCAGATAAAAAACTGAATTTTTAATGCAAGAGAGGCAAACAATCAGCTTCAGTCTTTCATTTTCAAAACTTAAAGTGTTTGTCAACCCAAAATAAATAAAGCTCCTGTTCCTTTAACCACTTAAGGACCCCTTCACGCTGATATACGTCGGCAGAATGGCACGGCTGGGCACATCCACGTACCTGTACGTGGTCCTTTAAGCCCAGCCGTGGGGTCGCGTGCACACTCGACCCGGTCCGAAGCTCCCCGGAGCTGAAGAAGGGGGAGAGCTGTGTGTAAACACAGCTTCCCTGTTCTTCACTGTGGCGCCGTCATTGATCGTGTGTTCCCTGATATAGGGAAACACAATCAATGACGTCACACCTACAGTCATACACCCCTGCAGTTAGAAACACATATGAGGTCACACTAAACCCCTTCAGCGCCCCCTTGTGGTTAACTCCCAAACTGCAATTGTCATTTTCAAAGTAAACAATGCATTTTTAATGCATTTTTTGCTGTGAAAATGACAATGGTCCCAAAAATGTGTCAAAAATGTCCGAAGTGTTCGCCATAATGTCGCAGTCACGAAATAAATCGCTGATCACCGCCATTAGTAGTAAAAAAAATTTTTTTTATAAAAATGCAATAAAACTATCACCTATTTCGTAAACGCTATAAATTGTGCGCAAACCAATCGATAAACGCTTATTGCGATTTTTTTTTACCAAAAATAGGTAGAAGAATACGTATCAGCCTAAACTGAGGAACATATTTTTTTTTTAATATTTTTGGGGGATATTTATTATAGCAAAAAGTAAAAAATATTGAATTTTTTTCAAAATTGTCGCTCAAAAACAAATATAGCGCAAAAAACAAAAAACGCAGAGGTGATCATATACCACCAAAAGAAAGCTCTATTTGTGGGGAAAAAAAGGACGCCAATTTTGTTTGGGAGCCACGTCGCACGACCGCGAAGTTGTCAGTTAAAGCGACGCAGTGCCGAATCGAAAAAACTGGCAAGGTCCTTTAGCTGCCTAAAGGTCCGGGTCTTAAGTGGTTAAAGCATGTTATACAGCACAGTGCTTGTGCTGTGTATTTTGGCCTCTTCTATCACCTGAAATACCTGGCTGATCCTACCAGTTTCTACCCTCCCCTCTGTTTACTGACCACGATATATCAAGGGCAATTGATTGACATACTTCCCATCGGCGCATACAGCGCGTCACGACTTGCCTGAAAGAAGCCGAACGTCGGGTCGGCTCTATACGGCGCCTGCGCACCGACGTTCGGCTTCTTTTGGCAAGTCGTGACACGCTATATGCACCGTTGGGACGCATGTCAATCAATTGGCATGTGAATAGGAACGCCCAGTCCCGCAGAATTACCTACCCGGAAGCCGCGGTAAAACTATGGATAAAACGCTATGTACCGGAGGAAAATAAAAAAGGTCAGCATAATTTCATTAGCACAACTCGGCTCAATGTAATGTTAGAATTTTTTTATAGGGTGAACCCCCGCTTTAACGTTTCCTACTTGCCTGTCCACACTGTACACTGAGCTGTGAGCCCGCAGCTCAGTGTGCAATTTTGGCATCCGTCGAGATAATTGAACTCCCGCGCATGTGTGGGAGTGACATCATCTCAGTTCTGCCAATTAAAACAGCTGAAGTTCGGGAACCCAGAAGACCAGCCAAAGATATCATTAACTGGTGAGTTAACACCACATTGCTGCAATGTTGAGGTGTACAGTTCACATTACAGCCCATTTAAAGCTGCCTCAAAGGACTACCCTGTCTATAAAGTGACAAAACTGCTTTGTATTTTCAATGTAGAACAGAGTTATCACCCTATTTCA
This sequence comes from Rana kukunoris, assembly GCA_029574335.1. Lineage (NCBI taxonomy): Eukaryota > Metazoa > Chordata > Amphibia > Anura > Ranidae > Rana > Rana kukunoris. The sequence continues at coordinate 226,469,734 of CM056049.1, forward strand.
TGTAAAGATGATGGCATGATCAACAAGTAATATAAACTATGCCAACTGATGTTTTATTGCTAATGATAGACTGCATTTTATATGTATTTATTTGTTGCTTATATATCCACTATACTGTAAAGTATATGTCATGGCTGAATGAAAATATTAAAGTCCATTCGGATAATGAAGGATAGGGGATGAAGACCTAATTTTATTATTAAAAAACATGTCACTTACATGCAGAACAAGAGTACTCCGCGTAACACGATCCACTGGCTTGTAGAGTAGTGCTAGTGACAAAGAGCAGACACAGTGACACATTTTACCATTACAGCACAGACAGGATGTCACACCCAACACTATCCAAAAGTTTGCCAATTTATTTGCAATCTAGCCTTTAAAATAAGTTTTAAATGTGACCCACCAATGCCAACCCTGCCCTCTGCTTTACTGAGACAAATCGCTCACTCACTTTCCAGGGAGGTTTTAGCTGCTTGATCCTTGGATTCTCGTGTGCTTCTAGCTCTCAGATTCTGAGAAAAAACACAAACATTTGAAAGGCATGAATAATTAGGCTATCATTTTTCTAAGCACAACGTCAATCAAGTTGTAATGCTGCTGGAGTCTTAGTCGAATCATTAATAGGCAGGCTGAATATACCAAGTTCAATCAATCAAATTGGGCACAACCAACCTGCCGGATTTGCTTGCTATTATTGCAAAAGCGGCTGCTATAGCCGCTAGCAAAAAATCAATGTCTTTTCCAGGCGGAGACACGCCACCCATGCACCCGGGAGAAGACAATTGGCGATTCCCCTGGGGAATCGTGCAGAAACTCAGACCCTGTAAGGCCTGCCTAAGCCGGCCATAGACAGAAGAAAATAATTTCCTGCAACTATAGGTTCGATTCCCCCTTCGACATAGACAGCAGGGCTGTCTTTTCCATTGGGCACACTGGGCAGTTGCCCGGGGGCCCCACTTGCCTGGGGGCCCCCATCGGCTGCCCAGCGACCCCAGTGAAAAATGGTGGAGAATGGCGGGTCAGAACTGTAGAACTGTATCGTGTCTACAGTCTCTGAGGAAGAGTCTGGAGAGGAGTTAAGAGTGGGAGCGCTTCTGGGATGGGGGTCACAGGAGAAGTCAGACATGAAGAGACTATAGGATAAAATCAGAGCAGCCAAGCTGGAGCCATCTGACTGAGCCTTGCATGGTGCACCTGAGAGGAGGTCAGTGATAGCACCACCAGGCCAGTCTAAGGGCGGGTGGTTGCTAAAGAAAGGGGGGAGTGAATACAAAAATATTAGTGCCCCCCCTTACCTTAGTGTATTTACTCTACGGAAGGTGGTTCCCCTTTACATCAGAGTCTGCAGGATTTCCCCTTACAGTGCTAGGGGGAACTCAGTCTGAGGACCGTGATGTAAGTGGGACCTCCTCCACATCAGAGTTCCCCCTTACATCATGATCTGCAGTGTTCCCCTTTACATAAGAGTTCCCTTTCACTGTAAGAGGAATCCTGCAGACTCTGATGCAAGAGGAAACTCTGATCAGGCTGGGTTACAGTAAGCTAACCTTCATGCCAATGAAGAAATTTGTAAAACTGTAATTTTAGGTACTTTTTTGCAGTGCCAATAAAAAATTGTGGTTCTGCCAGTAAATTTCATGATTTTTGGCAGTAAATTCTTGTGCGTGGTTGTGTAGACAGGGCCCCAGTGCACTGTATTGCCCGGGGGCCTATAATGCTCTTAAGATGGCACTGATAGACAGTGTTGGCAGATGAATCCCTCCCTAGGAGCCATTGTGTTTTTCTGGCAGGGGGGCATATAAAATATGGCAGGCTGGTTGTACACAAATTCAACTTGTATAAATTCAGCCTGCCAATACATGCTTTGAATCTAGGCCTAGCTCTGACCCTACTTAATTTGTTGCAATTTATTTTTGGTTACAAGGGGAGGAAAGGCAGCTTATTCATGCAAGTAGTATAAGTAGGGAATGAATCAGTGTCCCTTTCCCAACAAGCAAGTTCTGGTAAATATCTTCAGCTGTAAATTATGTTCTGGAAGGCAGAACCGTTACTCAACTGCTCATTTTAACTACACATTACCTACCCTGGAGTTCTGTTCCAGGTTCTGGGTCAGCTTTCTGTGATGTTAAAATAACTCTGTTATGGAGCCAACTCTGTCCACTGTAAAACCAGGAGGAATTGTCAGGGTAGCTAAGGGATGTCTCCTGCTGGATAATACTGTGGACTAGGAGGCTTCCATTCTTTCACTAAAAGTGAAAATCCTCTTTAAGTGTAGATTGATAGTGCACCAGGAATACATATAAGTGCATAAAAGTTGCCAAATGTACACAAACAAAAAAAAAAACAAAAATAGGGTACAGACCGTAGTGCATAATAAACTGCAACATTTCCATTCCTATTCCGTTACACGTTTGTTCGTATAGTGCATACCAATAGTTCTACAGGTACACATAGCATTTTTATTAATCCAAAAACAAAAACAAAAAAATAAAAAAAAGGAAGGAAACACCACAAGAGGCTGAACATCTCTAAACTGGTGTGAACCGTGCTATAAACTATCTGCATCTAATAGATGCAGATAGTTTATAGCACGGTTCACAACAGTTTAGAGATGTTCAGCCTCTTGTGGTGTTTCCTTCCTTTTAGATGCCATCTATTAAAGTTGGACAAGGTTTGTTCAATACAGGCCTTGATCTAAGAAATAACCAATACATCTCAAAGTTCTTCTGTCACCCAAGTCCACCCATTTGGCCCAGATTTTATTGATTTTTTTAGGGCACCCCCTGGCTTCGTAGGTCACTTTGTATAATGTAACATTGGCATTCACTAGGGCCTTCCAGGATGATAATGTGAGGTATTCTCTTTGAATACAATAGATTGCAATCAGCTGGCAAACAAAGAACAACCACCTAAACAGGGTTCTCATATTATTACTCATAACTTCTTCCTCAATGCCCAGAAGCCTCATCAGCGGACTACAGATATTGGGAAGCTCAGAAGTATCTGCAATAAACTGAGTGACCTGTGACTATAAGGGGCGAATTCTATTGCACTCCCATACCATATGAATAAAAGATCCCTCCTCTGCTAGACATTTATGGCATGTAGGCGGTTTTCTCTCTGATCATTCTATATAACCAAAGGGGTGTATAGTACATTTGATGTAGATATCTTAAATGTATCATCTCATGATGAATTGACTGTGGGCATATATACGATGCCAACACTTCCTCCCAATGCTCCTCCTTCAGTTTGGGTATGACAGCGCAAAATGTTATCCCTAATCTTTTTTGTTTTTTTACTTTCAACTCCTATCAAAACATTATATTAGCTAGAAATCAGTTTAGTGTGATCCAGATTTGATAAGATTTTTTTCCAAGTTTGTATTTTTTAATGTGATTGGTTCACTCCCAAACTAACAATGTGCCGCACGTCTTACCTGGTGTAGTGAAATTTCCAAGAACTGGGTACATCCACCTCCCTCTGTAACTGTGCAGAAGTTTTAAAGTTACCCATATCGTATAATTGGTAAAGATACTTGATAACTTAGACCATTTATAGCCATCCTCCAATTGAAAGAATTCATTCAGGCATGGGTTAAACCAGAGTGGAGCATTGGGAGATAGGTGGAGGGATCAATCAGCTATGTGCTTTAGGCAGATTCCTAAAACCCGTTTAGCTGATTTAAGTGTGGTTTTGCCTCCTACTGTAGGAACCTCCCTATAAGTTCAGCAGAGCTTCATAAGAAACAACAATGAAAGAGATGGTTGCACTCCAAGATTAATCAACATTCTATAATGTCTGAACATCCCAAGACTTTAAAAGGGGTGGTAACCATGGCCTCCACCGCCACCGCTGCATTATTCAATTGGGAGGGGAACACCCGACAATGAATATATACCAGTTGGGATGCAAAATAATAAAGACAAATACCTAGTACAGCCATTCCTCATTTACAAAAGAAACTTTGATATGTCCTATGATGTGTCTTGCATATTGTTATAATTTAAAGTGGGATTCCATCCGCAAATAATTTTTTTAAAAGTCAGCAGCTACTAACAGTGTCCTGTCTTACCTGTCCTACTTGCCCGCGCTGATGCCCCCCCCCCCCCCCCGATGCCGATCCTCGCAGCTCCAGGTGCCGCCATTCACAGTACGGGAAACAGGCAGTGAAGCTGTGCGGCTTCACTCCCCGTTTCCTACTGCGCATGTGCGAGCAGCGCGGTGCTTTGTGAATGGTTCGGCTGCTTTCTGGGATACACACAGTTCCCAGAATGCAGCGCGCACCATTCACAAGAAAACACTGAGTGTAGGAGGAGGAAGAGAATCCACTGCGGAAGATAAAACTTTTTTTTTTCCATTAAATTTTTTATTAAATTTACAAATTTTTGGAATAAAAAAAATTTCCAGGGTGGAACTCCGCTTTAAGTTTGAAATGTACGTGAAACAAAATTAAAGATTTTCACACCTCTGAAATTTCGGCAAACTGAGCATTAGCCTGGCAGCATTTCTCCGCTGTTTCCATGGCAACCTCATAGTTGTCAACAAAGGCGCGATAGACACCCAGCTGACTGGCCTGGAAGGTTAAAAGAGGAAAGAATACATTTAAAATGCAGAGTGAAGAGTTAAAAAAGAAAAAAAGTCACATAAGAATTACAAATTAGAATTACAAATCAGGAAAAATTAACAATTAGACTAAAACAGAGATAGAACAAACCCCAGAAGAGCAATGCGAATGCAGAAATCTGCCAGGACTGTTATAAGCCTTAGCTGTTCCCCAATAAAACGATCCTTTGACCCATACAAGTATACAATAATAAATTACAAGCCACCACAACAAAATCATTATAGGAGTCAGGCTTTTGAGACTAGACAGATTGGATTAAACTTCAGCGCAGATGCACTTATATCATGTCCCAAGCCCTATCTCAACTTTCCTTTTACCCCCACGCCCCTAGCTCCTCCTTATAGTCTTTAGAAGCCCATAGATTATTTTATTTCCTTCTACCACACCTGCAGCGCTATTGTATCCTGCCAGTGGGGACGGGGGAAGCGGGGAGCCTTCCAGGCCTGCAGAACACAGTAATTACTGCTAATGGCTACAGCCATCAGCAGTAAATCGCATGGATTTTTTACAACAGGCTGGTTGTACCCAGGTTGATTGATGGATCAAAACGAGCCCCCCCATCAAATCATTCTCTGCAGCCATTACCTTTTGTACTACCACTCCCTCCCTTTAGAATGTAAGCTCTACGAACAGGGCCCTCCTGTATTGAACTGTACTGTAATTGTGCTGCCCCCCTCTACATTGTAAAGTGCTGCATAAACTGTTGGCACTATATAAATTGTGTATATTATTATTAATAAAAATAATGGACCAACTTGGGTATAATCAGCCTGCCCATTGATGGATTGAATCGCGGCTGGTCCCTGCTGAAATTTTGATTTATACAGGCTTTATACTCACCTGCAGGCTTTATACTCACCTGCCCCCAATCCAGCAGTGTTCCAGGCAAGGCATGCATATGCACTCTGCACTCCCATTCGGTCTTATGGAGCTTCAGCTGTCAATAGAAGAGCCAACTCCCCATAGGAGTAAATGGAGAGTACAGAGAGCATGGGCCCAGCTGGCTCTGCCATCTAGACAGTAATATATTGCTGGATCAGGAGCAGTGGAGTATAATTGTATATATTGTTGAGTTGCCTGTGCATTGTTTAAACTTTATATATACTTTAAATGCAGTCCTGGTACAGAGGTAATAATTCAGCATACTACTGCAATTATAGCAATCTCATATGCGCTTGTGAAATGTATTTTATATTTGTTTGCTGAATGCAATCAATATTCTTATGAAGCCAGATAGTACTTTTGGCTCTGTATTAATTGTATGGTCTATAGTTATAGTTGCACCCTTCCCCTTTCTTTTTTTAATAGGAAAAAAACCTGCTATATAGCATCAATACCTACCAAATTTTACCTTTCTTACTCATTTAAAAGCACTCAATCTGTCACAGAAGTTTCATAGTCAAAGGTCTTTTTCTGGCCATATGCCATGATAACAGTTTTGTTAATGTTTCAAAACGACTCAATTCCTCTCTCCGCAATGCCTGAAGCACATTCATTTATGGACACATGGTCATATAACAGACAAAGCAAATTCCAAACGTTGTTCTAGAAGCCTCGCTCAAGTTAAAAGGGATGCTTTTGATAATTAAGAATTTATAAAAATCACTGTCTGCTGAAACCATAATTATAATATTTTCATTAAACAACACACAGATGACATTCTATATTTAGTTTCTAGGATACACACTCACCAGTTTTTGGAAAAGGTCCCCAACCCTCTGCTGGTGGCTCCATTTCTGCACCCGTGGAAACAATGCATCATAAAACTCTTTATGGATTTCATACAACTCTGGGACTTTGAAGAAAATGGTTTCAATCTGCTGGATGGTCAGAACTGGCTGGGAGGTGGTTGCTGCAGCTTTAAGGGGTTTCATTGGCTGCAGAAGGAAAGACAACATTAGTCGGCTTTAGATCCTGTGGACTGTGGACAATATTGTACATATAAAACATATAGGTATCTGTTGGCTTACCAGAAGCAGAGCCTCGAGGTGACTAAGGTAGGTCTCTTCACTTGCCAAGATTGCAGAGAGCACCCACTTCCTCATCTCTAGGCCCTTCTCAATATCCAGGTCATTCTGTGGGAAGAGAAGGATGGTTTAAGACAGTGCTGGGGAACAGGTGCTATATGTAGACCTTATAGGTGCCTTCTGTCCTGTAATCAGCTCTTTGGTGTTTTAAAGTGGTAGGCCTCTTGCACACGATAGGATAGCCAGAGGACAGCGGTCTGATGGACCGTTTTCATTGGTCAAAACCGATGTGTGTGGGCCCCATAGGTTATTTAACCTTAGGTTAAAAAAAGCCAACTTGCTTTAAAATTAACCTATGGACTCCTAACCGATAGGTCAAAACCGATCGTTAGTAGGCACGACCATCGGTTAAAAATCCACGCTCAGAATCAAGTTGACGCATGCTTGGAAGCATTGAACTTCATTTTTTTCAGCACGTCGTTGTGTTTTACGCCACCGTGTTCTAACACGATCGTTTTTTTAACATCAGTCAGCTTCATCGGTTAACCTATGAAAACGGTCCTTCAGACCGTTATCATCGGATGGACTGATTGTGTGTGCAATGGTTTACTAAACCCACAACGGTAAAATCAGTTCTTTATATGCAGTAAAGCATGCTTGTTATACTCACTGTGGAACCTAAGAGGTTAACGTAGCACATTGTTAAAAAAAGGCTGTTAGATCCGGTCTTCTCCAATTCTTCCAATGTATCTCCTGATAGTACAGAGCTCAGTTTGGTTTGTATTGCTAGAGAGTTTTTTTTTTTGGAGGGTGCATGTGATCGGCACAGGGCCAATCAGCACTGTCCAGACAGAGGGTCAGGAGTTATGCACCCTTATAGGACAGTTAGAGGAGAATGGAAACTCCTCTTACAAGCTTTAACCAGTGCTCGTCTGGACACTGATAGGAGTCACTAGACTGCTATATACTGCTGATGAGAAAAGCCATTTAGCAGTTTAGATTTACTAAAAATAATTGCATTTTCATGTTCTTTGTACTGTGGGAGACCAGATATTATGAATGCAGGGTCCTGGGTTTAGTAACACTTCAATCAAAGTCTTGCACACACTATTTTTGGACGCTTGCATTTTACTTGTCAAGTGATCATATAAAAGTAAATTAGTGGAGGATATTGGGAGCTGCTGAAAATACTAATGGCAGACTATAGATTGAGAACTAGTTCACTGGCATTGCAATCAGGGAACTAGCATTTAAAAAATAAATACATTAGAAGTTAGCAGTTGCAGCCTCTGTATTACGCTTAGTATGGTTTTCCTCCTAGAAATGTCCAGTTTAGCAATCTGCCTCTATATTAAAATGGATAAAATATCTCACATTTTTTGCTCCAGTGCAGATCAGCGACACCGACTACTGTCGTAGCAATCTGCTGGTGCATTCTTCATACGCCACATACTTTTAAGGACGCTGGACGCGTGAATTATAGCAGCGAGGGTTTTTTTTTGAAGCACCTGATTAGAGCAATAGGCTTCAAAATAGGGTGGACTCAGAGCACTGAGGATTGCACTCGGAGCCCACCCAGGTGTGTTAGAAAAGTAAATAAATATTCATGTTTCTAACACTGAACCACCTCTCCCATCAGGAAGCGCAGGTCTGGTACCAGTCACCCGATTGGCTGAAAGGACAGGCGATCCCATTGGACGCCTAGCAGAAGGAAAGAAGAGACACACGGCAGAAGCATGGAGGACACAGAAGCCACCGCCTGACCCACAGCTCGCCACCGCCACCTGACCAGCAACAAAGATGGGTTAGGTGCTGGTCAGACAATGAGCAGGCAGGTGGCGGACACAGTGGCTGCAATTGATAGTCACAGCGAGGCTGCAATGATGGGCACAGCAAGGCTGCAATTGATGTTTGATGATTTTGTTTCCAGTATTTTTCAGCTGCCACTGGTGTTGAGAAAAAAAAGTGCTGCCCGCCTCCCACTGGACAATTTATTATATAAACTATTTATAGATTGTGGTGTGTGGGGGAAACTCTCAGATGTGACGGAGTTGTTCAAAATGTACGTGCGTTTAGCATGAAAAAAAAAAAAAAAACTCATCGTGTGTACGGGGCTTAAGATTTGTTTCTAATAATATATTGAATAAAAATAATAATTAATTTACACAGTGACTTACGATACCACTTAATGCTAAGCGACATACGGGTACGTCACCCAGCTTTGAGTAGTTATACAGGGATGATGCCTGCAGCTCCCAGTATTGTTCTTTTCAGCCAGCGGTCTGCTTTCTTGTAAAAGCAATCCTAGCAGCCAATTGGGGCTAAGTGATTAGCACTTCTGCCTAGCAGCACTAGGGTCACCGGTTCAAATCTCCACCATGACACTCCCTGCCTGGAGTTTGCCTGTAACTGCATGGGTTTCCCCAACTTCCCCCCACACTCCAAAAGACATGCTGGTAGGTTAAATGGATCCTGTCTAAATTGGCCCTAGTTATGTGTATGTATGAATGTGAGTTTCGGACCTTAGATTGTAAGCTCCTTGAGGGCAGGGATGGATGTGAATGTACAATATACTGTAATTTAACAGCACTATACAAGTACCTATAATAATAGGATTTACCCCTCCCGTCGCTGTTGAGTGCTCTCCCGTCCCACCTGGAGACCCGAGTGTGCAGCTGGCAGTTTCACCAGCTCACCATAGAGTTGATCGGAGACCTGAATGGCCCTAATCAACACTATGGTCTGAGAAACCAGAAGCAACAAGCATTTAAAGTGGTTGTAAACCCTTAAAACATTACTGACTAGCATACTAGCTCACTATGAATTACTTACCTTAGATTGAAGCCGTCCTCGTCTCCCCCTCCGGCCGCAGACATCTCCCCCGCAGGTTACTTCCGGGCATCGCCGATCCGGCGCTGTGATTGGCCGGAGTGGCGAAGACATCACTCCACGCATGCGCGTGGGAGCCGTCAAAGCTGGCATTTCCCATTGAGAAAACCTGCATTCTCAGTGGGCCTGCGCCGTTGTCTTCTGCGCGCATTCCCCGCAGACAACAGTGCATTCTTTGTGGAAAATCTCTCCTAAACCGTGTAGGTTTAGGAGATATGGCTAACACCTACAGTTAAGCCTTAATCTAGGTTTACCTGAAGGTAAAACAAGCAAGAGAGGGTTTACAACCACTTTAATCACTTCCGGTTTTGCCGGATGTCAACAAACTACTGGTGGTTTCGGTATGATCCGAAGCTTTTAAAGGGCAGAGGAGAGATCTGGGGTCCCCAGAGGTCTCAGTAAAGAGTACCTGTCACTGCCTATTGTTATCACAAGGGATATTTACATGCTTGTGATAACAGTAAAAGTGAACATAATAAAATTTAAAGTGACAGTGTAAAAACAACAACAAAAAAAATATATATAAAAATGTTTGGGAGACCTGATGAGTTTCCCCAAATATAAGCCCTACACCAAAAAGGAGATCTAGCATGATTTTCGGGGAGGATTGTAATATAAGCCCTACCCTGAAAATAAGCTGTAGTAAAGTTCTTGTAAAAATGTTTTTTTAAAAGATTATATAATGTGTGCCTCCTTTTGTAACCTTATTGTGGAAAATACCTTATTTACAGCGCAACTGGGCGTTCACGTGACCCACCAGAGATCTTTTCTCCTCCCAGCTGACGTCAGCGGCCCCTCCCTCTGCAATGCTCAGAGCGGGGCTGACAATTGCACGTTAATACGACACTGTACTTAAAATAAAATTGATGTCCTTTTTCCCCCACAATGAGAGCTTTATTTTGATGATATTTGATCACCTCTGTGGTTTTTATTTCTTGCCTTATAAACAAAAAAACAAAACAAGGATTGGTAATTTTGAAAACAATATTTTTTTACTTTCTGCTATAAAACATATCCAATAAAAATATATTAAAAAAAAAATAAAATCTAAAATCTCTTCTTCATTTTAGGCCAATATATATATATATATATATATATATATATATGTATTCTGCTACATGTTTTTGGTAAAAAAAAATATATTACATTGGTTTGTGCAAAAGTTATAGGGCCAGATTCACAGAGCCCTTACTCCTGTCTAACTGGTGTTAGACTGGAGTAATTTTAAATTACGCGCGTTTTTTAGCTAGTCGGAAACCTCAAACCATGAATAGACAGCTGCGGGCTTCAATTTGACTGGATTACGTGTTCGTACGCCTTCGGATCTACGCTGCAATAAAATTGCGGCCACTGGGTGGACTTCCCGTCGTTTACCGCGTCGGGGTATGCAAATGAGCTTTTGCCGGCGATCCCCGAAATTACGAACGTCTATCGCAATCTCTTACGGCACCTTTAGTCATCTTTTTTTTGCGTAACACTATACCAGCTTTTTGCTGCTCTAATATTAGACAGCCCATGTTAAGTATGGCCGTCGTTCCCACGTCGAATTTCTACGTTTTCCGACGTCTTTTATTATTTTTGACGTAAGTCGTCCGGGAATAGGAATGTTCGTAAACTACGCTACTCAAACAACGAATGACGTAACAACGTGATTTCGCGCAATGCACGGCGGGAAATTTCTGAACGGAGCATGCGCAGTTCGATCGCCACGGGGACGCGCTTAATTTAAATGCTTCACGCCCCCTAATCGCGTATTTCGATTACGCGGCGAGAAATAGACTACGCCGGCGTAGTGTATGGGCAAAAATCTACCAGAATTCGGTGTAGAGCCTGGTAAAATACGGCAGCGTAGAGTATTTCGATTACGCAGCGCAATATTAAGTGTATGTGAATCTGGCCCATAGTGTCTATAAACTATGGGATAGATTTATGCACTGTTTATTTATTCTTTACTAGTAATGGTGGAGATCAGCGATTTTTTTTAGCAGGACTGCTTTGGCCAAATCTCAATCTGTGCTTTCTTACTGGGTGGGAGGGGGTTTAATCACCCCCACAAAGAAACATAAGATCTGTCTTACTTACTAGCAGCACTAGGATCTGCCTTGTTTACATAGGCAGGCCGCCGTTGTACTCCTTTCGGAGCGATGACCGGGTTTCAAGGGGACGCACTGATTCGCTCCTGCTGTGTCCAATCACAGCAGGAGCAGGGCTCAGGAGGCAAGAAAAGAAGGAGAAAAAAGTCTTGTACAGGTACATGATTTTGCACTTAAGGCAGGGCTTGACAAATTTTCTTGGAATCTAGGAGCCAGCTAAAAAAGTTAGGAGCCAGAAAACGCGCCCCGTCCCGACGAGCTCGCGCGCAGAAGCGAACACATACGTGAGTAGCGTCCGCATATGTAAAAGGTATTCAAACCACAAGTGAGGTATCGCCGCGATCGTTAGAGCGAGAGCAATAATTCTAGCCCTAGACCTCCTCTGTAACTCAAAACGTGCAACTTGTATATTTTTTTAAACGTCGCCTATGGAGATTTTAAAGGGTAAAAGTGTGACGCCATTCCACGAGCGGACGCAATTTTGAAGCGTGACATGTTGGGTATAAATTTACTCGGCGTAACATTATCTTTCACAATATAAAAAAAAAAAAAATGGGATAACTTTACTGTTGTCTTATTTTTTTATTAATTTTTTTTTATTTTTTTCCCAAAAAAGTGCGCTTGTAAGACCGCTGCGCAAATACGGCGTGACACAAAGTATTGCGACGATCGCCATTTTATTCTCTAGGGTGTTAGAATAAAAAAAAAAATATATATATATATATATATATATATATATATATATATATATATATATATATATATATATATATATATAATGTTTGGGGGTTCTAATTAGAGGGAAGGAGATGGCTGTGAAAATAGTGAAAAGGGACATTGGAATTGCTGTTTAACTTGTAATGCCAACGGCCGCCACCAGATGGCGCCGGCTTACAGAAGGATACAGAAGGGACTTCACAAGGCCGCAAAGCCGTATTCTTAATTACCAGCCATCGCGGGCCCGCCGCGATCGCAAGGCGGGGGAGGTGGGGGGCGCACGGAGACACAGGATCCTGTGCCTCCGTGCTCCCCCACCTCCCCCGCTGCGTGATCGCGGCGGACAGTAATTGAGGCCGCGGCTTTGCGGACTTGTAGGCCTGCAAAGCTGCGGCCTCAATTACCAGCCACCGCGGGTGCCAGGTCACAATTTCTGGTCGCAATTGCGACCTGGCGCCCAGATATGGTCGACCCCTGACTTAAGGGCCACCCTGCTGCAGTACATGTTTGTGGAGTGGTCCTTAAGCGGTTAACCAAGGTTTATTTTTGGGATTAGACAGGGGACACAGGAACTTTTTTAAAACCATTTTTTTTTTTTTAAGTGTATTTTTTGTGCGTGAACTCGAGAGAGAGGAGCCGGACTGCAGGAGTTGGGAGTAGGCAGACCCTCCCCCCGGAGGCAATCGCCATCCTTCTCCATGCCCCTGGTGGCAATGGCGGGTGTGAGGGGCCTGGTCTTGAAGAGAATAATGTTCACATTAGTCCCTGCCCTCAGAGAGATAAAATCTACATACATACAAACACGCACACACATACATGGAGCCCGCTGTTTACTCTGGTTCTAAAATTCCAGACTTTAAAGGGGAAAAGTAATGGCATGTTAACATTAACTTTATGGGTGCCTTTAAACTTTTAATGATCTTCTTTTCAGTGTATATCAAATATCATCTCTGCTATTTCCTATATAAAAACAGAAATTAACAGACATGGTAAAATCTAAACTTAAGGCTACTAAGAAACAGAGTTTGAACAAGGCTAAACAAGTCTATTCCTTCATTGATCACGCTCCTCCTAATTTTATAATGGCCCACTTACTGATTTATTGGATTCCAGAGACGCAGAGGAGAGCGTGTCTCTGCTACCTCGACTCTTGGCACTGAGCTGAGGGGAAGAGCTTGGAGAATCATCAATATAGGGCATAAGGTCATGTTGTGCCCTTTGTTCTTCTGTAGTGCCTGGAGGTGTTCTACAATTTTGTGCCTCTGAAAAGGAGAAAACATGGTAAAAATGTAATAACTGTAGTGAAATCAGGTTAAAACCACACAATTACTAGAATTAGAGAGCAAAAGGGTCTGTTAAAGGAAACATCACATTTTTAGTCATCATCCTTGATATGAGCTTCATATATTTTTTCTACTCTATAAAATAGAGAAATTTGTAGATCATCCACCAGACTTAGACCCCATACACACTATAAGGCCCCGTACACACGACCGAGCTTCTCGGCAGAATCCAGTGAGAAGCTCGCTGGGATCCATATTCTGCCGAGAAGCTTGATCGTGTGTACGTTTTCGCCGAGCAAACTGTCGAGCGAGGCGCAGGGCCGTCTCTACCATTGGGCAAACAGGGGCAGCTGCCCAGGGCCATGTCACTGTTGGGGGCCCAAAGCAACCCCCTTTTTTTTTTAGGGGTCCGGAGGTCCCCAGGGCCCAAGATGGCAACCCCCCCTTTTTTTATTTATTTTTAAATACAAAAATATATTTATTTTATATATTTTTATTTGTATTAAAAGGGACAATTTTTTTTAATATATTTTTATTTTTTATTAAAGGGCCAATTTTTTTTTAGGGGTCCCCAGGGACCCGGAGGCCCCCAGGGCCCCAGGTGACAACCCCCTTTTTTTATTTATTTTTAAATAAAAAATATATATTTTATATATTTTTATTTAATTTTTTATTAAAGGGCCAATTTTTTTTAATATATGTTTATTTTTTTTATTAAAGGGCCAATTTTTTTTAGGGGTCCCCAGGGACCCGGAGGCCCCCAGATGACAACCCCCTTTTTTTATTTATTTTTAAATAAAAAAAATATATTTATTTTATATATTTTTATTTTATTTTTTATTAAAGGGACAATTTTTTTTAGAGGTCTGGAGGTCCCCAGGGGCCCGTAGTTCCCCAGGGCCCCAGATGACAACCCCCCTTTTTTTTATAAAAAAACTTGTTTTATAAAAAAAAAAACTAATAATGTTATTATTATTAAAGGACCCAGGGTTCCCCAGGGCCCTGGATGGCAACCCCCCTTTTTTTGTAATTTATTTTTATTAAAAAAAAATATTAAAGGGCCCAGAGGTCCCCAGATGGCAACCCCCTTTTTAAAAAAAATAATAATATATTTTTTATTTCTTTTTTTCTTTTTATTAAAGGGCCCAGAGGTCCCCAGGGCCCCGGATGGCTACACCCCTTTTTTTATATATATTTTTCTTTATTAAATCTTTTTTTTGTAAAGGGCCTCCCGCTTCTAAATTCGCGGCAGCCCCGCCCCCCCCCCCGCTTCTCAATTTAAGGGGGCAGCACCCCCCCAGTTCTCTGCTCCAGGGTGCCCATGCCTGAAGCTGTGTAAGGGGCCCCATGATTCCTGATGGTGGCCCTGCCGCCCGTTAAGCCCCTGTGCTGCCCACAAATCAGGCTGAAAATCATCAGCGGCACGCAGCCAGGTGACAGTACTGCTTCCCTTCCCAGTGTTTTAAAATGTACAGCACCCCTGGCTTCCCTTTAGACGTGCACTTCTCCCTTCCTGCCACTGGGTGCTGCTTGTATATAAAAGTGAATTAGAATGTGATTTTATAACATCCCCAGATTGCTCTTCCCAAGGCTGACTTCTTCATGTCCTGCTCCTCAAAGTATGTCACTGTTTGCTATATTGTAAATACAAGTTTTCTGTAGAGTGTGCCCAAAGTCTTTATAATATTTGATGATTCACTGCAGGTCTGGTCAGTGTTTTAAAAAGTTCCTGTATTTTACACATGGCATGGCATGGGGTCACAGCACCGTCTGTCCATTCTGCTTTAGCACCATGGGACCCCAGGCCATGTCATGTGTAAAATACAGGAACTCTTTAAGTCACAGACCAGACCTGCAGTCCAGGCTGAGTAAGGCCTCAGAGCACATGGCATTACTGTCTGTATTTAACTGCTTGATGGGCTTATTTTGGGCCTGACTGGTTCACATGTATGTGTTTTGGCGGCCCACATTTCAATGGGCCGCCATGCCTGCATTTCCTGCAAAGAAAAGCGCATTCCTCATGTAATAGGCTGCACACACGGCACACCTATGCCCATCAAGCACTGAAATACAGCACTGTCTGTCCATTCTGCTGTCTGCTGTGACTTATCTGCAGTTCCCGCACTGTCAAACTTGCTGCATTTTTAGACGTTTAGGTCACGCTTTTAAAAACACAGTGCGTTTGTGTGTGCAAGAACTGCAGGTAAGTAGCATGGTGCAAGAACTGCAGGTAAGTAGCATGGTGCAAGAACTGCAGGTAAGTAGCATGGTGCAAAAGTAGAATGGATTTCAAGGTAGCTGATTTTTAAAATGCTGAATGAACCTTTTTTCTGCAGGAGACAAAGGCATGGCAGCCCATTCAAATCAATGCTGTGCCTGCACAAATGAGGGCCGCCAAAACACATACATGTGAACCAGCCAGACCCCAAATAAGCTGGAGGGGGGGCCCAAAAAAAATGTTTGCCCAGGGCCCATACCATATTAGAGACGGCCCTGGCGAGGCGTCAAGCCAAAATAGAGAGCAGGTTCTCTATTTCCTCGACGGGCCATCGGGACTAATGGCTCGACGCCTTTTTCGTGTGTACGCGGCCTTAGATTTTCTGCAGATTTTTGTCTTCAGATTTACCAAAACCATGTAGTGCAAGGGTCTGCCTGATTGTATACAAATTGAAACGCTAATGCCGCATACACACGACCGTTTTTCATGACAGAAAATGCTAATTTTTTAAATTGGTCGTTAAAAACAGTCGTGTGTGGGCTCCAGAGCATTTTTCGCGACGATAAAAACGGCCATTAAAAATTTCGAACCTGTTCTATTTTCTCGTCCTTTTTCACGTCGTCCTTTTTCTCGTTGTGAAAAACGGTCTTGTGTACGCTTTAACGAAGGGGAAAATAATGCGCATGCTCAGAAGCAAGTTATGAGAAGGGAAATTTGCATAATCAGCCCAAAGGGTTGCCGCAATTCTAATGGAACATCCCCTTTATAGTGCCGTCGTACGTCACCGCGCTTTGCTCAAGCATTTTTTATCACGATGGTGTGTATGCAAGGCAGGCTTGAGAGCAATCACAGCGAGAAAAACGTTGTTTTTTCTATGACAAGAAAAACGTCCGTGTGCAAGCGGCATTAAGCTTTGACCTCATATTATATGGTTTTGGTAAATGTGAAGACAAAAATCTGCAGAAAATCCAATAGTGTGTATGGGGTCTAAGCTACCAGAAGCTCAATACAATTACTTTCTTTTTTAAAGCAGCTCCACCCCCAGCCCCCTAAATACTTACCTGAGCCAAATCTCAATCCAGCAATGTGCACGAGAACCAAGACTCTCTCGGCTATCTCTCTCCTTATTGGCTCAGGCAAAGCAGCGGGAGCCATCAGCTCCAGCTGATGTCAATCACAGCTAGTGAAGAGGAAGCAGGGCTGGCTCGGGAGCACACACACACACACACACACCCCCCCAGAGCAAGTGGATGGCTATGAGAACACTCAGTGGGGGGGGGGGGGGCAGGACCAATGGCGGGAGACCATAGTTTATTTGAATTCCTCATCAGCTAGGAGCTTAGGGCTGCTAATAGGTTTTTTTTGTTCAACCAGTAGATTAAATGTAAAAACTAACCCGATTCCTCCATGCTGAGCTATTGTAATCTGACAGCAGAGAGACATCCCCGCTGTCAGAACACACTGATCAGCATTGCTGGCTTTAGCCTGCATCGCTAATCAAGCAGGGAACATTTGACAGAATGGTTGTACAGAAGTTGATTGGCAGATTGACTTCTTTACAACCTCCCTGTGTATACAAGGATTGAGATTCGGCCAGTCCCTGCTGAATCTTACCAATTTCAAACCATGTATGGCTGGCTTTAGCCACATAAAGGAGGAAATTGTTTTCAGTCAGTCTATTGATTTATGTACCTACATTGTAAGAAGGAGCAGTCAAGCACCACCATTGTGTAGCTCTACAATGCATTATCACATCTTGACGAGATTTTCATCAAGCGGATTTGTTCACCTAAAAAAACATTGACAGAGACTATACACTAAACCTGACTATTGTATGGTGACCAGGGATTCATATGTGACTAGCTTAAAGCTGAACTCCATTCAAAACTTAATTAATGCCATCATTTTTTACAATTCATGAAATGTATGTAAAAGCGGCACTAAGGCCAGCCTTAAAGCGGAGGTCCACCCTAAAAAAAAAAAACGAGGAGGACGAGACCGAGGGAGCACAGCGGACAAGGAAGGGGCACATTAAGAAGATAAGCCTAGTAACGGGCATTTCTGGTAAGTATAAAAAAAAAAATGTATATTAGTTTGATCATGTCAAATGGACTAATTAACAATCACTTTCCATATTATTTTGGCTGTTGTGAGTACCCAATAATAATGACTGCAACTGAAGTCAGTGGTTATTGGTATTCAGAAAAAAAATCAGGCCATATACTGGGTGAATTAGGAACCATTAGGAATTCTTTATGGACCAGACAAAAGTCTCTTTGCCTTGCTAGCAGCCCAGTAGGCACCACTCCAGCAGGAGCTAGGAAGAAAATTATCACCCAAATGGAGCCTGAATCCAATCAGATAAAGGCACAGACATTAGTCGCAACATTGTATAGCCAGTTTTACAGTCCCTCAACCGCTTTTTTTTTTTAAGTGTATTTTTTGGGCGTGAACTTGAGAGAGAGGAGCCGGACTGCAGGAGTTGGGAGTAGGCCGACCCTCCCCCCGGAGGCAATCGCCATCCTTCTCCATGCCCCTGGTGGCAATGGCGGGTGTGAAGGGGGGCCTCCCACTCACCCCGCCCTACCTGCTCCTCTTGGGAGTCCAACTAGGGCCCAACGGGGCAGAGGGACTCCCCCTATGAGGGAGTGAGGGGGCCTAGCCCACCCAGCCAGCCCCATAGGTCTTTCGCCTCTTTATTTTAGGAGACCGCATGGCCAAAGTGCGTGTGTGTTAAACCAATTTCGTGTGCGTGCAAGTGTGGTGATTTTTGTGGGGGGGGGGGGGGTGGGCGTACTAAGCACAGGCGTACCCTGCATAGCACACCCACCGAGAGTTGGGCTGAGAACACCAAACTCAATTCACATGTAGCCGAGACCGGGATCCGAACCCTTGGCTGCAGAGGTGAATGGCTCGTCAGCGCAGTGCCAAAATGCGATTTTCATTATCGATTTTAACAATTAATCACTTCAGCCCTAATATGCACCCAGTGACGAATGCCCTGAACATAGACTGTTTGTGTTCTGGGCATCTGTGCTAAAATTTGGTTGAAGCACCATCCAGCCGCATCAGCTGTCAGTCTCTCATAGACTTCTACAGACTGGACCGTGCATCTGTGCCTTCTGCCCACACCTAAACACTGGATTCTCATTCTAAACGACCAGTTTGCTCTGGTGTCTCACGTAAACAGATTATGAACCAACTTTCTGTACAGACCAGTAAATCTGCATTATGAACAAACTCAACTCTACTGGTATCATCTACATGATCACTTGGAATTTCCAAGGTCAAAGGGGTAAAAAAAAAAAAAAAAAGCCCTACTCCCGTTTTACAGTACTTAAAAGAAAACTGGTGGGAGGGAGCAATTACACTGTAATAAATGAACCAATTAATACTATCCACTTGTATGTGATATATTGTTTCTATAGTAATTATCATACATGACTGCTTTCCGAAGTCAGTCTAATTGAGTCTGCCACCCTCCATTCCCAGCTTTTGTGTACACCGCTTTGCAACATAATTGAGTGCAACATATAGGCAACCAACCCTGTGAAAAACACAACTCTGTTCTGCATGATTATGCAGAAAATGAAGCAACAACAGCCGAGGCGGTGGAAACACATGAGAGCAGACGGAGCCCCTACTCGTCCCCCATTGCTCGCAGTGTTTATATTTTTGGCCTCATGACCCATTTTTCTACATTTTCTCATTCTTTCCTGCACTGCTTTGCCCGCTTTGCTCTCGCTGCCTCGTTGACATACAACATAGGAATTGGAGAGTGGTTTTTCCAGTCTGATAGGCGAGTTAGGAAACTGTGTCAGTTTCACACAGATGTAATCTCAGAGAGCAACATACACAAGGGTTAGGGAGTGGAATGAAAAGAGTGATGACGGCATCAAGACAGACAAATAGTTTGCATATGTGGGAAAAGGTGACCTGTGACACGTACGGGATGCATGCTTCTACTGGACACTCTATTAGATAGCTGTGTGGCACAGGACAGGAATGCAGGACGATAAGTGAACAGAGCCCATCTGTGTGATTGTAGCTCCCATAGCGAGCAGCCAGGAAACCAGAATCCAGGAAATTGACCATCTAATGGAAACATGCAAGCAGCAGCCAAAACTCAGCAACACGCCAACCCATAGTAGGCTGATCACAGCTTTGTACCTTTACCTTGTGGTAGATCTAATGAAATTAAATGCTTTCTATCTCCATCTTCCATCACAATACTACCATATTGCCCAACCCTGAGGCTGGTATGAAAAGAACTAAGGCCCCTTTCACATGTCCGCCTCCATTCGTCCGTTTTTACAAGTCTGTTTACGGACTTGTAATGGAAGCCTATGGGGTCGCGTCCGTTAGCGGATGATGCATCCGCTAATGTCCGCAATGATCCGCGTCCGTCAGGATCCGGTTTTTCGGACGGAAGAAAACCCTATTTTTCTTCCGTCCGGCGGATCGGATTGGATGAAAACGGACAAACGGTCCGTATTCATCCGATTCCCCATAGGGGATAGCGGAGGAGAGACAGGGCGGTCCCTGCACAATGTGCGGGGACCGCCCTGTCCGCCGACAGCTCAGCGGGCATCCCCGCTGAGCCGACGGACACACACGGAGCGGACCGAAAAACGGACCGCTCCGTGTGAAAGGACCCTTAAGCTGATGAGTGAAAACCAAGCAGGTGACTACAGTAGATCAGCAGTTCCCACCTGCTATTCTTCTGCCACAGGTTTTAGTGATTAAAAGCATACATTTGCTTGGCCGTAAAACATTACAGGATGGACCAACAAAGGCTGTCACATGCCAAAAAACTAGCAATTTCTTTCTTTATGCCTGCTTAATTCTTATTATAACACAGGATTTATATAGCACCAACAGTTTGCGCAGTGCTTTACAATGCAGGGAGACACTATACCAACAGTACAATTCAAAACAAGAGGGTTAGAGAAACCCTGCTCCTGTGAGCTTACCATCTAAAAGGTAGGGGGTGGTGAAATAAAAAAGGTAGGGACTATGAGGGATGAACTGATGAGGGGAGTAGAAGATTTGGTTGTTAGCTGGAGGCAGAATAGGCCACCCTAAAGAGATTAGTTCTTAGGGATTGCCTAAAAGTGGACAGAGTAGGAGATAGCCAGATTGGAGTAGTGCATTCCAGAGGATGGGAGAGACTCTGGAGAATTCCTGGAGACAAGCATGGGAGAAGAACATAAGAGAGCAGAAGGTCTTGGGAGGAGCAGAGATGACGGTTTGGGTGATATTTGGAGAAAAGGTTGATGATATTGCTCAGGGTAGAATTGTGAATGGCTTTGTATGTTTTATTGTTGGTGCTTAATTTGTGCTTCTTGTGAAGAGTTAATTAAAAATGGTGCATGCTACTTTGTTAATTTGTGCGTGGGGGTGGTGCTATAACCGGCCATACACCGAGAGAAACTGGCTTCATAGGTGGCCCTGTTGGCCCTTTCACGCCTGTTGTCCTTTGATTGACAAACTGGAGAAGCCAGATGGAAAATTGTCAGCCTACCAGTGACTGCATTCAGTTTGTGTATTGTGACAGCCGCCGCCAAAAGTTGTTGGAATACAACAGCCTGGTGGGAGGGATTTATCCATCTGCGCTGTTAGCGCGAATAGAGGAATCTATTGAACGATTATTGCGCTACCGTTTCCTATCCTTGGACTTCCCGATACTGGTGGATATGAGAGGAGAGGAGGCGGATATTCGGTACATATCCATAGGATTGTAATTGTCTAAGCTGAGAGGGACCTGATAGCTCAAAGATATATGACTGAATTATTAAGTGTACTAGAATTTACACTAGCCATCACAGGGTTCAAGCTAGCACCTCAACAGGTGGTTTCAATTTTTTTGGGGGTTAGCACAAAAAACAAACAAAAATTATGGCAACAGTTCACTTATAGCACTATTAAGTATTTAAATCTAGGGGGCATAATTTCCATATATTACACCATGAAAAATTTCTAACAGTGTATGGCCAGTTTCACTACGATGTGTGGCAAACTTTTGTGTGACTCTGAGGCAGTCTCTTTCGTCTATCCTTTTGGCATTGCGGCACATTGCTGGTCGTCCATATACACCCCACTCTACTCTTCTTGTTGCAGTGCTGATCGTCTCTTGTTTATTTTAGCACACCCAATCAGACATTTATAGGAAACGTCATATACAGTACTGTAGCACTTTTAACATCATCTGGTGCAACACCACATAGAACAGGCCTTAGAACCAGGGCTGCTGTTAGAAATCATGGGGCCTCGTACAGCCTACTTAGCAGGGCCCCCCTCAAATATATCAAAACAAGATTTTCACGTAAAATAGACTAAAATCATTCTTAGCGGACACAACGATAACAGAGAAGCTAAGCTGTGTGAATTAGCCTTTTTTTTTAGTTTTTTACATTTTTAATAAAAACATTTGATATAATATATATATATATATATATTACAGTGTGGAAAATAAGTATTTGAACACCCTGCTATTTTGCAAGTTCTCCCACTTGGAAATCATGGAGGGTCTGAAATTGTCATCGTAGGTGCATGTCCACTGTGAGAGACATAATCAAAAAAAAAAATTCCAGAAATCACAATGTATGATTTTTTTAACTATTTATTTGTATGAAGCTGCAAATAAGTATTTGAACACCTGAGAAAATCAATGGTAATATTTGGTACAGTAGCCTTTGTTTGCAATTAGAGGTCAAACGATTCTTGTAGTTTTTCACCAGGTTTGCACACACTGGAGGAGGGATTTTGGCCCACTCCTCCACACAGATCTTCTCTAGATCAGTCAGGTTTCTGGGCTGTCGCTGAGAAACACGGAGTTTGAGCTCCCTCCAAAGATTCTCTATTGGGTTTAGGTCTGGAGACTGGCTAGGCCACGCCAGAACCTTGATATGCTTCTTACAGAGCCACTCCTTGGTTATCCTGGCTGCGTGCTTCGGGTCATTGTCATGTTGGAAGACCCAGCCTCGACCCATCTTCAAAGCCCTAACTGAGGGAAGGAGGTTGTTGCCCAAAATCTCGCAATACATGACCCTGGTCATCCTCTCCTTAATACAGTGCAGTCGCCCTGTCCCATGTGCAGAAAAACACCCCCAAAGCATGATGCTACCACCCCCATGCTTCACAGTAGGGATGGTGTTCTTGGGATGGTACTCATCATTCTTCTTCCTCCAAACACGGTTAGTGGAATTATGACCAAAAAGTTCTATTTTGGTCTCATCTGACCACATGACTTTCTCCCATGACTCCTCTGGATCATCCAAATGGTCATTGGCAAATTTAAGACGGGCCTTGACATGTGCTGGTTTAAGCAGGGGAACCATCCGTGCCATGCATGATTTCAAACCATGACGTCTTAGTGTATTACCAACAGTAACCTTGGAAACGGTGGTCCCAGCTCTTTTCAGGTCATTGACCAGCTCCTCCCGTGTAGTCCTGGGCTGATTTCTCACCTTTCTTAGGATCATTGAGACCCCACGAGGTGAGATTTTGCATGGAGCCCCAGTCCGAGGGAGAATGACAGTGTTGTTTAGCTTCTTCCATTTTCTAATGATTGCTCCAACAGTGGACCTTTTTTCACCAAGCTGCTTGGCAATTTCCCCGTAGCCCTTTCCAGCCTTGTGGAGGTGTACAATTTTGTCTCTAGTGTCTTTGGACAGCTCTTTGGTCTTGGCCATGTTAGTAGTTGGATTCTTACTGATTGTATGGGGTGGACAGGTGTCTTTATGCAGCTAATGACCTCAAACAGGTGCATCTAATTTAGGATAATAAATGGAGTGGAGGTGGACATTTTAAAGGCAGACTAACAGGTCTTTGAGGGTCAGAATTCTAGCTGATAGACAGGTGTTCAAATACTTCTTTGCAGCTGTATCATACAAATAAATAGTTAAAAATTCGTAAATTGTGGTTTGTGGTTTTCGTAGTGGACATGCACCTACGATGACAATTTCAGACCCCTCCATGATTTCCAAGTGGGAGAACTTGCAAAATAGCAGGGTGTTCAAATACTTATTTTCTGCACTGTATATTTATATATATATATATATATATATATATATATATATATATATATATATATATAAAAAAAAAATTGAATTATTTTACAATTTAATTTTTTTTTTTCAACAATAAAACAAAACAGGGTTACAATTTCTTTTTTATTTTTTTAATGGGACAGCCGGCAGCTGTGTCTATGTCTCTCCCTGCAGCAGCTGAAGGTCGGTGGAGAGAGTCATAGGGCATCCTGTAATTGCCCCTCCATCCGACCGCACTGATTCCTTCTGCTGCTTGGGCCCCCTGCGAGCCCAGGCCCCCTACAGGAGGACTGGTGGTCCCCCCTATCAGCGGCCCTGCTTAGAACACTTAAATTTAAAGCAGAGAAAACAACAATATTTACACCACAAAACGTATGTATTTTTCTCTGTTAATTCCCTCCTTCATCCTTTCCTTTGTTGTATTTGGTCTATCAAAGCCACTCAGTTATTTTGCAGAAAACCAGCTACCTACAATAATCAACAGTACCAAATATGCAGTTTTCATTTTTAATCTCATGTCTGTAAATACTGTGGAAAGCAAGTCTGGGCCCCCTATAGATGATTCATTTATTTTTCACCAAAATGGTTGCTGTTTTTAGAGTTTTCTGAAGGTTTACTGGATTGTCTGTTGCAATCAACCACCAAAACTATAATCTATATAGATTTTTTTTTTCCCAGATATATTAAATTGTGTTACAATATTTGGTCAAAGATTATATTATTATTACAGGTCCTTAAAATAGCGCTGTCAATTTACGCAGCGTTTTATATCTATATATTGTATATTCACATCAGTCACTGCCCTCATGACTGAGGTTTACAACCGGGAAGGTTATAGCCCCTGTCAGATTTTTTTCCATCATCTGTGCCCCAATGTGGAGATTTCCTTTCACTTTCTGTCCCATAGCCAAAATGAAGTAAGAGAAGATCCTTGCAGAATAAGTTAAATCTATTGGGCTCCCTAGGTCACTTGAACTAATGCCCCTGTTTCGTCACATATGGCTACCCATCACATTTGGCTACCCGCTGAAGTGCGCATGCGCGTCACCGCCATATGCGTTTCAACACTTTTAAAAATAGCCGATTGTGACGAAGAATATAGCTAGAGAATTTAGCTGAAAGGATTTTGTGAACATTTTAGTAATTGCTTTTCGATGAAAAGTTTGCATTTGTAAAAGTGTGCGCACTCCAGCGGGTAGCCAAATTTGATGGGTCACCATATGTGACGAAACACCCCCATAAGATGATTTCCCCTCCATTACTTTTCTGGGGACAACCCAAAATGTGGGATTTTTTTTTTACAATTAGAGAGGGCGAATCTCCCTAACAGGGAGGCAGGGCCGCCATCAGGAATTTTGGGGCCCCTTACACAGCTTCAGGCATGGGCCCCCTGGAGTAGAGAACCGGGGGGGGGGGGCTGCCGCATGAAATTGAGAAGCGGGGGGGGGGCTGCTGCCACGAAGAGAGAATATATATATATATATAATATATATATTTTTTTTTAAAAGGGTGGTTGCCAACTGGGGCCCCGGGGACCTTATTTTTTTTTTTATAAAAGGAAATTACAAAAAAAGGGGGCTTTCCATTCGGGACCTCTGGGCCCTTTAATAAAAAGAAACCTCTGGGCCCTTTAAAAAAAAGAAAGAAATAAAAAAAATATATATAAAAAATAAATAAACATTTATATATATATATAAAAAAAAGGGGGTTGCCTTCCAGGGCCCTGGGGACCTCTGGCCCCTTTAATAAAAAAATAAAAAAATAAAAATATAAAAAATATATATAAACAAAAATAAAAAATACAATTATAAAAAAAGGGGATTTGACACATGGGGCCCTGGGGACCTCTGAGCCCTTTAATAAAAATGCATCTAAATATTAAAATAAATAAATAAAATATAAAAAAGTAAAAAAATTATAAAAAAGGAGGATTGTCAATCCGAGGGCCCTGGGGACCTCTGGGCCCTTTAATAATATATATATATATATATATATATAAGAAATATATAAAATATATATATTTTTTTATAAAAAAGGGGGGTTGTCATCTGGGGCCCTGGGGATCTCCAGGTCCCTGTGGACCTCCGGACCTCTAAAAAAATAAAAGAAAAGAAAAATTGGCCCTTTAATAAAAAAGAAAAGAAAAATATATTAAAAAAATATGTATTTTTTTTATAGAAAATAAATAAAAAAAGGGGGGTTTCCATCCAGTGCCCTGGGGGCCTCCGGGCCCCTGTAGACCTCCGGACCTCTAAAAAAAATAAAAGAAAAAAAATTGCCCTTTAATAAAAAATAAAAGAAAAATATATTAAAAAAATATATTTTTTTATAAATAAAAAGGGCTTGCCATCTGGGGCCCTGGTGGCCTCCGGGCCCCTGGGGAACTCTGGACCTCTAAAAAAAATAAAAGAAAAAAATTGGCCCTTTAATAAAAAATAAAAGAAAAATATAATAAAAAAATATATTTTTTTTATAAAAAAAATATATTTTCTTTATAAAAAAAGGGCTTGCCATCTGGGGCCCTTGGTGACCTCCGGGCCCCTGGGGACCTTCGGACCCCTAAAAAAAAATTTTTTTTTTTTTAGTGTGGTTCCCATCCGGGCCCCTGGGGACCCCCGGGCCCCTTACAGGTGTAATGCCTGTACCCCCCTGATGGCGGCCCTGCAGGGAGGTACCGGGAGTAATAATAACCTAATAGGTGTTCTACTCCATCTCCACTCCGTCCAAAAGTGTTGCCTTTAGTTATACTTTGATGTTTGCTGCACCATATTGTTGCTTGTCCCTTTCCGTACCTAGACTGTTGCCTGGTGACGCTGAACTTATACCTTGCTGACTGTGCCTGACTGCTGCCCTGTCGATATCGTATGTGTGGTCGGTTCTGCCCACATGTCTGTCACCCAGTTTTGACTTCAGTACTTTGTGCGTCACTGACCCATAATGTGTATTTTGAGAATTCTGACTTTGCTACAATTTTATTCTGTCTAATGTTAGTTCTGAGCCTATAATAAGACCAAATGGAGCCAGGGGACTAGCATTGTCTGAATGAAGCCAGCAATAGTAGCCCCATATTTCTCTCAAGGCAGTAGTTCTTTAAAACTTAAAACACACAGAGCCAGAAGGTGAAAAAAAACAGCAAGTCAGTTATTAAGGTGGTGTCTCGTTCTCCGTGCTCAATGTTCCATATATCTTACATCACAGATATAAAAACACAACTTGCTACTAGGGAGGCTGAATGTGTGTGTCTCCAGAATAACTACAACGAGGCTACAGTTTTAGAAGTGGAAAATAGTAGTTCTTCCTCTCGTAATAATTGTGCCTGGCACACAATGCCAACGACTGCCCAGAGAGTTAGATCCTGAGTAATACTGCAGCTATGCCAGGCAACACCCATTAGCATAACAGTTTCTAAAGCCACAAAGTCCAGTGTAAACAGATCTACATTTTACACTTGTGTTGCTCACTTCTGTTTAGAGCAGGGATCTCCAAACTGTGGCCCACAGGCCATATCCAGCCCGATGAAGAGTTTTGTTTCTGGTTCTCTAAGATAAGACACACTGGCACATGCACGTTCCCATGTGGTCTAGTTTTTAACAGCCTTTTCATTTCAATGGGCTACCAAAATGTACTAGAAAAAGAGCAAGCACTACTTTTTCTGATGGTGCCATAATAAACCAAATAGTACTACAGTACCATGCAGTTTGGTGGCCACAAACACATTGGATTTGCAGGTTGTGATTGGATTGCCATTAACAATTAAATGCCACCTGCGCCCATCTTGCAAGGACAGTGCCATTCACATGAAGCGCCAGAAACGTGCCTTTCCTGCACAATGTTCCAGTATGAATGGGCCCTAAAAGGGGCCCCCCTGATATATAGGGATAGAAATCAGTGGGCACTGATGCAAGAGCGACTTTTTGATGGGGACTATGATACAAGTGGACTTTAAAGCTGGATTCTCACACCTATGCATTTTTTGTGCTTTTTGCAGATTTGCACTACAGAACATGTTCCATAGGAAACCATGGCAAATGGACTGTTGTGCAAATCTGCAAAATGCAAAAAGCAGTAAAACTACATAGGTGTGAATCCAGCTCAATGATGGGCTCAAGCTTATTTGTTACGTCTTTGCTTTTTTTACCAAAGTTATATCTTTGTTGTTCTAAAATATATCATGGCAATTACAAAAAAAAAATCCAATTGAAATGGATTCATTTAATTTGATTTGTTTATAAATCCTTTTTTTTTTTTTTTTCGCACATTGAATATTTGTAAAATATGTGATGTGGCCCTTGTAGTCTCCTGGTTTAGAGAATAAAGCCTGAACTTTGTGTGCAGATATGTGCCCTGGTCATTAGCCCTTGTTCTCCTTCAATTCCTAAGCAGCTGGACTATGATTTTATCAGCCTGCAATGCGCCAGGCTCTCCCCAGGGATCTTATTGTGTTGGCAACCAATCAGAATGAAGGCTACGGGCAGCGATAACAGGTGGAACACACATGTGGATTAGCAACATTCTGTTTTGGATACAGTACACCTGTCACCTCATTACCAGCTGGAGCAGCTCCGTTCATCCACATCCCAGTGATTACAGTCCAATTAATAAGTCACACTTTACATACAAGACTCTTCCAGGTATCTTCTCTGCACAGAGCCACAAGCTCCCTCGTTTCTAGTCCCATTTTGCAAACACAAGCATTTTAAATTTGGAGCAACACACCTTTACATATCACTAACATTTTCAAAGCAAACTTGTACTTGAAAACACAGAGACTTCTAGTGCTGATCTACCTAGGCCAGAAGTAGTCAACCTTAAAGAGGTGGAGATCTACCTGAACAATATGGGAGAAGTAAAAGATCACCGGGCACCTCGCACCCGATTTAAACCTCTAATCTCGTGCATTGCATGGCAATCATGGTTTTAACCACTTGCTTACTGGGCACATAAACCCCCTTCGTGCCCAGGCGAAATTTCAGCTTCCGGCACTGCGTCACTTTAACTGACATTTGCGCAGTCGTGCGACGTGGCTCCCAAACAAAATTGGCGTCCTTTTTTCCCCACAAATAGAGCTTTCTTTTGGTGGTATTTGATCGCCCGTGCGGTTTTTATTTTTTGCGTTATAAACAAAAAAAGAGCGACAATTTCAAAATATATATATTATATATATATATATATATATATTTTTTTTTACTTGTTGCTATAATAAATATTCCAATTTTTTTTTTTTTTTAAACTATTTTTTTTCTCAGTTAAGGCCGATACGTATTCTTCTACGTATTTTTGTAAAAAGAAAAAAAAAAAAATCGCAATAAATAAGCGACTGCTTTGCGCAAAAGTTATAGCGCCTACAAAATAGGGGACAGAATTATGATTTTTTTTTTTATATTTTTTTTTTACTAGTAATGGCGGCGATCTGCTATTTTTATTGGGACTGCGACATTACGGCGGACACATCGGACACTTTTGACACAAATTTTTGGCGCCATTCACATTTATACAGCGACCAGTGCTATAAATATGCACTAATTACTGTATAAATGTGACTGGCATTGAAGGTGTTAACACTAGGGGGTGAGGAAGGGGTTAAATGTATATCCTGGGTGTGGGGGTGACTGGGGGAGGTGACCGATGCTGTGTCCCTATGCACAAGAGACACAGATCGGTCGCCTCTCTCCCTGACAGGACGTGGAGCTCTGTGTTTACACACAGAGCTCCACGTCCCTGCTCTGTCACCGCCGATCGCGTGTACCTGACGGACACCGCGGCCGCCGGGTACACGCATCGAATCCTCGGCAATGCGACGGCACTGTTTTTCCCTGCTGCACGCCACCCAGTGCCTCAGGTCCGCGCTGTTGACGTCTTTCGACAATAACGCGGACCTGAAGTGGTTAAAGCAGGTGGTGAGGGGGCAACATATCGCCTGTCAAAACACACTTGAATCGCTTTTCAAATGAGTGCCTGCTGCACTTGTGAATGAGCCCTTAGTTACATTCTGCAGCGGCACCCTTAGGGCTTGTTTACATGTAAAGTTATAAACCCTGCAGTTGAGCTGAGGTAGCAGCCAAAGGTGTACACACGCCCCCTCTTGCTTTTGGTGGTTGCTACTGCCCGTGGAGTGATACCACATTAAAGCAGAGTTCCACCCAAAGGTTGAACTTCCTCTCATCGGATTCCTCTCCCCACTCCGATGCCACAATTGGCACCTTTCGGGGGGAGGGGGGACAGGATACTCGTTCCTACTTCCGGGAGTCCGGTCCACGGTCTGTGACATCAGCGCAGTGCTCCATTCTCCTCTTCTACAGGCCCAGCAGCCGGGGAGGGAGAGAAACTGAATGTCAAATGTTTCCCTCTGTCATAAGAACTGAAAAACTGCAGATTCTGTGGCTGGATCTGTTGTCTGGAGCTCTGTGGGAGTCGTGATGTCAGTAGACTCCCCGCCCTCCTCTACACTCCCCTTGTCAACATGCATTTTTTCCTGTGTATCCCTTACACTAAATACTGCTATGATCACTAACATCCAGTCAAAATCCAGAAAAGTGACCACATGACTTCAGAAAAGGATTGGGGGTGGGAATTAAAAAAGAATGCCCGTCTCCAGGCTAGTGCATGAGATAGGTAAATAACCTGACAGCAAGGGGGCGGAACGGACTAAGGTTTTTCTCTGCAAGGCCCCTTTCACACAGGGCGGATCCGCCCCATAAACCTCTGCTTGCTCAGCGGGGATCGCTCCGTTGATCCCCGATGAGCCAGCGGATGACAGGGCGGTCCCCGCACACTGTGGTGAACAGAAACGCACCAGACTGCTATCTGCATCCAAATATATGTGAACCCAGCCTAAAATGTGGTTAATTTGCAGCAGCGTGTTATTCTGTACAGAGGAGAAAGTCACTGGCCTCCATCAGAGGTTTGGTTGACTGGTAGAAGTACTCATTACTGCTCATAGAGAAGTCTTCTATGGCCGGATATTAGACGGTCACAGGCAATGCTCCCATCAAGCCAGGAGTGGACCATGTATGACCTCCCTAAATGACTTTTTCCCCTCTATCACACTATTCTATGGTCTCTTCAGCTACACAAATCCCTTTCCTGTAACAATCACACCTTTACTGCAAAGTTTAAAGACAATGACAAAACATGTCCCTTTGATGCCAATACAAAAGCTGTTTGTCACCTGGAGAATCCAGTGATTTGCATTGAATGCAGCTACATGACAGCCGATTTCTCACTTCATTGAAACAGAAGCTTTAATAAAAAGGTCATCCGAGGTTAAAATAAATATACTAAAAATATTTTACACCTTCAATTGTAAAATGGAAATATTGTCAGGATCCTTCTCCGATTAGTAGGATGCCTATTTTTTTTTATATGCCAAAAGAACGAAGGTGGGAGGGGGTTGCGAGATGTGGGATAACAATACACAAACACAAAAGAAGCTTTAACTGGCTTGGCCATTAGCAGAGCTAGAGGTGCTCAAAGCCTGATAAGGTTGAGTGGACACAATGGGATTAGGCCGTAAATATCCTGCAGTGTCACATGACCTCTTTCTATCTCTCTCCTTTTTATTATAGCCGGTCTACCCTTGCTGTCACATGACCTTCCTTTTTCATTCTTCCCCTTTCCATGTCACACATCCTCGCTCTTCTATCCCCCACCGACTCTTCCATGTGCTATTAAAAGCGTGAGCCTTTTACGGATGCCCCAGATAATGGTACCCAAGGCACCGCTGAGAGCATCAGGAATCGGGAAGTGATGCAAAGTCAGAGGAAAGGCTAAAAAAAAAAAAAAAAGAGTTAGGCAGAATGGGGTTTACAGAGGTCCAGGGTGCCTTGGGAATAGCAGGTGCCCCACACTACAAATGCTAAAATGACCGGCAGCACTGCACAGACAGATGGCCCATACAAGATGTGCCCGATTAACATCTGCCCCCTCCAACAGCATCTTCATATATTATGGAGCCACACAAAGAAATGCAACAAATGTGCACTCCCCTTCTACACGTGTACAAGATTTCATTCATGGACTGTTAGAGCAAACAGCTTTGTATTTACTTAGCAATAATAAGTGTACTTAAATATTGACATAAAGTCCTTCCTGGAATGGGAATATACACATAAAACATGCCGATAAAGCACCCTTCAGGGTCACAGTACACAGTGGGCTAAATAGTTTTTAAAAAATCTCGAAAAAGCCATGCTCCTCTTATGCCGCGTACACACGAT
The DNA here is from genome assembly GCA_029574335.1 of Rana kukunoris. Taxonomy (NCBI): domain Eukaryota; kingdom Metazoa; phylum Chordata; class Amphibia; order Anura; family Ranidae; genus Rana; species Rana kukunoris. The sequence continues at coordinate 226,501,798 of CM056049.1, forward strand.
CACTTTTTGTGATGAAAAAAAACGTAATTTTATCTCACGAAACAAAACAACGTTTTTCAAACTTCATTTTAAAAAACGACGTTGCATACACACCATCGTTTTTCCAAAAAGCTCTAGCAAAGCGCGGTTTACGTACACCACCTTCGACGGCACTCTGTTCCATTGAAGCTCCCGTCTCATAACTTGCTTCTGAGCATGCGCGGGTTTAAAAACGTCGTTTTGCCCACACACGATCATTTTTTATGACACAAAAAATTCAAGCATGTTCAAAAAAATTGGTAATTTTTTAGAAGACATAAAACGTCGTTTTGCCCACACACAATCATTTTAAATTAAGTTTTTTTAAAACAACGTTTTTTTTCATCACAAAAAGTGATCGTGTGTACGCGGCATTAGGCTCCATTCACACCTATGCATGTTGCTTTTGAGCGTTTCTGCAGTGCTTTTTGCGTTTTTACCGCAATTTGCGTTTTTTTTACATTTACTGTATATAGCTGGTTGTTAAGGAGTGGGTTGGGAAACCGGCCTCCTGAATGTGACCGTTAAATGTAAAACAAAAACAAAAAACTGCCGGCTAAGAAAAAAAAAAACGGTGTGGGGTCCCCCCAGTCCATTAGGTCCGGTGTGAATTTGGAGGGGACACCCCCACGCCAATTTTTAAAAAAAAAACACAAAATCCATACCAGACACTTATCCTAGCATGCAGCCCAGCAGGTCAGGAAAAATGGGGGGGGGGGAGCGATTGCCTCCCCTCCTGAACCATACCAGACCGCATGCCCTCAACATGAGTGGGTGCCCCCCACCCCAAAGCACATCGCCGCATGTTGATGGGGACAAGGGCCTCTTCCTGACAACCCTGCACGTTGGTTGTCAGGGTCTGCATGGGGGGGGCTTATCAGAATCTGGAGTCCCCCTTTAACAGGGACCCCAGATCCTGCCCCCCCTTTGTGAATGGGTATCGGGTACATCACACACACACCACGAGCCGTTTTTAAGTCCTTAATAAAAAAATAATTCTGTCTTCTCCCCAAGCCGTCTTCTCCTGCCGCCGTCTCTCCCACTGACATCTTCTTCCTCGCCGCTGCTTACCAGCTAAAAACTAAAAAAAAGTCCACTCTTGTCCTGATGCGGTCTTCCTCTGTTGTGACTTAAGTAGCTATGGGGCATGGCCATCCCATTACATCACCCGGAGAGTGTCACAAGGGGCGGGTGACAAAATCGGATGGCCACATAAGAGATGGCAGATGGCAGGGGGCGCCATCTGGGGGCCCTCCTTGATAAAGGGGGCCTCCAGACCAGATTTTGATAAGCCCCCCCGCCCCCAAACCTCGATAACCACCAGACAGGGTTGACAGGGAAGAGGCCCTTGTCCCCATCAACATGAGGGCAAAGTGCTTTGGGGTGGGGGGCATTTTCATACAGGAGAGGAGCCTTTACAACTGTGGAAGACTGAAAGCAGTATTAAACTCCGCTAAGGCTTCATGTACACTACAGCTCCTAAACTTGAGTTTAGGAGCTTTTGGCGTTTTTTTTTTTTGCCAAAGCTCCTAAACTCAATTCAATAAAAGCCTATGTCTCCATGTACACACAGGCTTTTAGAAGCTGCTGTGGTTAGGGGGATGTTCAACCTCCCTCTCCTGAACACGAAATAAATCGCATTCAGGATGGGAAAGTTTTGACCGCTGGCCGCAAAACGTGGCAAAATCGTAGGCGTGTTTTACATTTTCCCACAGCCGGAAGTCAAAGTAGTGTGTGCATGAAGCCTAAATATTTTCATTTAGTGGGCCCTCAGGAGGTTTATGCCATAATGTGCTAGTATGCACTGCATGTTATGGCAGACTGTCAAACCAACTCTCTAGCACTGTGCTGTCACAGCTCCAGCTGGTTGTGGGCACTTCCAGCTTCACCCAGTCCTCTGGGTCGCTCTCTCTGGCTGCTTGAATGACTGGGCCATGACGACATCACTCCTTTACACACACACACACACGAGTCACTTCATCACGGTACAGAGCGGGTGTCACAAGTGTGGTCTGAGCTGCCCATGCAGGGCTCAAATTACATTACCACCGACAGGTCAGGAGAGGCATTTATGACAGAAGAGACTACTAAAAGGTAAACTCTGTTACAAAAAACATGGCCTGTCAGTTTTTTACTTTAACACCAGCTTCAGCTTTAAAGTGGTTGTAGACCCTTACATATACCCAGTGAAGAGACTAGCCTCAGGTGATACACAGATTAACCAAATCCTCCTACATAAGATGTACCTGTCTATCTGCAGTTTTCTCTATATTGGTTCAGAATTTATAAAGCTTGTCTTAGCTGTCAGAAAAAAGTTCAGTGAGGGAAGATCTGAAAGCTGATTGAGGGAGAGGACCCCTCACAGAGCACACAGAAACAGAACTAAGGCTGTAAACAATCAGGAGGTCCCTCCTCAGAACCTTTTTCTTTCTTGGTGTCAGGAAAACTTGTCGGAAAAGATTCATGCTGATAGCAGAGGAAAGCAGAAGACAGGAATGACACTTAATGCTCTGGATCGAAACAAGTACACAGTACACTGAAGAGGGATGTGCTTTGTTTATATTTCATGTCTCAGGATTACAACCACTTTAACTGCTTACGGACAGCTCACTGCATATATATGGCAGCAGGGTGGCCCAGCTGCGCAAAATCACGTACCTGTACCTGCAGTGCAGGGGGCATGCACCGTGATTGGACAAAGCGGGTCTGTCGGCTGCAACCTGCTGATCGTTCAGTGGAGAGATGGAGCAGCGGTGTCCCTATGTAAACAAGGCAAACCTCTGATCTGTCAGGGAGCAAAAGAGAGATCTTGTGTTTCAGCTAAGCTGAAACATGGATCTCTTTTTTTTTTTCAGTGTATCGTCCCCCACACAGTTAGTTAGCACCTCCCAAGGACACACCTAACCCCTTCATCACCCTTGGTGTTAACCCTTTCCCTTCCAGTGTAATTTATATTGTGACAGTGCATTTTTTTTAGCACCGATCACAGTATTGGTGTCACTGGTCCCCAAAAAGTGCCCAATTTGTCCGCCGCAATATTGCAGTCCCGCAAAAAGAAAAAACACCCCTGAGCGCCTTCATTACTAATGAAAACCATATACATTTTTTTTTTTTAATTCTCTAAATCTATCCCATTGTTGTAGATGCTATAACGTTTGCGCAAACCAATCAATAAATGCGTATTTGGATATTATTTTTTTTTAACAAAAATATGTAGCACAATACATATTGGCCTAATTGATGAAGAAATCTGATTTTTTTTAATGTTTTTATTGGAAGGGTTTTATAATCAGAAAGTAATATATTTTTCTTATTCAAAATTGTCAGTCTTTTTTTGTTTAAAGCGCAAAAAATAAACGCAGAGGTGGTCAAATACCACCAAAAGAAAGCTCTATTTGTGGGGGGAAAGAAAAAGGACATCAATTTTATTTGGTCACAGCGTCACATGACTGCGCAATCATCAGTTAACGTGGTTCTAAACTCTGTTACATCCCTTTTCACTACAGGTAAGCCTATAATCCAGCTTACCTGCAGGTACCGTGAATATCTCCTAAACCAGAGCAGTTTAGGAGATATGCACTGTATCCACATGTGCTTATGTCATCGGCACATGCGCACTGAAGAAACGACTCGCTCGAGCCGTTTCTTCAGGAGCCGATCTGTGATCGGTGGCTCCCACATGCACGTGATGTAATCGTGGCTCCGGCCAACCACATCGCCGAAGCCCGCAAACCTGAAAATAACTCTGGGAGACATGTCGCATTTCACAGCGGTGTGCGGGGACCACAACAGCTTAGATCTATCGTAAGCAATTTCATAATGAGCTAGTATGCGATGCATACTGGCTCATTATGCCTTTTTTTCCCTCGAGTTTAAAACCAAATTTAAAGTAACGGAGTGCGGTATTGCAAAAAATGGCCTTGCCAGGAAGGGGGTAAAACCTTTCCGGAGCTGAAGTGATTAAACTAAAATTGCAGACCGTGAACACAGTAAATAGGAGTGATTATTTATGTACTCTGCCTTCGTCTTTTTGGGTGCGCTGGCTGGTGTACCAAGGCTCAATCATGGTCTATAACAGCAATAAAAGCCTCTCTTTGACTTATTCTATTTGTATTTCACTGACACAAGAGGTAGCGAAAATAAAAAAGATAGACAGTATAGAGATCAAAAGCTAGTAGGTAATCTCAGGAAGCCGGGTAATGTTCACTGACAACAAAAGATAGTTGTAAAGAAAAATTGGGTGTCAGCTGTAATGGATTTAATGCAACCCATGTCTTGCCACATCCCCCGTGTCTTTCAGTGACACTACTACCAGTAAACACAATAGTTCAGTTTTATCTTTTTTTTAGACCCTGGAATGCTTTTCAGAGGGGCAGCAAGGACGGTCATACCCGTGATCGAGTGCCTAAAGAAATAAAACATTTTGTACATACACTTTACTAACAGGTCCTTGTTAAACAGGACAAAAAAAAACACCTATCTATATAAATCAGGGCATGGTGGAAGTTCCCGTGTTTGTGGAATGGTGCAACTGGTAGAACAGGAAACAGATACAGCGAAGTTAGGTGCATTACCATGGTATGCTCAGTCAAGATGATGAAATCTATTTTGTTCCATTATCACCATCATATAAAATGTACCAATTCACATGGGTGCTTTATATCTCAGCCTCTGGGAAACCTGAACATTCTCCCTTGCTAGTGGGACTCTGCCAGCACTGCATGACTACTTGTTTAGGGGGAGGTGAAAGCACTTTTACATATCTGATCCTCTGCTCTCTTGGCAGACTAAACCCCCACTCCCCCATGGTACAGCGGTGGACTGTCTCTCGATATCCAAACGCAGGACTATGGACGGGTCTGGATTACGTCAGGAATTTGGTACTGTGGCATTATGCGTTTTGGTGGCTGTGAACATACCCATGTTTGCTAGATGCATGAGGGTGCCCTGAAGGCTGCATTCACACCTGAGCGTTTTGTCGCCTGAAGCATGAAGCTCCAAAATGCCAGAGGGGAAAAAAATACATTATTCTCAATGGAGATGGTTCACATCTCCACTACAAAACGCCTGACGCCGAACGCCTGAAGCTCAAACAAGTTCTGGACCATTTTTTTTTACTCGAATTGAGCGTATTTGGGCGTTTTTCTATTTTTAACATTGGTGATCCTAGACCTGTACAAAATCGCGGTAAAAAACAATGCGCTTTGTCGCGGCAAATAACGCCACAAAAACGCTAAGCTCAGGTGTGAATGCAGCCTTAGTATTAATGGCAACAGCATGCATCTGCAAAGGGCAGCGCGTTTCTGTGCAGTGTGGAAAAAAACGCATGCACGCATGATAAACAAAGCCCTGGAGCTAAACTCTAGTCGCCGGTCTTGCACAGTTGTACAGGCGCCACTCCTGCATTAAAGCATCGCTTTGTCTGATTTTACTGCAAACTGTGAGCCTCTCGTGGTGTGCAATAGAATGAGGTGAGGCGAGGCAAGCATCTCAGTTCCTGGCTGGAGGATGTTCAGCATCATCTAGCCCTCACCCCCATTATGACTGTCCCTGGTCCGCCTCCTTCATTCACAGGGATTTCAGTTCTTTCAATCATGGAGGGGCAGCATCACAAAAAATTACAGATGCCACAGCATGTGAACCGACAGATGACCAGAAACCTGAATAATTTTACAGCATGTGAGGAGCTGTGCCAAAACCGAGTGAGCAATCCAGCTAACTCAATCCTGTGTAAGGTAATAAGGTAATAAGTATTTCATAATGAGCTAGTATGCAACTAGCGTATTGTGCCTTTTGTCTTGCAGGTTTTTTTTGAGTTTACAACCACTTGTGTAAATAAAAAGGAATGATTTTATGCTTGTTTCGTCATGTAGAAGTGAATTGAGTAAGAGAAGGAAACAAACATTCTACTGGGTTGCTTTTCTCTAAGCCTTCCGGAGGTCATCACTTCTAAAAGATAAACCAATGTCTTGTAAAGAGTAGACATGAGGAGAAGATACACTGTATGTATTTATTAATAGGAATAATGATTTACATTTATTTAATAATTATAGGATAAAAAAAAAGTCTGGTAATGAAAACATTCATCTTGAAATATTATTTGTAATTAACTGATCACTGTCACTGGTATAACTAAAAATTATGCCCTCAGAAGATCAGAGAATGCATCAAGGTAAAAAAAAAAACCTTCAGCCATTACATTATATGCACTGACAGATAAAGTGAATAACATTGGTCATTACAATGGCATCTGAAAGTGGGTGGGATATCTTTGGCAGCAAGTGAACATGAAGTTGATTTGTTGAAAATAGGAAAAATTAGCAAGTGTAAAAATTTGAGCGACTTTAACATGTTACAAAATTGTAATGGCTAGACTGGGTCAGAACATCTCCAAAACAGCAGGTCTTGTGGGATGTTCTTGGTCTGCAGTGGTCAGGACCTACCAAAAAAGGGTCCAAGGAAGGAAAACCTGTGAACCGCCAACAGGGTCATGGGAGGACAAAGCTCAATGATCCACATGGGGAGCGAAAGCTGGCCTGTGTAGTCTGATCCAAAAGAAGAGCTACTTTAGCTCAAAATTGCAGAAACAGTTAATGCTGGTTCCAATGGAAACACTGTTAGTTGCATATGGAGCTACGTATTCCTGGACTGCTGAGGGTGCCCATGTTAACCCATGTCCACAGCCAAAAGCACCTACAATGGACACGTGAACATCAGAACAACGGAAGAAGGTGTCTTGCTCTAATGAATCAGATTTTCTTTTACATCATGTAGATGCTTGGGTGCGTGTGCGGCGCTTACCTGGAGAGGAGATGGTGCCAGGAAGCACTACGGGAGGCTAGTCAAAGCTCCTGTCACTAAATAAAATTGTTCTTAGCGGACAGTCCTGTTTACACCTTGCTTTTGCGCTGCTTTGGCTTAGTTTCAAAAATTATACCCCATGTAGCTTTAGTGGTGCTTCAAAGCCTCCATAGAAGTCTATGGCAAAGCTCGCTTGACGCCCCAAAGGCTCTTTGACGCCTCATCGAAGCTCCAACCAAAGCCTCATCTAAGCCCCACCAAAGCACCAAGCAAAAAATCAAGGTGTAAACCGGACTGTAAGCTAACTATTTTATTTAGTGACAGGAGATTTAACAAAGCCTGTCCGAAGCCTTGTTTTTTGAAGCAAGTGTAAACTAGCCCTAACTGTATTACATGTTTCCCATATCTTCCTGGATTTTAGCTTTAAATGCTAAGCTGTTAGAGAAACAACTGCAAAAAGGAGGAAATTATTCACTTTGTGGAGATTTTGCCTTACTTCCTGTCGTCAGGAAATTATAAAGAAGCCCTTCCACTGAAGACACAGAGAGGAATAAAAACCTGTCAGTGGCTCCAGCTCTTCTCTGCTTTTCTTGTGTAAAACTAGGAACATTTGGGATATCTTTTCACTTTAACCAGTGCTTAGATGCCACAAAATCAAATAGAAGTCAGCTTTATATTTACTGTATGTCCCCCATACTTAGCTGGGCCCATAGTATGTGCTGATGAAACAAATAATACCATTATCTTACAGCCCATAATATTTTTTTTTGCCTGACCACAGGTTGCAATTCAGACATCTGCCCCAGGCTGTTTACTCATTGGCATTATAAAGTCTCCTATCTGAGTTCATTGACCACATAGTGAGCACAGCCCCGTCTGTCTGTAAACAGATCCTCGATAAACAGCGGATGACACACAATGAAAACTTCTGCTTCTATTTTGTCCAGCCATCTCCCTGAAACATCTCAATGACGTTGTTACCTCAGAATCCCTGTGCTTGGACAATCTTACTGAGTTCACCAAGAGGCCAATTTATTTAGCAGCAGTATGGCCTAAAGTTGAATCTTCTGAAATTCCGTCCAAATTTAACTTTTTCACGAATTTTGTTAAAGAAGCGGGATAGAAAATTCTTGGCCAAACACTGCCTGCATCCAATCAGATGAAGGCACTGTTCAGGTAGTCTGACAGCCATGGGTGTCAGCTGTCACAATGTAATAGCTGGAAGTTTGAGGGAAAACTAGTGATTTCTTTTGTTCAGCAACCCTGCTATCTCTAAGGATGTCCACATCACATATGCTTTACTGACAGGCACGTGTGCCATAGGATTCAGGACATGTACAAATCTGCATGCAGACACTACAGGTATCAAGGTCCCAGATACCAGAGTGTGCACATGTGTGGACCCCCTACACACGTGCGCAGATGTGCTCCCAGGTATTTTCTGGGACCCAAAGATCTGGCAGAGACCTTTGGTACATCTGCGCTAATGCAGCATATGCTGGAAAGAATGGGCTGATATTTCTCCTTAAAAGAGAAGCTTGGGATTCCTAAATAACAAACAAAATATTATTCACCTAGGTGGATGCAGCATCGCTCCGAAGCTGCATTTGTCCCCAGCTGGCTTCATACTGAGAACTGAAGCAATCAAGGACCGCTGATCGCTCAGATCTTGGTCTTCACTCTGCAGAGAGCTGGTTCTGTCAGTCATTGGATCTCTGCTCTTCCCCTCCAGCGCTCACTGGTGTGTTGAGCTAAGGAGCGGGCGGGGGCGTGGCTGGCTTAGTCTCCCAGCGGCTCGCTGAGGGGCTAGGTCAGCTGCTGGTCCAAACATCTAGGTGGGTGCCAAGTGTAAAGTCAGGATCTTTCCCGAGCCTGGAGTGACCCTGCGACCTCAGTGGATGGCTAGTCTTAGCCTGCTGTCGGCTGAAAACAGGTCACAGGAGTGCAGAATGAACTACACTCCTGTGATCCATAGGACAAGAACAGTCAAAACAGCTTTGGCTATAAATATGAATTCCAGTCATGGTATATTTTTATATAGTTACATTGGTACACCTTGGACCAGGGGTCTCAAACTCCCGGCCCGCGGGCCAGTTGCGGCCCGCAGACCGAGATTTTGCGGCCCACTGACAAGCCCTTCCCCCGGACAGTGTCATACTTTGCAGCGCATGCAGCGGTACCCTTTCCCTGCAGCCCCCCCCCGTACTCATCTTTGTGTCCGGCAAAACAGGGGTGTGCGTCATGTGACGTCAGCAGCGTAGGGCGGCGCTGCCGTCACGCGCCCGTCCGCACTGAAGTTGAAGTTGCTCAGAAGAGCTGAGCGCCCTCGCCCTCGTCAGCAGCGTCCTTCAAAGTAAGCTGCTGCTACTGTAATGCCAGTTAAGCAGATGCTATCACAGGGTGGTAGGGGGAATAGGGGGTGCTACTGCTGGGGGGGGGCGGTTGTTGGATGATTGGGAGGCTAGCACCCTCATGTTGTTACCACAGGGGGGGGGTGTTGCTGGTGAATTATTAGGGTGCTACTGTTCATCAACACCCCCCAACCCCCCAGCAGTAGTACCCCCATAATCTTTCAGCTGATGCTATTATCACAGGGTGGTAGGGGGAATGGGGGGTGTTGCTTGTGGATGATGGGGGTGCTACTGCTGGGGGGTTGGGGGGTGTTGATGAACAGTAGCACCCTAATCATTCACCAGCAACAGACCCCCCCCCTGTGGTAATAACATGAGGGTGCTACTGCCCTTGCAGTAGCATCCCAATCATCCAACACCCCCCCCCCCAGCAGTAGCACCCCCATCCTCCGTCAGCTCATGCTATTACCACAGGGGGGTAGGGCGATTGGGGGTGTTTCTGGTGGATGGTGGGGGTGCTACTGCCCTGGCAATAGCATCCCAATCATCCAACACCCCCCCTACCCCAGCAGTAGTACCCCCATCATCCGTCAGCTCATTCTATTACCACAGGGGGGTAAGGTGGATGGGGGGGGGGTGTTGCTGGTGGATCTCTATCATCCAAACCCCCCTTCAGCAGTAGCACCCCCCAACATCTGTCAGCTCATGCTATTACCACAGGGGGGTAGGGGGAATGGGAGTGTTGCTGGTGGATGATGGCGGTGCTACTGCTGGTGGGGGGTGTTATTGGTGGATGGTGAGGGGCGCATGATGGGGCATTATATGTGAGGGGCACATGATGGGGGGCATTATATGTATGTGAAACCATATTCGCTCAGCCCTGATAGGAAATTTCTGTGGGTGGAACAAGAGCTCAGCCTATCAGGGCTGAGCGAATATTGGCTCACTGCCCTAATAGACTGAGCGCTAATCTATGTGATTGGCTGGCAGTGCCGAAAGAAGAATGGAGAAGAGTGAGTGTGTGTATGTGACTGCAGCCAGGGTCATAGGGACTGTCCTGGAGAGTGAACATTAGGGGCGGCAGGGGCGCAATCTGTGACATTTTGGTCCAATACTTGATGCGGCCCAGCCTCACCCAGCTTATACCTCCAGTGGCCCCCAGATAATTTGAGTTTGAGACCCCTGCCTTGGACCAATGTAACCATGTTTATACCATACCTGCCTGATGCTCCTGGATGCTGGAAATCCCTTTAATAAGACTACTTAAAGCCCAGTGCACACAGGTCGTATGTAATTATGCGCTGACCTGAACGATCAGTTGTTTTTTTTTGTTCAACCCAGCGAAAAAACAAAAAAAACAAAAACAAACTGGTGGCGTGTACTAGGCTTTACTCTAGGGATCGCCAATTGCTTCAGAGTCCCATTCTGACGGCCAATCTGATCTATTCAGGGCGGTTCTGCCGCTCAGCACCGCCACCATTCAGAGAAGCATTCTCGGATTCCAACAGGACAAGATGGAGAGCGTGACATCACTACTCACCTCATCCAATCATCGAACACTTTGCATTAATTTAGAAAAACACAAAGAATTCCCTGAATAGTGACTGTGCTGAGCAGCCAACCTCCTGTGTTGAGAATGCAGCAGGACAGCCGCTCAGCATGGGACCGGGGCGCAAGTGGACATCACTGAAGCAGTGGTGTCTACTCCAGAAATATCTAGGTATAAAGATTCAAAAGGTATAAACAGGCAGCAAATTGGTATCATTCAATTGCAGATTTATTAGTTACAGGGTAAATATACAACATGAATACACTTACGAGTTTCTACCACTAAGACTTCATAGCAGTGGTGCTGCAAAACAGTGGTGTTGCCGAACAGTGACTGCATCCGGTAGGATGCAGTCACTGTTGGCCAATAATTTTCTACCTGGTTCAGTTGACATCTGTCAAGCTGAGTGGTACTTGCAGGATCACACATGGCTCAATTTTACTCAGTTCAATAGGAATCGGCCTAAACAGTGTTATTGCCAGGTTTTGTCATCCAGGTTATCCATTACACTCAGTGACCAATAAGAAGGTTCAAGTGGTGTAGGGGATGATACCTACAATCAATTGGATAGGTTAGAATTTATCTTAAGAGATGTCCGTTTTTCATCTCACGTGTTCAATTAATCTATGAGAATGCTTTGGAAATGTTTTCTATCCTGATGGGTGAAGAGGGTAAAGTATGTTAATTGGATACGTTTTCATGTACTTTGACCATCATTACAGCATTTTATTTGTGTAAGAAAACTGCTGATGCCAGCCAAAAAATTAATAAATCCAGATTTCATTTCAGATCAGGTTTGCCAAACCAAGATAATCTACCATAAACTTTGCAGTATGGAAGGTTTACCCGACTTCATTTTTGAAGGTATTACCTACATACTCTCCCACATAACATGACAAAATTCCAGGTCTAATGCCGCGTACACACAGTCGTTTTTTGCGATGAAAAAAAGGAGGAAAAAAAAGTAAAAAACAACGTTTTTGAAACGTCACCTTTCAAAGACAATTTTGCATACACACCATCGTTTTTTCACAAAAAGCGAGGTTACGTTCACCACTCTTTTCCATTGAAGCTTGCTTCATAACTAGCTTCTGGGCATGCGCGGGTTGAAAAACGTAAAAAACAGACGTTTTTTGTGCAAACGTCACTTTTCACACACGATCAGACGTTTTAATTTTTGCATACACACCTGATCGTAAATTTTTCACAAAAAGCGAGGTTACGTTCACCACTTCTTGCTGACATCTGCCTAATGCCGCGTCGCACTTTATGTGATAACTAAGCTTCGTGGGTTTTTTCATGCGAAGCGGGTTTGAAAAATTACGTTTTAAACAACGTTTTTTGCTACACATGGTGACTTTTTGTGAAACAAAAAACGACGTTTTGAAAAACAACACATAAAATTGAAGCATGCTTCAATTTTTTTTTGTCGTTTTTTACAAGACATAAAACGATGTTTTCCCCTACACACGGTCAATGAAATTGACGTTTTTAAAAACGTCATTTTTTTTCATCACATAAAGTGATCGTGTGTACGCGGCATTATTCTAATATTACATATGTGTATCTGATTGTAATGTTATACTTATTACTGACAAATGACAGAATAGACCTTGAGGTCATTTCATACTGGTACCTGCTGGTTTTGTTTTGTATAGTGAAATGGAACAAAAGCTGCGTTTTTTGTTTTTGTTTTCTTGTATTTGTTTTCAATAAAAAATGATCCGATTTAAAAAAATAAAATAATTAAACACAGTTTCAGAGTCTTATATGTCAAAGAGGCACCCCTGCCTGATAGCACAGCCAGATCTGGAACTATCCTGCATGCTATACTACAGAAAAACTTGGTCCTGGATCTACCACATACCATAGTTGCACAATGAAGGCACAGCAGCAAAATGATGAGGTCATCCCTGTGCTCTGCACTCTTCTCCCAGCATGCTGTGCTGGAGATTACAGGGGGTGGATGGAACCAAGACAAATTCAGGCATTTCCCAATCACCACATCCTAAAATAAATGTATATACAAACCTGGATTAAATTGTGCTTGTATGTGCCTGCAGTTGCGTTTTAAAACTCGCCATACACGCTATACCAACGGTTTTCAAACTGCGGCCCTTTGCTTAACTTTTCCATCCAGTCCTTGAGGCATTAATCCTCCCACTGACACCAAGAGTGGGGCACTATTCCTTCCTCCCACCGACACCAACAGTGGGGCACTATTCCTTTCTCCCACTGACACCAACAGTGGGGCACTAGTCCTTCCTCCCACTGACACCAACAGTGGGGCACTAGTCCTTCCTCCCACCGACACCAAGAGTGGGCCACTAGTCCTTCCTCCCACCGACACCAAGAGTGGGCCACTAGTCCTTCCTCCCACCAACACCAAGAGTGGGCCACTAGTCCTTCCTCCCACCGACACCAAGAGTGGGCCACTAGTCCTTCCTCTCACCGACACCAAGAGTGGGCCACTAGTCCTTCCTCTCACCGACACCAAGAGTGGGCCACTAGTCCTTCCTCTCACCGACACCAAGAGTGGGCCACTAGTCCTTCCTCCCACCGACACCAACAGTGGGGCACTAGTCCTTCCTCCCACTGACACCAACAGTGGGGCACTAGTCCTTCCTCCCACTGACACCAACAGTGGGGCACTAGTCCTTCCTCCCACTGACACCAACTATTTCTCGGCCCAATACCAAAGATGGGACATTTTCTACTCCCACTGGGCACAGTCCAGCCTCCCCCACGATCTAAAGGACAGTAAACTGGCCCTTTGTTTTGAAGGTTTGGGGACCCTTACGCTATAAAATCTGATTGTACAATCTCATATTTTACAGCTACTACACAGTGCAAGGGCCTGTCTGCCTGCCTGCCTGGATACAATTAATTGGATGGTTTAGATATGTCTTTGGGAATTGCACAATCAGGTATATGGCCAAGACTTCTATCCAAATGTGTTATTTTAGACACTTATCTTATCTTATGTGTTAGCCTTTGATAGGGGGGAGTCCAGTTGCTCTGTGTTTAATGTCCAACTTCTACATGTAAAAACTGTCGGACTCAGCTGAACCAGTGACTCATCACATGTCTGAACATGAAATTTTTCTTCCTGAAGTTCTTTAAACAGAGAAGTAGACTTTCTATATATACGTTTACACAGTATGGCAACAGCTTGTCAGGAAGGGGATGTGCATTGCTTGGAAATGGGGGGCATGCAACACTTCTCTACCTAGTTGAGCAATACTAGGTAGAGAAATGTAGAATCCATCTATAATACCGTCTGATTCTGTAAGGCCTCGTACACACGATCGGACATATCCGATGAAAACGGTCCGCGGACCATTTCCATCGGATATGTCCGATCGGGAGTTTAATCCGATGGCGTGTACACACCATCGGATCAAATTCCCCGCCGCCGGACGGCGGACCGTTTTCAGCGGACATATCCCCTCGTGTGTACGAGGCCTAAGTGTAAATTCATGTCGTCCACACCAAAAATAGAGCAGCAAGGATGTCACCAGTCCAGCCACTATACTAGCCATAGACACATAGATTACAAGGGGTTAAAGTGTTACTATACCCAGGACTCTGCATTCACCATGTCTGGTCTCCCACAGTAAATACAACATGGAAATGTAATTATTTTAGTAAATATAAACTGCTAAATACCTTTTCTCATCAGCAGTATATAGCAGTCTTGTGACTTCTATCAGTGCCGGGTAGAGCTTGTAGGAGGAGTTTTCATTGTACACTCAGGCCACGTACACATGATCAGACCGGTCGGATGAGACTGGTCCGACGGACCGTTTTCATCAGACCACGCTGAAGTGTGTACACACCATCAGTCCAAAATCCTATCGTATCAGAACGCGGTGACGTAGAACACAACGACGTGCTGAAAAAACGAAGTTCAATGCTTCCAAGCATGCGTCGACTTGATTCTGAGCATGCACAGGTTTTTGGTCCGATGCTTTTGTGTACTAACCATCGTTAGATTTTAAAGCAAGTTTTAATAATAATCCATTGATCCCCGCTGAGCAGGCGTATGACAGGTAAGGATGAGCTCCGACATGTTTGCAAAGTCCACTTGCAGAGCCCACCAGGAAGTCAGCACTGTGCTAATCACAGGCAGTGAGACATTGTCCCGATGCGCAGCTGCAGAGATCGGGAAATGTTTCACTGCCTGTGATTAGCGCAGCGCCGACTTCCTGGCAGGCTCTGCACGTGGGCTTTGCGAACACGCTGGAGCTCATTCTTAATGACAGGTCCATCTCCACTCACTTTGCTGGGAGATCGGATGAAAACTGAGCCGCCTGTTTGTTTTCATCCGTTTCCCCAAGACGGATGGAAAATAGGGTTTCCATCTGTCTGGATTTGGCGGACCGGCCCAGATCCGATATCGGCAGATGTCAGCGGACATGTCACTGGAGGTGAATGGAGCTTCAAATTTAGGTCCGCCTGAAAAACTGACAGACAGACCTGATCGGACAGCACATGTAGGTCTTATTAGGAGATGGATTGGGGACAGTGGAAGAAGGGGAGGACCAGAGAAGGATTAACCCCTTAGGTTCCATAGTGAGTAGAAGGCGTCATGTACACTGGCCTACATTTACAGCAGGCAAAGGCAAAATCGGAGCATGTTTTTGCCACGTTCTGCATCTTCCCGTGGCCGGCAGAAAAAGCGTTCCTATCCTGAATGCGATCGTTTCACGTTCAAGAGAGGGAGGTTGAAGCTCACCTAAATGCGGCGGCTCCTAAACTCTGCTTTGTACATTGACCCATAGGCTTTTATGGAGTTGAGTATAGGAGGTATGGCAAAAAAAAGAAAACGCCAAGAGTTCCTAAACTCAGGTTTAGGTGCTGCCAGTGTAGGCTAGTGTACACGAAGCCTTACAAGCATGCTTTACTGCATATACAGACTGATTCTATTGTTGTGGGTTTATATAAATACTGCGGAAGTGACGTTCGTCCCCCGTTTTGCCTTGGGACAGAATTCCCGAAGAACAAACATACCAAAAAGGTATGGAAAAAAAATATCTGATACATATATTTTTAAAGGAGTTCTATTTTTGCCTGGAACTCCGCTTTAATTTATTTACTGTATTTAAAAAAAATAGATTCCCAGATTAGCTTTTCGTAAACATAAATCATAATGGGTTTCTTCCTCTGTACCGGAAAACTTATGCTGGCGATACACACACAGAATTTCGTCTAAAACTGGTCGTTTTCGGAAAGATTGATTTCGACGTTCGTGCCATTATTGGACCAAACTTTACAGACGATTTGACTGTGGGCCTGGCTAATGTCGATAGATCCGAAGCAAAAAAACTTTTACGGCTTCAACTATAATGTATACATGTATGTTGTAATCAAAACAAAAAGAAAATTCCATCTTCTTATGATTTATATAGGTTTTTATTGTTGTCCAACGATCACGGAAACGATCATGGAAACAAGTTTATTCTGTCAGTTGCCAATTTGCTCTCGACCAGCGACTAATCGTTCAGTCTGCAGATGGCCGAAATGCTGTGCGTGTATGGCCAGCATTACTCTAGGCATGAAAACTGAAATTGGTCTTCACGACCCCAGGCCAAAAAAAAAAAAAAATTGGTGATCTGCTACACTGTTAAATGTAAGATAGGCAAAGAGGGTTTACCAGATGACTTGTCAATATACAACTACTGCAGTCATCCTCAAAGCCATGGTGGTGGCTACCAAGCTGGGTTGGAGTATTTCAGTGCTTGGTCCATTGAATACCCATTAATGCTCTGGAGATGAACATGCAAGCCTGTTGGATACAAATAAGCTAGTTTATACCAGAACTTCAATAAACTACCCAAGTAAAAACCTCTTTTGGCAGTCAGATCATGTCCCGAGGACCCATTGCCTTCTAAAGCAGGGGTGGTCCA
Source organism: Rana kukunoris (assembly GCA_029574335.1). Lineage (NCBI taxonomy): Eukaryota > Metazoa > Chordata > Amphibia > Anura > Ranidae > Rana > Rana kukunoris. The sequence continues at coordinate 226,518,426 of CM056049.1, forward strand.
GAGCAGGTCAATCCCAATCTGTCAATCGTAGTCATGTGACAGGTAGATCGCCACCCTGTTGTGCCAGCTGTAAGTTCCTGATCCCACCCAAAGCCTTTCAAAACAGAGCGACTATAGGCATTGCAGAGCCAAAGCAGGTTCTAGGCTACTCCTTGGCTGACAACATGTTACACTCTTCTTGGCACCACTGCTTTTAAGGCTTGCTGAGTGCATTTTTACTAAGAGAGGGGGGATTGGCACCAAGAAATTTTTTAGCCTAGGGGGCATTTTTACTTGGGGGGGGGTGACTTACATACTCCTGACCTCTGCACTATGTGTGAAGTACTACTAGCTTGCTTCCACAGTGGGTGTAAAGCCCCATACACACGACCGAGTTTCTCGGCAGAATCCAGTGAGAACCTCGATGGGAGATGTATTCTGCCGAGAAAACCGGTCGTGTGTACACTTTTCGCCGGGCAACCCATCGGGAAGCTCGCAGAGCCAAAAAGAGAGCATGCTCTCTATTTCCTCGTTGTTCTATGGGGAAATTTGGCTCGATGAGCTTTTCGACAGCTGAACGGGAAACTCGACGGGCGGACGAGTTTCTCGGTCGTGTGTACGCGGCCTCACACACCACTGACTCCTGCACTCTGCAGTAAAGCTAGCCTAAGATGGGTCCGTTTTTTCCTGTTCAACCAGCAAGTTTAACATAACGAACTGACCCAGTTTCCCCATTAACAAATTCGAGGTGAAAGGGGGAATTTTCCCAATGTGTCATTGTATTCATCAGCGAGACTTCCCCGCAGTCAGAATACACAGGTCAGCACTGAAGCACTGATCAAGAAGAAATTTTCCAGCAGGTTGTTTGTACAGAAATTGATCAGTAGACCAACTTCTGTACAACCACAGAGCCCAAACATGGATCAAAATTCAGTTGGTCTTTGCTGAAACAGCCTAAATTTCAATGGGCAGTGTAAATACTATTGACCTCTGAACTCTGCGTTACTTACTACTGACCATTGTACTCAGCATTACTTACCTCTGACCTCTTGCATTTTTTATTACCAAGTCTTACATTCTGCATTACTTACCATTGACCCATGCACTCTGCATTACTTAACTCTTGACCCCTGCACTGTGTGGTACATACTACTGACCACTGCACTTGCAGTAACTTTCTCCTGACCCCTTTATTCTGCAAGACTTACTACTGACCTCTGTGTTACTTTTTCCTGACCCCTGTATGCTTCAATACTTACTACTGACCCCTGCATTACCTTCTCCTGACCCCTGTATGCTTCAATACGTACTACTGACTAGGGTTGTCCCGATACCACTTTTTTAGGACCGAGTACAAGTACCGATACTTTTTTTCATGTACTCGCCGATATCGAATACCGATACTTTTTTTAAATGTCATGTGACAATTTTCAAACCACAATACAGACTAAGGATATTTTCTTTAGAATTATGAAGAACTCTCACTCAAGACATTATAAAAGAATAAAAATGGGTAAAAATGAATAAAAATGTTTTATTTGCTTGTCACGCAGTAGTAAAAAACTCAAAGAATTTTCACAGGACATATTGATAAATACAAATAAAGTATCGGCAGAAGCATCGGGAGCATTTGCGCGAGTACAAGTACTCCCACAAATACTCGGCATCGGTCCCGATACCAGTATCGGGACAACCCTACTACTGACCTCTGTGTTACTTTCTCCTGACCCCTGCATTACCTTCTCCTGACCCCTGTATGCTTCAATACTTACTACTGACCTCTGCGTTACTTTCTACTGATCCCTGTACTCTGTTAGATACTACTTACTCCTGACCCCTGCACTCTGCATTACTTACTACTGACTTCTGGACTGTGAATTACTTATTACTGGCTCCTGAACTGTTACCTACTATTGACCCCTGAACTTTGCATTACTTACTATTGGCCCATGAACGCTTTAAAACGTATTTACCTTTTAATGGGGCCTTGCTGGGTTATCACCTTAATAAAAGCGCACCGCACCCTGGTGATTTCTCTTCCAACAACAGCTCAGGTAGATCACTGTCAAGGTGTCGTTAACCCCTGATCTAAAGTTTACGGCTGACAATGGTCCTAAAGCTGAAAATTATGGATCTGAAACCTACAAACTTTACAGCTGTTGCGCTTATCCGATTTGTACAGGTCAGTACTTCTTGTACATACAAATGTATTAAAGTGAAAGGTTATGTGTAAGTTGGAACACAGATAAACATAGATGAAACAAATGATATCACAAAAATTGAGTGAAAACACCCGTTCTGTCTCACCTCCATCTACATGAAAGCTTCCATCTCTTGAAGAAGGCTCTACACAGCTTGGCCAGATCTGTCCACTTCTCCTCACTCCAACTATTGCAGCCTCAGACACTCTCAACTGGCACTGGCGGGCAGGTGCCTGTGGGGTGGGAGGGCTTGCGCTGCCAGGTGAAGGAGGGGAGCGACCCCAAAGCCCCCGAGGTGACACCCGTCCAGACGGGCCCGAGGACAGCTCCTCTTCACTTGAGGTCAGGTTCTCATTGGAGCTGCAGTCTGGTGTATACCCTCCCCCAAGGTCCTCAAAACTCTGAGGGGAGACAGATCGACGTGGCCAGGGTTCCCCCCAACGACTGCCAGGCCCTGGCAATGCATTATCCCGAATAAAGCGAGGGTTCAATTCAGATTCCTCATACTCTCCATCCCAGCCACAGCTGCTATCCGAAGAGCGGCCACGGCGAGATTCTACTGGTAAGGTGACTTTGGGACTCCCCTCAGGGTGAGAAGCCGCCCTTCTAAGCCGGTCCGATCGGGGTTCTGACCCATCTCTCTCCGTCAAGCTAAGCAATCGACGGGGACCGCGAGTCACATCCCCAGGAGACAGGTCCGGAGCGCCGACAGGTGGCTCCCTGCGGCCCGGACCCCTAGTCTTTTCCTCTGGACTTCGCTCTTCCCTACCGGGACCTAAGGCTCTCTCTTCCCGACTTGACAACAAGGGTCTCTCTTCTCCTCCTCCAGGTGGATCCCTGACCTCGAAGCCCCATCGCTGGCGGTCGTAACCTCTCCTCTCCTTGGCCAGCAGAGTCTGTAGGTAAATCATACGGAACCGTTCCCGGTTTAGCTCTCGCTCCAGCCTACGCACGGTGGCCCTGCACCTCTCCAACTCTTGCTCCATGTCCCGCACCGTCCGAAGCTCCATGCGGGGCGGCTCCGCGTCCGGAAACTGCGCCCGCCACGCCTCCACGAAACCCGCTGGCTCCAGCATCCTGTCCCCGGCCCCAATGGGACACCTCACTAAGGAGACTCAGCATGAGGCTTTCAGCACCACCATTGGTCTCCAGAAAAATAAATAATAATAAAAACGGTTTGTGGAGGATGCAAATGGGGGCTTCTTATCTGGCTGGAGAGGTGGGGGGGGGGGGGGAGCTCAGGGCTTTACATGCAGACCAGGACAAGGGGGCACAAGTGACCACAAGGGAGCTTTGTCTGGGTCCAACAAGATGTCACTGTATCCCAGGCTGAATTAATGGAGGCAGTGTATGGAGAGCCATGTCCTGCCTATGAAAGGTTCTGTCCTACCAGCTTTCCTCAGTCCTCCTTGTGTACGGGTCACACTCCTCTCCAGCCTCCCCGAAGCTCAGCTCTCCCTTGTGCGAACTCGGCCTCTCTATTGTGTGTCACTAGCCGTGTGTCTATGAGCCGGGGGCGGGGCCAGCGCCACTCCTCCCATCACACGTCATTCCCAGTGTGTGGAATACTAGATGTATGTCAGTGAGGAAGGGCTGGAATGGGATGGGATGGGATGTGTGCTGCTGCTGCTGCTGCTGCTTGATCATCGCATCGATCTGTCCCAGCCATTCTGCTGCTCGATCACTATATTCAGCATGACATGTTCATCAGCCACATACCTTTATATGCTGCTCATCCAACACATCCCCCACTACATCCACATACTGTATCACCCAGTGCATGCAAAGTCCTACTTTAGTATTATTGTTGCTATTATTTTTATTATTATTTTATTATTATTGTTGCTATTATTGTTATTTTTTTTTATTATTATTGTTGTTATTATTATTACTATTATTATTATTATTTTTATTTTTTATTGTTGCTATTATTGTTGTTATTATTATTGTTGTTGTTATTATTATTATTATAATTGGTGCTATTATTGTCATTATTATTTTATTATTATTGTTGTTATTATTATTATTTTTTTTATTGTTGCTATTATTGTTATTATTATTTTATTATTATTATTATTGTTGTTATTATTATTATTTTTTTATTGTTGCTATTATTGTTATTATTATTTTATTATTATTATTATTATTATTATTATTATTGTTATTATTATTATTTTGCTATTATTGTTATTATTATTTTATTATTATTATTGTTGTTATTATTATTATTGTTGCTATTATTGTTATTATTATTTTATTATTATTATTGTTGTTATTATTATTATTGCTATTATTGTTTTTATTATTTTATTATTATTGTTGTTATTATTATTATTATTATTATTATTGTTGTTGCTATTATTTTATTATTATTATTATTATTATTATTATTATTATTATTGCTATTATTGTTATCATTATTATTATTGTTATTATTATTACTATTATTGTTATTGTTTTATTATTATCATTATTTTTGTTGTTATTCTTTATATTTATTTATTATGTATTTCCTTCTTGTCTTTCCAGATCCTTTTAAAGCGAAACACACATATCCTTAATAATTAAACAACCGATGGCGTGGCAGCATCCACTGGGCTCAGCTTATTGACTTTCCTGAGTGTCCTTGCTGTCAGATTTCACCCAATTTCAAGTCAAGCTGTTTGATCTCCTCTGATTAAAACTATGGTAACGCAGGGAAAGTCGATGGGATTACCGCATCCTTCGTGGCTGATGTCATGCTGGCCATCGCTGTTTTCGGTAGTCGTAGAAGGAATATAGCGCTTTAAAGAAAAATGTTTAGGTTTATGTTTGTGAGGTAAGACATTTATGCCATATACACAAGATCGGTTCGTCTGATAAAAATGGACCGTTTTCATCAGACGAACCAATCGTGTGTGGGCCCCATCGATAAAAAAAATAAAAAAAATAACCTGTTTTTAATTTTTCTTATGGTTAAAAAACCGATAGAAAAAAACGATCGTCAAAAATTCACGCATGCTCAGAATCAAGTCAACGCATGATCGAAAGCATCTTCATTTTTCTCAGCACGTCGTAGTGTTTTACGTCACCGCGTTGGACACGATCGGATTTTTAACCGATGGTGTGTAGGCAAGACTGATGAAAGTCAGCTTCATCGGATATCTGATGAAAAAATCAATCGGTCCGTTCTCATCAGACGAACCGATCGTGTGTACAGGGCATTAGGCTTCTTGCACACAGGTATTGATGTCGGAACAAATCTGCCTTTTTTTTTTGGCAGTTTCAGTCTTTTAGGTGATCAAAATCGCAGCGATTCTGGCCAAAATTTCAAAACGTGCTGTTAAAAGGTCAAATCGCACATCAGCGAACTCCATTCCCCAATCTGTCTGACTATCTCCTAATCTATACATCTTTAGACAATCCCTCAAAACCCTTCTCTTTAAGAGCTGGCAGCAAAAACGCACTCCAGATCCATTCCGGATGCGTTTCTGCATGCAATTTCAGGTGCACTTTTTCTTATTTTTTCCTTTGTTTTTTTTCACTTTACTGGGGTCCAGTGCATTTGTGGTACATTCCAGTACATCCGAGATGCATTTTACCATGTTCCAGTACAGTCCAGTATAATAAAAATGCAGCATGTTCTACTTTTTTTCTGGAACTGGAAAGCACTGGAACAGACCACACTGGTGTGAACTATGCCGTTGAAAATCATATAACCTACTTTCCATGCGTTTAAGATGCCGAAAAAAACCGCACTGGGCTACATATGGTATGAACTGGCCCTCAGACAATCCCTGAAAACCCTTCTCTTTAACCACTTGCCGCCTGCCCACTGTCAAATGAATAAATGAATGAAGAACTTATATAGCGCATCAAATGCGAACTTAATCGCCTCTGGGCGCTCTCAAATGACGGAGGAGTGGTGTGGCTCTCTTTCTGGGTGAACGTCATATGACATTGTCCTAGAACGGCTGCTCTCGCACACCTGCAGGGGCGCGCAGCGTGGTAATTGCAGCCGCACCATGTCTCAGGACCCTGATCTCTGTATAGAGCCGATGACGTGGCTCTTTAGCCATGTGATCGGCTGTGTCCAATTACAGCTGGTTATATGTAAATGCAGAAGTGTCCGCAATCGTCTCTCATCGCCTCACACTAACAAACTGTGTGGCGAGGAGAGCCGATCAGTGGCATCTCCTCGCAGGGGACACCCGGACAGGTAATCAGGGTACTGATCATCAGTGCCCTGATTATAGTAAAGCCCCTCAGTGCCCATCGGTGAGACAATCAGTTTCCATTAGTGATGCCAGTCAGTGCTGCCCGTTAATGCCCATCAGTGCCTGCTCATCAGTGCTGCCCATAAATGCCCATCAGTGCTACCTATCAGTGCCCACCAGTGCCACCTATCAGTGGCCATTGGTACCTTCTATCAGTGCCCATCAGTGCTGCTTTTCAGTGCCCATCAGTGCAGCATATTAGTGCCTCCTCATCAGTGCCACCTAGTCAGTGCCTCCTCATCAGTGCCCACAAGTGCCACCCCATCAGTGCAGTCTCATCAACGCACATTAGTGAAGGAGAAAAATTACTTTTTTTTACAAAAGTACATTTTTCTGTACTGGAACGCAATGAAATGCATCAAAAACTAAGTGAAAAAAACAATTGTAAAAAAGCACCTGGAGTGCACCCGGAAACACATAAAAAATGTACCAGAACGTGTTAAAAACGTGCATGCAGAAGTGCACCTGGAATGGATCTGGAGTGCATTTTTGTGGTGTGAATGAGCCCTAAAAGAGAAGTATGTTTTTTTTTTTTAGAATCATACTTTCCTAGGTGAATGCAGCATCACTCCAATGCTGCATCTGTCCCCCGTCGGCTATAAGACTGAGAGCCGAGCGATCAAACACCGCCGATCGCTCAGTTCTCACAGCTCCCTAAGCAGAAAGCTGGTTAATGTCAGTTACTAACTCTTTCCCCCCCCCCCCCCCCACACACTCACTGGAGCGCTGGGCTGTGGAGGGGGCAGGAGCAAACGGATCCCCGAGTGGCTGAGCCATGTGTCATTTCCAGGCATGTGAGCAGATACCGACTTCATTGTCGCGATTTTGCCCGAACCTGGAGCGGCTCTGTGATGTCAGCCGACAGCAGGCTACAGCACGTTGTCTGCTGAAAACTGATTACAGGAGTGCACAATAAACTGCACTCCTGTGATCCACAGGATATATATAGTGAGTATGCCTCCGGTTTAACAATTAGTAAACATAAAAATGAAGGGTACCTTTACCTAAATTGTATGCAAAACATAAGGGAAATAGGGGGGACAGTTGCTGAAGCTGTCGTACTAGACCCTCAGAGTAGAAATGGACTATCTCGGTACCAAAAACAGAGTTACATTTTAGGATAAAATATTCATTTATTACATATAAAATCAAGTATCACAACATAAAGTATCAAAAAGATGTGGAGGAAGATCAATACAGTAATGAAATACTTGTAGACTTACAAACAGGTTACTGGTTAGAGATTTGTTCACAGATTTATGCAATCCTCAACAGTTTCGCGATCAAGGGACTGCTTCTTCAGGAGAAAAAATCTATAAAGTAAACAGTATAAATCAAACAATCATAATGAAAAAATACATCTCTCATATAATACATCAAATAACATATACATTAAATACAGCAAAACTGCAAAACCAGGCATAACTGCTTACCAATGACTCTATAACCAAATGTACACATCGGTCACCAAAAAACTCCCCCCGTGGTAGACATGGGGGATTTCTGCGGATGATAGTATATCTATATAAATATATATATATAATGTATTTATATGTAAGGTTAGATTTTATTAGTGGTCCTAATAAAGGGTAGGAAAGGAAAATTGTAAAAGAAGGATGGGGCAGGGAGAAAAGGGGGGGGGTGAAACAGAGGAGGGAAGAGGGAAAGGAAGGATGAGGTAGAGAGGGGAAAGAGAGAAAAAAGGAAAGAAAAGGGAAAAAAGGGGGGAAATACTTTCCCCTCTTTACCTCATCCTTCCTTTCCCTCTTCCCTCCACTGTTTCACCCCCCCTTTTTTTCTCCTTGCCTTATGCTCTAAAATTAGAAAGTTTTTGGAAAATTTGGACAATGCTAAAGTCATGACCTGCCAGTTCTCCAGGTCTAGCTGCCCCCCCCAGCTCCGTCTCCTAATAAAGATGGTTGGGAGTTAGGGGTGGCTTTTTTAATGAAATTATTGCTGAGTAGATTAATGAAATTAAGTCAGGAGATTGAGGTTGTGATCTACAGAGGCTTTCAAAGATCGTCAAGGTGTACGGAATAGGCCAAGACTTTCTAAGCTGTTGGATAAAAAGTCAAAGCTGTGATCTTTGTCCCTTATGGAGGTACGGGACATTGTACGAATTTTAGCAATTGCAAAATTATTTTTTCTCCTTTTTCCTTTTTTCTTTTTCTCGCAGTATTCATGCAAAACCTTTAGTCCTCACTCCTGGTTGGTCTAGGAAGATAGAGGCTTAGATATCCATTAATCGTCCTTTGCGGTTTTTTCAAAATAATAATTTTCTAAGTAAGTAGCTGGTTCATTTTACCTTTTGAGACATTGTTCCAAATAGTTTAAAACATGAAGGATGTATTATTTAAAGGGGTGTTCCAGCCAAAAGTTTTTTTATTAAAAGTCAGCAGCTACAAAAAGTGTAGCTGCTGGCTTTTACTAAACAATCACTTACCTGCTCCAGCGTTCCAGCGACGCGCCGGGGGGGCTCCGCTCCTCTCCCCCCCTCCCCTTCCGGCGTCTTCATTTCTACTGTGGGCACCCGGCCGTGACAGCCTTCGGCTTCACGGCCGGGCACCCACTGCGCATGCACGAGCCGCAACTGCGCATGCGCGCTCGCCGCTGATTGGACAGGCGATCGTCTAGGACCTGTCAGTGTCCTAGATGATCGCCTAGGAAGTCCCACTCCTCCTGAAGCCCCCACTCCCCCCCCAAAAAAAATACATGCCAAATGTGGCATGTATGGGGGTGAGGCGTGGGCTAAGCGGAAGTTCCATTTTTGGGTGGAACTCCGCTTTAATATTTGCCATCAGGCATGTTCCTTTATTACCCATTCCCCATTTGAAGCACATGCATTATATATCCATCTTTTAACCACTCCTGCAGTGGTTTGCGCATGACTAGTCCGCACCATGGGAGGTCTTTTAGCACTGATTTTGTGCGGATGTTTGTGGGTAAGCACAATTTTGCTGTTTGTTTTGGTGAACTCTAGAACCATTTGCCAATATGTGTTATTTCTGTGTGCATATTTTATTACCTATGTTATATAGTTTCAAATAATCATGTATATGAAGCATGCTTGTACCACTATACATGGCTAATATATATGCTTTTTTAGTAATTTAATTAGATTGGATATCGTTTTCCCTTGAGGAAGCGGAAGTCCGCGAAACATGTAGGGACATGCGATTTTCCTATCAAGTCTACCACAATCCTACTTGTTGATGACCATTGGTATCCATGTAATCAATTTAACATCAGATTTTAATGTTTATATATATTTTTCTGTATATTTCTATGTATTAAATAATACATTTTATTTTTGTATTTTCATAACAAAGACATTGGGCCAGATTCAGGTAGACTTAAATTTGCGCTGCGTAATCAAAATACTCTACGCTGCCGTATTTTACCAGGCTCTACATCGAATTCTGGTAGATTTTTGCCCGTACGCTGCGGCGGCGTAGTCTATTTCTCGCCGCGTAATCGAAATACGCGGTTAGGGGGCGTGAAGCATTTAAATTAGGCGCGTCCCCGCGGCGATCGAACTGCGCATGCTCCGTTCAGAAATTTCCCGCTGTGCATTGCGCGAAATCACGTCGTTACGTCATTTTTTGTTTGAGTAGCGTCGCTTTCGGACATTCCTATTCCCGGACGACTTACGTAAAAAATAATAAAAGATGTCGGAAAACGTTGAAATTCGACGCGGGAACGACGGCCATACTTAACATGGGCTGTCTAATATTAGAGCAGCAAAAAGCTGGTATAGTGTTACGCAAAAAAAAAGATGACTAAAGATGCCGTAAGAGATTGCGATTGAATATCGTAATTTCGGGGATCGCCGGCAAAAGCTCATTAGCATACCCCGACGCGTAAAACGGCGGGAAGTCCACCCAGTGGCCGCAATTTTATTGCAGCGTAGATCCGAAGGCGTACGAACACGTAATCCAGTCGAATTGAAGCCCGCAGCCGTCTATTCATGGTTTGAGGTTTCCGACTAGCTAAAAAACGTGCGTAATTTGAAAGTACTCCAGTCTAACACCAGTTAGACAGGCGTCATGGCTCTCTGAATCTGGCCCATTGTTCTTTCTCATCATTACCATTATTAGAAACGCACCACAATTTATCCCTTTTCCCTTTCCAAAATTCTATATTTACCTGGGATTAGGTGCCTTCTTACTCAGGTGATTCTATTACTGTAATGTCAGGACTATACCAAAACAAATCACCCCCTTACATTGATGGTCAGTGAGAGGAAGAATACCCCCTTACATTGGTGGTCAGAGGGGGGAAGTATACCCCCTTACATTTGTGGTTAGAGGGGGGAAGAATACCTCCTTACACTGGTGGTCAGAGGGGGGGGGAAGGATACCCCCTTACATTGGTGGTCAGAGGGAGGAACGATACCCCTTACGATGGTGGTTAAATGTAGGAAGAATATCCCCTTACATTGATGGTCAGTGAGAGGAAGAATACCCCCTTACATTGGTGGTCAGAGGGGGGAAGAATACCCTTTTACATTTGTGGTCAGAGGGGGGAAGAATACCTCCTTACACTGGTGGTCAGAGGGGAGAAGAATATCTCCTTACATTGGTGATCAGCGGGGGGGGGAATACCCTCTTACACTGGTGGTCAGAGGGGGGAAGAATACCCTCTTACATTGGTGGTCAGAAGGGGGAAGAATATCTCCTTACATTGGTGGTCAGAGGGGGGAAGAATACCTCCTTACACTGGTGGTCAGAGGGAGACAGAATTTTCTCCTACACTGGTGGTCTGTAGGAGGAAGAATACCTCCTTATATCAGTGGTCAGAGGGGGGAAAACGTTCTACATTGCTAGTCAGAGAGAGAAAGAAGTACACTATCTAACATTGGTCAGTGGTAGGAAGAAAACCCCTTTACAATGGTGGTCAGAGGAAGGAATGAAAGAATTCCATTGATGGATTTTGTTTACACTAGTTGCCAGTTGACGGGCGAATGAACCCCTGTTACATTGGCGGTCAGTGGGAAGAAATTTATAGATAGATAGATAGATAGATAGATAGATAGATAGAGAGAGAGATAGATAGATAGATAGATGCAGAGATAGATAGATAGATAGATAGATAGATAGATAGATAGATAGATAGATAGATAGATAGATAGATAGATAGATAGATAGATAGATAGATAGATAGATACTGAGATAGATAGATACTGAGATAGATAGATAGATAGATAGATAGATAGATAGATAGATAGATAGATAGATAGATAGATAGATAGATAGATAGATAGATAGATAGATAGATAGATAGATAGATACATACACACATATATACAGTATATCTATCTATCTATCTATCTATCTATCTATCTATCTATCTATCTATCTATAGATAGATATAATGATGTCACCCCCAATAAGCCCTGTATCCAATAATCAGTTATGGATATACCTAAAAAATGGCTTAATAGTTCTCACCTTGAGCTCCATCCAAGGTCCTAGTGAAAGAAAAGTTAAAACTTGTAACTGAAATATTAGTGACAAATAACACTGTAGCCGACACATTATTATAAATTGCTATACTTATATAGTAGTAGTTTTATATTCAGCCATGATTTAGAAAGTTTGCTGCTATTTCATCAGGGCTGCAAGTACAAAAAGGCTAGATATGCGTGTAAGGGGGGTCTTTGCTCAATTGTAGACGGAGACTTCATTTTTTTTTATCAGCAGCAAGATATGAACAAGGATTTGAGTTGATCAACTACAAACCTTTGTATGGGTCCTCACCTCAACATCATTGTCCTGGAACTGAACTTTAATTTAAATGATAGTTTATTCATTATATATCCTGCTGTTGAAAGCAGTACACAGTGTTTACTTTGAATCTAGAAATGTTCCCCTGCAATACATCTTTCTGCCAATAGATGTCCTCAGTCAGATAGCCAACATCATTCAACCTCCTCCTCTGAGCCCAGGTTGTCCTGGACCCAGGAGTGATAGGAGAAGCAGTGCAGTTATGAGCTAATCTATCTACCTCTCTGCTTTCTCCTCTCCTCCTTTCCTTTTCAGTACATATACTGATTGGCTCCATGTGCTGCTCTCACATCCCAGCCCTGTTGTAAAGGGACTAAAAAAGGCAATATCAAGTCAGATTCAGGTACTTACACTGATTGTTTTTAAAATTACATTTCATTCTATTATATTAATGTAGAGCTAAAGGCAAACCTTTTTTTTTATTGGATAATGTAAGGGAGGGTTGTAACCCCTGTCAGTTTTTTTCTCCATCTTTGATTTGTGTCCTATTGAGGAGATTTCCCTTAAATTCCTGTTCCATAGCCAAAACATGTAATTAGAGGAAATAGAGAGAGAGAGGGTGAATATTCCTAATGGGGACACTGACAGCAATAAAAAATTGACAGGTGTCTAATCCCTTTCCACGCTTGCCTGTGATCACAGAGCTACATTAAAGCAGTATCTATTACCAATTCTTTTTCTTTATTAGGCTTTCTTTCTTCTATCTTCTACTTCCATTGGGTAATCCAGCCAGCAAGTCTGTTGTTTTTCACAAGCTCAAGCTCGCCAGAAGAATATATCAGTTTACATGGATGAGACAAACCATTTAACATCGTCAGGGGTGATTAAAATGATCAGTTTTATTTATTCATGCAAATTCTTCATCCCAGAAGGAAAAAATTACATTTTCTGTAACTAAATATAAAGGGGTAGATTCACATACACTTAATATTCCGCTGCGTAATCGAAATACTCTACGCTGCCGTATTTTACCAGGCTCTACACCGAATCCTGGTAGATTTTTGCCCGTACGCTACGGCGGCGTAGTCTATTTCTCGCCGCGCAATCGAAATACGCGATTGGGGGGCGTGAAGCATTTAAATTAAGCGCGTCCCCGCGGCGATCGAACTGCGCATGCTCCGTTCTGAAATTTCATGCCGTGCATTGTGCGAAATCACGTCGTTACGTCATTCGTTGTTTGAGTAGCGGCGTTTACGAACATTCCTATTCCCGGACGACTTACGTTAAAAATAATAAAAGACGTCGGAAAACGTAGAAATTCGACGTGGGAACGACGACCATACTTAAAGCGGTATTTCACCCTAAATATAAGATCTCCCATGTGATCCAGCATACTGGCGTCAGCGCCAGTATGCTGGGTTTTTTTTTTTTTAATCCCACACTTACTGTATTATGCAGGAATTTCTTTTTTTCCCCCGTGGTGGACGGCGCCAGTATAGCGCGTCACATCTTCCTAAAATACCCGATATGGACTCGGGTAATCTCGTCGAAAATGCGGCGCCTGCGCACAGACCTAGGAGCTGACTGCGCAGGCGCCGTATTTCTCCGAGTCCTACGGCTATGGCACGTCACGCCCTCCGAAATAGGACTCGGAGAAATACGGCACCTGCGCAGTCAGCTCCTAGGTCTGTGCGCAGGCGCCGCATTTTCGCCGAGATTACCCGAGTCCATATCGGGTATTTTAGGAAGATGTGACGAGCAATACTAGAGCCGTCCACCGCGGGGGAAAAAAAGAAATTCCTGCATAATACAGTAAGTGTGGGATTAAAAAAAAAAAAACAGCATACTGGCGCTGACGCCAGCATGCTGGATCACATGGGAGATCTTATATTTAGGGTGAAACTCCGCTTTAACATGGGCTGTCTAATATTAGAGCAGCAAAAAGCTGGTATAGTGTTATGCAAATAAAAGATGACTAAAGGTGCCGTAAGAGATTGCGATTGAAGATCGTAATTTCGGGGATCGTCGGCAAAAGCTCATTTGCATACCCCGACGCGGAAAACGTCGGGAAGTCCACCCAGTGGCCGCAATTTTATTGCAGCGTAGATCCGAAGGCGTACAAACACTTAATCCAGTCGAATTGAAGCCCGCAGCCGTCTATTCATGGTTTGAGGTTTTCGACTAGCTAAAAAACGCGCGTAATTTGAAATTACTCCAGTCTAACACCAGTTAGACAGGCGTAAGGGCTCTCTGAATCTGGCCCAAAGTGTGAGCTGCAGTTTGACTTCAGCTTGTTAGTGTATCTAAACCAATAAAACATTTACCCCCCCCCCCCCTTTTCAAGACTGACCATGCTGATGCCTGCTGTGCATACTGTTCTCATTCCTCCAGAGTTGTGTCTGACTGATACAGGAAATTAGTTACTGGCCACATCACCAGGGAATAAAGTCAAAGAAAATTAAGTTATTGCAGCCACTACATCTAATCATTGGTAAGCTGCAATATATTATAATTTTTGTTTAATACTGCTTTAATTTGTGTCTTTTATATCTGCCTGGAATTCAGGTTTGACCACTTGCTAACCGTTCAACATGTGCATTCGTTTTAGTTAGAATGCATTTTCGTCCGAAAATCTGTTTTTTTCGTTATCGTTTTAACAAACGATAACGAAAGTGCAACAAACGAAAACCGAAACATCCGACATAAAAAATGCTTTGGGCCAGATTCATAGACCCGTAACTCCTGTCTAACTAGTGTTAGACTGGAGTACTTTCGAATTACGCGCGCCGTATCACTAGTTTGAATCCTCAAATGATATGGCGGCGTTGGGCTTCGATCTGACAGGCTTACGTCTTCGTAAGCCTTCGGATCTACGCTGCAATCTTTTTGCGGCCGCTGGGTGGAGTTCGCGTTGTTTTCAGCGTCGGGGTATGCAAATGAACTTTTTCCAGCGATCCACGAAGTTACGAGCAACGTTCGCAATCGCTTACGTCATTTTTTTGCGGCGTAAAGTTAAACCAGCTATTAGCTGGTGTAACGTTACGCAGCCCATGTTAAGTATGGCCGTCGTTCCCGCGTCGACTTTCAATTTTTTTTTTTTTTACGTAAATCATTCGGGAATAGGAATGTACGTAAACTACGCTACTCAAACAAAAAAATGACGTAACAACGTGATTTCGCGCAATGCACGGCGGGAAATTTCAGAACGGAGCATGCGCAGTTCAATCGCCGCGGAAACGCGCCTAATTTAAATGCCTCACGCCCCCTAATAGCGTAGTTTGATTCCGCCAAAATTCCTCGTAGAGCCAGGTAAAATAAGGCGGCGTAGAGTATCTCTGATACTCTGCGGGAATCTAATTCTACCTGAATTTGGCCCTTTATTTTCGTTTTCGTTGCGGTAAAAATTCAATATAGAGAGATTCGACATTATAGGGAAAAGATTCGACATCATAGAGAAAAGATTCGACATTATAGAGAAAAGATTCGACACTATAGAAATAATAGATTTGACATTACAGAGAATAGATTTCGATTTATGAGAAAATAGATTCGACATTATTACTAGTCATACAACATTAGATTCGACGTAAAGATTAGACGTTCCGTTGAATATTCTTTTGCCCATTCGACATGAACCAAAAAGATTCGACGTTCTGTCGAATATTCTTTTGGCCATTCGACAGAAACCAAGTATTATTGGATTTTCGGACGAAAGCTATTCCCCAACGAAAAACAAAATAAATCAAAACGATTTTCGGGAGTAACTAAATAAATTTATTTTCCAAACGAAAAAACGAAACGAAATATTCCAGTCTGCACATGTCTAGACGATATACGTTGGCAGAATGGCAAGGCTGGGCAAAACAACGTACCTGTACGATAAAAATCGCTGATCGGCGTCATTACTAATAAAAAATAAAATAATAAAAATGCCATAAAACTATGTCCTATTTTGTGGACGCTATAACTTTCGTGCAAACCAATCAATATACGCTTATTACGATTTTTTTTACAAAAATATGTAGAAGAATACATATCGGCCTAAACTGAGAAATAAATATTATTTTTTTATATATATTTTGGGGATATTTATTATAGCAAAAAGTAAAAAATATAGCTTTTTTGTTTCAAAATGTTCAGTTTCTTTGTTTATAGCGCAAAAAATAAAAACCACAGAGGTGATCAAATACCACCAAAAGAAAACTCTATTTGTGGGGGAAAAAGGACGTCAATTTTGTTTGGGTGCAGTATCGCACGACCGCGCAATTGTCAGTTAAAACGACGCAGTGCCAAATCGCAAAAAGAGCTCTGGTCAGGAAGGGGGTAACTTTTTCCGGGGCTGAAGTGGTTAATGCTATCGTTCTTTAATCTTTAATATCATTCTATTTATATTTATTTTGATATATATATATATATATATATATATATATCATATCACACATTTTTGTAAGTATTTTATTTTATCTTTTCATGTGACAACACTGAAGAAATTACACGTTGCTACAATGTAAAGTAGTGAGTGTACAGCTAGTATAACAGTGTAAATTTGCTGTCTCCTCAAAATAACTCAACACACTGCCATTAACCTCCCTGGCGGTATGATGCTGTCTGAAATTACGCACCAAAAGCGGTACAATTATTTTGCATGAAAATTTGGCATTTTATACTGTAGGCTTGTAATTCTTAGGAATAACTCACTTAAATCTGACTAAACAAGAGTCCAGTAGACATCCCGGGTATGATAAAGTTTGAAACACAAAATTATAAAATAATAAATAACTATAAATAATTATAACAAATAATAATGTAATTATAATAAAAATTATTCACTAATGTAATCAAATCAAAATCACTGAAATTTGCTCAGTTGCAGAATTGTCACTGTCATTACTTTTATTTTTTTATGACGGATTTCCCCACAAATCGCTATCGCTCAATTATGCAAGTGATTATAATTTATTATCGCTGTTTTCTAGCTGCTCTAAAATCACTTTTGACATAAAGGGACACTTTTGGTTGCTATGGACAATCTACAGTTTGCAGGCACAATTTTTTTTTTTTATTATATAAAAGTACATGCAGGACACTAGGCTGACCACTAGGGACAAGGGGGTGTGTATTTTTTACATACAGTACTGTAATCTTTAAGATTACAATATACTGTATGTAATGTGTTTGTTTACATTTTTGAATTTGCCGCCGGTCTCCGCCCCCGTGCGTCGTAACGTCGCAGGGAATGGAGATCGGCAGTGCGCGGGCACTGTGTAAATCGAATGGAGGACACCACTCGCTCACACAGCGCGGATGCATCGCTGGATCTAGGGACAAGGTAAGTACAGTACTCTGCCTGGAAAAAGGTAAGCCAGCATGCGCTGCAAACTTTGCACATCCACCCCGAGCGTGACTCGGGGTTACCGATTTTTGCATTGAAAATCCACCCCGAGTCACGCTCGGGTTTACCGCTAAGGGGGTTAATGTCTAATCTGCTGGCAACAAAAGTGAGTACACCTCTAAGTGAAAATGTCCAAATTGGGCCCAATTAGCCATTTCCCCTTCCTGGTGTTATTTGACTCATTAGGCCCCATACACACGATCGGACATATCCGATGAAAACGGTCCGCGGACCGTTTCCATCGGATATGTCCGATCTGGAGTTTGGTCCAATGGCGTGTACACACCATCGGATCAAATTCCCCGCCGGCGGACGGCGCGGTGACGTGGCGGTGACGTTGACGCCGCCACGTCACCGCACCAGGAAGTAAAACACTTCCGCACATGCGCCGAATCCATTCGGCGGCGGCGCGGCGGGACGACATGTCTGCTGGTAAGTGTACTAACCAGCAGACATGTCGGGCGGACACATTCCCACCCGATAGATTTCAAAGCATGCTTTGAAATCTGTCGGGTGGACAAATCTGTCCGCTAGCCCATACACACAATCGGAGATGTCTGCTGAAACGGTCCATCGGACCGTTTTCAGCGCACATATCCGCTCGTGTGTACGAGGCCTTAGTGTTACAAGGTTTCAGGTGTGAATGGGGAGCAGGTGTGTTATCGCTCTCACTCTCCTATACTGTTCACTGGAAGTTCAACATGGCGCCTCATGGGAGAGAACTCTCTGAGAATCTGCTCTACATGACCATAATAGGGGGTGATACTGGAAGTTTTTCTCTCCCTTTCACTTCTATATAATGAGTAATATAGGGCTAAAGTACTTTTCAGGTCCTTTGTATATTTCCTAAGCTGCCTGAACATCACACTACAAACAAGTTTTAATGTATTCAGTGCAGGTAACTTCAGCAGGAAGTTACATGGAAATTCTGAATGAGAGACGAGGATTAGCATAACAATTTGCAACAATTAGCAGTAAAATAGGCCCTGACTGCATTCTTATTCATTTACTGAAACCTTCATTATATAGGATGATGTCACAGGACAAGTTTTTCAATGCGGCTGTTTCGTAAGAGGAAATGTGGAGCAGAACTCCCAACGCAAGGCAACAAAGTGAAGGAGAAGCTCTAGAACAGCCTTGCAACATCAACTTTAGTAATTGGTTCATACTTCAAAGCTTCTTTTGCTCTAAACTTTTTCTGCTTCCTCCAAGCAGCTTCTTTTTTTTTTTTTTAGGTAAGCTACACGCAGTGTAGTGTATGGCCTCAACATCTGTGAGATGCAGACAATGGAGGCGACCATTTAAATACTGAGCATGCGCACAGGAATTCGATCATGGTCGGCCATTGGTCAGAGAAATGTTGCTGACCCTTTTTTTTCGAGGTTCCACGATTTTGGTAATAATACCATCTATGATAGGGTATTCACATAGCTCCCAGCTGTTCCTCATTTCAAGGGATTGTCCTTTTCAAACAAATTTCCTTTTCTTCCCATTTGTCCCTCTTTCTAGTCAAGAGGTATAGACATTAACCACTTGCTTACTGGGCACTTAAACCCCCCTCCTGCCCAGACCAGTTTTCAGCTTTCAGCGCTCTCACTCTTTGAATGACAATTGCGTGGTCATAAAACATCTATTGACGTCCTCCCGCCGTTTTGGGTCCGCGCTGTAGCCGTCATTCGACAATAGTGCGAGCCCCTAGTGGTTAAACAATGAATTATTGTATTATGTACGTAGCAAAACTATTATATTATGCTAAACTTTTATTTGTCTTCTAAATCCTTACTTTGATGTTTTGAACCCCACGTATGAAGGAGAATCAGGTGTTCACACTAGTGTTGCTCACGAATATTCGCATTGCGAATATTCGTTACGAATATTGCATATTCGAGTATTCGCGAATAAATTGAATATCGCGGTGAATATTCGCTATTGCGAATATTCGTATTTTTTCACATTAAAAACAGATCACATCCTAGTGATCTCCATCGACGTCTAAAAGCATTGCTGGTATGATTAGAGACCCTCGGCCGAGTAGCTGAGGCGATCCTTTTATGTTGCCGAATATTCGCAATGCGAATATTCGTATTACGAATATTCGCGAATACTTTCTCTGCCCTTCTGTGTTTTGTGTATAAAAAAAAAATTAGCTTTAGTTTAGTCATATAAGTTTGTGTAAGTAGAGTTAGTGTTTAGTGCCTATTAGTTTAGTAATCCAGGAAATGATCTCCGTTTTCGCGTGTTGACGAGAATTTCGCAATCAATTTCTCATTCGCATTAGCGAAATCTCGCAAGCATTTTTTTTTTATAAAATATCACGAATATTCGATATTAACTAATATTTCGCGAATATTCTTCTATATATTCGTGAAATATCGCGAAATCGAATATGGCGTATTCCGCTCATCACTAGTTCACACTTAAAGTGGAGTTTCACCCAAAAGTGTAACTTACGCTTTTCGGAATCCTCCCCCCCTCTGGTGTCACATTTGGCACCTTTCAGGGGGGAGGGGGGAACAGATACATGTCTAATATAGGTATTTTGCTCCCATTTCCCGGCATAGATAGCCAAGCCACCCGCGGCTATCTATACCATGTCCGGCACCTCCTCTGTCCCCCCCTGCTGTCTTCTGGGAGACACACAGGTCCCAGAAGACAGCAGGGACCAGTGGGTTCGCGCAGCGCGAATCGTGCATGCGTAGTAGGGAACCAGGCTGTGAAGCCGCAAGGCTTCACTTCCTGATTCCCTTACCGAAGATGGCGGCGCCTCCGCCCAGGAGCCGAGGGAAAGATAGGCTTCGGGTGCCAACATCGCAGGCGCCCTGGACAGGTAAGTGTCCTTATTTTAAAAGTCAGCAGCTGCAGTATTTGTAGCTGACTTTAACCCCCCCTGGCGGTATTCCCAAGTCTGGCTCGGGGTGGAATTTCAGAACCAAAAGACTCGGGATCGCCTCACAGCATCCACAGGCAGGGAATTACTTACCTTGTCCCTGAATCGTGCGATGCCTCTCCGCTATGTGATCGAGCGGTGTCCTCGCTCGATTCACACAGTGCCTGTGTGCTGCCGAGCTCCGTTCCCTGCGACGTTACGACGCACGGGGGCGGAGATCGCGCCAAATTCTAAAAAGTAAATAAACACATTACATACAGTATACTGTAATCTTATAGATTACAGTACTGTACTGATATGTACAAAATACACACCCCGCTTTGTCCCTAGTGGTCTGCCCAGTGCCCTACATTCACTTTTATATAATAAAAACTGTTCTTTCTGCCTGCAAACTGTAGATTGTCCATGGCAACCAAAAAGTGTCCCTTTATGTCAAAAGTGGTTTTAGAGCAGCTAGAAAACAGCGATCATATATTAGAATCACTTGCAGAATTGAGCGATAGCGATTGGGGGGGAAATTTGACATCAAAAAATAAAAGTAATGACAGCGACAATTCTGCAACTGAGCAAATTTAAGTGTTTTTGATTTGATTACATTATTGAATAATTTTTATTCTAATTATTTTATTGTTTGTAATAATTATTTATAGTTATTTATTATATTATAATTAATGATTTTGTTTTTCAAACTTTATCATACCCGAGATGTCTACTAGACTCTTGTTTGGACAGATTTAAGTGAGTTATCCCTAAGAATTACAGACCTACAATATAAAACGTCAAATTTCCATGCAAAATAATTGTACCACTTTTATCACCTAAAATCTGAAATAATCATACCGCCAGGGAGGTTAAAAAAAAAATATTGACAGTACTCCGCTTTAATATGGATATGACTCACAGTAGGGGTTCGGGGCATCCCTGTTCTCTGTTTTAGGGACAAATATGGCCCTCATTTTTGCCTGAATTCAGACCTGAAACAGAGCCAAAGATGCACAGAACCCCCGTGCAATATGCTCCGCAGCCGCCACTGATATGTGCCGGGCACACTCTCCTGTCATGCGAATTGGAAGCGTTTCCAATTTGCATATGTGTGAACCCAGCCTTAGTGGTGAGAAAAAACCTCCTACACTTTGTCTCTTTTTTTTTTTCTTCCTGTTGTCTCTCTTTCCCTTTCTTATTTGTATTCATTTAGAGCTCTCTCTATTTGTTGGAAAAAATGTCTCTGATAGTAAATACTGCTTTAGCCCAGGTTCACACTGGGCTGTGGGAATGAAGCCATCTGAGTTCAGCTGATTTCCCTCCTGCTTATCAGTCCCGATTTCGGCCACGATTACAGTTTCTGCACAAATGTCAATGTAAATCGCGGGCTGAAATTGCAAAAAGTAGTACAGAAACCACTTTTTGAAATCGGTTCAGCGGCGCAGATGCAGCGTCGCACCGATTAGAAAGGTGCCATTGCCAATTTGACATGCGATTTGACATGTCGAAACGCACTAATGTGAACCAGGGCTTATAGTACAAGTGTTTTCATGTTATGTCTATAGCTCTTGCAAGAAATGATGTCATTTATATTTTTGGCGGACAGTCTCTAGCAGTGTAAAGTATAGTAATGCATGAATCTATGTATTGTTTTTCAGTGGCGGTGCAGGAGCGAGAGGGGGCAGCACTCATGCGCTCCTCTATGGAAGCACCACCACTGCCTATGCGTCTATCCATTGTCCCCAGTAACCAGCTTTTTTCAATATGTTAAGTTTTCCTAGCATAGTATAGTAAGGTAGTAGCATAGTATAGTAAGGATCTAAGTAATTGTTTAGCCTTAGCAGAAAATGTCTGAGGGCCCTTTCACACTGGTGTGTTTTTGCCGCGTTTTCGCGGTAAAAATAGCGCTATTAAAACGCTCATAAAACGCCCCCCATGCCCCTCCCCATTGAAATTTAATTAAAAACGCTGTAAAACCACGGTAAAATCGCGGTAAAAACGGAGAATTAAAATCGCGGTAAAATTTAGCGAATATTCATAAATATCGAATATTCGTGATATTTTATAAAAAAAAAAAAAAATGCGAAATTTCGCAATTTTTTTTTTTTTTATAAAATATCACGAATATTCGATATTAACGAATATTCGCGAATATTCTTCGAAATATTCGTGAAATATCGCGAAATCTAAATGGCGTATTCCGCTCATCACTATCAACCAGTGGATTGGTCCATATTGACAGGATAGCATCACGCAGTTGCTGCAGATTTGTTGGCTGCACACCCATGATGCAAAGCTCCCATTCCAACACATCACAAAGGTGCTCTATTGGATTGAGATCTGGTTACTGTGAAGGCCATTGGAGTAAAATATCCCCCACTCCATTACACCACCAGCAGCCTCAACCGCCGATACAAGGCAGGATGGATCCATGCTGTTTATGCCAAATTTTGACCCTACCATCTGAATGTCGCAGCTGAAATTGAGAATCATCAGACCAGGCAACGTTTTTCCAATCTTGGTGAGCCTGGCAAATCTAGCCTCAGTTTCCTATTCTTAGCTGACAAGTATGGCACCTGGTGTAGTCTTCTGCTGCTGTAGCCCATCTGCTTCATGGTTCGATGTGCATTCAGAGATGGCATTCTGCATACCTTGGCTGTAACAAGTGGTTATTTAACTTACTGTTGCCTTTCTATCATTTTAAACCAGTCTGCCCATTCTCCTCTGACCTCAACAAGGCATTTTAATTAATCTCCCTGGCTGTATGATTCTTTCAGATTTTAGGTGCTGAAAGCGGTACCATTATTTGCAAGGGAATTTGGCGTTTTATACTGTAGGCCTGTAATTCTTAGGAATAACTCACTTAAATCTATCCAAACAAGAGTCTAATAGGCATCCCGGGTATGATTTTTTTTTTTTTATTAAAAATTATAATATAATAAATAATTATAAAAAATTATAACAAATAGTAAAAATTATTCAATAATGTAATCAAATCAAAATCACAGAAATTTGCTCAGTTGCAGAATTTTTTCTGTCATTATTTTTTTTTTTTTATGACGAATTTCCCCACAAATCGCTATCGCTAAATTCTGCAAGTGATTCTGATTTATTATCGCTGTTTTTTAGCTGCTCTAAAACAATTTTTGCCATTTTTGCCAAGGGACACTTTTGGTTGCTATGGGCAATCTACAGTTTGCAGGGAGAAAGAACAGTTTTTATTATATAAAAGGACATGTCGTGCACTGGGCAGACCACTAGGGACATGGGGGGTGTGTATTTTTTACATACAGTACTGTAATCTATAAGATTACAGTGTACTGTATGTATAGTGTTTGTTTACATTTTTGAATTTGGCGCCGTTCTCCGTCCCCGTGCGTCGTAACGTCGCAGGGAACGGAGATCGGCGGCGCACGGGGACGCTGTGTGAATCGAGCGAGCACCCGCTCGCTCACACAGCGCGGATGCATCGCTGGATCCACGGAGAAGGTAAGTAAACAGTCTCTGTGGATGCTGCGAGGCTAGCCCGAGTCTGACTCGGGGTTACCGATCGTAGCACAGAAATCTAACCCCCGAGTCAGACTCGGGAACACTGCCAGGGAGGTTAACACAACTGCCGCTTGCTGAATATTTTCTATTTTTCTGACCATTCTCTGTAAACCCTAGCAATGGTTGTGCATGAAAATCCCAGTAGATCAGCAGTTTTTGAAATACTCAGACTAGCTTATCTGGCACCAACAACCATGCAGTGGTGGCTGGTACTCAACATTTTTGGGGGGCGTAAACAAACGGAAAAAAAACAATTGCAGCCTCACTGTGCCCATAAAACGCAGCTACCTTGCCCATGAATTGCCGCCACTGTGCCTATCAAACGCAGCCACTGTGCCCATCAAATGCAGCCACTGTGCCCATCAATTGTTGTCCACTGTGCCATCAAATGCAGCCACTGTGCCCATGAATTGTTGCCACTATGCCCACCAATTGTTGCCACTGTGCCCATCAATTGTCGCCACTGTGCCATCAATTGTCACCACTGTGTCATGCCATCAATTGTCGCCACTGTGCCATGCCATCAATTGTCACCACTGTGCCGTGCCATCAATTGTTGCCACTTAAATCCCCTTTCTTCCCCATTATGATGCTCGGTTTGAACTTCAGCAAGTTGTCTTCATCACGTCTAGGTGCCTAAATGCATTAAGTTGCTGCCACGTGATTGGCTGATTAGCAATGTGTGTTACCAAGCAATTGAACAGGTGTACCTATTAAAGTGTCCAGTGAATGTATAGCGACCCAAGTCCATATTGTAATTGAATGTTATTAAAGAAGACCTTTCCTTTTCAATCTGCAGCTCTGTAATTTTCTGTAAAATGTGATTCTGGAGGCCTTCTGTCATTTCCTGCTTGTGTGATTGGCTTACTGGTTTTCCCGGAGGTCTGGGCTAAGATACAAATCAGATTTTTTACATTCTCTGCAACAAAAATAAAAATTTTGGTGAGATGTTCCCAAAAGGGAAGTCACGTCTAAAGGGAAGCAGATCCGGCCACTTTCCTCTTTAGAGCCCTGCAGTAGAGAGATTGATCATCATAAAAGCACTCCCATACAGATTCACATTGTTGACAAACAAACAGATATTTCTTCAGAATAACAAAAGTTAGGACTCTGCAACAATGTTTATTAAACTCCTTTGAATGTACACAGATCAAAAAAGTGTAGTTACTCTTTCAGCTCCCTCCCTGCTTTCCTTTGCTCTAGTTTATGAGCTCCGGATTTTATCAATTGGTTGCAAGATTTAATGCCCGCTCAATGAAACATTGAACCCGGCACTGATTGGACATTTCCAGACAATGCAAACACTGGTAACGTAGCACCAATTGATTATTCCATTCACAGGACTGCTGATTCATGCGCTGAGGTCACACGGCTAACGACCTGAACTAATGTCCCTATCTGAATGGCTAATTAAAAAAACTTAGCTTTGCCTTCTAATCAAATAAAATCTTCCAGGCTCAACGCACAATAAACATTTATTTTTTACTTTATTGCAAGAGGATTTAAGGACACGGCAATGTAGATATCACAATACGCAGAAAATTTAAATTAAAACATTAAAATGAACATCATTTTCTTATGTTTTTAGAAACAAAGAGCACTTTGCAGGAAATATATATATAAAAATGTCAATTACACTTTGAGATTTACCTTTACAGCCTGGTAAACATTACATAGAGGTTGTTTATGATACTGAGAACATGATTTTTATATGAACAAAATCACTTACTAGTGCGTCAGACAGTTTATACAATGTGAGGCTCACCACTCTGCCGCTTCCCCATTTCTCAATGAATATTGGAACAATGCCAAAGCCATGCAGTGATAACCAAGGCATAAGCTGGCCATACACTGTTCGAAATTATTTTGATTTAGCAGGAAGTGGACAGTTTCAGTATGTGTCCGCCTTGCCAGATAAAAGTCAATCCTTTGATCGATCTTCTGTCAACGGGACATGTTGGAAGATTTTCCTCGATCAGCAGGTACAGCCAATCAGCTGCAGCCACCACTGTCAAAATATAATGTCCCAGTAGAGGCCACTCACTTGGCTAAAAAGTCTGACACACCGCATCTCCGATCTTGGTAAAGAGCCTCTGACCTAGGCTCTTTACCATGTGATCAGCTGTGTCCAATCACAGCTGATCACAGTGTAAACAGGAAGAGACGTTTATCAGCTTTTCCTCCACTCGCACAGACAGACGCGAGTATAGGAGAGCCGATCGGCTGCTCTCCTGACAGGGGGGGGGGGTCTGCACTGATTGATTATCTGTGCAGACCCACCGAGGATGCCCACCCATGACCACCGGGTATGCCCACCCATGACCACCAGGGATGCCAACCAGTGTCTATTAGAGGTGCCAACCATGCCCATTATAGATGCCAATCAGTGCCCATCAGTAATGCCTGACAGTGCCTCCTTGTCAGTGCTGCCTTTCAGTGCCACCCATCAGTGCGGCCCATAAGTACCCATCAATGTCACCTATACATGCCCATCAGTGCCACCTATGAGTGCCCATCAGTGCGTCTATCAATGCCACCTATCATTGCCCCTCAGTGCTGCATATTAGTGCCTCGTCATTAGTGCCACTTCATCAGTGCCCATCAGTGAAGGAGAAAACATACTTATTTACAACATTTTATAACAGAAACAGAGAAAAACTGTTTTTCCTAAGTGATCACATGACCTCCATTCTCAGCTGCATAAGGGGCTTGGAGAGGTGAGGAAGGATAAACAGCAGGACACTGATCTTCTCTGTGAGGAGCTGTGAAAAGGGGTGTATCAGCATATGTCTTGGCCATTGGAGGACAGGTAGGTTGTGCTCCCAGCACAGCAAGAAATATGACCACACTGGGAAAGTTGTGCTTCTATGCCTAGCATGATTAGTTTGAAATAGGAAAGCAGGGGGTCTGGTAGGATCAACAGCTATTTCATGCAAATGAAGAAATGCAAAGAGCACAGGCCAGGGTGCTCTTTAACACAAGTAAATGGTACAACAGATCTTGAATATGAAATGTTGGGGTAACAAACTCTTTAAGTCAGGGGTGTCAAACTGGCAGCCCTCCAGCTGTTGCGGAACTACAAGTCCCATCATGCCTCTGCCTATGGGAGTCATGCTTGTAACTGTCAGCCTTGCAATGCCTCATGGGAATTGTAGTTCTGCAATAGCCAGAGGGCCACCGGTTTGAGACCCCTGCTTTAAGGGAACTGTCGGTACACAGATCATTATTTAATTAACAAAGTTGTACAAACTGTGGAAACTGGAATACTTTTTATTCACAAAAATGTCTACTGACAGTCTGTAACATAATAGGGGTTATTTACTAAAGGGGTAGAGTATGTTCACTTTTGCAAGAACATTTTATTTCGAAAGGGAATGTTCACAGCATAGTAAATGTAGTAAATCATCTACCAGAAAAAAGGGCTTTTGCTTGCACATGATTGGATTATTGCGGTCAGAAAATCTTCACCTTATTCACTAAGCTAAGTGAAAATTCCATTTGCAAATTGAACATGCCCTACCCTTTTAGTCAATGAACAAGAATGCATGGGTGGCTTGGTCCCCGCAGCAGCCCTTCCACCGTTTGCCACAACCCGTTGAAAATGCAGAAATCCAGCTCTGGCCATAACAATAACAGTTGACTTTTCATGTCATAATTATTATTTTTAGAAATGAGAATAACTACATACAAATCCATAATACATGTAGGAAAATAAATGCAAGGCTTTGGCATTTTTTTTTTAGACACAGTTTATAAAATTATTATTTATTGTCTCGTTTTTTTTATTTTTATGGAAAGTCATCTAAGCTTCATAATGTAAGATTATACATCTGAGCTTGCTGATGCAGAAATTGACCAGGGAGGGTGGAGAGCGGCCCTGATCCAAGGGGCACATTATTGCTGTGCTGCAGGCTAGATAAGTCTTAAATCTTAATGTAGTGCAGACTTCAAGATGTTTTGTCGTTGTCTCTAAAAGCCCAAAGAGGGATTTGAGCTTCATTGTTTGGTCACAATTTAGACGAAACTCGTGTGGCTTGCTGTGCTGCCTGGACACTGCCGGTGGCAATAAGAGCTGCAGAGTATTAAGTGGTCTGTTCTGTAGGCACTCATAATCTAACAACAATTCATGTTAGGCTGGGAATCATTTTCCCTTTTCTCGGGTGAATTTCCTTCAAGATCTAAAAAGAGTAAAAAAATAAATAAAAAAAATTGTTAACTCTGCACATTCTGTATCTTTGTTATAGAAGTAACTAAAATAATTATAAACATGCATTAATGACACCAACTATGGGCAGCTCAGTTGCAAGCAAATGCATGAATATGAATGATCTCCTTGGGTTGAAGCTCAATTGTGAAGAAGAACTAAGCAGCAATACATTTTCTGACAATTTGCAAAGGATAATAAAATAAATGAAAGATAACAATGTACCAAGTATAACAATAATAAAGAAAACCCCACTTCTATATATATTATATACCAAAATGATGATATAAACAGGCCATTGTGTAATTTATTAAAAATTATTCTACCAGTTCAACTATAATTTTCTACAGCTGCCAAAAAAATTGACATGCTGCTTGTTTGCTGCCATGGCAACAATAAAGAAAACCTGTACCCTTTTTTTTTTGTACAAAATGCCCCAAGAAATCTAATTTCCTGATCATTTGATTGGCTCGTTCCCATAAAGCCCTGATTTAGCATATACAGATCTTTATGCCGATTGCCAAAGCCAATTGACATGGGATTTCATTTCTTCCAGGATAGGAAGCAAATGTGCATCGTTGGGTGAAACTCATAGGTGTGCGCAGCCTAATGCATTAGGGCAGGGGTGCCCAACCAGTGGCCCCGGGGGCCACATGTGGCTGGCGGAGCCCTCTGATTTGACCCGCGACCTCCTGCTCTGGGATGGTAGGTTGGCATAAGCCGATGCTTCATGTATAGCGCCAACTCCTGTCACAGGTGGAGTGATACCAAATTCTCTCTGCCTGGGACAGCAACAGCCGGCGATACCTTAACCACTTCAGTCCCCGCTTATCGTCAATTGACGGCAGCTTAGGGGATCTGAATATCCAAGCTGCCGTCAATTGACGGCATCGTTTTCTACAGCCACTGGGGGGCGCGCGCGCGCCGATGGCACGTCCCCGAGATGCCGATGCGCGTGCCTGGCGGTCGCGATGTCCGCCAGGTACCCGCTGATCGGCAGTTTTAGAGCAGGGACGTGGAGCTCTGTGTGTAAACACAGAGCTCCACGTCCTGTCAGTGAGAGGAGACAGATGCTGTTTCTCTTGTACATAGGGAGACAGCATCGGTCACCTCCCCCAGTCACCCCCCACACAGTTAGAACACACCCATATGAGACTCACACATAACCCCTTCCTACAGCGCCCCCTAGTGTTCACTGCCAGTCACATTTATACAGTAATTAGTGCGTTTTTATAGCACTGATCGCTGTATAAATGTGAATGGTGCCAAAAATGTGTCAAAAGTGTCCGATGTGTCCGTCGCAATATCGCAGTCCTGACAAAATTCGCAGATCGCCGTATTACTAGTAAAAAAAATGTGAAAATGACAATGGTCCCAAAAATGTGTCAAAATTGTCCGATGTGTCTGCCATAATGTCACAGTCACGAAAAAAATCGCTGATCGCCACCATTAGTAGTAAAAAAAAAAAAATATTTATAAAAATGCCATAAAACTATCCCCTATTTTGTAAACGCTATACATTTTGCGCAGACCAACCGTTAAACGCTTAGTGCGATTTTTTTTTTACCAAAAATATGTAATAGAATACGCATCGGCCTAAACTGAGAAAAGAAAATTATATTCATTTTTGGGGGTATTTATTATAGCAAAAAGTAAAAAATATTGATTTATTTTCTAAATTTTCGCTATATTTTTGTTTATAGTGCAAAAAATAAAAACCGCAGAGGTGATCAAATACCACCAAAAGAAAGGTGTATTTGTGGGAAAAAAGGACACCAATTTTGTTTGGGAGCAACGTCGCACGACCGCGCAATTGTCAGTTAAAGCGACGCAGTGCCGAATCGCAAAAACTGGCCAGGTCCTTAACCACTACCTGACGGCCGTACTACTTTGTACGGCCGCAGGGTGGTTCTAATTCTCTAACTGGCCATGTTTTTACGGCCTGCGCTCTGCCAGGCCACTGGGGGTCGCGCGAGCGCTGCCTTCGGCGGCACGCGTGCCCGGCAGCAGCGCGCGCTTGCCCGCCGCATCGCTGAGATGCCGATGCGCGTGCCTGGCAGCCGTGATGTCCGCCAGGCACTCGGGATCGGCGGCTACAGGGACAAGACGTGGATCTCTGTGTGTAAACACAGAGATCCATGTCCTGTCAGGGGAGAGAGGAGACCGATCTGTGTCCCTTGTACATAGGTACATAGATCGGTCACCTCTCCCAGTCACCCCCCTCCACACACAGTTAGAACACAATTCAGGGTACACGTTTTAACCCCTTACTCACCCCCTAGTGTTAACCCCTTCAATGTCAGTCACATTTATACAGTAATTAGTGCATATTTATAGCACTGATCGCAGTATAAATGTGAATGGCACCAAAAATGTGTCAAAAGTTTCCGATGTCTCCGCCATAATGTCGCAGTCACGAAAAAAATGCTGATCGCCGCCATTAGTTGTAAAAAAAAAATAATAATAAAAAATAATAATAATTCTGTCCCCTATTTTGTAAGCGCAATAACTTTTGCGCAAACCAGATGCTTATTGCGATTTTTTTTTTTACCAAAAATATGTAGAAGAATACGTATCGCCTAGACTGAGAAAAAAAAATGTTTTTTTTTTTTTTTTAAATTGGGCTATTTATTAGAGCAACAAGTAAAAAATATAGTTTTTTTTTCAAAATTGTCGCTCTATTTTTGTTTATAGCGCAAAAAATAAAAACCGCAGAGGCGATCAAATACCACCAAAAGAAATCTCTATTTGTGGGGAAAAAAGGACATGTCAAAAGTGTCCGATGTCTCCGCCATAATGTCGCAGTCACGAAAAAAATGGTAATCACCGCCATTAGTAGTAAAAAAAAATAATAATAAAAAATAATAATAATTCTGTCCCCTATTTTGTAAGCGCAATAAATTTTGCACAAACCAGATGCTTATTGCGATTTTTTTTTTTTTTATACCAAAAATATGTAGAAGAATACGTATCGCCTAGACTGAGAAAAAAAATGTTTTTTTTTTTTTTTAAATTGGGCTATTTATTAGAGCAACAAGTAAAAAATATAGTTTTTTTTTCAAAATTGACGCTCTATTTTTGTTTATAGCGCAAAAAATAAAAACCGCAGAGGCGATCAAATACCACCAAAAGAAATCTCTATTTGTGGGGAAAAAAGGACGTCAATTATGTTTGGGAGCCACATCGCACGACCGCACAATTGTCAGTTAAAGTGACGCAGTGCCACAAGCTGAAATTTCACCTGGTCAGGAAGGGGTATATGTGGTTAAAGGGGTTGTAAAGGATTTTTTTTTTTTTTTTGCTGAAATGACATAATAGTTAACTGATTCCTTTTAAAAACGGTTAAAAATAGATAAAAATCAATCATATAATGTACTGTAGGTTATAGTTTCGTTTTTGCATGCTGTTTCCTGCTTCTGGGATGTACAGAGCCACAGAGCCAATACAGGGCAGTGATGGTTTGGAAAACAAAACTTATTGGTGCTGAGGGGTTTTAAACACACAGTAATCACACCTCCTTGATTAGTGACCACAGAGAGAAAGCTCTAAGTACTGTGGTTATAAGGAAACAGACAACCAGGAAGTGTGGAGATCAGAGAAGGATTACAGCAAAAACAAACAATGAGGACATGAAAACAGCATTGCATTAAGGTAAAGGAAGCTATTAAGATAACAAATATTTTTCCTTTACAAACCCTGGTTAACCTAAAAGAGGTTGATGAATCTTTATAAACTATGCAGATTTTCCCCTGATTTTGCATAAAATGTTGGCCCTAACAGATTCACAATTTTCCAGTATAAAATATAAGACCAGTCACACATACGTATAAGACTGCCAGCTCCAATCTGTGCTGTGATATATCTGCTCTTCTCCAACTCCCTTTTCATGGACTGTTCAAAGGCCAGAGCTGCCACCCGAAAAAAGAAATCCTTTACATGTTCACCTGAAGAAAAGAAACAAGTCACACAATTTTTCTCATGGTTACTTTGTTGTTCATTGCACTGGATATGTGTTGTTTTGTCTGTGTAGGATGCATTGGAATTGTATTGATTACTAGCAGTTGATATAGTTACCTGTTTTGGCAGAGACAGACCAATATTCTGCATTCATTTCCTCAGCAAATTTCAAAGCATCTTGCTTTGTCCGCTCATATTCAGCATCTGACTAGAACAAAGCAGAGAAGGAATATAATGCATCTATGTCCAAAAACATACAAGAATAGCCCTAAAACATTTTAGGGTCTATGATACGCCCCTTCCTGTCACCACAAAGCTTCTACTCCACTCCCTGATCATCTCTCGCCTCGACTACTGCAGCCCCCTCCTCATTGGCTTACCTCTAAATAGGTTATCACCATTTCAGTCCATCATGAACGCTATACCCCTCTGCCAATCCCTCCATTGGCTGCCACTTAACCAACAAACTAAATTCAAGATGACAACAATAACTTACAAAGCCATCCACAACCTGGCCCCCAGCTACATCAGTAAACTAGTCTCAAAATACCAACCTCTTGTTCTCTTCACTCCTCATCCCATGCTTGCCTTCAGGACTTTTCCAGAGCCTCTCCCATCCTCTGGAATGCTCTACCCCAATCTGTCTGACTTTCTCCTACTTTGTCAGGCGATCGCTGAAAACTCATCTTTTCAGAGAAGCCTATCTGGCCCCCACCTAACAACTGTCCATTTATCTTCGCCATCAGCACATCCCCCACAGTTATTACCTCTTGTATCTCTTGACCTTCACTCTTAGATTGTAAGCTCTAAGGAGCAGGGCCCTCTGACTCCCACTGTATTAAAGTGTATTGTATTTGTACTGTCCCCGCAACTATTGGCGCTATATAAATACCTGTATAATAATAATAATGACCAGTAACACAATACTGTACATTGGCGTAAAACACACACAGCATAAGCATGTAGGGTAGGACATGTATATTGGCCTGGTTGGTATACAGTGCTCCCAAACTGCCCCAAAGATGCTGCTTGTAGGACTTTTTCTAACGCCGTGCAAGCGTACCGCCCCAGTGTGAAAACACTCAGGCTTTTACACTGGGGTGGCATGGGAGGCAGTTTTCAGGCATTTTACAGGTGCTATTTTTAGCACTAAAATGCCTGAAAAACGCTTTCTGTGTGAAAGGGGGCTAAATCAACCCCACTGTGTTCATTTATACAAGGATTCAGCTGCTGTCTGAACACTGAAGGTCCTAATTTAGGAGATTTGTGGGTGATTGGCCCCGAATGCGCACTCTCTGTGTTCGGGGCCATACACCTGCACTCACAGGCCGGTGTTCATAAAATTGCTGCATTTACTTAGCATAACATAGGCTTCCTACACACAGCTTCAGACACATAACCACAGCATCCATGTGAATGAACCCTTAATTTTGAATTAACACCTCATTCACACACAGAGCTTTATAGATTTAGCAGGAATGTTGTAAGTTACTTTGTATCCGTGTCGGCTATTAATGATTTTAAAGTGTATTTTTAGCAAAAATATTGTTTTAATATTTGGGGGGGGGGGGGGGCTGTCAGGTAGGCTGTATGGGGCCTGTGATTTCTAACAGAAGCCCTGGGAATGGAGGTGGGGTGTATGAATCCAAATAAAAGCAAGCAGGTTGAGGGGAAGAGCAGAGACATAGGGAAGGCACCACAAGGGTCCAGAAGGAGGGGACCTAAAAATAAGGGCAGGGTGACAACTCAGATGTGCAGTCCTCATAGCTATGCAGAGTGTCCAATCTCAATAGGTTAATGTGAAAATTGAGGGACATGTAATTGGCAAGCCCATGGACATTTATTTTTTTCCAAATGTGGGTAAGGAGTCATGGTTTGCTAAAAGGGAATTGTTTGGCATATTTCATGTGAGACTTCAACTACTATGAGGACAGAAGTTTACCTAACCTATCACACACATTATCGCCATAATGAATATGTTTGATAAGCCGTAACTAGATTTTAGTTCCCCCGACACGTTTTCTATCCAATAAGGCCTCATATGGGTCCTTGTGAAAGGGGAAACCAGTCACCATGTATAATAATTGGACACAAATGTGTGTCTAAAATTGTTTAACTATGGGACATTCCCGCTAGATACAGGCAAACATGTCTCCAGAGCAGCAACCACAGAAGTATAAGGGGGAATAATATGCTATGGACGCAAGGATCTGTATGGAGAGGAAAATTCTAATTGCAATTGCCCGATAAAGCGTCAGCTGGAAACCCCTACCTTGACACAGACACAAATAATTGCTGTACTTCATACCTGTATCCAATTCTGTAAACACCTTTAGGCTGGGTCCACACCTAATACCGATGCGGTCCTGTACTTTCTTTTTCACCATTTCAGGTCCGATTTCAGCCTGAATTTTTAGCAGAATTCGGACCTAAAACAGACCAAAAGACGCACAGGGCTCCTGTGCAAATTCACACCGGACCCGCAGCAGAGATATGTGAACCAGCTCCATAGAGAGCCAGTCAAAATCCCCAGCTATTGGGAATTGGATGCGGATTCGCAATGGTGAACCCAGCCTTAAGAAAAAAATTTAAGTAGAAATCACAGTCAGAGACAAAGGTTGATACTAATGTGGGATACGGTTTGGTAGTACCGTACTGTAAACACCGAAAGGCTCTTACAAACAACAGCGCCACCTATTTGCAAAAGAAGTGTACTGCACAAAAATTAGGCCCCAATATGGCCAGAAAGAGCTTTACTATTGCAGTCATCAATGCTCAGTTTTTTTTTTTTTTTTTATTGAGCCGACATAACTCCATTTTGAATGGTCTTAATAAATAAATAGGAATTTTTATTTTATTGCAGTAAATCATACAATGGTTGTATGTGGTATGTATTAAGTTTGCATTGCTATAAAAATGAGAAAGCAAAGGGAAAAATTCTGGAAACTTTGTAAGAATTTGTTTATAATGACCTATTGTTGTGAAAGCCTAAGCTTTGTACCAGGTTCAGGGGATAACAGCTTGTGTGAATAAACACCCGCTGACATCATGCTGACAGATAACACTGAACAGAATTCTGACACTGAAAATGGAGGTCAATAACCTTACAAAATCAAAGGAGAGAAAAGCAGGGACCTTCCGTGACAGTATGGCTGAACAAAATACACAAAAATTAAATGAGTGAACGTGGCGAAGCTCTATGACTAAAGCCTCGTACACAAGGTTGGACTTCCATCGGACAAATCCGTAGATTTTTGTCCGAAGGGCGTTGGCCGTGAACAATTTGAGAGCATGCACAGCCAACATTTGTTGCCCGAAATTCCAACAACAATTGTCCGATGGAGCATACAGACGGTCAGATTATGTCGGACAATTGTTGTCGGAATATCCGATCGTGTGTATGAGCCTTAAGAAATGCATT
The DNA here is from genome assembly GCA_029574335.1 of Rana kukunoris. Classification (NCBI taxonomy): domain Eukaryota; kingdom Metazoa; phylum Chordata; class Amphibia; order Anura; family Ranidae; genus Rana; species Rana kukunoris. Next base: position 226,553,980 of record CM056049.1, read on the forward strand.
CAACTGGCATTATGTACTGGAAAGGAGCTCATATTGTGAGACCATACAGTAGGCAAATGTAAAGCATCATTACAATGCAGAATTCTCACAATTACATGGAATTACCATAAGTAAGGCCTCGTACACACGGCCGAGGAACTCGTCGGAAAAGACACATCGTTTTCCTCGACGAGTTCCTTGTTAGGCCTGTTGAGAAACTTGACAAGCTCTCTTTGCGTACACACTGTCAAGACCAAATCTCCTCATTCTCAAACGCGGTGACTTCTTCACATACAACGGCAGGGGAAGTTCCATTCCACTGGCACAACCCTTGGGGCTGCTTTTGCTAATCTCATGTTACTGCGTGTTCGGTAAAAGTTTGGTAAGAGACATTTTCACTTTTCAGTCTTTTACAGCGTGACAAATGTGCTATTTCCATTACAAACGCTACTTTTACCGAAGGTGCGCAAGTTTCTAAGCATACACACCAACGTGTTTCTCGTCGAAAAGCAGCCCGACGAGGAAATTGAGACTCCCGTCGAGGAAAAAGAGAACTTGCTGTCTTTTTTCCTCATCGAGTTCCTCGACAGTTTTCTCGATGAAAAGCATACACACGACCGTTTTCCTCAGCAAAAAAGCGCTCTCACCAAGTTTCTTGAAGGATTCTGTCGAGGAAATCGGTCGTGTGTACGCGGCCTGAGACTTGCTTCTGTAGCTTCTCCTGGTGAAGATCAGGGATGTCTAGTCATTCTTGTGTATTTGATAGTACAGTAAAACCTTGGATTAGTTCCAGAAACATGCTTGTAATCCAAAGCACTCATCAAAGCAAATTTCACCATAAGAAATATTGGAAACTCAGATTCGTTCCACAACTATTTATTCATAGGTCCTATCGTTTATAGTCCATATAACAAGATTATAGCAATGTGACCAGATTATGTAACACAGTAACCATAAAATGTCCATCCACAAATGGAAGCATCCACAAGGGGATTAGAACCAAACTCCAGAAGGAGCCACAGAGAATAAAAGAGAAGAGAGGCGCCTCTAAGTGTAGCAATATGTTGTACCTTCATTAAATGTAACCATATTGCTAGACTTAGCGGCGCCTCTCTTCTCTTTTATACTCAGTTGTGACATGACGCTACTCTTATATCAAGACATCGCTTGTATATCAAGGCAAAATGTATTAATGTTGCTTGTCTTGCAAAAACGCTCTCAAACCAAGTTACTCTCAAACCAAGGTTTTACTGTAATTGATTCTATAATTTCTGTATATTGTCTACAAACTATTAATGTTAAACATATACATCTATATTCAGAATTTCTTCTTCTGAGTGGCACTTGAAAGCCTGAACATGGATATTTCCCAGTAAACAGCTAATTGTTGCTTAAAGCGGAGTTCCACCCTTAAAATCACTTTTTTTCATTACATGCAGCATACTGGCGTCAGCTTACTTACTTTATATCAAATCATTGATTTCCAGGCGCATCGCGGAATGTCGCCGCTATAAGGCGTCACGCCTTCCGGAAACAGCCGATTAGCATTCGGCTTTTACTCGGCGCCTGCGCACAGACCCAGGAGCTGACTGCGCAGGCGCCGAAAATAGCCGGTCCTAGTTCGGGTTTTTTCGGAGGGCGTGACGCGGCTATATACGGCTATATACGGCGCCTGCGCAGTCAGCTCCTGGGTCTGTGCGCAGGAGCCGAGTAAAAGCCGAATGCCAATCGGCTGTTTCCGGAAGGCGTGACGCCTTATAGCGGCGACATTCCGCGGTGCGCCTGGAAATCAATGATTTGATATAAAGTAAGTACGCGCATTAAAAAAAAAAAAAAAAAAGCATACTGCCGCTGACGCCAGTATGCTGGATGTAATGAAAAAAAGTGATTTTAAGGGTGGAACTCCGCTTTAACTGAGCGGTTTACTTTGAGCGAAAAGGTTTACTTTTAGCGACAAGCCTTTATTGACTAAGATGTAGATCATTAATTAAAAGAAACAGATTTCTACCTAGGTTCTCTGTAAACCTGAGGCAGAAGATGTCTAGAAAGAAGAGGTTTTGCCCCAAAACCATACACAAATATAACTGCACAGTTCTTCCAGTTTGGTAATATGGGCATGTCTATGTTTTCTCTGTGCTGCAACACTAAGTTATTTATTTTACTACACTTAATTCCTCTATGTTATTTATTTTACTACACTTAATTCCTCTATGTTATTTATTTTACTACACTTAATTCCTCTATGTTATTTATTTTACTACACTTAATTCCTCTATGTTATTTATTTTACTACACTTAATTCCTCTATGTTATTTATTTTACTGAACTTAATTCCTCCATGTTATTTATTTTACTACACTTAATTCCTCCATGTTATTTATTGAAACCATAGTTTGGGTGGGGTGTCTTTGTGCTCACTTTTTTTTTTTTTTGGGAGACTGGTGATGTGCAGATTAGTTGGGTGAGATAATAGGTGCCAATGACGCTCTGTTCTGACCACTGTTGGTAATTATATCTATCTTTAGCATATCTAAACCCAAGAGCACAAATGTAATGTACTGCAGATTACCAGTTCATAGATGTGTTGGCTGCATTGATTTTCAGACTTTTTTTATTTTTAACCTGATGATCCTGCCAGTAACACAATTTCTGTTCTAGGATGACTATGCATTGTACCTAAAGGAGCATAGGACAAGACTACAGAAGACCTCCCTCTCTTCTTTTCCCTATAATGTACAGTAGAAGGAGGTGTCCAGTAGTCCTCAGAGGTAGCAAAGGAAATTATTAGCTGACAAATTCTGACAGGATCTCCACATATATTTACATACAATTTAATTACAACAGTCTTTCTTAGTATTCAAAGAACAGCCACAGGAAAGAGTTTTTTCAACTAAATCGGCTCTCATAATCCTAAAAATATAATTGATCCATAGGGCATTGTTTGATTCTCCCAAAACTGGCCTTTTTGTTAGGGCCAGTTCACATTAGAACATGGTGCGGGAAAACTCACATTCTGTACATGTTTTCCGCACCACATTCAAACCGCACTGTGCTTGCCATCTGCACTGGGTGCCAGTGTTAATTTACCCACTTGCTGACTGCGCCAAAGCTGAATGACGGCTACAGCGCGGCCGACTAGTTCTGAAGGGCGTACAGTGTCCTCGCGTGAACAAGCTTCTTGTGCACCCTCTGGTAGTGTCCATGAATGGGGTTTTTTTGGGGCACAGCGCGTCACGGATCGGGGGAAAGGGCCAATCCCAGCGGCCCTTTACCACATGATCGCTCTGTCCAATGACAGAGCGATCACCGTCAGAAAACCAGCGCTATGTCCAGTTCTCTCCTCACACTGATCGTGTAAGGAGAGAAAAGAGACACTGTGGCGTGAGGCTTTTTTTCTTATTCCAAGTTCCACATCAGTGCCCAGCAGTGCTGTACAGTGCCCCATCAGTGCTCTACAGTGCAACAGCAGTGCCACATCTGTGCCCTATCTGTGCCCCATTAGCGCACATCAGTGCCCAGCAGTGCCTCATCAGTGCACATCAGTGCCCATTAGTGCTCTACAGTGCCTCATCAGTGCACATCTGTGCCCCAGCATCAGTGCCCAGCACTGCTCTACAGTGCCTTATGAGTGCACATCTGTGCTCTACAGTGACCATCAGTGCCACATTGCAGTGCCACATCACCCATCAGTGCCCCTACAGTGCCTATCAGTGAGTGCTCATCGTGCCACCCTATCAGTGGACAATTTTGTGAGAAAAAAAAATATTCATTTTGCAAAGAAAAGGGGTCATTGGGTGTGTGTGTGCTCCCTGTGTTCTTCTTACTCCCCCCGTGTTCTTTTTACTCCCCCCAGGGGCCCCCCTCCCTACCGGGTCCGTACCGTGCTGCAAGAGATTCAGTTTCCAGTTCCCGGCCGGACTGAAACAAAGTGAGCACTCAATGTGCAGTTCCTATCAGTCCGGCCGGGAACAGAAACTGAACCTCCTGCACCGGGCGGTACCTGGCCGGAGTCCGGACTGACACCCTGATCAGTGTCCATCAATGCAGCCTCACCAGTGTCCATCAATGCAGCCTCACCAGTGTCCATCAATGCAGCCTGTTCAGTGCCCCTCAGTGCCACCTATCAGTGCTGCCTATCAGTGCCACCGCATGAGTGCCTCTCAATGCCACCTATCAGTGCCACTGCCTGTCAGTGCCCATCAGTGCTGCCTATCAGTGCCACTGCATGAGTGCCTCTCAGTGCTGCATGTCTGTGTAACCAAATGAGTGCCCGTCAGTGACACATGAGTGCCTATCAGTGCCGCCTGTCAGTGCCACATGAGTGCCCATTAGTGCCACCTGTCAAAGCCACATAAGTGCCCATCAGTGCCGCCTTTCAGTGCCACCACATGAGTGCCCATCAGTGCTACCTATCAATGCCATTGCATGAGTACCTCTCAGTGCCGCATGTCAGTGCCACCACATGAGTGCCTCTCAGTGCCACTGCCTGTCAGTGCAACATGAGTGCCCATCAGTGCCACATGAGTGCTTGTTAGGGTCTCAAGAAATTAGACAGGCTGTCAGTACATCAGGTGTAATCAATTTTCAATGATTGGCACCAAAGCTTGTAGACCCTATAACTTTCACACAGACCAAATAATATACACTAATTTGTATTTTTACCAAAGATATGTAGCAGTATAACTTTTGGCCAAAATTTATGAAGAAAAATTACTAATGTGCAACATTTTATAACCGAAAGGAAGTAAAATGCATTTTTTTAACAACATTTTCTGTCTTTTTTTATTGACAGCACAAAAAAAACCTAGTGGTGGTTGAATACTACCAAAAGAAATCTTTATTTGTGTGATAAAAAGGGCAAAAAATTCATATGGGTACATTGTTGCATGAGTAATTGTCATTCAAGTACTGAAAGCTGAAAATTTGTTTGGAAGGGGGTATAAGTGCCCAGTGGGCAAGTGGTTAATGACATCCCAAATATAGGTCGCAAACACAGTGTGTTTGACTGCACCAGATCGCATGGTACAGTAGTGCCATGCATTCCGGTTTCTGTACATTTTTTAAAGTAGTGCATGCATTGCTTTTGCAGTGATCCGGTGTGATTTGCGCCTATACTATTAAATGATCTAAAATTGCACTGCACCGGGATCGCATGTGAATCGCACAGAAATCGGTCGGGGCGGTTGTATGGTAATGAGTGTCTGAGTGTGAGTGTGTTTGGCTGGTTCGTTCTGAGTCTGGAGTGATTTGTTATTGGTTCAGATGATTATAAGGTGGGGATCCCTAGGGATCCACGGCAACTACTCTGGGTCACTCGTTGTTATGGTCCCTCCGTTGAGGGCCTGGGGAAATACTCTGTATAATACGATGACTTCTGCCATGTAAGTTGATGTCTCTGTGGTACTTTTAATGTGAATTGTTACCGATTTTGTGCCTTTGCTCAATATACCTCTGTATGTGCAGAAAACCAAATAAACAAAGTTTTCAAAAAAAAAAAAATTATATACGTATATTTGCCTGGCTTAACTGTGTATATTCCCTCTTGCTGATAATTTTATGTACCTGTATGGTATGTAGGAATGTTTGTATAACAACACACCCCCTATTATGTTTGTTGTTGGCCAAGCCAGGAATCCTGTTTTAACCCTCAGGCAATACTAAATGACCAGGTGTCCATCTAATTGTCTATTGATAGCAAAACCCGTTTGCTCCATATTTTTGTAACCAAAAATACCCCCTCCCTTGTTTTCTACTCATAAATACTGTATGCCACCTCAGTAAAATCAGACACCTTATGAATGCACAACCTGCCTCTCGTGTCTCATTAATTCTGTGTCTCCAGATATCTAAAAGGGCCCTGTTGGTAGACCTATAAGAAGGATGAATTGCTAGAGAGTTTTTTTTCTTGGGAGAGTGCATGTGATCAGCACAGGCCAATCAGCACTGTCCAGACAGAGGGTCAGGGGACCTGCATCCTGACAGGACAGCCAGTGCAGTATGAAAACTCCTCCAACAAGCTTTAATCAGGCAATGATAGAAGTCACAAGACTGCTATATACTGCTGATGAGAAAAGGTTGTTTGGCAGTTTATATTTACTAAATTGGTTGCATTTCTATATTCTGTGTAAGGTGGGAGACCAGATATCGTGAATGCAAGGTCCTGGGTTTAGTAACACTTTAAGTTGCTTCTTTCCCGTCACCAAGAACAGGAAATTATAGGAAATCTGTCCAAAAGAAGCACAAACAGCAATAAAGCAACTTTGTTTGTAGAGTGATGAAGGGTAGAAACCTAAGCTTTTCTACCTTTCTAAAGCCTCAGGCCACGTACACACGTACGAGAACCTCGTCGGGCTAAACCCATCGTTCCGCCTGACGAGGTTCTCGGCCGGCCGTTGTGTTCGTCGACCAGGCTGTCGAAAAAGGCGTCGAGCCATTAGTCCTGATGGCCCGTCGAGGAAATAGAGAACCTGCTCTCTATTTTGGCTCGACGCCTCGCTCGTCAGTTTGCTCGGCGAAAACGTACACACGATGAAGCTTCTCGGCAGAATATGGATCCCAGCGAGCTTCTCGCTGGATTCTGCCGAGAAGCTCGGTCGTGTGTACGGGGCCTCATACACATGACCGGTTTTCCTGCCAGGAAAACTGCGGGGAGAGTTTTTGGCCGAAAAAAAACGTCCGTGTGGATACTTCCTCACAGTTTTCTGGACAGGAAAACAGCCGGGAATCCCGGAGGGAAAATAGAGAACCTGCTTTCTATTTTCCCTCCAGGATTCCAGGCAGTTGTTTTTCCACCAGATTTACTAATAATATCCTATGGGAAACACTGTGAGGCTGTGCCGATGGAGCATACACATGGCCGAGATTCCCAGCCAAAGCTCTCATGGCAGTTTTCCTGTCGGGTTTTCGGCTTTCCCCTTGGTTTTCCCGGCTGACTTTTTACCGCCGAGAAAACCAAGCATATGTACAGGGCTTAAGCCTTTCAGTGTTACATAAAAAAAAAAATAATAATATATATTTGCTTTAAACTGACTTCATCTGCATGTTGAAGTTCATCTCATTGATCTGTAGATGCACTCTGTTCTCAGGTTAAAATGTATTTAGAACTATACTGGATTTCTGGCAAAATCAACACGTTTTTTTTTTTTATCTGTACTTACTTCGTTTTTTTTTTCTTATTAAATTATACATATTTGTGAGGAAATGTGCACTTATTACAGGCATGCCATGCATGTGTGTTTTTTTTTGTAGTTTTATTTTGCCTTGACATACACTTTTTCTCCCAGCACCTCCTGTGTGCCAAGGTGGAACAGGGTGCCACTGGTGCAGGAAGCGAGAAGAGGAGACACAATCAGCAATAAAAGCCTGATAGGGTGGAAGCCTTCCACATCCTAAAACTAGAACAGCAGTTTTGGCTATAATAAGGCTTTATTTAACACTGTATAGAGTACATTTGTAGGAAATCCTGGCCATGCCTCCTTCTTTGTATTACCCTCCCAAATAAATAGGATTAAATCTCTACAAAAGTAAGAAGACTCTGTTTGAATGATGGTACATCAGCAGTACTTCTAATGTTTGTGTACAATGAGCTCACAAAACTACATTTCAGGTTGCTCTTTGTGTTCTATCTGACATGTACAATGCATTTATCAATTCCATTACAAAGGTGCTATTGTGTGAGCAAATCTCAGCATATTTACAATGCCAACAACATGCAACACTTGAATTCCAAACATTTACACGATGCTGAAATGAGCTAAACTATCGACCTTTTTACTCACCAGCGTGTCTTTTTTAGCCCCAACAAGGTATACGGAGCATGAATCGGGTTCATTTTCTCTTAGAGCATCCTGCAGCCAGTGCCTGAAATCGGTAAGAGCATTGCTTCAATACTTACAGCAAACCTAATTATAAAATACTTATTTAATCCAGTCAGCACGAAGCTACACCTGTGGGTAACGGCATATCAGATATATTTTTTATTTACGCATCTTGGGTACTTGGCATGCTCATGAGCTCTGATAAGCAGAAACTCTGTCGAATGGGTCCCACTTATTCTGGCTTCCTAAGCCTCACTATTGGCCAACTACTGTCATGCCTCTGAGGCCACGTACACACGATCAGACATGTCCGATGAAACATGTCCGACGGACCGTTTTCATCGGACCAGGCTGAAGTGGTCTGTTGGTCTGATGTGCCTACACACCATCGGACCAAAATCCCCTCGGACCAGAACGCGGTGACGTAGAACACAACAACGTGATGAAAAAACAAAGTTCAATGCTTCCAAGCATGCGTCGACTTGATTCTGAGCATGCGCGGGATTTTGGTCCGATGATTTTGTGTACTAACCATCGAACCTGTCCGACGGACAGGTTTCTAAGCATGTTTTGAAACATTTGTCCGCTGGAAAACGGTCCGATAGGCCGTACACACGATCGAACATGTCTGCGGACCAGTTTCAGCGGACATGTTCGATCGTGTGTACGCGGCCTTAGGCCTCGTACACACAACCGCTTTCCTCAACAGAATCCATCAAGAAACTTGGTGGCATAGCGTTCTTGCCAAGGAAAACAGTTGTGTGTATGTTTTTTTCGTTGAGAAAACTGTCGTGGAACTCAACGAGAAAAAAAGGGAAAAAGTTCTCTTTTTCCTCGTCGGGAGTCTCAATTTCTTTGTCGTGTTTCTCTTCGGGCTGTTTTACGACGAGAAACACGTTTGTGTGTATGCTTAGAAAGCCGCGCATGCTCAGAATAAAGTAGGAGATGGGAGCGCGCCTTCGGTAAAAGTAGCGTTCGTAATGGACATAGCACATTTTTCACGCTTTAACAGACTGAAAAGTGCGAATCGTCTCTTACCAAACTTTTACTTAACACGCAGTAACATGAGATTAGCAAAAACAGCCCCAAGGGTTGTGCCAGTGGAATCGAAGTTTCCCTTTATAGTGCCGTCGTACGTGTTGTACGTCACTGCGTTTGAGAACGACGAGATTTGGTATTGACAGTGTGTATGCAAAGAAAGCTTGACCAGATTCTCGACAAGCCTGACAAGGAACTCGTTGAGGAAAACTATGTTTCAGTTACAACAAGTTCCTCGGTCGTGTGTATGAGGCTGTACACACGACCATTTTTCTCAGCAGGAAAAAAAAAAAACATTTTTCCCGACGTGATTCCTCTGCAGCCTGACTTGCATACACACGTTCATGCAAAAAAAAGTTTGACCAAAGCGCGGTGATGTACAACACGTACGACGATAGGCATATACACGACCGTTTTTCGTGATGAGAAAAAGACTGACAAGAAACACGACGAGAAAAAAGAGAGCTGGTTTCAATTTTTTTTTTGCGGGCAGTTTTTTTGTTGAGAAAACTGCTAGGGAGCATACACACAACCGGTTTTCAGAACCAATATAAAAAATAGCAGTGTTCTCATCGTGAAAACCGGTCGTGTGTACAAGGCATAAGGTTTAGGACAGGGGTCTCCAAACTTTCTAAACAAAGCGCCAATTTACTGTTCTTTAGACTTTAGGGGGGTGGACTGTAGGAGGAACCATTGTTGGTGTCAGTGGAAGGAATTGTGCCTCATGATTGGTGTCTGTGGCAGGAATAGTGCTCCAAAGAAAAAGAAAAGAAGGAGGGCGCACCGACCTTGTGCGTTACCAATATAAGTTTTATTAAAAATAGAATAAAAGCAATGATCTACTCGCAAACGAGTTTAAGTAAAGGCTTTTTTGACAGTCAAGCTGGATCTCTTGGCACCTGTAAACAGGACTCGATGACAAGAGGGTCGGACGGTACCCCAAAACGGCTGAATGGTTGCCAACTTTCAGTAAATTTACAAACAGTTTGTAAAATCCATAAGTGTTGCATCTGGTAATGAATGTCAGTTACAGACATGCAGCCTACATGTCCGTAATGGACAATCAAGGACAGATGCAAAAAGTACAGATTTTACAAACTGTTTGTAAATTTACTGACAGTTGGCAACCCTGGGCGCACCCCTTTCTTCAGAGCCTAGGCGGTCCAAAAGGGGTGCATCCCGCATCAGATGTTCAGGCGTTTTGGGGTACCGTCCGACCCTTTTGTCATCGAGTCCTTTTTACATGTGCCAAGAGATCCTGCTTCACTGTCAGAAAAGCTTTTACCTAAACTTGTTTGTGAGTAGATCATTGCTTTTATTCTATTTTTAATAAAACTTATATTGGTAACGCACAAGGTCGGTGCACCCTCCTTCTTTTTCTTTGGAGCACTATTCCTGCCACAGACACCAATCATGAGGCACAATTCCTTCCACTGACACCAACAATGGTTCCTCCTAGGACCATTGCTTTTATTACATTTTTTATAAAACTTTTATATTGGTAATGCACAAGGTCGGTGCGCCCTCCTTCTTTTATTTTTATCTATATCAGGGATATGCAATTAGCGGACCTCCAGCTGTTGCAAAACTACAAATCCCATCATGCCTCTGCCTCTGGTGTCATACTTGTGGCTTTTAGAGTCTTGCTATGCCCCATTGGACTTGTAGTGCTGCAACAGCTGGAGGTCCGCTAATTGCATATCCCTGATCTACTGTATATGAATACCCATTTGTTCTGAGGAGGGCTGCAAGACTCTAGACTTTGCCTTGAACCAAAGACTGGATTACACCACCCATGTCGAGTGAAACACTGGAGCGCAGGAGATTTTTTATTCTGTTGTCCAGGAATAGAGCTCCATCATTGGTGTCTGTGGCAGGAATAGTGCTCCATCATTGGTGTCAGTAGGAGAAATAGTGCCACATCATTGGTGTTAGTTGGAAGAATAGTACCCTATTATTGGTATCAGTGGGTGGAAGGGTGCCCATCATTGGTATCAGTGGGAGGGCTAGTCCTTGTTGATATCAGTGGAAAGAATTATGCTCCCATTAATGGCGTTAGTAGGAGAAATACTACCCCAAGGGCCGGATAAAGTCAAGCAGTTGGAGACCACTGGTTTATCAGGTTAGAAAGGGTTATGAATAATATTTCCACCAATCAAACCAAAAAGGATGTGAACATTGAGGTTAACGAGTACACACAGCACTGGCATTAAAAACTGTGACAGGTAAGATCCTGGAGGTGAAAATGTGTCACTTTAAAGGAAAGGTGTGCATGCACGGGATTTCATTGCTGACCCTTCCTCTAAGTCAGCCATTCTCAACCAGGGTTCCGTGGAACCCTAGGGTTCCTCCAGAGGTGGCTAGGGGTTCCTTGAGCTGTGGCTGATTTACCTTCTGTTTGATGGTGCCTACATAGTTCAGAGCCAATTCCACTTGGAGGAGCCAGTGGTATTACACCAATGATTTTCATAGTTCTCTGTAAAGGGGGTATTCTTACCACTACTGTAAAAAAGGGCATTCTTCTCACTGACCACCAAAGTAAGGGGCATTGTTCCCACTGACCCCCAATGAATGGGTTTTATCAGGGGTTCCCCAAGACCTGAAAATTATTTTTAGGGTTCCCCAGCAGTAAAAATGTTGAGAAAGGCTGCTCTAAGTCATTAACATGAAAAGAGAATGCCACCAGTTAAGTTAGAAGTTCTGATATGCACTCTTGTTAACACTCACTGTTAGTTTATTGGAGCTACTGAGTCAGCCTAACATTTTCAGAAAATAAGTCCACCTGTGACAACTAAAACATTTCACTTAGCATACATTTCCTTTAAAAAAAAAGATATCACATAGCAAGATATTGTATGTTTCGCAATCTCTTGGGGCTGCCCACATACCAGGTACCTACCTAGTGTGCTCAAGGGTTTGAATGTCACCCAGATCAAAAGCAGTAATAATCACTAAAAGAAAAAAAAAAAAACTTTACAACATGAATTTATTGATGCAAACCAGATTCATTGTAGAACATCTGGATGATGGGACACAAAGAAACAACTCATTGTAATTCGGATGATTCTGCATTTACTCTGTAATCTAACCTTGTGCTCCTCTGTAATATGCCGATGCAATGCACTTGAACTTCTCTTGTCCAGCTGTGTCCCAGCTTAAGAAAAAAAAAGGACAATAATAATTATTACAGTGTTACGGAGAAAATGTGTTATTAACTTCTTACCAGCGCCAATGCCTATTGGACCTTTAAGAGGTTTATGACATGGGGCATGAATTAAGATCACTTGACCGCCCTATTGGCGGTCACGGCGATCACGTGGTCCGAAAACTCCCGATTGCAACGAGCGATCGCAGCTTTCGGTTAGGTGAGGCCAGCTCCCAGCGTGTAGCATGTGCGCTCTCGGCACGGGTGCATAGTCAACAATTCGCGCAAATATGTGGCCCTTTGGCACTAAGGACCAGGCGCCGCGAGTGCAAAGGGGTTAATAGGGAAATGAGAAAAATACATATTTTGGCAGTGAAAGCCTTGAATTTAAACCCCATCATTAAAGGTGCATTAAGGTAAAAAAAAAATCCATATCAGTCGAACCCCCCCCCCCCCCCCCCAGCCTGATTTTGATTCGACGCTGTACCCATTTCAGCAGCACTGCTCGTCTCTCCCCTCTTCTCACAGGAGGCTCAGTAGCAGCAGGGGCCATTGTCTGTACAAATCACAAGGTGAGAGGCGCCAGCAGGGGCGGATCTGTGGCAGACATTTGTGAAAACTGCCAAAAACTGCACAGGATTCAGAATTTACATGACTGTTATCTATGAGCCAGCATCTCAGTGCAGGAAATTGATGCCTGAACAAAGATACTGACATGTCTCTGGATAGAAAAGCAGTTGGATCATTGTCAGAGAAAGAAAACCCGAGCTCCCAAAGAGATACAGGTCCTTAAAAAAGTATTCATACCCCTTGAAACTTTCCACATTTTGTCATGTTACACCCAACCAAAACCATAAATGTATTTTATTGGGATTTTATGTGATAGGCCAACACAAAGTAGAACGTAATTGTGAACTGGAAGGAAAATGATAAATGGTTTTCAATTTATTTTTAGAAATAAATATGTTTAAAGTGTGGCGTGCATTTGTATTCAATCCCCTTTAGCCCTGGTTCACACTGGTGCGTTTTGACATGCGATTTGGAATGTCAAATCGCATGTCAAAACGGCGGATTTTGCCGCAAATTGCCGGCAATGGCACTGTCCTAATCGGCGCAACGCTGCATCTGCGGCGCTGCACCGATTTTAAAAAGTAGTCTCTGCACTACTTTTTGCGATTTCAGCCCGCGATTTACATTGACATCTGTGCAGAAACCTGCACAGATGTCTCTTAAATCGCGGCTGAAATCGGGACTGCCAGCGGGAGTGAAATCGTGCGAGTTCAGCTGAACTCGCACGGCTTCACTCCCGCAGCCCAGTGTGAACCAGGGCTTACTCTGATACCCCTAACTAAAAGCTAGTGGAACCAATTGGCTTCAGAAGTCACCTGATTAGTAAATAGAGTCCACCTGTGTGTAAATTTAATCTCAGTACAAATACAGCTGTTCTGTGAAACCCTCAGAGGTTTGTTAAAGAACCTTAGTTAACAAACAGCATCATGAAGGCCAAGGAACACACCAGACAGAGGTCAGGGATAAAGTTGTGACGAAGTTTAAAACAGGTTTAGGTTATAAAAAATCTCACAAAGCACTGTTCAATCCATCATCCAAAAATGGAAAGAGTATGGCACAACTGCAAACCCACCAGGACATGGCCGTCCACCTAAACTGACAGGCCGGGCAAAGAGAGCATTCATCAGAGAAGCAGCCGAGAGGCCCATGATAACTCTGTAGAAGCTGCAGAGATCCACAGCTCAGGTGGGAGAATCTGTCCACATAATAACTATTAGACGTGCATGCCACAAATCTGGCCTTTATTGAAGAGTGCCAAGAAGAAAGCCATTGTTGAAAGCCATAAGAAGTCCTATTTGCAGTTTGTGAGGGACACAGCAAACATGTGGAAGAAGGTGCTCTGGTCAGATGAGACCAAACGGAACTTTTTGGCCTAAAAGCAAAACGCTGTGTGGCAGAAAACTAACACTGCACATCACCCTGAACACACCATCCCCACTGTGAAACATGGTGGTGGCAGCATCATGTTGTGGGGATGCTATTCTTCAGCAGGGACGAGGAAGTTGGTCAGAGTTCATGGGAAGATGGATGGAGCCAAATACAGGGCAATCTTAGAAGAAAATCTGTTAGGCCGCGTACACACGACCAAATCTGTCTGCTGGAAACGGTCTGCTAGACCGTCCCAGCAGACAGATTTGATCGTGTGTACGGGCGAGCCGACGGATTTGGCCAGCCGACAGATTTGAAAGCATGCTTACCAATCTGTCGGCTGGGAACCCGTCCGCCCGACATGTCTGCTGGTTAGTACGCTAACCAGCAGACATGTATTCTCGCACACGCGCCGAATGATTTCGACGCATGCGCGGAAGTGTTTTACTTCCTGGTGCGCTGTCTGCTGGCGGGGATTTTAGTTTGCTCGTGTGTACACGCGAGCAAACCAAAATCCAAGCAGACAGATTTGTTCAAATCGGTCGGTCCGACCGATTTGAACAAATAGATTGCCTCGTGTGTACGAGGCCTTAGAGGCTGCAAAAGACTTGAGACTGGGACGTGGGTTCACCTTTCCAGCAGGACAGCAACCCTGAACATACAGCCAGAGCTACAATGGAATGGTTTAGATCAAAGCATAGTCATGTGTTAGAATGGCCCAGTCAATGTCCAGACTTAAATCCAATTGAGAATCTGTGGCAAGACTTGAAATTGCTGGTTCACAGACGCTCTCCATCCAATCTGACAGATTTGAGATATTTTGCAAAGAAGAATGGGTAACAATGTCACTCTCTAGATGTGCAAAGCTGGTAGAGACATCCCCAAAAAGACTTGCAGCTGTAATTGCAGCGAAAGGGGGTTCTACAAAGTATTGGCTCCGGGGGGTTAAATACAAATGCACGCCACACTTTTTACATATTTATTTGGGGAAAAAAATTGAAAACAATTTGTAATTTTCCTTCTACTTCACAATTATGTGTTGGTCTATCACATAAAATACCAATAGAATACACTTACGTTTTTGGTTGTAACATGACAAAATGTGGAAAATTTCAAGGGGTATGAATACTTTTTCAAGGCACTGTAAAAATACCTGCAAGTATATACTTGTATACTTACAGGGTACTTAACATGTTTGAACTTAACATGAATACCATCACTATATCTTATTACTTAACATAAATATCTGATTCTAGGATCACTTGTGCCTAATAATATATGGATGCTGAAGAGGTGTCTTAAGGTGAAAGGTTCATCTGTTCTTTAAATAAGGCCTATAGATTGATAATGAACAGTTAGAAACTACTATAATGTATAACTGTTTAATCCAAGCCATGCCTTCTACTGATTACAGTATTTATAGGATATGCTGTGCACAGAGCTTTGTCATTTTAAAAGCTGACTTACATCTGAAGGTTAAATGGTACGCCCAAGATTTCAAACCGCTCAATTTCAAAATCAACGCCAATTGTTGCTTTGTAATCACGGTCAAAGACATTCTTGCAAAACCTGCAGTAAAGAAGAACACTCCAAATTATTGTCCCGTGGATACAAATAATTTAAAGAACCTATCCAAAGAATGTCACTTTGTCACACTGAAACAAAAAAAAAAATACACACTTTATGATTAGCTACAAATGTATCAAAGCAAAGCATATAGTTAAAATGTAACATTAAAGGGGTTGTAAAGGAAAAAAATGTTTTCCCTAAATAGCTTCCTTTACTTTAGTGCAGTCCTCCTTCACTTACCTAATCCTTTGATTTTGCTTTTAAATGTCCTTATTTCTTCTGAGAAATCCTCACTTCCTGTTCTTCTGTCTGTAACTCCACACAGTAATGCAAGGCTTTCTCCCCGGTGTGCAGAAATCCTCTTGAGGGGGAAGGGGGCAAGCAGGAGTGTCAGGAGGCCCACTAACACACAGCTCCTTTCTCTATCTGCAAAGTAGAGAGTGTCCTGACTTGCCAGCTCGCCCCCTCCCCCCTCAAAAGGCTTTCTCTACACCAGGGAGAAAGCCTTGCATTACTGTGTGGAGTTACAGACAGAAGAACAGGAAGTGAGGATTTCTCAGAAGAAATAAGGAAATTTAAAAGCAAAATGGAAGGATGAGGTAAGTGAAGGAGGACTGCACTAAGGTAAAGGAAGCTATTTAGGGGGGGGGGGGGGGAATCCTTTACAACCCCTTTAAGTATAAAGAAAACAAATCAATGCACAGTATCCTAAACCAAGCAATCCAAATGGATTATTCACTGATTTTACAAGAATGTACTAAAATCTCATTGGATTCAATGGGTTACTGAATGTTAATACCGCCATCGCTCTGTATATTGCCTGTTTAAAGCTAAACTCTGGGCACAAAAACTCATTTAAATACCGTAGGTTCCTGAATAGCAACTAACAATATAAATCCAATTTGTGGGCAGCAAATGTGTTTGCATACCCAGATATTGCCATATACAAACAGCAGTTACATCATGACAGCCTTTGCAGAGATCAATGCTAACCCACTACAAGCAAGTTTAGGATAGAGTGATTACAACTCCTGTCAGTTTTTATTGCTATTGTCCTATTTACCATTATCATTAAATATAAAAGTAAAGGAAAATCCCAAATGTTGGGTTTTCCCCAGAAAAGTATTAGAGGGGACATTTTCTAATGAGGACACTAAACCTGGGAATCCCCAGGGTATTCCCTTAATTTGCAGGGATTTCATGTCACTTCCTGTTTGGCTATGGGGCAGGAAGTAAAGGTAAATCCCCCCAATAGGACAAAGATGACAAAAATAAACCTTACAGGGGTTATAACCCTCCAGTACTCTATCCAAAATGAAAAAAATAAGTTTTGCCTATAGTTCTACTTATACTTATAAGGTTCACTAGCAATTTTTATTTTGTTGGTATCACTTTAAAAATCACAAATATCCCAATTAAATAATCAACTAACCTTAAAGCGGAGCTCCAGCCGCAATTTTTTTTTTTTTTTTAAAGTCAGCAGCTACTAACAGTGTAGCTGCTGACTTTAAATAAGGACACTTACCTTGTCCTACTTGCCCGCGCTGATGGGCCCCCCGATGCCGGTCCCACGATCGCTCCGGGTCCCGCGCCGCCATTCACACTATGGGCTTCACTGCCCATTTCCTACTGCGCCTGCGTGAGTCTCACGCTGGCTTGTGAATGGGCGCGCTGCTCTCTGAGAACACACACAGTTCCCAGAAAGCAGCGCGCCCATTCACAAGGGGAAGGAGAAGAAGAAATCGGACCGCGGTGCAGGTGAGGCAGACTTCCGCATAGCAACAGGTATTTCGGGTGAGTATTTATTTTATTTTTTTTCAGGTTTTTTTTATTTTATTTTTTTAAACAACATGGGAAAATGTTGTTTTCCTGGGTGGAGCTCCGCTTTAAATATGGATATTTGATTTCTCAAAATATAGAAAACTATTTTTAGTTCAAAGCTGGTCCACAAACTTAACAACCCAGTGGTTAGTTACTCTACTTAAATATTATCCCAAAACATAGACAAGAAATCTCCCCTCCACCTTCTAAACGCAGCCAGTTTCCTGAATTGATTCAGGTTAATATTCTGGTTGACCATCTACACCAAAAATTGGAAGATAATGTATATCCCAAATGATGTTGTTCTTGATATGCAGTATGCACCAAATGATACAGATTAAAAAAAAAAAAAACACAAGTAAATTGCAGCTTACCTGTTAATCAGGCTGGTTTTCCCAACATATAGGTCTCCCACCATTACAACTTTAGCCATTTTCAACCTGTAAAATACCACAATTAACAAAACTCCTAGTAGTTACTGTACACTACCCTAAGAATCATAGCAATCAAATAAAACAGGGGTGTCCAACCTGCAGCCCACGGGCCGCATGTGGCCCAAGACAGCTATGAATGCAGCCCAACAAAAAATCGTAAACTTAATTTTTTTTGTAAAAATGTATTTATTTTACACGCATGTGTTTAGCGAACACCGAAAATGAGTCTCTTCATTGGACTTTTATAAGTTTTATCTTTCTAAAAAAAATATCCCACTCTTCACAAACACGCCATATTCATTTTATCAGTTTTCGGCAGCACCTATATTTGTGGGCAACTGTTTTCAAGGATGAAGCACACATATATATACATACTGTATATATACACACAAAAACACCATATATTCACTTTAATTTATGTAAGTGCAAGACATTTAGAAAAACATAAGACGAAGCATCATTTTATATGCTCTGCATATTTGCCAGTCATGTGACATTTACTACTTTTCCTGCACTTTAATCACTTGCCTACTGTGCACCTACACCCCCTTCCTGCCCAAATGAAATTTTAGCTTCTGGCACTGCAGCGCTTTAACTGACAATTGCGCGGTAGTGCGACGTGGTTTACCAAACAAAATTGATGTCCTTTTTCCCCCCACAAATAGAGCTTTCTTTTGGTGGTATTTGATCGCCTTGTGTTCCCAGTAACGCGACGGGGGCGCGCGCGCCCCCCTAGCGGCTTTAAATGACAGGACGTCATATGACATCCTGTCAGAACAATAGGGTATTCCGCCCACCGTCATTTGACGGCGTGCGGTACCCTAGTGGTTAAAGGACTAGTATAGCAAGTATAGTGTAGGTCAATAAGCCTTCTGTAGATTTTTGATTTCCTGATTAGCAAAAATCCTCATCTTTTCAATTACACTTGAATCATAAGAAACAATGTCAGAATAAACCTGTGGCATCTACAATCAATGACTGCAAATTCAGACTTAAAGTATAACTATAGGCAAACTTGTTTCTCTAATTTTGGATGGAATAGGTGAGGGTTATAACCTGGAAGACCCAGCAAGGGTCTTGTGAACACTGGAGGTTCTAGAAGTTCTGGAAATCCTGGAAGACCTGGCAGGGATCCTGTGAGTACTGGAGGTCCTATGAGTTCTGAAATCCTTGAAGACCCAGCAAGGATCTTGAGAATACTGGAGGTTCTAGAAGTTCTGGAATCCTGAAAGACCCAGCATGTGTCTTATGAGCACTGGTGGTTCTAGATGTTCTGGAAATCCTGACAGACCTGGCAGGGACCCTGTGAGTACTAGAGGTTATAGGAGTTCTGGAATTCTAGAAGACCCAGCAAGGATCTTGTGAGTACTGGAGGTTCTAGAAGTTTTGGAAGACCTGGCAGGGATACTGTGAGTACTGGAGATCCTAAGAGTTCTGGAGTCTTGGAAGACCCAGTAAGGATCTTGTGAGTACTAGAGGACCCAGCAATGGTCTTGTGAGCAAGGGAGGTCCTAGAAGTTCTGAAGATCCTGTAAGACCTGGCAGGGATCCTGTGAGTACTGAAGGTCCTAGGAGTTCTGGAATCTTAGAAGAACCAACAATGATCTTGTGAGTACTGGAGGTTCTAGAAGTTCTGGAAACCCTGGAAGACCTGACAGGGACCCTGTGAGTACTGGGTGTCCTGTGAGTTCTGGAAATCCGAAAATATCTGTGAGGGATCCCGTGAGTACTGGAAGGCCTGGGTGTGCTGTAAATTCTGGAAGACCTGACAGGGATCCTTTGGGGGCAGTGGGGCACCTCATGGTCATGGTCATGGATCAAGACCTTTAATTTAAACTGGGAAACATATTTATTTATCACTGATCTAATCAATAAATTATGAACATCTTAACCAAGAAACTCAATATGTAAACATTATGTCAAGTAAATGATTGGTATGGGTGTAAATACCTCAAAAACTGAGACTCATCCATACCAAAAACAAGAATACCATTTACATATACAGTATATTGCAGATGTGAAAATAGTTTATTTAGTGATATTATTCTGAAGAACCTGTCTGTAAACATTGAGCTACAACTGTGCTCAGGTAACATGAGATCCAAGTGATCCTTGTTAATCAAATTTCTTTCCTCAATAGCCTTCATTTTTAAACACATCATAAGTCTCCTGTATTGTTAGTCAAAGAATATGTCTGGAGTTAGATTACTGCTCCTGGTCATCTACTACATTAAATCAAGGTGTGCTAGATATACCACATAAATGTAGCACTAGGGGCTTAGAAAGCTATTTCTGTTACCATAGGAAGTGTATCAATGTGTCAAAGTACATGTTTGCATAGCAGGACCTCAGATAAAGCAATCATTATTTTGCTACATAAACCTGCTGCTATAAATGTCACTAAGCTGTCACTTCAAAATGAGTCAGAGAGAGACCATAGATTATCATTTGTCTTAATAAAGCGGTTGTAAACCCTTACAACACACTTTTTGCTACAGGTAAGCCTATATTAAGGCTAACCTGTAGCTACTCTGGATATCTCCTAAACCTACATAGTTTAGGAGATATCCCCCTGTGCATGTGCTAATGTAATCGGCACATGCGCACTGAAGCAATGGCACATATGTGCCGCTGCTTTCAGTGACTGTGCAATTACCGCTGGCTCCCGTGCACATGCGCGGGAGTGGCGGCATCGCGGCTCCGGCCAATTACTGCGTTGGAGCCGCGATACCCAGAAGTAACGACATGTCGTCGGCCGGTGCTGTGACAGGCACCGCAGCGGGGTCTTCGATCCCAGGTGAGTATTACATAATGAGCTAGTATGCTAATGCATACTAGCTCATTATGTCTTTGTCTTGCAGGTGTTATTTTTTTTATTTTTTTACAAAGTGGGTTTACAACTACTTTAACCTCCCTGGCGGTATTCCCGAGTCGGCTCGGGGTGGAAATCCAATACCATTAGTGGTATCCCCAGTCTTAGGATCCCATCGCAGTATCCAGGCGGAGATTACTTACCTGGATCCTGCAATGTCTCTCCACAATGTCTCCTCGCTCATTTCACACAGTGCCAGTGTGCCGCCGAGCTCCGCTCCCTGCAACGTTATGACGCACGGGGGCGGAGATCGACGCCAAATTCAAAAACATTAAAAACACAGTATAGACACAATATATTGTATTTTTACAGATTACAGCACTGTATAAAATAAATACACACCCCCTTTGTCCCTAGTGGCCTGCCCAGTGTTCTGCATGCACTTCTATAAAATAAAAACTGTTATTTCTGCCTGGAAACTGTAGAAAAGTGACCCTTTATGTCAAAAATGGTTTTAGATCAGCTAGAAAACAGCGATAATAAATTAGAATCACTTGCAGAATTAAGCGATATCGATTTGTGGGGAAATTTGTCATCAAACACTGAAAGTAATAATTTTTATTAATATATTATTATTTGTTATAATTATTTATAGTTATTTATTATATTATAATTTATGATTTTCTGTTTCAAACTTTATCATACCCGGGATGTCTACTAGACTTTTGTTTGGACAGATTTAAGTTATTCCTAAGAATTACAGGCCTACAATATAAAACGCCAAATTTCCATGCAAAACAATGGTACCGCTTTCAGCACCTAACATCTGAAATAATCATATCGTCAGGGAGGTTAAGGCCATGTCACAGAAGTGTTCCTGTTCTTGAGGATATCTTGTCAGCGACATTATTTCTTAGGCTCCTTTCACACGGAGCGGACCGTTTTTCGGTCCGCTCCGTGTGTCCGTCAGCTCAGCGGGGGGTCTCCGCTGAGCTGTCGGGCGGACGGGGCGGTCCCCGCACACTGTGCAGGGACCACCCCGTCTCTCCTCCGCTCTCCCCTATGGGGAGTCGGATGGAAACGGACCGTCTGTCCGTTTCAATCCGATCCATTTGGCTGGACGGAAGAAAAATAGGACATTCTTCCGTCCGCAAAAACGGATGCGGATCGAGCGGACGTTAGCAGATGCATCATCCGCTAACGGATCCGCTCCCATAGGGACCCATTACAAGTCCGTAAACGGACTTGTAATGAGCGGACCGTTCGTCCGCTTGTGTGAAAGGGCCCTAAAAGACCATCTTTTTTTTTTAAGTCCCGTGGTGTGCACACAAAAAGTGAGAACACAAAAAAGTGCACAGGGTATACATATGGTCCTACTCCGAAGAGAGAGGACCCTAGTTCTGATCCCCCGTGGCACAAGGCTCTTAACAGGGACTGGGGTACTAACTGGTCTACTTGCCCGTAACCAGGCAGACCCTGTTCTTTGGGACGCCTTCCGGAACAGACCAGCACCAAGTACTGGGTTGGGCTCCCCCGAAGGGAGACCCCATGAGAAAGGGCGATCCAAACCAGAAGGTTGCGTCCACCCCCCACCCAAGACTTTCAGGGCAGGCCGAGGACCTACACCCTACTAATCGGTATGTGAGAAAGTGCAGCTGTGCAAGTCACAAAAACACAACAAAAAAAGGGAGAAAGGAAGTGGGTAAGTGTATAGTGCCACAGCGTAAAACCATGGCAAACCCTTCGGCAAGGAGTAAAAAATTCCTCTGGTCCTAGTCAAAACGCCCAGCACTAGAGTCAGGTGTAAAAAAAGTGTGATATAGTGCAGTGACCTTGGTTTTAGGGCTCTTTCACACGTCCGTTCCGTTCGTCCGTTTTTTGGACATCCGTTAACGGACCTCAATGCTTCCCTATGGGAGCGGATCCATTAGCGGATGATGCATCCGCTAACGTCCGCCAGATCCGCATCCGTTTTTTCGCACGGAAGAATGTCCTATTTTTCTTCCATCCGGTCGAACGGATCGGATGCAAACGGACAGACGGTCCGTTTCCATCCGATTGCCCATAGGGGATAGCGGAGGAGAGACAGGGCGGTCCCTGCACAGTGTGCGGGGACCGCCCTGTCCGCCCGACAGCTTAGCGGAGACCCCCCGCTGAGCCGACGGACACACGGAGCGGACCGAAAAACGGACCACTCCGTGTGAAAGGGCCCTTATGGTTACAATAAGCCAACATGATAAATAATACGAGTACAAGAAAAATATATGTTCTCCATGTCCAAACTCACCCAAAGGGTCCATGGCGCTGCTGGCACGCGTTCTTCACATGATCATCAAAATTTGTTCTGAAGTGCAAGGAGGCTTCAGGTGTGTAACACTGCAATGTAAAACAATACACACTGTATTCACTTCTCATGTCCCTGTAACCCAAGGATAGAGCACCAAATCCCAAACAAAAGAAGAGGCATCCATATAAATGGCTGCTCGGTGTTTGCAAGAATAGAAAAGGTACGTAGATCTCCCAGCTGTCACTCATTTAAAGGAAACGTCCCTTTTTTGTAATCAAATCCTTTGGCTCATGATACCTCTACAAGTCCCCTTCTTATCTCTGGTGTAGATATCTGTATATATGTATTATTTACGTGCCGTCCTCATTCACAGCACTAAGCATTTCATCCATGCTTCCACTAATTGCATTGGTCACTTTTATACACATAATATAAAGAGGGGTAGTGACGAAAAAATCTCCATTGGGATTAATGTAGAAGGCAAAACCTTTTTTTTTTAGTTTTGGGTGGAGTGGAGAGGGATTAGGACGCCTGTCAGTTTTAATTGCGGTCTGTGCCCCTGTTAGGGAGAATCACCCTCTCTATTTGTCCTGGTGATCACCCAAACAGTAAAGAAAATCCCAAATTTTAAAGGTCACCAGAACTGGAAGAGAGGGTAAATCTTCCAATATTGATTACAACTAGGGTTGTCCCGATACCGATACCAGTATCGGTATCGGGACCGATACCGAGTATTTGCGGGAGTACTTGTACTCCCACAAATACCTCCGATACCCAAATAGAATACTTGACCTGCCCCGGCCACCCCCCGCCGCCGCAACCGCTGCAATGAAAGCCACCGCCGCATAGTTAAAGCGCGCGGGAACATCGCAGCTTTCAATTGAATAGCTGTAGTGTTCCCACCGCGTATAGACAGACACTACCCCTTGCTCGGGATTGGATGGGTGATCGTGATCTGTCCAATCCCGAGCAAGGGGGAGTGTCTGTCTATGCGCGGCCGGGAAAACAGCTATTCAAATGAAAGCTGTGATGCTCCCGCGCGCTTTAACCATGCGGCGGTGGCTTTCATTGCAGCGGTTGTGGCGGCGGGGGGTGGCCGGGGCAGGTCAAGTATTCTATTTGGGTATCGGGGGTATTTGTGGGAGTACAAGTACTCCCGCAAATACTCGGTATCTGTCCCGATACCGATACTGGTATTGGTATCGGGACAACCCTAGTTGTAATCAATATTGGAAGATTTACCCTCTCTTCCAGTTCTGGTGACCTTTAAAATTTGGGATTTTCTTTACCGTTTGGGTGATCACCAGGACAAATAGAGAGGGTGATTCTCCCTAACAGGGGCACAGACCGCAATTAAAACTGACAGGCGTCCTAATCCCTCTCCACTCCACCCAAAACTAAAAAAAAAAGGTTTTGCCTTCTACATTAATCCCAATGGAGATTTTTTCGTCACTACCCCTCTTTATATTATGTGTATAAAAGTGACCAATGCAATCAGTGGAAGCATGGATGAAATGCTTAGTGCTGTGAATGAGGACGGCACGTAAATAATACATATATACAGATATGAGGGAACATGGATGGAGGAACATGGATGCAGGGACATGGATGCAGGGACATGGATGCAGGGACATGGCTGCAGGGACATGGCTGCAGGGACATGGATGGAGGGACATGGATGGAGGGACATGGCTGCATTAGTGTGGGGGATATGGCTGCATTAGTGTGGGGACATGGCTGCATTAGTATGGGGGACATGGCTGCATTAGTGTGGGGGACATGGCTGCATTAGTGTGGGGGACATGGCTGCATTAGTGTGGGGGACATGGCTGCATTCGTGTGGGGGACATGGCTGCATTCATGTGGGGGACATGGCTGCATTAGTGTGGGGGACATGGCTGCATTCGTGTGGGGGACATGGCTGCATTCGTGTGGGGGACATGGCTGCATTCATGTGGGGGACATGGCTGCATTAGTGTGGGGGACATGGCTGCATTAGTGTGGGGGACATGGCTGCATTTGGGGACACATTTAAAAAAAGTATCGGTATTCGGTATCAGCGACTACTTGAAAAAAAGGATCGGTACTTGTACTCGGTCCTACAAAAGTGGTATCGGGACAACCCTAATTACAACCAATCACTTTGGAGCATAGGTGTGCGCAGCCTATTGCATTAGGGTGTGCACCTCAAAGCTCAAACACATGTACATTTGTGACATATTAATCGGCCTCTTCCCCGCTCTTCATCCTGAAATGGGCAGGGGGGAGCACACAGGGGGACATGGGCAGCAGAAAGAAGAGGAACAGGGACAGTACAGATGCCCTGTATTTTCCTCCTGTGGCAGCAGAATGTCGGCAAGAGGAAGAGGAGTAGAAGCTTACTTTCAGCTGCTGCAGAAGAAAATACAGATCGGGCTCCACTAATTTCCACCCATGCTGCCTATCCTGTCCAGGTTCTGGGGGTTGGCAAGTAAAGATCGTGGCTTACCTCTCACCTGCCCACGATTGATGGGTTACCAACACCCCTTGCGCACACCTATGCTTTGGAGGGATTTCCTCTTAATTCCTATTGTAGCTATGGGACAGGAAGTGAAAAGAACCCCCCCCCCCTACCCCCAGCAGGACACAGATGGAAAATAAAGGGTTAAATCCTTCTTTATGCTGGCCATACACTATACGAAAAATAGGCCGAAATTTGGTCATTTGGCCAGTTTGTTTGTTAATGGGCACAAAATCGGTAATTGTTGGGCCGTTTTTAAACCGAAAAAACAAAGGACAAGTTTGGAAATGTTCTGCTGAATAAACGATAAATTAAAAGATTAATGTGTTTCCCGTTCTAGCTGTTTGCACTAGGTATATGTAAAAAAAAAAAAAAAAAAAATTGATTCATTTATGTCCGCGGAATGATTTATCGGTCATTTACGGCCGAATGTTTGTTTTTGGAAAATGGGTTGTGCCGATTTTTCGTATAGTGTATGGCCAGCATTACTCATTCCAAATGGGAAAAGGGTTGCTTTAGTTCTACTTTATGTGATGATTGTTTGGCCTTTATTTGCCATGGTTGGTGTGATGAGGGCATCTGGTAGAAGAGCGTCCTTTAATTTGGTGCTTTTCATGTGTCCCTCTGTTCCGTAGCAGAAGGTAGGGAGTTATGTGAGAACATCACAAGTATACATACAATACAAACACTCCACATCCTGCCCGGTGGGAAATGTATATTGTATATGAAGGTGTATGGGCCAAGTGACAGCAGAAATAGAACAACTTACAAATATTCATGGGCCGTATAAAAGGCACTACTAGAAATCAGCAAATCAAATGGAAATTAATTCATAAATATTACATGGGGGGTTTGTTTGTACATAGCACTACAGGAAAGCTTCAGTATATCAAAGCAACATCATGGTCCCCATCAGAGCCCCCCCCCCTTACATCAGAGTCCCCATCAAAGCCCCCCTTACATTGGAGCTCCCTTACAGTCCAGATCAGACATCAGGGTCCCCAGCAGAATCCTGCTTAAATCAAGGTCCCTATTAGACTATCAGAGCCCCCCTTACATTAGGATCCCCATCAGAACCCCCTCTTACATCAGGGTCCCTATCAGAGTCCTGCTTACATCAGGGTCCTTATTAGAGTCCTCCTTACATCAGGGTCCCTATCAGAGTCCTCCTTACATCAGAGTCCTTATCAGAGTCCCCTCTTACATCAGGGTCCCTTTCAGAGTCTACCTTACATCAGGGTCACTATCAGAGTCCCCTCTTACATCAGGGTCCCTATCAGAGTAATCCTTACATCAGAGTACTTATCAGAGTCCCCTCTTACATCAGGGTCCCTATCAGAGTAATCCTTACATCAGAGTACTTATCAGAGTCCCCTCTTACATCAGGGTCCTTATCAGAGTCTTCCTTACATCAGGGTCCCTATCAGAGTCCCCTCTTACATCAGGGTCCCTATCAGAGTCCTCCTTACATAAGGGTCCCTATCAGAGTCCTCCTTACATCAGGGTCCCTATCAGAATCCCCTCTTACATCAGGGTACCTATCAGAGTCCTCCTTACATAAGAGTCCCTATCAGAGTCCTCCTTACATCAGGGTCCCTATCAGAATCCCCTCTTACATCAGGGTCCCTATCAGAGTCCCCTCTTACATCATGGTCTCTTTCAGAGTCCCTATCAGAGTCCTCCTTACATCAGGGTCCCTATTAGAATCCCCTCTTACATCAGGGTCCCTATCAGAGTCCCCTCTTACATCATGGTCTCTTTCAGAGTCCCCATCAGAGTCCTCCTTACATCATGGTCTCTATCAGAGTCCTCCTTACATCCGGGTCCCTATCAGAGTCCTCCTTACATCCGGGTCCCTATCAGAGTCCTCCTTACATCATGGTCTCTATCAGAGTCCTCCTTACATCATGGTCTCTATCAGAGTACTCCTTACATCAGGGTCCCTACTATCAGAGTCCTCCTTACATCCGGGTCCCTATCAGAGTCCTCCTTACATCCGGGTCCCTATCTGAGTCCTCCTTACATCATGGTCTCTATCAGAGTCCTCTTAACATCAGGGTCTCTATCAGAGTCCTCCTTACATCCGGGTCCCTATCAGAGTCCTCCTCACATCATGGTCTCTAGCAGAGTTCTCCTTACATCCTGGTATCTAGCAGAGTTCTCCTTACATCAGAGTCCCTATCAGAGTCCTCCTTACATCAGGGTCCCTATCAGAATCCCCTCTTACATCAGGGTCCCTATCAGAGTCCCCTCTTACATGATGGTCTCTTTCAGAGTCCCCATCAGAGTCCTCCTTACATCATGGTCTCTATCAGAGTCCTCCTTACATCAGGGTCCCTATTAGAATCCCCTCTTACATCAGGGTCCCTATCAGAGTCCCCTCTTACATCATGGTCTCTTTCAGAGTCCCCATCAGAGTCCTCCTTACATCATGGTCTCTATCAGAGTCCTCCTTACATCAGGGTCCCTATTAGAATCCCCTCTTACATCAGGGTCCCTATCAGAGTCCCCTCTTACATCATGGTCTATTTCAGAGTCCCCATCAGAGTCCTCCTTACATCATGGTCTCTATCAGAGTCCTCCTTACATCCGGGTCCCTATCAGAGTCCTCCTTACATCCGGGTCCCTATCAGAGTCCTCCTTACATCATGGTCTCTATCAGAGTACTCCTTACATCCGGGTCCCTATCAGAGTCCTCCTTACATCATGGTCTCTATCAGAGTCCTCCTTACATCATGGTCTCTATCAGAGTACTCCTTACATCAGGGTCCCTACTATCAGAGTCCTCCTTACATCCGGGTCCCTATCAGAGTCCTCCTCACATCATGGTCTCTAGCAGAGTTCTCCTCACATCATGGTCTCTATCAGAGTCCTCCTTACATCAGGGTCTCTATCAGAGTCCTCCTTACATCCGGGTCCCTATCAGAGTCCTCCTCACATCATGGTCTCTAGCAGAGTTCTCCTCACATCATGGTCTCTATCAGAGTACTCCTTACATCAGGGTCTCTATCAGAGTCCTCCTTACATCCGGGTCCCTATCAGAGTCCTCCTCACATCATGGTCTCTAGCAGAGTACTCCTTACATCAGGGTCTCTATCAGAGTCCTCCTTACATCCGGGTCCCTATCAGAGTCCTCCTCACATCATGGTCTCTAGCAGAGTTCTCCTTACATCCTGGTATCTAGCAGAGTTCTCCTTACATCAGAGTCCCTATCAGAGTCCTCCTTACATCATGGTCTCTAGCAGAGTTCTCCTTACATCAGAGTCCCTATCAGAGTCCTCCTCACATCATGGTCTCTAGCAGAGTTCTCCTTACATCCTGGTATCTAGCAGAGTTCTCCTTACATCAGAGTCCCTATCAGAGTCCTCCTCACATCATGGTCTCTAGCAGAGTTCTCCTTACATCATGGTCTCTAGCAGAGTTCTCCTTACATCCTGGTATCTAGCAGAGTTCTCCTTACATCAGAGTCCCTATCAGAGTCCTCCTTACATCATGGTCTCTAGCAGAGTTCTCCTTACATCAGAGTCCCCTATTATATAAAGCTTTCAGCGGGACACAAGATGAGAACACTGGGCGGTAACAATGGACCAGTGGATAGAGCAGACCCCGGTGGACTTGCCTTGGGTATGTTGGAGATGAGCCTGTCTCTGGGGACGGGCGATCCAGGATGGCTCAGCATGGTTCAGCTCTCCGGTCTCCCTGGAGTACAGATCGGTGCCGCCAGCCGTACAAACAAGCGGCGCTGGCTATGCCAGGGCACTCCACGGTAACCAAGGCAACGGCTATCAAGCCATGGGCGTGGTTTCTGTGGCTTCGGAGGACCAACAGTGGGAGAGTCAAACGAGGTCTCGGGGCGGGGCCAACATATGCAGATAATGATGTAGACACTCCATAATGGAAAAATCCAAATTCGATTATTTATTGATTATAGGGCTGGAGTCCAGACTTATCCACATACTGGCAATTCAGGGGCATATGAGGCTCGGAACTATTCCAACTACTTCCGTCTACAGCAGCTCCGAACGTCTAACGCAAGTTACGTGATTGCTATTACTTCCATGTACTACGTTAGCGTAGAGTGTGATTCCCAGTTACGTTGCGTGCGCTGTAGAGTAAGGTTGCCTGGCAACTGGGGCACGCTATCTGTGGCACTGGGTGAGGACAAGCAGCTGCTGCGGTGTGCTGTTCGGTGAGCATGTCTACCCCTGTCTGTCATCATTCCCAGCACACTCCATACTTCTCCAGCATTAGTCATATGAGCAGGGAAGGGTTAGATCCCCTGTCACAGGTTTACTACTGTCCCTGGAATAGGTGTCCATTGGAGGTTACTCCTCACCACCACCTATAACAGTTCTTTCAGACTTTGGGTTCCCCTCACTTTCTGGGCCAGTTCAGCCATTGAAATGCAGTCCGGATGGGTTCCAGATGCTTTTCTGCATGCGTAATCTGACGTGTTTTTGATGCAGTCCAGTGCACCCCCCCCCCCTCTTTTTTCTTTACCTTAACCAAACCACCTCAATACAGGGCACTTACACCCCTTCCTGCCCAGGCCATCTTTCAGCGCTGTCACACTTTGAATGACAATTGCGCAGTCATGCAACACTAACCATGTGACAGTCTGATGATCAGTGCCCTGATTACATACCTAGCTGTCCCCTGTGAGTAGATGTCGCTGATCGGCTCTCCTCTCCTCACACTCTGTCAGTGTGAGGCAAGGAGAGCCGATTTCCGACATCTCCGTGTTTACATGTGACCGGCTGTGATTGGTCACAGCCGATTACATGGTTAAAGAGCTCCTAGCAACACAGCGTGACTGCGAACGCTGCGCTGAGGGCCTCCGGGGGCAAGGAAGAGCGGTCGTTCTGTGCAGCCGTCATATGACGTCCACCCAGAACGATAGCCGTACCACCCAGCCATCATTTGACGGTGGGCGGCAAGTGGTTAAATAAGGACAAGAGTGTTTTAGTGAGTTCAGGTGCGTCCTGGTGCGTTTTACAGCATCCCAGTACAGTCCAGTGCAGGAAAAATGCAGCGTGTTCTACCTTTTTTTTTCTGGTGTGAAATATGCTATTGAAAATCATATATCCTGCTTTCCATGCGTTTTTGATGCAGAAAAAACCACACTGGATTGCATGTGGTGTGAACTGGCCCTAAATGTGTAAGGGTCATGCGTTTTTTAGCACTGGAGGAACTGCAGTCACTGCTGGGTCACATAGAAAATAATCGTTTTCTCACTAGAATGCAGGCCAGAGGGACGGTGCAGTGAGCTGACACGGGTTATAACCTTTCTCCAGTGTTGTAAGTAACGGAGTTACAATAAACGCAGTTACCTAACGCAGCCCCTTTTGAGGGTAACGAGTAATCTACCTGATTACTCTTCCTCTTACAGTAACGCAGTTCCCATTACTTGGGCGGCATTACTTCAATTACATCTACCGCCACTAGATGGCAGCAGAGTAATTGCTTCTGCCGACGCTGTGAATATGAATATGGGTGGAACTCCGCTTTAGAATCATGTGACCGCTGTGATGTCCTGTCACAGCGGTCTGAAAACTCCCAATCGCAAGGAGCCCTGGATACAATGAGCCCCATCCGCCTCACACTGACCTATCACCGGGGAACAACTCACATCGATCACACACACTGTGTGCGCAACCTAATCAATGATCCAGGGAACACATGGCCGGAACAAAATGTTCCACAGAACAAACGTTCCCTATACAACACAGTGTACACAGCGGCATCTAGTGGTCAACATGGTAAGTGCAGGACACCTATACAGACCAATGATCAGCAGGTTATTTTTGGTCAGTGATTTCATCTCTTCATCAGACAACAAAGATATTAGCTGCACATACATGGTGGGATGGATGCACCTAGGCTGGGGTATACACAAGATCACCATTTGTTTCCGGTTTTCTTCTCTCAAGGATCTGGCATTCTTTTGTCTTGGAGTATTAACTCACTGCTCCCTGGCAAGCGCCCGTCACCTGCTTCTCAACAAAGCATTGTAGAATATTAAAAAAAAATTCAGTTACTTTGCTGAGTAACTAATTACTTTTTCAATTTAGTAACTGAGTCACTAACGCAATTACTTTTTTGGAGAAGTAATTTGTAACTGTAACTAATCACTTTTTTAAAGTAAGATGAGCAACACTGCCTTTCTCTATCCAAAATGAATAAATAAAGCGTTACTTTAATTCCAGGTCCACTTAAAGGTCTTCATGTTTACTTTTAACTGAACTACACCTTAGAACCAGCCGAATGTTAAAGGGGAACTTTTTAAATAACAAAATGATTAAAAAAAAAAATGATGTTCCTTAACCACTTAAGGACCGAAAGATTTTCCCCCTTTAAGATTTTCCCCCTTTAATAACCAGGCCCTTTTTTGCAATACGGGACTGCGTTGTTTTAACTGACAATTGCACACAAAAAAAATTGGCGTCCTTTTTTCCCCACAAACAGAGCTTTCTTTTGGTGGTATTTGATGACCTCTGCGTTTTTCTGTTTTTTTTCCCGTTATAAACAAAAAAAAAGCGTAAATTAAAAAAAGAACAATATTTCTTACTTTTTGCTATAATAAATATCCCCAAAAAATGTAAAAAATCAAATTCATCAGTTTAGGTCAATATGTATTCTTCTACATATTTTTGGTAAAAAAAATCCCATATATTGATTGGTTTGCGCAAAAGTTATCGCATCTACAAAATAGGGGATAGATTTATGGCATTTTTATTTATTTATTTTTTACTAGTAATGACGGCGATCAGTGATTTTTAGCAGGACTGTAACGTTGCAGGAGACAGATTGGACACCTAACTGACCTTTTTGACCTTTTTTTGGGAACCCGTGACATTATTACAGTAATCAGTGCTAAAAATGTGCACTGTTATTATAGTAATGACACTGGTAGGGAAGGGGTTACCATCAAGGGCGATCAAGGGGTTAAATGTGTTCCCTCAGTGTGTTTACTAACTGTATGGGAGACTGCAGAGGCGTGCGCAAGCGGTGTGCCAGGTTTGCCTGGGCATGCCCTAATCACTCTATACAGCGCAGATTCCCCCTGCTGATATTTCACCAAAGCCCCACAATGGGGCTCCTAACAATGTGTAAAAAATAATAGGAAAAAAAATAATAAAAATAAAAAACTACTGACACGTCTACTGCCCTACTAACACCGTCTATGTTTTAATACATTTTAAAATGTTTTTTTTATTTTTATATTTATGTGTGTATATATTACACATACATTCATACATGCGCAAATGCATGTTTGAGCTTTGGGGAGCACACCCTAATGCAATAGGCTGTGCACACCTATGGGAGTCTGTGTGACTGGGGAAACACACAGATCATAGCAGAAAGACAGGATCTGTGTGATCTGTGTGCCAACATACAATGACAGTTATTCACGAGAAAGCAGCCACATTGCTGCAGTACAACTGCGGCGGCTGGTCCTTAACCAGTTAATATAGAACATACACTCCACATTAATTATTATGCTACCAAAACTAGCGTGTGCTGTTAATTGCATTGTTCCTGTTTCTTCTTGCTGGAGGTCAAAATTTTGTTAAAGCCCAGAACAGCCACTCCCTTACTGAAAACTCCCCCCTCTCTCAAAAACTATATGTCACTTTCTGTAATTAAAATATGTCCCTTCTTACATCAGGATCCCAAGTCGGATCCCAAGTTGTGGCAGGGTGAACCAAGCCTAGTTGTGTCTTATCTTATCTCCCTGATATTCACTCCTTTACCCCTCACCAGCTTGCAGCCTGTGAACTTCACCACTAAAGCTTACGTCAGTCTTCATCTCTAGCTGAGCCAAGACATTCAATAAAGGCTGGAAATGTACATATTTGAATTATAGGAAGAGGCATATCGTTTTTGAGACGGGGGGGTTTCAGAAAGGAAGTGGTTTCACCATGTCCTGATTCTGAAACCCCCCCGTCTCAAAAACGATATGCCTCTTCCTATAATTCAAATATGTACATTTCCAGCCTTTATTAAATGTCTTGGCTCAGCTAGAGATGAAGACTGACGTAAGCTTTAGTGGTGAAGTTCACAGGCTGCAAGCTGGTGAGGGGTAAAGGAGTGAATATCAGGGAGATAAGATAAGACACAACTAGGCTTGGTTCACCCTGCCGCAACTTGGGATCCGACTTGTGAGACTCCAAGTCGCTTGACATGTGAAAACCCATTTTAGTCAATGAGAGCTGTCTTTTGCAAATACAAAAAATAACAGCGTACACAGGGTACAAGCTGAACTGTAAGCAGCATTAACATGTAAGGAGAGAAACAAATCCCCCTTCCTCTTTACAGTTACCTACAGTATTATTCCTGAAATAAGCTTAATGTGAACATATATGTAAGTGCAAATAGCGTTTTCATGTCCTATATAAACCATAAAACATTGCGCCCCAGTTACAGAGGTACAGAATATTACAGAAGCCAATATTATGAATAATAGACACAGAGCACTGAAAGACGACAAAAATAAAACGAGCCAAAAAAAAAAAAAATGATATCGACCAAAAACCAAGGCAAAGAACACAAAGGGAACAAGAACTTTAAACAAGGAGGTGGGTACCTCCTAAACCAGTGTGCCATGTGCTGTCATCTCCCCGACCCCCACAGTGCTCCAATGAAAGATGTCTTAATTAGCACTACTGAAATCGCTCCAACTTTAGAGAAGGTTCCTCTATACTACTTCAAGATGCCTTTAGTCCCACTTCTGCCCTTACTCTTTAATGTAAGTTGCCTCCAAGTAGGGTCCTAATCTGTGATTTGAAATGGAACTAAGCCCTCCTATCCTTTACAGCCAAGAAAGCTGCTTCTGTTTAATCTGCAACTGCCACGGAGCTGCACATGTGATCAGTTATGATTCCAGCCATTTGATTGTTTTGACAATTTTGTGAGGACACAAACACATTTGACAGTCAGCAATCCTGACATTCCAAGAATGTAACTGTTTTTTGAAACCAGTAAATTGATGGGTTTAGTTCCGATTTATGATTATCTGCTGTTCAGGGGCTCTGGGCTTCTGCAAAATAGCCGCCTCAGACAAGAAGAAACAGAAAAAAATGCTGGAGGCAATTTACAGCACACACTTATGTTGGTAATGTGGGAAATTTGTGGGAAATAAGAACATTATTTTTTATCAAGTTGTTATTGGTAAAGTCCTGCTTTAACTCTTTTGTGTCTCCCAAACAGTGTTGCACGACCGCACAATTGTCATTCAAAGTGCGACAGCGCTAAAAGCTAAAAATTGTCCTGGGCAGGAAGGGGGAAAGTGCCCTATATTGAAGTGGTTAAACACCTTACTCAATTTTGATATCTGATGCTTCACTTCTGTGTTGCTGAATTTGTGTAGCCAAGTCCATCATACGCTAAACCAGAAATATATCAAATGATATGTATGACACAGTAACTGACTTTCTATTGTTGTTCTCCTAGGACAAAGAAAAATTTATAAGAATCCTGCATATCTACCACATAAGAATGTCTGAAGCTAGGATATCAGCTTACCTACCACCCCACATTGATCCCACAAAAGCCCCCATTGCCTTTGGTGAGAGGGCTTTACCAAAATTAAATGAGGAACTGAAGAGCCCTGAGCTAATTACCCGGCAGAGATCTCTCATGGCACTTTGTGACCTTGTGCATGATTCAGAGTACATCTACCAGGCAGTACATTTAGGTAAGTCGGTCCTATCCTCACACTGTCAGGCTTTTCTGTTTAGAACAAAGAGAAAGCTCAATGTGATCATTTATTTAAAGAAAACATCCATTAATCAGTTTACTGTCCGAAACTGGAAGCCAGATTTTGTTCCGCTTCTGTGAGTCACTGCACTTTACCCATTGCTTGTCTTATAACACCAGTCTGGATGTTTTCAGTTTCCATTAGAAAAATGTCTTCCCATTCCACAAGGTGTCTCCAACAGGCAATACAGGGTCAGACAGGATATAATAATACCTTCATGCATCATTTTCATGCATTCAGTGCTTCATTTTTATGACTTACATTCTGTTTTTTTTCTTCTTTTTACTAACGGTACATACAGTGCCCTGTAGTATTCATACCCCTTGAAATGTTCCACATTTTGTCATGTTACAACCAAAAAGCAAATGTATTTTATTTGATAGAACAACACAAAGTGGGACATAATTGTGAAGTGGAAGTAAAATGATAAATGGTTTTCAATTTTTTTTTTACAAATAAATATGTGAAAAGTGTGCCGTGCATTCGTATTCAGCCCCTCTGAGTCATTACTTTGTAGAACCACCTCAGGCCCCTTTCACATTAGCGGACCGTTCGTCCGCTCATTACAAGTCTGTTTACGGACTTGTAATGGGCCCCTATGGGATCGCGTCCGTTAGCGGATGATGCATCCGCTAACGTCCGCCTAAGATCCGCGTCCGTCTGGATCCGTTTTACGGACGGAAGAAAACCCTATTTTTCTTCCGTCCGGCGGATCGGATCGGATGCAAACGGACAGCCCCATAGGGGATAGCGGAGGAGAGACAGGGCGGTCCCTGCACAGTGTGCGTGGACCGCCCTGTCCGCCGACAGCTCAGCGGGACCCCCCGCTGAGCCGACGGACACACACGGAGCGGACCGAAAAAGGACCGCTCCGTGTAAAAGAGGCCTCACGCTGCTTTTTTTTCTTGAGTACGGTATGTCTCTACCAGCTTTGCACAATAAGAGAGTGACATTTTTGCCCATTCTTCTTTGCAAAATAGATCAAGCTCTGTCAGATTGGATGGAGAGCGTCTGTGAACAGCAATTTTCAAGTCTTGCCACAGATTCTCAATTGGATTTAGGTCTGGACTTTGACTGGGCCATTATAACACATGACTATGATTTGATCTAAACCATTCTGTTGTAGCTCTGGCTATATGTTTAGGGTCATTATCCTGCTGGAAGGTGAAACTATGCCCCAGTCTCAAATCTTTTGCAGACTCTAACAGGTTTTCATCTAAGATTGCCCTGTATTTGGCTCCATTCATCTTCCTATCAACTCTGACCAGCTTCCCTGTCCCTGCATAAGAAAAGAATCCCCACAACATGATACTGCCACCACCATGTTTCACGGTGAGGATGGTGTGTTCAGAGTGATGTGCAGTGTTAGTTTTACGCCACAAAAATAAAAATGTTGGTGTCACCCGACCAGAGCACCTTCAATATGTTAGCTGTGTCCCCCACATGGCTTCTCGCAAACTGAAAAAGGGACTTCTTATGGCTTTCTTTCTTTCAACTATGGCTTTGTTCTTGCCACTCTTCCATTAAGGCCAGATTTGTGGAGTGAGCAACTAATAGTTGTCCTGTAGACAGATTCTCCCACCTGAGCTGTGGATCTCTGCCGCTCCTCCTGATTTACCATGGGCCCCTTGGCTGCTTTTCTGATTAATGCTCTCTTTGCCCGGGCTGTCAGTTTAGGTGGACGGCCATATCTTGGTAGGTTTGCAGTTGTGCCATACTCTTTCCATTTTCGGATGATGAATTGAACAGAGCTCCGTGAGATGCTCAAAGCTTTTCCACAACTTTATCCCTGACCTGTCTGGTGTGTTCCTTGGCCTTCATGATGCTGTTTGTTTGCTAAAGTTTTCTCACAGAACAGCTGTATTTATACTGAGATTAAATTACACACGGGTGGACTCTATTTACTAATTGGGTGACTTCTGAAGACAACTAGTTCCACTAGATTTTAGTTAGGGGTATCAGGCCACGTACACACGATCAGACCGATCCGATGAGAATGGTCCGACAGACCGTTTTCATCGGACCACGCTGAAGTAGTCTGATGGTCTGATGTGCGTACACACCATCGGGCCAAAAATCCGATCAGGCCAGAACGCGGTGACGTAGAACACAACGACGTGCTGAAAAAATGAAGTTCAATGCTTCCAAGCATGGTCCACTTTATTCTGAGCATGCCCGGGTTTTTGGTCCGATGCTTTTGTGTACTAACCATCGTTTTGGTCCGACGGACAGGTGTCCGTCGGACAGATTTGAAAGCAAGTTTCAAAACTTTGGTCCGACGGACAACGGTCCGACGGACAACGGTCCAATGGGCCGTACACACCATCAAATTGGTCCGATGAAACTGGTCTTAAGGTCAGTTTCATCGGACCGGTCTGATCGTGTGTATGCAGCCTCAGAGTAAAGGGAGCTGAATACAAATGCATGCTACACTTTACACATATTTATTTATAAAACATTTTGAAATCCATTTAGAATTTTCATTCCAATTCACAATTATTTGCCACTATAGGTGTTATTTACTAAAGGCAAAGCCACTTTGCACTACAAGTGCAGTGAATTGTAGAAAAGCAGACGTAACCCAGTCCAGTTCACACCACATGTTTTGTTCCTAACTTAAGCATCACAACTCTACTTCCTCCTCTTCCTTTCGCTGTTGGGGTCCCCCAATGTTCTGTTCTTGGGCCTTTCCTATTTTCAATCTACACCTCCCTGGGTCAGCTGATAGCCTCCCATTCGCTTCGAATACCACCTCTACGCTGACGACACTCAAATTTATTTCTCTACCCCTCAGCTCACTCTTCTCCTTTATCACTAATTTACTAACAGATTTATCAGTCTGGATGTCACACCACTTCCTCAAACTCAGTCTATCCAAAACCGAACTTATAATTTTTCCTCCACCATGTGCACCTTCCCTTGATCTCCCTGTCAAATCGATGGCAAAACTATCAGTCCATCCCCGCATGCCAAGGTGTAGTCCTGGACTCTGAACTTTCCCTTAAACCCCATGTCCTATCACTGTCCAAATCTTGCCGCCTCAACCTCCGCAACAGCTCCAAAATACGCCCCTTTCTAACCAATGACACAACAAACCTCTTAATTCACTCCCTGGTCATCTCTCGCTTCGGCTACTGCAACTCCCTACTCATTGGCATACCTCTACATAGGCTATCCCCCTTCAATCCATCATGAATGCTGCTGCCAGACCCATCCACCTTACCAATTGTTCTTTCTGCTACTCCTCTCTGTCAGTCCCTCCACTGGCTCCCGCTCAAAAAAATGAATTAAATTCAAAATACTAACAACTTACAAAGCCATCTACAACTCGACCCCCAGCTATATCACTAACCTAGTCTCAAAATACCAACTTAATCGTTCTCTTCATTCCTCTCAAGACCTCCTGCTCTCTAGCTCCCTCGTCACCTCCTCTCATACTCGCCTCCAGGACTTTTCCAGAGCCTCTTCAATACTATGGAACTCCTTACCCCAATCTGTCCGTTTATCTCATACTCTGTTAGCTTATAGACGATCCCTGAAAACCCTCTTCTTCAGAGAATCTTATCCTACCCACAGCTAACAACTGCATTTTAATTTTCTCCATAAGTTCGTCCACCACAGTTATTACCTTTTGTATCACCCTCCCTTTCAGATTGTGAGCTCTCTGATTCCTCCTGTATTGAATTGTATTGTAACTCTACAGCTGCCCTTATGTTGTAAATCGACGTGCAAACTGTTAACACTATATAAATCGTGTATAATAATAATAATAATAATACCTGAATATTGTAGAAATTGTGCATGTTTAAGTTCAAAAATGTTATCTCCTACGTAGGGACATCTTCAAGTCAAAATATTTTTTATCCAACAGTCCATTGCATGGAGAATAATGGCAGTCTGGCTGACACATGTACCGTCTTGAAGATGGATACTGCTGCCATTATTCCTTTTGGCCAGGCCCTGTTAATAACTAAGCCGATGTGCCAGGCTGTAAGTTTAAACTTTAGAGCCAAGGTACCGTACTGATCTTAGCCCATGTGCCAGGCTGTAAGATTAAATGTCAGAGTCAGGGTATACACAGTGCCAACTCAGTGGAGACCAGGCAGCTAAAGTAAACGTGTTGCTTGACCTTAGGCTTTTATATACCTTTGTGATGTAGAGGTAAGGCAGGGGTGACTAGATTTGTGTTTTTATTTTATTTTATATATGCACCTGTCCTGCATATTTAAAACCTTGAGTTTTCTTAATGCATTACATGATTGTATCTATTTACAATCACAGGCTGTCTATCCCACCTGCAGGTTCTTATTATATTTTTTCTGGTAGCAGTGGCCTACTGAGATGCCTACATCCATGCAGGTATAAATCTAGTGCTGGCCTACCCACACCTGTGCAATAACTTCTTAAAGACTTGTAAAGGAATGAGCAATGACCTATTCAAGTCTATAAGACATAAGTGTGCAGACACAGGAGACCTGGCATTTGATTTTTAAAAGCTGGGATATAGACAGTGTATTAGGGTGTCCTCTTTGGAGCACCAGCGGGAGGGATGTTTGAGCTTAGTTTATTGAAATCCTGGAAGGAAGGCTTGGTTTTCTTTAGGTAAATACTGCACTTGTCCTTTAATGAACTTCCTTATTATTCCATCATAAGTCAAGTAGTATGGCTGGATTCCACAACGGGTGAAATTTGACTCTCAGATAGCTAGAGGCGCCTACTACATCAAACCAGTGAAATAACGTGCTGTCTGGCTTCTAATACAGTACACTTTAAAGATCTGGAGTATTTAAGAGCGGAACTTTACCCATAACAACTTAAAGCAGAGTTCCAGACACATTTTACACTTCCCATCCTGCATTACTCTTTTACATGCTAATAACGATTTGTCAATTTTTTTTTGGTTCCTTTACCTTATTTATTCTGCAAAATTCCCTCTCTTCCTCCTTATTGTGCCATGGCCGCCTATGTAATTTCCTGCTTTGTATTGGCTCCTGGGAGACGAGTGTCATCAATCCCAGGAGTCAATGCGCAGCAGTGGCGTAACCAGAGTTATGGGCGCCCGGGGCAGAACTTTTTTTTCGCCCCCCCCCCCCTCCGGCGCTAGCGCATGACCACATACGCCCAATCACAGGGCGCCATGCCATCAAATGCAGCC
The DNA here is from genome assembly GCA_029574335.1 of Rana kukunoris. Classification (NCBI taxonomy): domain Eukaryota; kingdom Metazoa; phylum Chordata; class Amphibia; order Anura; family Ranidae; genus Rana; species Rana kukunoris. Next base: position 226,594,235 of record CM056049.1, read on the forward strand.
ACTGTGCCATCAATTGTCACCACTGTGCCATGCCATCAATTGTCACCACTGTGCCATCAATCGTCACCACTGTGCCACCAATTGTCACCACTGTGCCATCAATCGTCACCACTGTGCCATCAATCGTCACCACTGTGCCATCAATCGTCACCACTGTGAAACTAATCCTCACCACTGTGCCACCAATCCTCACCACTGTGCCACCAATCGTCACCACTGTGCCATCAATCGTCACCACTGTGCCATCAATCGTCATCACTGTGCCACCAATTGTCACCACTGTGCCACCAATCGTCACCACTGTGCCACCAATTGTCACTGTCCAGACATCTATCCACCTCGGAGCTTTATATTATAACCTGCTGGGACTTGTAGTTCTCCATTGTCTCCTGGGGCTCAGGTGCATGCAATCCACCATCTTTGTTCAGTTTTTCTTACTGCTGGGACTTGTAGTCCCATAGATGGTGGATCGCATGCACCTGAGCCCCAGGAGACGATGGAGAACTACAAGACCCAGCAGATTATAATATAAGGCTCCTAGGTGGATGGGTGGGGGGGGGGACAGGGACAGGTAGATTTACACCACCCCCCCCCCCCAGCTTTACCTTGCAGGCAGAGCACCCCTTTAGGCTGGAGATGGAGAAACTTGCCGACGCCGCGCTGTAAACACATATTCCAGGCCAATCAGCGCGCCCTTCTGCCTGGTTGGCTGGTGTTTCCCGCCACTCCCACATCAAGGGAGACAGACAGTTCCACCAGCCAACCAGGCGCGCCGCCGCCGGGTGTACCAAGATGGCCGACAGCTCCAGAGCTAGGCCAAAGCCGCGGCCTTTCCTAAGGCGGCGGCGGCGGCGGCGCATTCCGCGGACGCCAAGATTTCGCCCCCAGCAATCTTTCGCCCGGTGCAGGAGCCCCCCCCTGCCCCCCCCCGCTACGCCAGTGATGCGCAGCGCCAACTCCTAGCAAACATCACGTTTTTTCCAAATAGGAAATTACGTGATGCAAAGCAGCGCCATTTTTAAAAAAGGTAACCAGGCTGTTGTTGCCATAGTTATCCTTGCGTCAGAGTAATCGGCGGTATCGGAGGTGGCTGCAGATTTAGTATCTTTTTTAAATGGGAGTTGTATGCTGGGTAGCCAGCATGCACAGAATTCCGGAAGAACAACAGTGCGGCTTCAAATGCCAAGGCTGAATACTGCCACGCTGTACACAAGAGTAATAAAGTAAAACATGCTGCACAAAAACTAAACAGGAGACAGGTCACAGGATAACACAGGATAACATAGTGAAAATAGTGCCGAAACTCCTCTTTAATAACAAAAAATATTCTTTGGGAAGGAACATACATTCCATGTTAATGTCAGAAACCATGAATCAGACAGAGACAGAAGTACAATTAAATCACACTTGTTTAATAATAAAAGTAAATAGAACAAATATAGTCAAAACATAGCCAAAGTTCAGTGAACCTGAACGGATAGTCAGACTAGCCAGAAAGTCAGGAAGCCAGGAATCAGCGTAGTGGATCAGCAAGCAGGATCTGGGGCCAGAAGGAATGTCAACCAAGCAAGTCTTTAACCTCCCTGGCGGTATGATTCTTTCAGATTTTAGGTGCTGAAAGCGGTACCATTATTTGCAAGGAAATTTGGCGTTTTATACTGTAGGCTTGTAATTCTTAGGAATAACTTACTTAAATATGACCAAACAAAAGTCTAATAGGCATCCCGGGTATGATATTTAAATATATATATATATATATATATATATATATAAATTATAATATAATAAATAATTATAAATAATTATAACAAATAATAATATAATTATAGTAAAAATTATTCAATAATGTAATGAAATCAAAAACACTGAAATTTGCTCAGTTGCAGAATTGTCGCTGTCATTTTTTTTTTATGACGAATTTCCCCACAAATCGCTATCGCTAAATTCTGCAAGTGATTATAATTTATTATCGCTGTTTTTTAGCTGATCTAAAACCATTTTTGACATAAAGGGACACTTTTGGTTGCTATGGGCAATCTACAGTTTGCAGGGAGAAAGAACACTTTTTATTATATAAAAGGACATGTAGGGCACTGGGCAGACCACTAGGGGCAAGGGGGGTGTGTATTTTTTACATACAGTACTGTAATCTATAAGATTACATTGTACTGTATGTAATGTGTTTGTTTACTTTTTTGAATATGGCGCAGTTTCTCCGCCCCCGCGCGTCGTAACGTCGCAGGGAACAGAGATCGACGGCACACGGGGACACTGTGTGAATCGAGCGAGCACCCGCTCGCTCACACAGCGTGTTGGCATCGCTGGATCCAGGAACAAGGTAAGTAAACCAAGCCTGTGCACTCAGCGAGGCGAGCCCGAGTCTGACTCAGGGTTACCGATCGCAGCATGAAAATTTAACCCCGAGTCTGACTCGGGAATACCACCAGGGGGGTTAACAGGAACGCAGGAGAAAGTCTCTTTGATGTTGACCAGGCAAAGATCATTTGGGCTGGACGCCTTAAGTAAGCAGGACTGATGAGCAGGAAATCATCAACAGTCACTGTGGAGAGATAGGAGCTGGCAATTAACCGACAGCTGAGTGGCCAGCTCAGAGAAGGAAGGGCTGTGCCCAGTCCTGACAGTTAAAATCTTTACTACCAAAATTAGTGTGTGCTGTAAACTGCCTCCAGCATTGTTCCTGTTTTGCTGGAGACTGCCATTTTGTTGAAGCCCAGAGACCCTGAACAGCAGTAAATATTTAGGCTGTCAGGAGATCGGCCGCTACGTTTTCGGCACAGTAACGAAAAATGGAGAGCAACTGAGCATGGTAATGTTTTACATAGCTATATCCGCAAAAGGGGCCAGCCTAAAGTGATCCAGCAGGACTTAATTTTCTGACTAAAAATCTACTTTAATAATGCAGAAAAAAAATGTGCTGACAATATTGTTTAAACTGGAATAAAGCTCCACAATGAAAAGATCTTATACATTAGTTTTATAATCCTACTGATTTTGTTGATATAGATCTGCCCTACCAATTGATTAAAAATGAGGGACAGTTGAATTCATACCATATACCAACTGAGACTTTAATTGAATGAAAGTGTAATTAGTACCAAGTCAAGTTCTTTTATAACTTTTGGTTGTTACATCCACAGATCCATCATCAATACTAAATAGATAGTATAGTGTATTTTCGTGTGCATATGAAGTATAGTGTGTTTCCAGTGAGGATATGTTCTGAGTTATTATTGCAGCTTTTTTATGAAAATAATTTTTGATATGACTTTCACATTTTACAAGGTTGTTTCATATTTTAGTTATTGTTTTCAAGCCCACTTCAGCCAAAACACTGTACAGAGATGGGAAAGGGCAGAACTCATATTGCTGTCTGTCCCCACTGTGGGTATTTACCATCACATTCCTTTAGTCATACTTAGCATACGTTTTGTTCTGTTTCTCCTAGTGGGGCTTTGACTTTGACAGGACAGTGTCCAGATCAGCCCATGCTTTCATTATACTGCCCAGGGTTTCTAGTTTGTTCAATGAATGAAACATGTAATCTTTTTTACAGTATGTGTTTTCCTAAACAGGTTTCATGGACAGCCTGAAAACATTGCTGTATGATGAAGACTCCACCGTAAGACAAAAGACAACAGAAGTTTTCCTCATCATGGCTGGTCATAATATTGGAAGGTTAGTGATCTTTGTGTGATATTGTATCTTGGTAAAATGGAAATAAGTCGGCATATCTCCCTTTAAAAGGAATGTGTATCATAACTGTATAGCTTTTGTGTGGTTTCTACATATAAAAGATTAGCAGGGCACCTCGTTGTGATCTTGGACAGCTATGCACATGGTCAGAGCTAAATGATCTGGTTTTCAGTGTACTTTCCAAACTTTCAAATGGGACAAAAAAGATTCATTGGGGGAAGGATAGAATTTGAGGATGGAACAAGGAATGGCAGTTGATATTGAAGTGGTGTGGAGAACACGACCCAAAATTGTAGTAGTTGATATGACAGTAATGCCCCGTACACACGATCGGATTTTCCATCTGAAGAACCTTGGACGGTTTTTCAGACGGAATTCCGCTCAAGCTTGGCTTGCATACACACGGTCACACAAAAGTTCTCGGAACTTTCGACTGTCAAGAACGCAGTGACGTACAACATTACGACGAGCCGAGAAAATTAAGTTTAATGCTTCCGAGCATGCGTTGAATTGTTTGCGAGCACGCGGTGGTATTTTTTTGTGTCGGAATTGCTACAGACGATCAGATTTTCCAATAGGAATATTTGCTTTGATCTAAACCATTCTATTGTAGCTCTGGATGTATGTTTAGGGTTTTTGTCCTGCTTGAAGGGGAACCTCCGCCCCAGTCAACTCTGACCAGCTTCCCTGTACCTGCTGAAGGAAAGCATCCCCACAACATGATACTGCCACCACCATGTTTCACAGTGGGGATGGTGTGTTCACAGTGATGTGCAGTGTTAGTTTTCCATCACACATAGCATTTTCTTTTAGGCTAAAAAGTTCAATTTTGGTCTCATCTGACCAGAGCACCTTCTTCCACATGTTTGCTGTGTCCCCCACATGGCTTCTCAAAAACTGCAACTGGAACTTCTTATGGCTTTCTTTCAACAATGACCTTCTTCTTGCCACTCTTTCATAAAAGCCAGATTTGTGGAGTGCACCACGAGCCTCTTGGCTGCTTCTCTGATTGATGCTCTCCTTCTCCGTTTAGGTTGATGGCCATGTCTTGGTAGGTTTGCAGTTGTGTCATACTCTTTTGATTTTCGGATGATGGATTGAACAGTTCTCAGTAAGATGTTCAAAGCTTAGGATATTTTTTTATAACCTAACCCTGCTTTACCAATGACCTGTCTGGTGTGTTCCTTGGCCTTTATGATGCTGTTTGTTCACTAAGATTCTCTAACAAACCTCTGAGGGCTTCATAGAATAGCTGTATATATACTTAGATTAAATTACACACAGATGGACTCTATTTACTATTTAGGTGCCTTCTGAAGGCAATTGGTTCCACTAGATTTTAATTAGGGGTATCAGAGTAAAGGGGGCTGAATACAAATGCACTCCACACTTTTCAGATATTTATTTGTAAAAAGTTTTGAAAATCATTTATCATTTTCTTTCAACTTCAGAATTATGTGCCACTTTGTGTTGGTCTATCACATAAAATCCCAATAAAATACATTTATGGTTGTAACATGACAAAATGTGGAAAATTTTAAGGAGTATGGATACTTTTTCAAGGCACTCTGTGAACTGCTGCTTTCCCTCCTATTAGAAAAAAAGCAACAGTTAATACCCTTTCTCAGTTGTAAATTTGAGATTTTGTTTTCTGCATACATTTTTGAAATACAAGGAGCATTGTTCAGAAGGAAAAGGGAGATATTAGAGCTAACAGGACAACAGCATATGAATGAAATCTAAGGCAAAATTTATTTTAGATTTAAAACTCTGGCTCCACTAGCAGTGGCAGCTGGTGGTCCAAATTTTTGGGGGGCAAACAAATGAAAAAAAAAACAACTCAATTGCAGCCTTTACTGTGCCCATAAATTGCCGCCACTGTGCCCATCAAACGCAGCCACTGTGCCATAAAATTGTCGCCACTGTGCCATAAAATTGTCACCACTGTGCCATGCCATCAAACGCAGCCACTTGTGCCATGCCTTTAAATGCAGCCACTGTGCCATCAATTGTTGCCACTGTGCCCATCAATTGTCGCCACTGTGCCATGCCATCAATTTTTGCCACTGTGTCATACCATTGTCGCCACTGTGCTTATCAATTGTCGCCACTGTGCCATGCCAAATGCAGCCACTGTGCCATCAATTGTCGCCACTGTGCCATGCCAAACGCAGTCACTGTGCCATGCCATTGTCGCCACTGTGCCCATCAATTGTCGCCACTGTACCATGCAATTGTCGCCACTGTGCCCATCAATTGTTGCCACTGTGCCATGCCATTGTCGCCACTGTGACCATCAATTGTCGCCACTGTGCCATGCCATTGTCGCCACTGTGCACATCAATTGTCGCCACTGTGCCATGCCAAATGCAGCCACTGTGCCATGCCATTGTCGCCACTGTGCACATCAATTGCCGACAGTTTGCCCCTAAAATGCTGCCAGTTGCCCCTTCCCCCACCCCCCCTTGCACTTACCTTTCTTGGTCAGCCATCCTCGGATCTTCCTCCACGATCCCTCGAAGTAGTCCCACCCTCGATGTCCGGTGAACCTGATTGGCTGAGATGCGTGTCAGCGTTAACCAGGGAACGCACACCCCGTGCATCCCCTGGTTAACTATTTGTAAGCCCTCAGGCTGTAGTCGGAAAGCCTATCAGAGCCACTGGCTCTGATAGACACTTCCACAGCCAACCAGCTGCCGTTACTCAGATGGCTGGCGCTCACCAGGGGGTCGGCCATCTTAATAGTGGGCAGCGGGGACAATATATAGATTCTTGCAATGCATGGATCTATGTATTGTTTTTCAGTGGCGGTGCAGGAGCGAGAGGGGGGCGCTCCTGCGTCCTCTATGGACGCACCGCCACTGTCCACTAGTGCAACCAGGCATTGTCATAGAAAAATTGTTTTGATATGAATGAAGTACACTCAGTCCTGTTATTCATCTGACAGGGCCTCCAGCAGATGTACTGACATTTTGTGTTGGAAGATTGGAAATTGTTATGGATTCTTATTGGAGAAAGTTGAATTGCTAAGGGATCTAAGAGAGGCAATAAGAAGTTTAGATGGAAAATATTGGGGAAAAGGGAGAGAAGTAGGCACAGCAAATGTGAGTGCATTAAGGTAAAAAAAATAAGGGCAATGGTGGAGAGGTATTGCATGTAGTACTGAGTATGACAGCAGAAGGAGCAACATAGGAGGAGAGTTTACCATTTAAAGTAGACCTCAAGTCAGAAATTCACTTCTGGTATGCCGATCCCCTTAACTAAGACCTTAAAATGGCAGCCATATACTTACCTATCACCATGAGAGGGGGAGGCAATGATTAGCCAGACACATGGTAAGAATTTAACTTTTTTTACATTTCAATCATTTTAACAGTCGTTTCAAACAATATTTACAAGCAAATAAACAGAGATAATCCATAACCTTCATATTGCCATCTGTTCAGAATTGTGTAACAGGGACTTAGCATTGCCATAGTCAAGATCGGGAGTAAGCAACCTGGGACCCTCCAGCTGTTGCAAACTTACAAGTCCAATCATACCTCTAAGGCCGCGTATAGACGATCGAACATGTCCGCTGAAACTGATCCGCAGACCAGTTTCAGCGGACATGTTCGATCGTGTATACGGCCTATTGGACCATTTTCCAGCGGACCAAAGTTTCAAAACATGCTTTAAAACCTGTCCACTGGAAACCTGTCCGTCGGACATGTTCGATGGTTAGTACACAAAATCATCGGACCAAAAACCCCCGCATGCTCAGAATCAAGTCGACGCATGCTTCGTTTTTTCATCACATCGTTGTGTTCTACGTCACCGCGTCCTGGTCCGAGGGGATTTTGGTCCGATGGTGTGTACGCACATCAGACCAACAGACCACTTCAGCGTGGTCTGATGAAAACGGTCCGTCGGACATGTTTCATCGGACATGTCTGATCGTGTGTACGCGGCCTTAGAGTAATTTTAACTGCCAGCCTTGCAATGCTTCATTGAAAATGTAGTTCCACCTGGAGGGCCCCAGGTTGCCTACCCCTGGTCGAGATAGTACAGGAAAGTAATCTATTTTTAGCAACTTAGATGCGGACTAAAAATAGCAATCCTAAGGATATTCAATCCCTTGATTGAATGGAAAGTGGGTACAAGATATTGGGAAAGCAGAATAGCTTCTATGGTGGATAACTTGGGAATCTAGAGAAAATCAGGACAAGAAGAACAGGTAAAAGAAACAGGGGGCAGGCCTCGAACACCAAGGGCTCAAAGAGAAAAGAGAAAATCTGGAGAAGATTGCAATTGACATCTCCCAGCAGGTTGTGTGTAATCCAAGGATCCCAGATTTTATGAAATTTAGGCAGGTTATCCTCCAAGGTACCATGTCATGCAATGGTTGATATGAGACCTAAGTTACTCAAAAGGAAACATTTTTTTTTCAAAGACCTGGCGATTCTCTGCTCTGTGGCAATAAAAGTGGAGGTAACCAAATTCAGTTCAGATTTGGTGCATTTAACAGTTTTTTTTATTAATTATGCCACGTACACACGATCACTTTTTGTGATGAAAAAAAAACGTCTTTTTAAAAAACGTCATTTAAAATGACCGTGTTTGGGCAAAACGTTGTTTTATGTCTTCAAAAAAATGTCCAAAAAAAAATTCGAACATGCTTGAATTTTTTGTGTCGTTTTTCAAAATGTCATTTTTTTTGTCATAAAAAGTGATCGTGTGTGGGCAAAACGACGTTGAAAACTGCGTTTTTAAACCCGCGCATGCTCAGAAGCAAGTTATGAGACAGAGCTTCAATGGAACAGAGTGCCGTCGAACGTGGTGTACGTCACCACGCTTTGCTAGAGCATTTTGGAAAAACGATGGTGTGTATGCAACGTCGTTTTGGAAAATGAAGTTTGAAAAACGTTGTTTTGTTTCGTCACATAAAACGTCATTTTTTTTCATCACAAAAAGTGATCGTGTGTACCCGGCATTAGAGTTTTGATGGGTTTTTCAAAGAGGTTGATTTAGTATAGTAAAAAAAATATGTACTACAGCGCTAATAAATAAGTAACTAATATGACATCACAAGAATAACCAAATAATACTGCAGCATATGTGTGGTGAACCAAACCAAAAGTGATAAATAAAAAATTATATATATAAGATGCACTAGATATTAACTAATGTGATGCAAAACCATAAACACCAATGATAAATGATAATAATCAGTAGGAAGTTCCAGCAAGTTCCATTTTAAACATGAAAGACAAAGATGAAAAAAGACCTCATAGCGCAATCATAAAGAAAAAATGGGATTCACACAATAAGTCTCAAGCTGAAGGCGCACTCACGAATCCTCTGGGCATGTTAGACCATCAAAAAACAGACATCCTGTTTGCCGCTCAGACTTAGATGTTTTTTCTCCTCATGCGGATCCATCGTCTGTCATTGGTGTGCGTAGCTCCTCCCCCACGCGTTACGTCACTAGGCACGTGACTTAGTCTAAGTCACGTGCCTAGTGACGTAACGCGTGGGGGAGAGGATGCCCAGAGGATTCGTGAGTGCGCCTTCAGCTTGAGGCTTATTGTGTGAATCCCATTTTTTCTTTATGATTGCGCTATGAGGTCTTTTTTCATCTTTGTCTTTCATGTTTAAAATTACTGTGGATGGCTATACACTGTGTCAGTGAAACAGCTACTAGTAACCTGTGAGGCTGAGTCCACCTGTCATCATTCAAGATAATTACATCAGTACTGTCTGTGTTTTTTCCCATACATGGAGGAGTGGTGGAGGATTGCACTAAGAAATTCGTTTTTTTTCCGTTTGTTGGAACTTCCTACTGATTATTATCATTTTTCATTGGTGTTTATGGTTTTGCATCACATTAGTTAATATCTAGCGCATATTATATATATAATCATTTAGTATAGTATAATTTATCTGATAGGTGCGGGACCAAAAGTGTTTGGGCATCCCACCATATATGTCTAAACGTGCTATCAACTATGCAACTCTGAAAGAAAAACTGCTTTTATTACGTTATAGTTACAGCAGGTAGCATGGGGGGGGGGGGGGGGGGGGGGGGGGTTGGGTGTCGGCTGTTTCTGATAGCTATGAAATGGTAAGTGGAAAGTTTTGGAGGAGAGCAGGGAAGGAAGCGGTGCTGATCCCTGTTATGCTGCATGTTTGCAAGAATTCTCCACTAAGAAGCTCTGTCCTTTATTACAAGTTACCACAACTAATTCAAATTGGTTAGTGTTGAGAACAGAACTGCAACCAGGCTTTTACTTTTTCATTAAGCCAAATCTGCCTAAGCCTATCATCTATCAGGGTAATTGGTAAGTGCAGATTTCCTTCAATGGTTTAGAGGGATTGTCAGGTGGATAATGTGATAAAGCAATCTATACGCCTGTTAATAACTGAATCTGCCATATGTGGGATAAGCCTCTTCCGAAGGTCCTTAAGTATAGGTCTTGTCACCATATATGAAGTAGTGCCTTGTTGGAGCCACCCTAAAAAACAATTAGGAACAGTCAAATACTTTTTTTTTTTTTTATCCTGACAAGAATTTTCATAGCAGCTGGACTAGTAGAGAACACCAGAACCTGCCCAAGCTTTCTTATCCATTTTATCCGGAGCTCAACATCTCATCTTATGTGACCGTTTTCTTTCCACGTGTTGTCTGAATTTAGCATGACTGAACTGGAATCCTTTAGATATTTAAACAGATTTACTGCCTTTTTGAGTATTCTCTGTTTTGTGCTTGATGAGCCTGAGTTTATAAATTATATTCTGCAAAAGAAAATATCATGTTGGTTTAGTGGTTAGCATGCTTGCTTTACAACACTGGGATCCCCTGTTCTGTTACCACTAGATACCATAAACAGTACATGCAGTTTGTGAGCTCTTTCTATGTTTGGGTGGGCTATCTCTGGGTGTTCCTGGTTCCTTCCATAGCTCAAAAAGGACTACAGATAAATCAATCCTAATTTGTGTGTTTATACTGTATATGTATGAGTGTGGTTGGGGAGGTAGAATGTAAGCCCATCAGGGGAGTGTTCTGTGCACAGTATTGGTAGACTGTAAGCCCCCTCAGGGGAGTGTTGTATGCACGGTTTTGGTAGACTGTAAGCCCCTCAGGGGAGTGTTCTGTGCACAGTATTGGTAGACTGTAAGCCCCTCAGGGGAGTGTTCTGTGCATGGTATTGGTAGACTGTAAGCCCCTCAGGGGAGTGTTCTGTGCATGGTATTGGTAGACTGTAAGCCCCTCAGGGGAGTGTTCTGTGCATGGTATTGGTAGACTGTAAGCCCCTCAGGGGAGTGTTCTGTGCACGGCATTCTTTCAGCACTATATAAAAATGGGGACAGTTCAGGTGAAAGATACTTCTTGGGAGATTCAGTGTGGCATAGAGAGGGGCTGTGGAGGCAAACAAAACTATGTGGCAGGAAATACATTTGTAGGGTGGGTTATCTGTCTTTAAATCCAGTGGAGGCACAGTATACATCTAAATTATAAGTTCATTCTCCACCTCTGCATTTTTAGTGACAGCTTGACCTTGTGTTGGATTCCTATTTGATGTTAATCCATTTTTTGTAACTTTGCTGTAACATAAAGGCAAGTAAACAGGCTAAGGTTATATATAGATTGTGTGTTCACAGTTTTATGTTCCACATTTCAGGGAAGGTATCTTAAAAAGTGACCTTATTATTCCACTCTCACACCTTCTGAATGACCCGGTGGATATAGTTCGGAGAAATATGCATCAAACATTTGAGATGCTCTCAGAGCTTCGAGCTGGTAAGTGTTTATATTTCTTCATAATCTTTGCAATCCTAGATAACTGGGGAAATGTAAAATAGCAATTACTAATATGAAAGAAATGGATCATGCCTCAAACTATTGTGCTACCAAATTTTGTCATTTGATATTGGTATTTCAAGCTACTGCATCATCATGTACTTTCGTCCCTTACACTAGTTGCCATTAGTCCTTGCAATTATTTTCTCTCATTAAACCAGATAGATACATTTATATAGTGGAATGGGGTCTACACCCAGATGTACAATGTAGTGCAATAGAAATGATTTACAAAAGCTGGTGAAAAAGTGGCCACCAGTCACTTTTTATCTTTTAAACTATGCAAGAAATCTGGTGGCTATTACTAACAATTCCAATTTTGCTCCACATTGTATAAATCAGAACAAAAAAACATATAGTGGTATCGGCTATAAAAAAAGTTCATCGTAGCTTGGAACTAGTTATATATGCATATTATTTATTGTGACTAAGTCATTTAATATTGTGACCAGCTTTATTTTGGTCATTTATTAATATTGTGACCACCTTTGTTTTGGTCATTTATTAATATTGTGACCAGCTTTGTTTTGGTCATTTATTAATATTGTGACCAGATTTGTTTTGGTCATTTATTAATATTGTGACCAGCTTTGTTTTGGTCATTTATTAATATTGTGACCAGATTTGTTTTGGTCATTTATTAATATCGTGACCAGCCTTGTTTTGGTTATTTATTAATATTGTGACCAGCTTTGTTTTGGTCATTTATTAATATTGTGACCAGCTTTGTTTTGGTCATTTATTAATATTGTGACCAGCTTTGTTTTGGTCATTTATTAATATTGTGCCCAGATTTGTTTTGGTCATTTATGTTAAAGTTTAAAGAAATATGTAACTTGCAACATGCAACAACCTGTACCTTCAACAAGACATCATGGCTATTCCATAGAGAATAATAGAGACATTTTTGACTGTCCCCTATGATGCCAGGGTATGCCTAATGCCTCGATAGAAAAACCAGATGAAAAATACTGCTTTTGGAGTGATCATGCTATAATCTGAAACAAAAGAATACAATACAATACGAAATATTACATAATTCCCAAAGTTCTATTCTGTAGCACAGGCATTTTCCTAACTTTAGTAACCTATTGGTTTTTGATGTGAGACTAACATGCAAAAATAAAATAAAGAAAACAATATTCTCATTGTGTATACTAGGCATTAGCCAGACCCTTATGTAGCGGTGTTGCTACAAGTTAATAACATCCACACATATTCACCCTGCTGCCAGACATCCATACATTACACTAGTAGACAATAAAAAGTATTTTTTGGGGGGATTGAACTTGATTGGGGGAAAGGATATGGGATGCCCATAGAACAAATTGGTATGTTAGAGTGGATCCAGCTTTACATGGACAAATGGTTTACTCAATATCTTAATAAATGATATATCGGTTTATACTTTACGCTCCTCAGATGGGATAAAATGGCGGACCCTAATTCTGACAGACTTTTCACCTCAGAACTTTCCCGCCTCTGCACTCTCCCTGCAGATCTTTACCTCAGGACACTGGGCTGCTGGTTAGGACTTAGGACAGACTGACATGCACACGGGTCAAATGTCGGCTGTTTTTTTTTTAACCGGCCGATGTCTCCCGATGTTCAGCTCGTGTATACAGGGCTTTAATTTCTGCAGTGTGTGTTTTTGATTCTTGCTTTAGGAAACCTATACTAAAACAAATATGTAAACTGCTATTACTGACCTCCTTCTGAAAACGTTAGTTGCCTTTCTTTGGTTGATTTTCTTTGTCACTAACCTAGAACAGGTCAGTGAAAATAATAAAGCCAGTAGAGGAGCTTAAAATGCCAGGCAACTCATTTTCACAGATGGAGAAGTCAGCAATGGGAGCTTGTGTATTTTTTCAGCACAAATCACTGTCATGGGAGAAGTTAGGAAACTTTTATTGCCTAATTGTTCTGAAAATGTTAGTCATGATGATTGGATGGATTTAATATTTTTTGAGACACTGGCCCTCTTTTCTTTAAGGGCCTATTCCCACTATTGTGACTCAGTAATGTTTGTGGAACCATATATTTTATATGTTGCTGCAATGTGGTGCCATTCATTCTGCAACGTGTGGGAATACACTGACCTTTGTTACAGAGTGGTGTGCTGCCAGAATGGAACATGCATTTTATTAGTGTGTTTTGATGCCCGAGGAAGCCGACTAGCCCATCAACATGAAATGGCGTGACTGATCCCTAAGTTCTCTGATTTGCATACCTCCTCTGGGCCTCAGAAACCATTAAGGCAGAGAGTCAGCATAACAGACAATCAATTAGCATTTTTAGATTAGCCATGGCACCCTCCATATTCCATCTACTTTAAAGGCTGATGTGCTGAGCACCTCTGTCCAGATATCCCCTTGTCTGAGCACAGACTATAGCTCTTCATTAAAGATTGCAAAGCTTGGTGATACACTGTAATTCCAGCCAATCTGCCAGGGACATTCTGGTAAAGTTTTCCGGGAGACCTCCCTAGTGACAGAATAAATGGTTAAATTATACTACACTGTATCTGTCCCTATAACAAAAAACATCATTGTACTATTAGGTAGAGCTTGGCTTTAGGAGTAGTGGCAAAATAATTCCACTAGGTGGCATGATTGCCTGATAATTTGTCTGTTTGCTGGCCTGACCATTTAGAAGCATATTAGTAATAATATTCCATCTGTTTCTCTGCGGCATGAGTACAGAAGAACCCTAGGACAAGTCCCAGGCAGGCTCTTACATCAGAACATACACGTCTTTCATAAATACGCTTATAAAGTGTACTACTCTATTTCTGCATGAGTCTTGTTATCACAACTGTTAATAGCAAGCTCGCTGTGGCACCATTGTGATAATGTACTAAGAACAAGAATTTCCTGACTAGCTTCTATACTTAGTAATAGCGACAAGGAGATATACTGCAACCCTGTCGCCAGCACTAAGCGAGCGCAGATACTCAGGATCGCCATTATTAAAAAAAAAAAAAATGCACAACAAAAATAGAAGCTGCAATATACCTACCATCTTTTTTATGGAAGATTTTCACTGCACCATGCTTGCCATCATTCTAACTGGCAACTGTCGCTGCAATATACCTACCATCCTTCTTATTGAAGACTTTCACTGCACCATGCTTACCATCATTCTAAGTGGCAACTGTCACTGCAATATACCTACCATCCTTCTTATTGAAGACTTTCACTGCACCATGGTTACCATCATTCTAAGTGGCAACTGTCACTGCAATATACCTACCATCCTTCTTATTGAAGACTTTCACTGCACCATGGTTACCATCATTCTAAGTGGCAACTGTCACTGCAATATACCTACCATCCTTCTTATTGAAGACTTTCACTGCACCATGGTTACCATCATTCTAAGTGGCAACTGTCACTGCAATATACCTACCATCCTTCTTATTGAAGACTTTCACTGCACCATGGTTACCATCATTCTAAGTGGCAACTATCACTGCAATATTTATTTATTTATAAAAATGCTTTTTGGGAGCGCAGTCATTACCCAAAGGCCTCGATGCGCTCATAGAACCACAGAACATATACAGACACATCTCACATAACAATAATAACAATATAAAACCACATAATAACATTAAAAACTAAAACTACAATATCTAAAACTGCTAGTATCTAACCCTAATTAGGGCCATACACCTGGGAAAATAAAAAAGTTTTTAAAAACTTCCTAAAATTTAACAAATCCTTCTCCCGTCTTAAGTATAGAGGTAGAGAATTCCAGAATATCGAACCTTGTGCATCCAGAGTCCTCCCTCCACATTTTGTTCTTCTGAATTTAGGGACCGTCAAATTAACCTGATCAGCAGATCGTAACGATCTGCTGGGGACATAACAGGTACATTTTTTTTGCAAATACCCTGGGCCTATCTTATGGATAGCTTTGTGGACGATGCATCCCACTTTGAACGAGACCCGTTCAGCAACCGGTAACCAATGCAAGGCTTTCAGAGATGGTGTAATATGGGCCCGACGGCCCACTCCCGTTACTAACCTACCTGCCGCGCTTTGGATCAACTGAAGCTTATGCAGAAGGGTTTTTGAACATCCCATGTATAACGCATTACAGTAGTCCAACCGGCTACCAATGAAAGCATTGATCACATGGACTTTGTCCATCTCGTCAATGAAATCCAGTGTAGAACGCAGGAGTTTCAGATGGTAATAGCATCCGCTTACCACCTGGTTTACCTGCGCCTATAAAGACAATTTGGAATCCAAGATGACTCCCAAGTCCCGAACCTTGATGGACGGGGTCGGGTATGGCATAAACGAAACCGGCCAAGAAGGAAAGTCCGTCAAACTGGATTTGCTCTGATTGCTAATAATAATACATTCAGTTTTTGAGCCATTAAGTTTTAAGTAATTGGCTCCCATCCAGGACTGTATTTCCTCCAGACAGGCTGCCAAATCCACCTGGACTTCCTTATTTTTAGGCAACTTAAAATAGATCTGCGTATCATCTGCATAGACGTGAAAACTAAGGTTGTGTCGCCGAATAATATACCTACCATCCTTCTTATTTGCTACATTATGCTTACCACTAGCCCCACCTGATTCAACTGCTTTCCAAAACCGTTAGATTCAAGGCATGCCGTGAATGATACCTGCCACAATTGTTTTTTCTGTCAACCAAACTGTCAATCCATCAATTGGCTTGTATCATACCTGATCCTATGTGCATTATCATGGTAACTGCAGATCATACAGAGGCTAAGATGGCAGCTACCTTAGCTATAAAGGATAGGAGGGTTTATGAATGAATGAATGAAAACTTATATAGCGCTGCACATGCAAACTTAATCGCCTCTGGGCGCTTGTTGTTCCTGTCTCCTTTGGTATCAAAAGAGATGAGTCTTGATCTTTCTCCTGAACGCTAAGTGGTTCTCCTCCAACCGAATGCTGGTTGGTAAAGCGTTCCATAGTCTGGGACCTTGGACCGCAAATCTCCTTTCTCCTTTGGACTTGTAATTGGCTTTCGGTATCTGTAGCAGATTTTGATTGGTGGATCGCAGAACGCGATTGGGGTTATGTGCTTTTATTTTTTCGCATAGATAATGGGGTGCATTCCCATGGATACATCTATGCGTTAGACAGAGTGCTTTAAAAGTGATTCTGTCTTTTACTGGTAACCAGTGAAGGGATCTCAGCGAAGGTGAGATTGATTCCCAAGGTTTTTTCCCAGTCACAAGTCTAGCGGCCGTATTTTGAACGACTTGTAGACGAGCAATTTGGTTTAGTTATGCTTTAAGTGACAACTGCCACTGCAATCGATACCTACCATCTTTCTTATTTAAAACATTTGCTAGAGCATGCTTACTATCATTCTAAGTGGCAACTGTCAATGCAATATACCAAACTTTCTATTAATGAGATTTGCTGCAGAATGCTTGCCATCATTCAAAATTGCAATAGTCACTACTAGACGACACCTGCCATTGCACTTATAAGAGAATTATGGCCAAAGCTTGTTTGGTCATACCTTTCATGTGAGTCACAGGCATGCACTTACTTTTGCACTTGTGTGACCCAGAATCAACCAACAGCAGGCTAAATGTTACAGAGGCATTTTAGTCTATAGATGTATCCCAACAATGATGTTGGGGTTTCAAATCCACCCAGATGCCTGACTGGTATCCGGCTCAGTCTCTCAGTGCTCCATTGAGATTCTGAGCCAGCCGCTCCTATGAGCGCTGGCAGGGGCAGAGCAGAGAGCGGTGACTGAAAGTCACCACTCTCTGTTCAGAGCAGACTAGAGAACTAAGTGATCAGCGGTCATGTGATTGCTCAGGTCTCGGACCAGCGGGGGACATACTCACCATAGAGGTAGTTATGCATGTTTTGTTTTTTTTCGTTTTCAACAATTCTCTGTTAACAGGAGTTCATTGCAATATACTCTACATCTTTCTTAAATAGCAGTTTCCCCCCCCCCCCCCCAAAAAAAATAATAATAATACTGTAGCTGCTGACTTTTACTATTAGGACACTTACTTGTGCAGGCATCCGTGCCGAGTCTTGAATCGGCTCATGGATGCTGGCACCGCTATCTTGGCTAAGGGAAGGGGGGGAGCTTCTGGGTAGAGCTCCGCTTTAAAGAGGAACTAAACCTTACTATCATTTAAAGGTAAGAAAGCTGCCATTTTAGCCTCAAAAAAATCTACAGTTGCTGTGATGCATGTGATCAGCTATGACACCAACCATTTGATGGTTTGACAGTTGGGTTGAGAGCTAACATATGCATACTAGTAACTGTAACAGTTGTGATTCCAGGCAGGCATTGCATATAACCATTTTGGGAAATCGGTGGGTTTATTTCTGCTTTAAAGTGGAACTAAACGACTCTATATCATTTTTAATTGCCATGATACTGCACATGTGATCAGTTATGACACCAGACATTTGATAGTTTGACAGTTTGGTTGAGAGTACAAGCAGATGTGACAGTTAGCATTACCAGCATGTCTTGAATGTAATTGTTTTTTAAACTGTTAAATTGATGGGTTTACTTCTGCTTTAAAGTGAAACTAAACTCATAGATAAAAACAGCTACATTCCAGGCATTCCGGGAATGATAACTGTCACATTTGCTAGTGCTCACAACCAAACTGTCAAACCATCAAATGACTGGTGTCATAACTGGTCACATGCAGCATCATGGCAGTTGCAGATCAAACAGAGACTCAGATGGCAGCTTCCTTGGTTAAAGAAGATTGGAAGGTTTAGTTCTGCTTTAAAGTAAGACGTCTAACACATTTAGGTGCGTTTACATGCATCAAGCACTTGTGCGTTATTGCATTTCATTGGCCAGAATAACAATTTATTCTGTCCATTGAAATACGTTAACACTCAAGTGATAAATATGCCTAACATATGTTTAGATACGTTTAGAAGTATCTAGTGTTTTTTTCTGCCAAAACTCTGCGGCTCCTGAACACACTGGCAGTGTTTTTTTTTTTCCTGCCTCTGGCCACTAAACTCCTCCAAATGTCGTTGTGTGCCTAGACACATGATAAGAGAATTACAATGGTTGCCATTAATGGCCTCATTTTGAAAATACTAGTTGCCAGGGTGTGGATAGTTTTATTAGGTACCAAACCAAGCATGCCATACAAGTGTATGGGATTTGTTATTGCTAAACTTGTTTGGGGTTGGTGACACAGAAGCCAATGCATCAGCATGACAACCAAGGAGCTGTCTTTTTCAAAAAGGAGAGGCGCCAGCATTGATCTCCTACATAATTCTCTCATGGTTGTCGTGATTCACTTTCTAACAAATGTTTTTGCAATTGTTTTTACAAACATTTACTTGAATTGATGGGTGCTGTTAATTTTTCGCGCTTTTGTAAAAGGATAAAAATATACGCCTATACCTATAGGCATTTTTAATATGCGTTACAATAGAAGAAAAAAACAGGTTCAGCACAGAATGGTGATTTGAATAGCTACATCAGTGTTTCTCAACATTTTGTTTAGTCAATCCTTTAAAATTTTGGTCAATCTCGAGGCAATCCTTTCTACATGAATAGTTTTATGTAATGCAGCAGCATCCACACATGTAGAACATGCAACATTAGTGATTCATTTTTACAAAGCAGCATACGTTTAGTCACTGGTACTGACTAGTGTAACGGGAGTCACTTTTGGGTACAGATTGAGCCAGAAAATAATGGACATAATAATGGACATACAGAATATGTCTTGGACTGCATCCCACCTGTCTGTCTGTTGTGATGTAAATGAATCTAGGATGGCTTCTAAGGATCTTTCATTGTGGCTTGTGCTAATTGACCCTGTATTGTGTGAAGGTCTATTGATGGTAATGTGTATTGTAAGTTAGCAGACTGACTAAAGGTCAGGTGTATGAGTCATCAGCTGTAGTTAATTAGCTCATGTAAATTACCCCAAGAGCCGCAGTCAGGATATCTACTAAAAGATGTGTATTGGGGCTCATTAGGTAAACATTGTGTGATGTTGTGGGTGGCATTGGGTCATTGTTCATTTGGTTGGTGCAGTAGTCTTTTTGTGTATATAAGAGCCTGTCTTCTTAATAAAGATTGTCAGATCTGCTTGAACAGTTCATACAGAGCTGTGTCTTTTATTATTCCTATGGGTCGCGTTCACCTGACTGTGGAGTATCGGTAGCTGCCTTGTGTTCGGGAATGTAATATCCTATTATGGGTGCCGTTACAGCTAGTATTCCAGAGTTTCTCTTCTCCATCAGTTTCTGTCCCTTATTCAGCTAATGTGACCCCAGTGCTGACGGAGAGGGGCAAGGAAGGGGCAAACAAAAATGTCCTTGGGCGAATTACTTTATTCTTACCAATCTGACATGGTTGTTGGGTTGCCGGTAGCTGGCCCTCATGGTGTCCAAGGTTTTAATGCTGCACAATAAAAACCTGTGGCTTTGTGTAACAAAAAAGGTAGGCTTGATTCACCTGCTGGCTTGTTGTATTTTGCCAAGGCATCCCTGAAAAACCCAGAAGGCACCCCGGGCGCCACGTTATCCTGGTTGAAAAAGCTACATAGTAGGGCTGTGGAAATTAACTATTAATTCCTCGATTAATCGGCTTCTGGGTCTTCAGGGAGTTCCGTCAGAGATCCGGTGACTTCACCGACGGGGCTTTCCCGTGTCCATCTAAAGGGCTCTTTTGCTGTGCCTTCATATCTGCATGCCGGCGGGACCTTACTATCTGCCACACGCAAGGGCTGTTACACTTCCCTCTATCACCCTGGGATTCTACAGCCATCCACTGGGAGTTGTGATAGTTCCCTTCACGGGACATCTACATGCCGACGGACTGATGTTAACCCCTCCTCATCTGGATTCAGCAGTGGTATCGTTGTACACATTTTTATACCAGTATCATGGTACAGTGCGCAGTGTGCAGTAGTCAGTGAGGCAGACGGATTAGCTTCAGGAGCTCCCAGCGGCGCACGTCTCCTAGGAGTAGGAGCGTGTGTGTCATAGCTCCAGGCAGGCGTAGGAGGCAGTTAGGCAGTGTCTCTCCCAGCCTGCTAGCCAGCCCAGCTCCAGCCCCAGCTCCTGGACTTTACCTATGCCCCAATCTGACCTCTCCTCGTTACTAGATCAGCCCCTTGGCTCCCTGGCTCTCCTGCAGGTAAGCTGCTGACGGCCGTCCTTTTCAGGATAGCCTCAGCAACACGGATCTCTCCTGCTCCTTCTCCGGCTTCATTCCGCGGTCCCCTGCTTTCCCATACCCCCATCATCATTAGGGCCCCCCTTCTGTCACCCCCCACGACATTTCCGCCATTCCAGGGCTTTTTTGGAGACCCGCGCCAGACGGCATTGAATCGGGGGGCCGCGATCTAGGAAAGACCGCGGCCTAACAGGCGCGCCGCTCCTCACGCCCTACAATCCTCACCCAGCCTCCAGGAAATCCCCCCTCACCTCATGATAGCCTGTACACGGCCTTATTGTCACCCTCTCAGCCCCCCCAGCATTACAGAAGTACCCCACCTGTCAGCCCTGGTCTGCATCCCACTGCCTGTTCAGGCAACCATCTTTCTGTACCAGCAACACACTCACCTCTCATCCCCAGCCCCCCCTAGTCTCTCCAACGAACAGAAGCTTGATCCAGGGGTCACCCGATCGCCTCTTGCAGGGGTCAGGAAGGAATATTTTCCCTACCGGAGCGTATTGGCCTAGCGCCGCCAGGGTTTTTTGCCTTCCTCTGGACCAAGTCAGGGAGAGGAATTAGCCAATTCCTCCCCCCAATTTGCCCCTGAACTCCCCCCCCCCCCCGGCGCATTGGCGATCATGGCAGGTCGGCAATATTCTGCCGACACCATTTGGAGTTTGAGGCAATGCGCCGCAATACTGCCAGCCATCACCAAAAAGGCCCTAAGAACTGAGCGACTATTGAGAATCGATCATAGATCGACGGTCAGACATTTCAGTCATTTACCCCAGCTCAAGCACATATCATGTGCTCTGATCAACACAAGATCGGCAGTAAAGCACCGACTAGAAATTCGCGACTTCATTCAACAAAAGGATCTAGACTGTCTCTTTATTACAGAGAGCTGGCTCACAGCCGACTGTAACACCATTCTAGGAGAACTGGTGCCAGAAAAATTACCGTATCATAACGGAAAACAGAATAGGGCAAAGAGGAGGTGGCCTGGCGGTGATCCACAAGACTCATCTTACGATCACCAAACCAGTCCGCCAAAACCCTCTTCCATTCATGGAAACCCTTACTCTGCAACTGCAAGCAAGTTCAAAGGAGACCGTCCACATTCTGCTCTGCTATAGGCCGCCCGGCCCAAAATCGCAGCTGCTACCATCATGGACGGATTTCTTCTCCACTTACACCCTCAACAGCAAACATCTTTTGCTGCTCGGGGATTTCAATCTCTGGGCCAACTCCTCACAAGACCCCATTGCCGACGCCTGTATTGACCACCTGGAAGGATTAGGATTGCAGCAACTAGTATGTGGGCCCACACATGCTTCAGGTCACACACTTGATCTTATTTTCAGACAAGCTCTGGAAATAAAAATTTGGGAAAATGAAAAATTGCCATGGACAGACCACCATGCAATTATATTCAGTATTTCCACCATCCCCCCTGCAACAAAAACATCAAATCCAGTGACAACACACTGGACTAGATGTCAGAAGAAGCTCCACTCGGAACTCTTCAAAACTACTCTAAGGAAAAAAATAGAAACAACTCAGCCGCATCAAACGGCCGTTGAAACATTGGAAGCCATAAACTCGGCCATGCTACAGTCAGCCGACTTGGTAGCGCCGAAACGAAGAACCCGCATTCAGGAAAAACAACCGCAGCTGGTTTAACAACCAGCTGTCGTTACTGAAGCAAGAACGCAGAAGGGCAGAATCAGCCTGGAAAAGATGTTCTTCAGAGCTAAACCTATCCATCTACAAGGCGACAACAAGAAAATACCACAAAGGAATTTTCCAATCCAAGAAAAAGTATTTTTCAGAGGCTATCAACGGTGCCCTAAACCGACCCCGCGAACTCTTCAAGATGGTCACCCAGACCATGAAACCAAGTTGCATTGAAGCCCCCAGTTCGGACACTCAAGAATTTTGCAATGAACTATCGGATTATTTCGTTACTAAAATCGAGGCAATCCGTGAAAGCATTCAGCAAAGCAATTCTCCCCTCAGCCCCCCCTGCAGCCCCTCACACAGCACCCATAGTAATTCTCCTATATCAGGTAAGTTTACCCTGGAACCCATCTCCATCGAGACCACTAAGAATGTCATTTGTACTCTGCGTAATGGCACAGCGCCAAATGACATTATCCCCACAAAACTGCTGAAGGAATGCGCCTACATCTTGGCTCCTCTTATCACGCAGCTCATCAACCAGTCTTTCTTGGAGGGCATAGTGCCCTCTCAGTTGAAAGAGGGTATAATCCTACCCATCATGAAGAACCCCTCCCTGGACCCCAAGGACCCACTCCACCGCCGTCCCATAACAAGCCTCAACGTACTCTCAAAGATAATGGAAAAAGTAGTGGTGCAACAGCTGCAAAAGCATCTAGATACCTACAAGCTACTTGACCCATTGCAATCAGGCTTCCGTCCCGGACACGGGACGGAAACAGCATTGCTGAAAGTATGGGACGATGTTCTCAAGGCCGCAGACGAAGGAGAATCTTGTCTTCTAGTTCTGTTGGACCTAAGTGCCGCTTTCGACACTGTAGACCACAATCTGTTACTGACTCGGCTTGCTGAAGTAGCCAGAGTCGCAGAAGGCGATTTATCTTGGTTCTCCTCTTTTCTGGAAAACCGATCGCAAACAGTGAAGTTAGGACCTTTTACGTCTAAAAAACGCACAGTAACAGAGTCCCTCAAGGATCGCCTCTGTCACCAGTGCTGTTTAACATATATCTTCGTCCTCTTTTTGAGATTATCAGCAGCCAAAAACTGCTCTACCACTCATATGCAGATGATACGCAACTGTATTTCCGCATCTGCAACAGACAGGATCACCACCTCAATCTAGAGACATGCCTCTCTTTGATAGAGGACTGGATGACAAAGAGTTATCTTAAACTCAATGGAGCGAAAACAGAACTTTTCCTGTTTCACGCCAAGCGCAGGAATCAACTTTCAACAGTGTGGACCCCCCCGCCTATTTTGGGCAAGCTCATCACCCCTAGCGCCAAAGTCAAAAGCCTAGGGGTCATTTTTGACTCCTTTATGACAATGGACGCACAAATAGGGTCAGTAGTCAGCGGATCTCACCATCTACTGCGCCTACTACGCAGACTCACTCCGTTCATCCATAAAGAAGATTTAGCGGTCGTGGTGGGAACAATTGTAAACTCCAGGCTGGATTATGCAAATGCCCTTTACCTCGGCCTCCCCAAGTACCAAATCGCTCGTCTGCAAGTCGTTCAGAATACGGCCGCCAGACTTGTGACTGGGAAAAAACCCTGGGAATCCATTTCACCATCACTGAGAGCCCTTCATTGGCTGCCAGTCAAAGACAGAATTACTTTTAAAGCTCTCTGTCTTACGCATAGATGTGTCCATGGGAATGCCCCCCTTTATTTATGCGAAATAATAAAAGCGCATAATCCCAATCGCGTTTTGCGATCCACGAATCAGAACCTACTCCAGGTTCCGAAAGCCAACTTCAAGTCCAAAGGAGAAAGAAGATTCGCGGTCCAAGGTCCCAGACTATGGAACGCTTTACCAACCAGCATTCGGTTGGAGGAGAACCACCTAGCATTTAGGAAAAAGGTCAAGACTTTTCTCTTTTGATATCAAAGGAGACAGGAACAACAAGCGCCCAGAGGCGATTCAGTTCGCATGTGCCACGCTATACAAGTTTTCATTCATTCATTCATTCATTCATCATACTTAGCTACATGTTTTTATGACTACTTTTGCTACCGTTTGGTATTACTCGCACCATTTTTACAGTTTATGTAGCTACATCGATTTTTATCTCCAGTGCAATATTTATTTTGTTACCTACTTGAAGACTATAAAAGTTTTAATGCTATTCCTATCGAGCGCTGCCTTTGTGTGTTTTTTGTATCCTGCTATCCATTTTTCCAGTGGTTGGGAATCAGCCTGCAAGGAGATCAGTTAAAAGTAGTTGGATCTGTATGTGCGTTATAATTATTCGAAATTATTGATTAATCGATTTAAAAAAAACGATTAATCGAACACGAAAATTTAAATCAGTAACAGCCCTACTACATAGACATTAACCTCCCTGGCGGTATGATTCTTTCAGATTTTAGGTGCTGAAAGCGGTACCATTTTTTGCAAGGAAATTTGGCGTTTTATACTGTAGGCTTGTAATTCTTAGGAATAACTCACTTAAATTTGACCAAACAAGAGTCTAATAGGCATCCCGGGTATGACATTTAAAAAAAAACAAAATTATAAATTATAATATAATAAATAATTATAACAAATAATAATATAATTATAATAAAAATTATTCAATAATGTAATCAACTCAAAATCACTGAAGTTTGCTCAGTTGCAGAATTGTCGCCGTCATAATTTTTTTTTTTAATGACAAATTCCCCCACAAATCGCTATCGTTCAATTCTGCAAGTGATTATAATTTATTATCGCTGTTTTCTAGCTGATCTAAAAACATTTTTGACATAAAGGGACACATTTGGTTGCTATGGACAATCTACAGTTTGCAGGGAGAAAGAACCGTTTTTATTATATAAAAGTACATGTAGGACACTGGGCAGACCACTAGGGACAAAGGGGGTGTGTATTTTTTACATACAGTACTGTAATCCAGGGCTCAAAATTTCAAGTCCTGAGCTACTAGCCAGGCCTCAAGAGTTACTCGCCACCAGTTGCCCCACCTAATTCATACACTGCCCTGCACCTAATTGCACCTGTAAACATGCCCTCGTAGATTATCTCATGCAATGAAAATGTTTTATGCAGAATCAAGTTACAAAATTAAATATTACCAACAACAACTTTAACAAAATGGGACAGGGCACTGGGGACAGACCAGAGGGACAGGGCACTGGGGGCAGACCAGAGGGACAGGGCACTGGGGGCAGACTAGAGGGACAGGGGGCAGACCAGAGGCACAGGGGGCAGACCAGAGGCACAGGGCACTGGGGTTAGACCAGAGGGACAGGGCACTGGGGGCAGACCAGAGGTACAGGGCACAGACCAGAGGGACAGGGACACTCTCTCTCTCATCAGGAGCCTGTGTGTGCGGCTCCACGCTTGCATGTCCCCACTTTCCCCTTTTATTCAGGCTGGCAGAGAGGAGCTGCAGAACAGTGGGAGGGAGTACATTCCAGCGCTGAGATCCACACAACTGCACAGCCATTGAGACCAGACTGTTCACAGTGCTCAGGCTGAACTGTTGGACACTTACATAGAGCACAAGGAGAAGAAAACTGCACAAACTGGAAGGCTGCCGCTCTCATGTCAGGGCAACTTTCAGTGAGCACTGCACCGGAGTGGTAATTTTCACAATCCTCCACCTCACTCATTACTTTCTGCTCTCTGCTTTCCAGCTACATTGGTCGGGGGGAGGGGGGCAGGCTCAGAGAGGTCATACTGTTAGGTCCCATGGCTTAATGAGAATTGCAAGGAGAGCACCTATGTACTGCTCTGCCTGTGCGCGGCTCACCAGACTACTTTTCCTGAGCATGCACCTTTCCTCTTCAGCTGCCAATCTCATCGGCACTCTAAGTGTAGGCACAGATTGGAGGGAGATTGGTCATGCAGCCCTGTCATCACTCGCCCCCAGCTTAAATCCACTCACCAAATGCTAGTAGGCGAGTAGAAATTTTGAGGGCTGCTGTAATCTATAAGATTACAGTATACTGTATGTAATGGGTTTGTTTACTTTTTTTGAATATGGCGCCGTTCTCCGCCCCGTGCGTCGGAACGTTGCAGGGAACTGAGCACGGCGGCACACAGAGGCACTGAGTGAATCGAGCGAGGACCCGCTCGCTCACACAGCGCGGATGCATCGCTGGATCCACGGACAAGGTAAGTAAACCTTGCCTGTGAAAGCTGCGAGGCGAGCCCGAGTCTGACTCGGGGTTACCGATCGCAGCATAGATATCTAACCCCGAGTCAGGCTTGGGAATACCGTCAGGGGGGTTAATACATTTTTGACTGTCACTGTTTCCCTACAGTAAAAATCATGTTATACCACAGGCAAAAGCAGAGAGGTAAATGGGCGCTAATGGACGCACTCACTGTAAATAGCATACTTCACTGCAGTATGCTTCTTATCATCGTTCTTAATAGACATACACTGCAACACTGCAAATAACATATTGGCTAATATGTGAAAGGTACTGTATATGGCCATGTGTATTGCAGTTGCAGATCTTATCAATGTAGGGAATACATGTACCTTTCTTGGGACGCATGCTTGGTATTATATTATCATTTTTTCAGTGTGTTTCTCCTGTTGGACAGTTTTTCAACCGTTTTTATCATTGCTCCAGTGAAAAAACATTGACTGCAACCTACTTGTAGTCAGACATTTATTACACTGTGTGGAATATCATTTAACCGGGGATTTGATGGCAGATTACACAGTACCCAGCTTTGGACAGAAAGACTGATGGGTAAGGCTGGCCATACACGGGTCGAATTTAGAAAATATTATCTAAGAATTTTTGTTTGAATTTCGCACCATTAGTGTGCTGCAGCAACAGACGATTTTCGTGCGGCCATCCAATTTGAGTAATCGGACATGGCATGTTTAAAATGTTTTGAAAAAATTAACAATTTTCTAATTATTGATGGGAGAATTGTGCGAGAAATGTAATCGAAAAAGAAATGCACATGAGTGCAAGAAAAGAAAATTCCTGGAAAGAAAGGAAGATTCCCAGCCACAATTTTTTTTTCCTGTAGCAACATGAGGTGAAATTGAAGGCTTGGTTGTTTGAGTTTCAAAATCGATGGTAGCACCATCGGATCACAAAACGCACAACATTTCTGATTTTCAAAAGAAGATTCTTTCGAAATTCAACCCATTTGAGGCCTACAAAATGGATTTCCCAAAAATCTATTTTCTGCCATTATCATAACCAATGACCACTAAACATGGGGAACATGCCTACTGAAGAAGTACTCTGGGGGGGGGGGGGGAGAATTGCAATCCCACTTTGTTTGGGAATGGTCCATAACTTATTGTGTCACGGGGATGAAGAGGCAAGAAGCAGAGTTAAAGGGGCTACAGGGTTTTCAGATCTATTGTAGCATATATAGTAAGTAAGGGGTTGATTTGATAAAACTGAGTGCAAAATCTGGTGCAGCCACCAGCCGGTCATGGTACCCAATCAGCTTCTAGCTTTAGCTTTTTCCATTAGGCCAGGGGTGACCAACCTTTTGAAGAGTGAGGGCCACTTAAGCAACTTGGTAACCAGTCGCGGGCCACAAATAGCGGAGCGGGCAGATGACAGGTCACAGCTACTCTATAGGCCCTCTGATCCGCCCTGATAGAAGGGGACGAATTCCCTTCTGTTTTTCGGATTGGAGGTAGGTGGGCATAATAGGACATCTGTCACTCCATAGAGGTGAATTGAGGGTCCCATTTAGTTGGGCTGATCGTGTGAAAAGGGCCTAAGATAGCACTGATGTGCTGCATTTTACCCACACTGCGGGTGCAGCGTAGTGCACCTGTGTCTATCCTGTGGGTTAGCTGAACTTTGCCATAGACTCCGCTTGTGGCAAAAGCCAGCGCTGTAGAGGAAGCATCAGCTTATGTGGCTCTGCTCCATAGCCACTTTGTTCCTCTACCACCAGCTACATTCACAACACTGATGTTGTCGTATGGCGGGTTGGCAACTTGTGAACTGGGCTTGCCAAGCCACCATTCCAGAGCAGCAGGTCGCGGGCCACATCAGAGGGCTCCGCGGGCCACATGTGGCCCCCGGGCCACTGGTTGGCCACCCCTGAATTAGGCTTTGACCAAAAAAGCTTATTGATTTCTATGCAGAGCTGCACCAGATTTTGCACTCACCGGTTTTAGTAAATCAACCCCTATCTGTCTAAAAATGCTGGGTGTTAGAGACCTTTATGTGCAGGGGTGGCAGATCTTTGTTCAATATGCAACAATTGGCACTCAAATGTCCCGTACGCACGGAAAAACTGCGATGAGAGCTTTTGGCCCGGGAATTCCGACCATGTGTATGCTTCATCGCAGTTTTTCTGACAGGAAAACTGCAGGGAAAAAAACAGAGCAGGATCTCTTTTTTCCCGTCAGGAAAAAATCGTAGCGGGAAAACAGTTCGTCTGTATGCTTTGGGAAAAAAACACACATGCTCGGAAACAATTCGACGCATGCTCGGAAGGTAGAAGCATAGAACCTAATTTTGGCGGCTCGTCGTAGTCTTTTACGTCACCGTGTTCTTGGCAGTCAAAAGTTCCCCGGACCTTTGTGTGACTGTGTGTATGCAAGGCAGGCTTGAGTACAAATGACTTGCTGTGTCCCATCTTTTTACTGTCTAGTGAATATAGGGCCGAGCTGTAAACATAAATTATTTGTAGGCAGCGGTGGCACAGAAAACCCGTGGCCTTCAGGCATTCTGAATTACTGAAGGCCGAGGTCATTCTTTGCCTGCACTGTTAGTGTGAAAGGGAAAGAATGAGGAGGCAGGTTCCCTAGGAATTGTACATGATCCAGTCCATCTGATCCCTGCAGTCCCATGGGATCTGGTTATGCCCATAGCGGGAATGACATAATGAGGAAGCAGAGTCAATCTGTGAAACACTTTATAGTCATGACTACAGTCACCATCCATCTGTAAAACCTGTGGTATATCTGTAATTGATAGTCCTTTCATGTATATCATAGAATATACTGTATATATATATACTATATAACATAAAGTTTTGGGACGCCTGCCTTTAAACACACATGAACTTTAATTACATCACAGTCTTAGTCCGTAGGGTTCAATATTGAGTTGGCCCACCTTTTCAAGCTATGACAGCTATATCTCTTCTGGGAAGGCTGTCCACAAGGTTTAGGAGTATCTATGGGAATGTTTGACCATTCTTCCAGAAGCGCATTTGTGAGGTCAGGCACTGATGTTGGCCGAAAAGGCCTGGCTCGCAGTGTCCACTCTAATTCATCCCAAAGGTGTTGAGGTCAGGACTCTGTGCAAGCCAGTTAAGTTCCTCCACCCCAAATTCGGTCATCCATGTCTTTATGAGCCTTGCATTTTGCACTGGTCCAAATCATTTGGTGGAGGGGAGATTATGAAGTGGTGTTGTTTTTCAGGGGTTGGGCTGGACCTCTTAGTTCCAATGAAGGGAATCTTAAGGCATCAGCTTACCAAGACATTTTGAACAATTTCATGATCCCAATTTTGTGGGAACAGTTTGGGGGTGGCCATTTCTGTTCCAACATGACTGCGCACCAGTGCGCAAAGCAAGGTCCATAAAGACATGGATCAGACAGTTTGGGGTAGAGAAACTTGACTGGCCTGCATAGAGTCCTGACCTCAACCCCATTGAACACCTTTGGAATGAATTAGAGCAGAGACTGCAAGCCAGGCCTTCTCGTCCACATCTGTGCCTGAACTACAAATGCCCTTCTGGAAGAATGGTCAAACTTTCCCATAGACACCCTCCTAAACCCTGTGGACAGCCTTCCCAAAAGAGTTGAAGCTGTTATAGCTGTAAAGTGTGGGCCAATTCAATATTAAACCCTATGGACTAAGACTGGGATGCCATTAAAGTTCATGTGCGTGTAAAGGAAGACGTCCCAATACTTGTGGTAATATAGTGTGTGTGTATATATATATATATATATATATATATATACACAATTTGGAAATTTTTACTTAGGGGTGTACTCACTTTTGTTGCCAGCGGTTTAGACATCAATGGCTGTGTTGAGTTATTTTGAGGACACAGCATATTTACACTGTTATACAAGCTGTACACTCACTACTTTACATTGTAGCAAAGTGTAATTTCTTCAGTGTTGTCACATGAAAATATATAATAAAATAGTTACAAAAATCTGAGGGGTGTACTCACTTTTGTGAGATACTGTGTATATACAGTGCAGAAAATAAGTATTTGAACACCCTGCTATTTTGCAAGTTCTCCCAACTGAAATTGTCATCGTAGGTGCATGTCCACTGTGAGAGACATAATCCAAAAAAAAAATCCAGAAATCACAATTTATGATTTTTTAACTATTTATTTGTATGATACAGCTGCAAAGAAGTATTTGAACACCTGTCTATCAGCTAGAATTCTGACCCTCAAAGACCTGTTAGTCTGCCTTTAAAATGTCCACCTCCACTCCATTTATTATCCTAAATTAGATGCACCTGTTTGAGGTCATTAGCTGCATAAAGACACCTGTCCACCCCATACAATCAGTAAGAATCCAACTACTAACATGGCCAAGACCAAAGAGCTGTCCAAATACACTAGAGACAAAATTGTACACCTCCACAAGGCTGGAAAGGGCTACGGGGAAATTGCCAAGCAGCTTGGTGAAAAAAGGTCCACTGTTGGAGCAATCATTAGAAAATGGAAGAAGCTAAACATGACTGTCAATCTCCCTCGGACTGGGGCTCCATGCAAAATCTCACCTCGTGGGGTCTCAATGATCCTAAGAAAGGTGAGAAATCAGCCCAGGACTACACGGGAGGAGCTGGTCAATGACCTGAAAAGAGCTGGGACCACCGTTTCCAAGGTTACTGTTGGTAATACACTAAGACGTCATGATTTGAAATCATGCATGGCACGGAAAGGTTCCCCTGCTTAAACCAGCACATGTCAAGGCCCGTCTTAAGTTTGCCAATGACCATTTGGATGATCCAGAGGAGTCATGGGAGAAAGTCATGTGGTCAGATGAGACCAAAATAGAACTTTTTGGTCATAATTCCACTAACCGTGTTTGGAGGAAGAAGAATGATGAGTACCATCCCAAGAACACCATCCCTACTGTGAAGCATGGGGGTGGTAGCATCATGCTTTGGGGGTGTTTTTCTGCACATGGGACAGGGCGACTGCACTGTATTAAGGAGAGGATGACCGGGGCCATGTATTGTGAGATTTTGGGCAACAACCTCCTTCCCTCAGTTAGAGCTTTGAAGATGGGTCGAGGCTGGGTCTTCCAACATGACAATGACCCGAAGCACACAGCCAGGATAACCAAGGAGTGGCTCTGTAAGAAGCATATCAAGGTTCTGGCGTGGCCTAGCCAGTCTCCAGACCTAAACCCAATAGAGAATCTTTGGAGGGAGCTCAAACTCCGTGTTTCTCAGCGACAGCCCAGAAACCTGACTGATCTAGAGAAGATCTGTGTGGGGGAGTGGGCCAAAATCCCTCCTCCAGTGTGTGCAAACCTGGTGAAAAACTACAAGAAACGTTTGACCTCTGTAATTGCAAACAAAGGCTACTGTACCAAATATTAACATTGATTTTCTCAGGTGTTCAAATACTTATTTGCAGCTTCATACAAATAAATAGTTAAAAAAATCATACATTGTGATTTCTGGAATTTTTTTTTTGATTATGTCTCTCACAGTGGACATGCACCTACGATGACAATTTCAGACCCCTCCATGATTTCCAAGTGGGAGAACTTGCAAAATAGCAGGGTGTTCAAATACTTATTTTCTGCACTGTATATATATGTATATATATATATATATATATATATATATATATATATATATATATATATATATATATATATATAGTATATGCACATAATAATATATAGATACCTGTAGCAGGGTGATAGATTGCATATATAGGGTAGTATTCTCTCTTTTTAATATTTAGCTTCTTTGGAAGTCTTTAAAAAGGTGGAAACGTTTTTATATAAATGCTATAAGTAAAAGATATTTGATTTGATATAATTGAATATGAGTATTAAATATATGTAAAAATCCTTCATTTGGCATGTGTGTAGTATCTGTAAAACTGATAGCGTGTTGGACTCACCCAAATGACGTTTTATGCAGATCCCAACTTTAGACTGAGTCAAGAGACTTGCCACCCCCTCCACTCTGCTCTCCCATAATGCAGAACATGCAGACAGACTGCAAATTACTGTGGATAAATCACTTGTTTCATGATGCCCTCTGTGCTGCTTAACAAGTTGTCCAAACAGTTTAGAAGTGGCCAGACAGAATGCTGCACACAATGAGATAGGCATCCTCTCTGGAGTGGTTGCAAGGCATTGTGGGAAGGCAGGAGAAAAGCGGGGACACAACAGAACACCCAGAGGTTGGATCATCCTTTGAACATTAACAGGCTTGTTAGAGGACAAATTAGTACTTAACTGTTCTGAAATCTGCTTACTGTGGATTAAATAGAACTGTGATTACCATGATCATTATTGGTTGTTAGATTGAACAAATATCTTGTTATTCCTGGGAGCGAAGGTTACAAACTTCTTATATTATTCCTTATCTCCCAGCCATTCTATTATTTGGTTTGGTGTTGGACAGAATCTAAAAGTGTGCACTGCTAGTAAAATATGTTTATAATCAGAGTGGTTAACGCTGAACTTCTGCATAAGCAAATATTGTCTAAATAAAGTGGAACCTTGGATTACGTGCATAATCCGTTCCAGGAGAATGCTTGTAATCCAAAGCACTTGCATATCAAAGCGAGTTTCCCCCTAGAAGTTAATGGAAACAAAGATAATTTGTTCCGAATTGACTTCTATTGCATGCAATACAGCATGTGGCCAGAGGTGGGAGAGATGCACTGGAGAGACTCGGAAATACTAGGGGATAGCTCGACGGAAATACTGAGTTTTCAAGCTTTTCCAAGGGTTTCCGAGTTCAAAGTATTTCCGAGTGTCTCCGGTTGATTCTGAGTATTTCTGAACGGCTCTGAACCATTCCGAGTGTCTCTGGCCAAATGCGGTACTGCACACCCCATTAGCTTGAATTCTGCTTGTTTCGCGAGACAACACTCGCAAACCGAGTCAGGATTTAAACAAAAAAAAGTTGCTCTTCTTTCAAAACGCTCGTTGACTGCATTACTCGTTAACCAAGGTTCCACTGTACAAGAACCATATATATTCGAACTTGAGTCAGGGTGTGCTTTGTGTATTTTAAAAAAGACTTGTCATTCAGTGTTGCCAACTGTCAGTATTTTTACTGGCAAGCCAGTAAAAACCGAGCACTTTTCTCCTGCCAGTAATGCTTGGCTCTGAACTGAGGATGCACAGTTCTGGTCTGGAGCCGGCTGAGACCATCCCAGTGCCTGCTACAGTGTGTTGGGGCAGCACTGGTGGGTGGCGGGTCTGGAGGAGGCGGTGCCTGAGCATGTGCCTTGTGATGTCATGGTGCAAGGGAGCCAAGCAAAGTGGAACAGGAGCAAGGCAAGCCGGGAGAGGGACTGTCAGTGCTGTTTGGACTGAAGGACCACCTGGCTTGGAGAGAGACTGTCACTGTGACTCAGGAGGGGACAGGTCGGTGAAGTGCCATCATCATCTGTGCTGCTGCACCCTGCTGTCAGTGTCATTGTGAGAGTCAATATCGTTTGTCTAATTTCTTACCCTCCTAAATCCTGTCCCTGAGCTTCTTATAAGATAATATAATGTTTTTTGCCTTGATATCTACCTTAAATCACATTGCTAAATGCATATTATACTTGTTTGTAGCATAAAAACTGAAATTTTCACTGTAATTTTGTAACTTGTGGGTGTCGTGTTAGTAAATTTCAATGTGGTAGGTTGGCCAGACCGCCGTCTTTGCTGCCTTCTCTTCAGAGTGACTGGTCTTGTCTTTGTGCGGTCCTGTCGTTTTTTGCAGGCAGCTTGCAGTGGGTGGAGCCTGCTGAGTCCCTCCCACAACTGTGCTCTCTACACAGGCTATGTGCTTCCCACTGATGATGTCATTGCTATTTTTTGGAGCAATAACTGGATTTACAAAAGCATTTGGTGCATTTGGGTTTATATGCCTTGTAGCTAGAAAAGAAAATATTTAACTGAAAGTTTTTTTGCCTGGAGTTTACCTTTAGGGAAGGACTAAGGGCTCAAACACACTAGATGTGGTAAGGAAACACATGCAAAATCATTTTTTTTCCCCACGCTTCACCAAAACCTGCTGCCCTTTTGCAAAGCCCTGCATGTGCAACCCATTTTGAATAGCATTCCCATGCATCTAGCAAACGTGGACATGTTCGTGTCTGCCATACTGCTTGGTACCACAGTACTATGTGTTTTGGTTTTAAAAATTGCGCTGGAACTTTTTTTTTACACGTTTCTTGCGCATAGGGAAGCCCATTAAAATTATTAGGTTGCCCTAAAACGTGATACACGGGAACAAGTGGTAATGTTAAAAAAAAAAGAAAAACTGTCAACAGCTCACCCAAGATAAGTGCTTCTATCCTCGTTATATCCCTATAAATGATAATAAATGCATAAAAATGACATTAAGGAGAGGGGGTCAG
This sequence comes from Rana kukunoris, assembly GCA_029574335.1. Classification (NCBI taxonomy): domain Eukaryota; kingdom Metazoa; phylum Chordata; class Amphibia; order Anura; family Ranidae; genus Rana; species Rana kukunoris. The sequence continues at coordinate 226,629,237 of CM056049.1, forward strand.
TGATAACCCACCCCCCAGCAAGGTATACTTATCAATTAATGTCCCCTCTCCTGCAAGAGTCCACCCTGGGTAAGCTCTGGTATTTGCATAAATCTCATTCAAACGCTTAGATGAGCGGGAATTAAAATAGTTCTTGTGAGCGATCGATTGTGCTTTTATGGACTTATGGATTAATTTCGAGCAACTTCATTGAAATACCTTGTTAATATCTCGATTTTTCAATTGACAATCTGCACTTTGCCAAGTTTATGCCCATATTACTAGTTAAGATTTTTCTCAAACGGGAGCAAATATATTGAACAGACACCTATCCATTACCATTACATTTGATACACACTTTCCATCCTAAGGCCCTTTTCACACTATAGGCCCGCAAAGATCCGCCTGTCTGTTTTTCTGGTGGATCTGCGTGGGCCACCTGTTGACTTGTATGGGCAGGCAGATGTCATCAGAGATGTGTCCGCTGACACCCGCCTGCCATACGATTCGCCAAGATCCGCTGAAAACAGACGGATGGCGATATGTGGATCCGCCCCATGTGAAAGGGGCCTTACGCTTTCATTTTTTCAATCCCTCTTATTGAAAGCCATTGTTGAAAAGGCCCCTTTAACTCTAATGCCCTGTACACACGATCGGATTTTCTGATGGGATAAAATCTGATGGAATTTTCCGTCGGAAATTCCGTTCAAGCTGTCTTGCATACACACCAAATTCCGACCGTCCAAAACGTGGTGCAAAACACTACGACGAGCCGAGGAAAATTAAGTTCAATGCTTCCGAGCATGTGTCGACTTGATTCTGAGCATGCATGTTTTTTTCTCAGTTGGAGTTCCGCACAGACGATCGGAATATCCGATAGGATTTTTTTCCATCGGAAAAAAATAAAACATGTTGTATTTCTAAACTCAGACGGAAAAAAGTCTGATGGCACCCACACAATTCCATCTGACTTTTTTCATCGGAAATTACAATCGTGTGTACAAGGCATTAGGTGGTTAAACAAATGTTGTGAAAATGTGAGTTTTGAACGAATATCTACTGTTGTAAGGCCAGCTTAAGGGTCTGTAGATAAACCATCCAAGTACTTGCTGAAAAAAAAACCATTCCTTTCTCTTATTGTCCATGGACGGACACAGTCTTCTCAAGTCTTGACAAATGGGTTATGTTCCTGTTCACAGGAGAGGACTTCCTCTCCTGTGAACAGGAACATAACCTACTTGTCAAGACTTGAGAAGGCTGTGTCCGTCCATGGATGACAGAGAAAGGGATTTTACGGTGAGTACAAAATAATCCTATTTTTCCACAAACAGAAAAAAAACACAAATGATCCATTCAGAACCTTTATTTCCCTTTCGCCAGTAGAGATTTCTTCTTGAAATTGTAGTGTCATCAGCCTTCAGGGGCAAAGAAGCCTGCAAGGCACTCTGGCAAACCTGTGTAACAGGTACGTAGTGTGTTGCAGGCCTCACAGACCCTGAGGAATTGAGCCCTTGGCAGAGAAGTCATACACTGTATTTAGGGGTAGTGTGTTCTCAGGAGGACACCAAGTGAATTGGGGTACACATGAAGCTGTAAGGGGAATAATTTACATACTAAGTGGATGTGCTTTACACAGTCTCAACTTATTTACACACACTTCACACAGACATCCAGAATTAGCGGCCCAGCTTCCTTAGTATTAGGGGAGCTTTGCATCTCTATGGTAGGCCAATGCATTTCAGGCCAAACCCTTTAGTGCCCGTTACCATAAAAAAGGCAACATTATTGTTAATATTGCTCCATTGATGCTTCTTTAATACCGCACTACTCCAGTTTAAAGAAAACAAAAATGGCAGACTTGCCCAGAATGTTTTTTTTTTTTTTTTAGCACAGAAAGTCCTTGTCAGTGTAAATACCCAAAAGCTGTAAGTTTCTTTTAATTTTCCTTCTCTTTTTTTTGCAAAATAAATAGCCAGTGTTATATTTGTTTCCAGTGTATTTTTTTTTGTTTCTTTACAAACATAAATAGTCAAGCACTTCTTTGAAAATGTCCTAAAAATGTTCTGCTTTTTATTTAAAAAAAAAAAAAAAAAAACGTGCAGGGCTTGGCAGAAGATAAGTTTGAGTTATGTGTTGTTTGGAGAATCGTCAGCGGGAGCCTGTTTGCTCCAGTGTTGCCTCATCCCTGCGTCATCAGCCATGGTGACAGAGGTTTCATGAGTCAAAAAGTTCAATCATAATAATAAAGCCCAAGTAAAGGACAGGCTCTGTTGATGATACTGTCAGGTAGTCTACAAAGATCAGCAAGGAACAGGATTAAAAAATAAAACAAAGACTTAAGTTTTCATTCTAGCTGTTATATGTATACTTGCAATGGTTAGCAGCTGCAAAAGAGACTTTAAGATCATCTTTCTAATTTTGCAGATGGTGATGGGGCAACCTGAATGTAAGTTATACTTACCATTGCAGCTGGCGCTTAAGAGAAGTTGTCATCATGTTTTGCAACTGTGCATATTATAGTCTTGATGCAGTAGTATCTTTTTAAGTATCCCTACCATTACCTACCACACCACCATTTATTAAAAAACATGGGATTCTTATTTAGTTTACAACACCCAGTCCCATGTCTGTATTTATCATAATGTTACACGTAAACCAGTTCCAAGGGCGGCACAGTAAGGCTGCGTACACACGATCGGTTAAAGCGATAAGAATGGTCTGATGGACCGTTTTCATCGGGCAAAACCGATTGTGTGTGGGCGCCATCAGTTATTTAACTATCGGTTAAAAAAAAGCCAACTTGCTTTAAATTTAACCGATGGATTCCTAACCGATAGGTCAAAACGATCGTTAGTAGGCAGGACCATCGGTTAAAAATCCACGCATGCTCAGAATCAAGTCGGCGCATGCTTGGAAGCATTGAACTTCATTTTTTTCAGCACGTCGTTGTGTTTTACGTCACCGCGTCCTGATGGTGTGTGGGCGCGACAGACCATCAGTCAGCTTCATCGGTTAACCAATGAAAATGGTCCATCAGATCGTTCTCATTGGATGGACTGATCGTGTGTACGCGGCATAAGTGGAGCGAAATCTAGCCTTGAATTTTACCAACTGTGATTTTTTTTGGGGGGGGGGGGGGGGGGGTTATTTTGTTTCTCTGTCCTGTCTGAATATTTGTGGCTAACTTCAGCCAACGAACTCTGGGGGAAAGTGGATGCTGGAGATTTAGACATCAATCTATCTCTCTTTTATGTTTTTTATTGGCCTGTATTGCGTATAAAGCAAAACATCCTTTTCCACAGCACATTCCATCATTCGCTTATTCTAATGGAAATAAGTAATAGAAAATTGTGCATAAAATCGAAATACAGCCCTGACAACACCTAAAGATGTCTATCATTTCATAAGGTGGTTGGCCTTTCATGCACAAGACCATTCTGGCTTGTCAATTCTTGTTGGGCAGTGTATTAGTTCATTTTCATTTAATTTTAATGGTTCAAAAAATGTCAGGCAAAATGGTCGGCCCTAAAACATGGTTACTTCATCAAATCTGTCTCTCTTTGAAAAAAGTTTGGACACCCCTGCAGTATGTTAATGCATGCTATGCCATATATTAACATCCATTAAGCTGTTCATGTATAGTGTGAATGGCACATAGAAAACAATTTTTCTTTTTACGTGTCCAGTTCACACCATACATGTGAGGTGGTGTGCAAAAAAGTAAATTCAATAAACCCGAAGTGTACAAGCTCTTAATTTTTAAAAATAAGCTTCAAAGCGGAACTAACCCCCCCTATTGTTTGTCAGTCAAGGAAGCTGCCATCTTAGCCTCTGTTTGATCTGCAGTTGCCATGGTGCTGCACATGTGATCAGTTATGACATCAGCCATTTGATGGTTTAACAGTCTGATTGAGAACACAAGCAAATGTGACAGTTAGCATTCCCTGCATGCCGGAGTAACCACGCATAATTCAAAGTAGGCTGGTTGTGGGCGTGTCGTATGTAAACTAATTGTGACCCGGCGTAAATGACACGCCGAACGAACTGCGCATGCGCCGGCCGTGGATGTATCCCAGTACACATGCTCAAAATCACATCGCAAATAGTCATTGATATCGACGTGAACGTAACTTACGCCAAGCATCATTCTGAATCGGCTTGCGCAAACGACGTAAAATACGACGCTGTCCCGACGTCCATACTTAACATTGCTTGCGCCTCATATAGCAGGGGTAACTTTACGCTGGTCCAACGCCTTACGTAAACGTTGCAAATAGATACGCCGGCCGCAACTACGTTCGTGAATCGGCGTATCTACCTAATTTGCACATTCGACACGTAATTCTACGGAAGCGCCACCTAGCGGCCAGCGTAAATATGCAACTAAGATACGACGGCGTAAGAGACTTACGCCGCTCGTATCTTAGCACAATTCCAGCGTATCTTGCTTTCTGAATACAGAAAAAAGATACGCCGGCGCATCCTAGAATTTACGCGGCGTATCAACAGATACGCCGCGTAAATTCTTTCTGAATCTGGCCCTATGTGTTTGGAGCTGCACTGGGCAAGGCTGCCAATGCATCTGGTGTGAACGGGCCCTAAAACTCAGAGGTATCACCACCTCTCACAGACCCCATCTTTAAGTAGTCAACTACTGGGATGCTATTGTGTGCATGCATCTGGTTTGAACGGGCCCTAAGCCCAAGTTCACACTGGGCTGCGGGAGTGAAGCCGTGCGAGTTCAGCTGAACTCGCACAATTTCACTCCCGCTGGCAGTCCCGATTTTGGCCGCAATTTAAGAGACATCTGTGCAGATTTCTGCACAGATGTCAATGTAAATCACAGCCAGAAATCGCAAAAAGTAGTACAGGAACTACTTTTTGAAATCAGTGCAGCGGCGCAGATGCGGCGTCGCACCAATTAGGACGGTGCCATTGCCGACAAATGCCGCCGATTTGAGATGCAATTTGACATGTGAAATTGCATCTTAAATCGTAGCAAATCGTACCCAGTGTGAACCTGGGCTAAAACTCAGAGGTATCACCACCTCTCACAGACCCCATCTGGGATGCTATTGTGTGCATGCATCTGGTTTGAACGGGCCCTACAACTCAGAGGTATCACCAACTCTCACACACCCCATCTGGGATGCTATTGTGTGCATGCATCTGGTCTGAACGGGCCCTACAACTCAGAGGTATCACCACCTCTCACACACCCCATCTTTAACTAGTCAACTACAGGGATGCTATTGTGTACACAGTTTACAGCAGCCTATTCCTTCAAACAGCCACTTCATGGTATGAATGTGCTACAGTAGCAGGCGAACACTAGCATTGCAGCTTCTGCTCCCATGAAAACAAAGGGGGGTGATTTCCAGGCAGAGCAGAAATCCCCTTTAAACTGGGGTCTTTTGTAGGAATTTGCGAACTGTGATTGTCACCATGGTTTGAACTGAGTTCCCTGCACTCAAATAAGCATACCTTGTATTGCAGCTGTACATTGCAAGTATACAATAACATTCAAATTTCACTAAACCGTTGTACCCTGTGTAGGTTTGGCACATATACGAGGTGCCAGGCATAGCTGGAATAATACAAAATTGTTTTTTTTTTTTTTCTTTGTTCGGTGCTGGCATTAAAGCATCCTTTCTGACAGTGATGGCACCTTACCTGACACAACTGAAATCCCCTCTGGGCAGCCAGAACATCTCCAGGAGACCCAGAGATCTTCAGAATATTTTCACATCAGACATCAGTCAAGCACAAGTTACATCCACGCACACGCACACCACACATACTGAATACAGGGAGCAAAGAACATGGGCCCTATTCTTGGTCCGATACAGGATTATCAGACATGTTATCATCAACGTTGGAGAAACCCAGCCATAATCTTCCACTGTCAGAATGAAGAGTTTGTGTGGGTGAGGGGTTCACTGTGGACTTGTCAGTGCAGAATGTGGGGAACCTCTGTGTATAACCTCACCCTTTGTAAGTGTTCACTTTTTCCCCTTGGCACGTTGCTCTCGTGTCTGAGGACATGCCCTGTTTGCTGTGCTGGCTCCAGGAGAATTGCTTAGCACAGGCCAATGTATTTAAGATTGTTCTGGATAATAACATCTGTCACTGCGTCAAAAACAAACTGAATGTTGCTGGTGTCCGTAGCGCAGGTGAAGTGTGAATAAATCTCCTTGGTCTCCTTGTTGCGATTCAAGTCCTCAAACTGGCGTTGAATATAGACTGCTGCTTCCTCATACGTGTTCTGTCCCTTATAATCAGGAAAGCAGATGGTGAGAGGGATGCGTCGGATCTTCTCAGCTAGCAGGTCCTTTTTGTTGAGGAACAGGATAAGAGAAGTGTTTATGAACCAATTGTTGTTGCAGATAGAGTCGAACAGACGAAGGCTTTCCGCCATACGGCTCTAAATATAAAAGAAAAAGAAGCGTAAGTAAGATGGGCTGCACACATAACTAGGAAAGGGTTTTTAAACAACATGATATGATATTGGTTTTTAAAGAAACTTGTGCTTAATGGGTTATATTGGCATAATATAAAACGTTTCCTCAGAAAATTAGAACGACCCAAAATCACTTGCATACTGTCAAGGAAAATGTTTATTACTTACCTTTCCAGTGTGCAGTAAATGAAAAATTCTCTTAAAAAGCTACAAGCTCCACTGGTATATGGTACTTCCAGGTATGTCAGATTTATGGCTGTGCTATGCTCTGTGGTTCCTGCCGTTGGCTGCAATGTCACTACAGAACACCAGGTATATGATATAAGCAGTCAGAGTGCCTTTTTAGTGCCTTATTTAGTAGGCCAGCAAGTACAGTCTAAATGTATTTGCATATTTGCTTGTTGCCAACACTGTGTGGCCTTTTTCTAGTATTGGATACAGTAGGAAAGGGTTAAACATTCTGACAGATTTTTTATGATATATGTGTCCCGTTGGGGAGATTTCCCTTCACTTCCTTCATGATCATTAGATGAACTTCTGCTGAGACAGCACAGCCATAGATGGATCAATATTCCACCGTTCCCTGCTGAACTGACCGAATTTTGATCCATCGAGCCAGTTTTACCTCTCACCACTGTATCCATATCAAAAAAAGTTTCGCTTTTACAGACACTTTAAAACAGTTCAGCTATGTCATTATATTTATATCTATTGGGTATACTATATGGAATTTTACAGATTAATTGCTGGCCTCTGACCATTTAATGTCTGTAGACTACAGACATCAAATAAGATATACACTGGCATTAATTTTATATGGGTTACGCATTCCCCTCTGTACTTTGTGACCATAAATAGTATGTTTCTTTATCGTTCATTGAGAGACATTGCGGAGGTCTGCCGCGAGTTATTGCGGGATTTAGAAAGAAGCAAGTTCTTTCTAAATCCCACGATAACTCGCGGCAGACCTCCGCAATGTCTCCTGGGAACAATGACAAATGCTCCCAGGAGACATTGCGGCATTGAGGAAGTGACAGAATACCGGCACACTAACCGATGAATCCATATACAGGAAGCGGCCAGTAACATAAAGGATCACTAAGGTTCGCCTGCCCCTAAAGCCCCGTACACACGGCCGAGGTTCTCGGCAGAAACCAGCGAGAACCTCGCTGGGAGCCGCATTCTGCCGAGAACCTCGGCCGTGTGTACGCTCTCGGCGAGCCGCGCCCGTCGGGAAACCCGTCGAGCAAATAGAGAACAGGTTCTCTGTTTGCTCGACGGCCCGTCGGGATGAATGGCTGGTTGCCTTTCCCGACGGGCGGGTCGCCGATTCTGACGGCCGGCAGAGAACCTCGACGGGCGGAACGATGTGTTCTGCCCGTCGAGGTTCTCTGCCGTGTGTACGGGGCCTGACTCGAGCTGGGCATCGCCGCTTAGTAAGGGATTGGCTCGGGCGGCTCGGCTGCTCTCGGCTGCTCTAGTCCTGCAAAGGGAACTGAGTTCCTGCTGTGAAAAAAGTGCAGGGATGCCGTTCCCACGCGTTCCCGCAGGACTTGAGCTCTGGCATGGTCCTTCCTTCTCGTACAGTCTCTCAGTCCTTATAGGTCTCTCTCTGTCTGAGTATTATGGAGCCTGGAAGGAAGGCAAGGCACCAAGCTACTCTTCTGACGAAGCAGTTCCATGCACTATTTGCTGGCCTCTGGCGAAGGGGATGATGACACCTTGACCACCATCCCACAGCGAATGTATCCTCTAGTCTGCCCCTTAAAGGATCCTCCTGACTTCACCTCTGATGGACATCATTTGGAAGCTACAGGACCTTCACCTCTAAAAATGTTTTGAAATTCCTGCTGCGACAGATGGAATGACCTACTCTCTACATCAGTGTTTCCTAACCGCTTGAGGACCGCCACATGACGATATACGTTGGTAAAATGGCACGGCTGGGCACAAGGGCGTACATGTACGCCCCCTTTAAGATCCCAACCGTGACCGTCCCCGCGGGAACAGTGGACCAGATCGCCGCCGGTGTCTTGCGATTGGGTCACAGAGAGGAAGAACGGGGAGAGGTAAGTGTAAACAAACCTCTCCCCGTGCTTCCTAGTGAGCCTGTCACTGATTGTCTGTTTACCAAAAATATGTAGAAGAATACTGTACGTATCAGCCTAAACTGAGGAAAAAAATATATATATCTTTTTTGGGGATATTTATTATAGCAAAAAGTTAAAAATAATGATTTTTTTTTCAAACTTGCTAAATTTTTGTTTATAGCGCAAACAATAAAAACCGCAGAGGTGATCAAATATGTGAAGAAAATAGACTTTATTCTGGATTTTCTCAGACTCTGTTTGTCTTTTAAGAACCCCTGGACCGATCTGGGTGAAATTTTGATATGTTGGTCCCCCAGATCGGGGCTATCAGGAGATATGTAATGGCAGGTAGACCTTGTGTGGAAGATGGTGTTCTAACGTTGGGAAAATTAGGGTGCTCTCTACCTGGAGATAATTGGTTTATTCCTTAAACTGATCTCAATATCTCAATGTGTCATGTAAATGATCTTTAGTCTATCTTTCAAGAAGTGTTCATTGTGTGAAGTTCTATTGTTTAGCAGGTGAGAAGTTCTAAAACACCTTGTCTGGGCAAAGGACCAGTAATTAACTCATGTGGATTCTACCGGAGACAGACGTCTGTCTCCTACAATAGGTCTCTTGAAAGGGGTCTCGTTAGTAACACCATTGTATGATGATGTGGGAGGAGGATGTAATTGTATATCTGATTACATCAAGTATTTCCTTTGCTGTATATAAGTAACCTGTCTCTCAATAAAGTCATTCTTTTACCTGGACACCCCTTCATGAAGTCTTGGCTCATGCTTGGGGAAGGGGGGGGATACTCTATCCTTTCAGAAGAATCATCTTGGAAACTGCATACATCTCCACTCTCCCGTCTACCTTCTAGGGTAGCGATAATCCTTTATGCTCGGCGAGTGGGAGGTGGAAAGAAGGCCGCAGTACCATACCCACTGCAGGTCTTAACAAAATACCACCAAAAGAAAGCTCTTTTTGTGGGAAAAAAAGTTTGTTTGGGAGCAACGTCGCACGACCGCGCAATTGTTAGTTAAAGCGACGTAGTGCCGAGTCGCAAAAAGGGGCCTGGTCCTTTAGCTGCATAATGGTCCGGGGCTGGTTAATGCGAAGGTCTGCCTACTGCCTGGAAAAAAAAAAAAATAATTAAAAGCCAGCAGCTAAAAATACTGCAGCTGCTGACTTTTGATATATGGACACTTACCTGTCCAGGGCGCCCGCGATGTTGGCAGCCAAAGCCGATCAGTTGCTCAGCTCTGGGCTGCTGCCACCGCCATCCTTAGTGAGGGAATCAGGAAGTGAAGCCTTGCGGCTTCACTTCCTGGTTCCCTACTGTGCATGCGCGAGTAGCGCTGCGCGTCCTCACTGGTCCCTGCTGTCTATTGGGACCTGTGTGTCTCCCAGAAACAACAAGACAGTGTAGTGGCGTAGGTCACCTCGATCACTGAGGTGATCTATGCCTGGAAGTGGGAGCAAATACCTGTATTACACAGATATCTGCTCCCTCCTCCCCCCTGAAAGTTGGCAAATGTGACATGTGAGGGAAGGAGGGTTCCAAAAAGTGGAAGTTTCATTTTTGGGTGGACCTCCACTTTAACCTTTTTTCAGTTCAGGCACCCTTTTAAAATTATAGACAATCTCAAGGCACCCCATTCTAAAAATGTAAAAAAAATATTCTAATATCTTTACATAATGCAGCAACATCCACACACAAGACACCGAATGTTAGAGGTGATTTATTCTTCCAAAGCAAATACACATTTGCACACTGGTGCTGACTAGTATTCCAATGTTTTTCTTCTCCCTCAATTTCTCTCCATCATTTAGCTAATATCACCCCAATGCTGAGGGAGGGAGACAGAGGAGGATCAAACAAGGATGCTGTGGAGGCAACAGACATCCTCCTTATTAACCGATGACGTCATTGGTTGTTAGGATGCCAGTGCCTAGAGAGTCGTAATGGTGCATAATGAAAACCTGTGGCTTTGTGTAACTAAAAAGCAGGCTTGATCCACCTGCTGGCTTGTATACAATTTTTGATCCATTTTTAGGCATTTTGCCAAGGCACCCATGAAGAAACCTCAAGGCAAATAGGATTTTTGTACTTATTGAAAACCTTTTCTTGAAGTCCATTGTGTAATCTCCGTGTTACTGGCTCATTGTACTGCTTGCTCACAAAACTAAGCCAAGATGTTTAGATACACGGGGGAAACAGGGGGTGAGTTAGCTTTTTCATATGCAGTGTCCCAGCCTCCTGTAGATGGCAGTAGATGGCAGTATAAACTGTCTAAGAAATCTTAATATCCTTTATCCCACAATGGACTTTAGAAAAAAGATTTTAGGGCAAGTTGCAAAAAAAATGTTTTTTTTTTTTTTTGTGTGTGGTAAATGGTAAGCACCTTTCTACTAAAGAAGTGATTGTCGCCGATTATAGTCAGATTAGGTATGCTGACCAGTCCTGGGGAAAGTATTCAAAATAGATTTTCCTGGCTGATATATACTATTCCCTCAGAGTAAGAGCCCTTTCACACCAGCAGACCGTATTTCATCCATCCATTTTCAGATGAAATACGTACATGAATGTATCCCTATGGGATAGCGGGTGTCAGCGGACCCGATCTCATCAGTTTCCACTATGCTCCGATTTTGCATATGGAGCAAAATCCTATTTTTCCATCCGTTTGCGGATCAGATGAACACGGACAGACGGTCCGTGTTCTTCTGATACCCCCATAGAGGAGAGCGTAGATCTGACAGGGCGGTCCCTGCACAGTGTGCAGGCACCGCTCTGTCATCTGCCGGCTCAGCAGGGATCAACGGAGTGATCCCCGCTGAGCAAGCAGATGAGAAAGGTACGGATCCTCACAGGATCCGTACATGTGAAAGGGCCCTTAGGCCCCTTTCACACGTGCGGACCATATGTCTGCTTTTTCATCCATCCGTTTGCGGATGAAAAAGGGACATATATTGGTCCTAATGAGATTGTGGGTGTCCACTGACACCCGTAATCGTCCGCCTCCGCAAAGATCCGATTTTGCAGACGGAAGAAAACCCTATTTTTTCTTCCGTCTGCAGAGCGGATCGAATGAACACGGACATACAGTCCGTGTTTATCCGATCCTCCCATAGGGGAGAGCGGAGAAAAGACGGGACGGTCCCTGCACAGTGTGCGGGGACCGCCCTGTCATCCGTCGGCTCAGCGGGGATCAACGGAGCATACGGAGGCGGATCATTACTGATCCGCCCCGTGGGACCTAAGGGCCCTTTCACACGTACGGACCGTATGTACGCATTTTCATCCATCCGTTGCAGATGAAAACGGGACATACATTGGTCCCTATGTGATTACGGGTGTCAGCGGATGACCATCCGCTGACACCCCTGTAATTGTCCGCCTCCGTAAAGATCCGGTTTTTCGGACGGAAGAAAATCCTATTTTTTCTTCCGTCTGCGGATCGGATCGGATGAATACGGACATACGGTCCGTGTTCATTCGATCACCCATAGGGGAGAGCGGAGGAAAGACAAGGCGGTCCCTGCACAGTGTGCGGGGACCGCCCTGTCAGCTGACAGCTCAGCGGGGATTTACAGAGGGATCCCCGCTGGGCTTACGGACACACAGGGGGCGGATTATTACTGATCCGCCTGTGTGAAAGGACCCTTAGGCTTAGCACTAAAGATATTTTCAAAATAAGTATGTATATACAGTCTTGCTATCTTCAGAAGTTTTCTGATGCTTCTGTGGTAGTGGGATGTATCAAGGGTGGGAAAGAGATTAAAGGGGTGTTCCAGCCCTAAGTTGTGTTTATTAAAAGTCAGCAGCTACAAAAAGTGTAGCTGCTGGCTTTTAATAAACACTCACTTACCTGCTCCTGCGTTCCAGCGACGCGCCGACCGGGGCTCCGCTCCTCTCCCCCCCTGCCCGGCCGGCGTCTCCATCCTGACTGTGGGCACCCAGCCGTGACAGCCTTCGGCTTCACGGCCGGGCACCCACTGCGCATGCGCGAGCCGTACTGCGCATGCGTGCGTGGCGCGGCTCGCCGCTGATTGGAGAGGCGATCGCATGGGACCTGTCAGTGTCCCATGTGATCGCCTACAGGGAGGGGCTGGTGTAGGCGATTAAGGCTTAATCGCCTAACCAGCCCCTCGGCGGAAGCAGGAAGTGGGACAGGAAGTCCCACTCCTACTGAAGCCCCCACTCCCCCCCCAAAAAAATTACATGCCAAATGTGGCATGTATGGGGGTGAGGAGTGGAGTAAGCTAAGGTCGTTTTTTTGGGTGGAACACCCCTTTAAGTATAGGACGGTGGTGGAGAACTTCGTCACATGGTGAGGATACAGTGACCCGTCTCCATCCAAGGAGTGGATGTAGTAGAGTTACAAGTATCTGGGGGTGCACATAGATAATAGGCTGGACTGGAGCAAGAACACTGAGGTGCTCTAAAGGAAGGGACAGAGCCGCCTCTATTTTATGAGGAGACAGGTCTTTTAACATCTGTGCAATGTTTTATGAGTCTGTGGTGGCCAGTGTTCTCCTGTATGCAGTGGCATGCTGAGGTATCAGGCTTACACACGATTGGAATTTCCGACAAGAAAAGTTTGATGTGAGCTTTTGGTCGGTAATTCCGACCGTGTGTAGGCCCCATCTGACTTTTTCTGTCGGAATTTCCGACAGCAAAAATTTGAGAGCTGGTTCTCAAATTTTCCGACGGGTAAAGTTCTTGTCGGAAATTCCGATTGTCTGTATGCAATTCCAACGGGCAAAAAAAATTGCATGCTCGGAATCAATTTGACGCATGCTCGGAATCGTTGAACTTTTGGCACATTGTAGTGTTGTACATCACCTCGTTCTTGACGGTCAAAATTGTGTGTGACTGTGTGTATGCAGCACAAGTTTGAGCCAAAATTCAGTCGGAAAAAAATCTGTGGTTTTCTTGTCCGAATTTCCGATCGTGTGTACGTGGCATTAGGGTGGCCGACACCAACAGACTCAACCAACTTATTCGCAAGGCCAGTGATGTTGTTGAATTGTGTCTTTGACAATGGCGTTGGAGAGGAAAACGTTGCTCAAGGTACGTTCAATCTTGGACAACTCCTCCCACCCACTTCACAATACGCCGGTCAATCTGCGGAGCACCATCAGTGATAGATTGTTACAACTATGATGCACCACAGAGCGACACAGGAAATCATTTTTGCCTGTGGCCATCATGTTATATAATTCTTCTCTGTGAGTGCTGGATTTAATCTGGTTTATGGATCAGGATTTTCATGTACTTTTTATAGTATGTTGGTATTATGTCATTTATAATTTGGGGTAATGCTAGAGAAAGCGGTGTACTATTTGCATTTTGGTAGTTTGATTTTCTGTTATTTTCAAGTGTCTTGTTCTGTTCATTATTGTGATCTTGTGTTGTCTTTGTTGGATGTAACTATATCATAATAATTTCCCTTTGAGATTATTCAAGTATTCTAAGGCTGCATTCACACCTGAGCATTTTGTCGCCTGAAGCGTGACGCTCAAAGACGCTAGAGGGGGAAAAGAACATTATTCTCTATGGAGATGGTTCACATCTCCACTGCAAAACGCTGAATGCCTGAAGCTCAAACAAGTCCCGGACCCTTTTTTGTCACGCGAATCGGACGGCTTGGGCGTTTTACATTGGTGCCAATGATCTGTACAAAATCGCGCTAAAAAAACGCCGTGTTTTGTCACGGCAAATCACGGTAAAAAACACTGCAATTTGTTGCGGCAAATCGCGGTAAAAAACGCCGCAAATCGCCTACGCTTAGGTGTGAATGCAGCCTAAATCTGAATGCATTCATAGGGGGTTATTTACGAAAGGCAATTCCACTTAGCACTACAAGTGAAAAGTGCACTTGAAATTGCACTTAAAGTGCACTTGGAAGTCGCTGTAAATCTGAGGGGACGATCTGAAATGAGGGGAAGCTCTGCTGATTTTATCATCCAATCATGTGCAAGCTAAAATGCTGTTTTCCATTTTTCTTGCATGTCCCCCTCGGATCTACAGCGACTGCACTTCCACCAAGTGCACTTTCAACTTGTAGTGCAAAGTGAATTCGCCTTTAGTAAATAACCCCCATAGTCTTTCCACAGAAAGATCATGCAGCGTCAGATTTTCAGACCTCAATCTATTATCCAAATGCACAGTGAGTAGCAAACTGCAATCTGATGCTACCATTTTTGCAACTTGCATATTGCAATATAAGGACTCATTTCCACTGGCGTTTTTACAGCCACTTTTCTGGGCGTTTTTTGCAGCTTAAAAATGCCTGTCCATGTTAGTCTATGGCCGCCTCATGCCCACCATGACGTTTTTGAGCTGTAGATGGCTAAGACGTTTTTAAGCTGCAAAAAAAACGCAGGACCAGTGCGCTCTGAAGCTCCAGCAATAGAGCTGTAAAAACGCCAGACATTAAAAAACGCGCAAAAACGCTCAAAAACGCTGCCACAGCGTTTTTAAAGCTCCAGCTCAAAAAAAAAATGTTTTTTTCTAAAATAAACATGGACAGGCGTTTTTATGCTGTAAAAAACGCTCAGAAAAGTGGCTGTAAAAACGCCAGTGGAAATGAAGCCTAAACCTGCAGCAAACAGATACAGTTACCTATTATTGTCAATGTTAAAGCGGAGTTCCATCTTGTTTTTTCCTAAAATAACCCCCGTGATGATCGCACTTAATGCTATTCATAATGGAATGTGTATGAAACGTAGCTATTGTTAATCATAATCTTTTAAAACACTCACTTTGTATCCCCAGCGAGCATGCTCCCATCTTTAGTGTGGGCATCTGAAGCCCGCTTTTTCCTCCTTCCTGGGATATGGCTCTGCTGGGCACCCAGCATGCGCCTCCTGATCGCGCATGCACATACTGTATAGTACAAAGCATGGTGGGATGCTACAAGCGACGTCATGTCCTCCCACCTATTGGCTACTGCCTGGGATATGAGTGTCATTAATCCCAGGAGCCAATGGGCGTGCGGGCGGACATGACATGTTGTACCTCACCGTGGCAAAGTGCACCGGAAGCAGACGATTAAGCATACATAGAAGGTATTTACATTGCTGCAGAAAATAAAATAAATGTCCAAATATGTGTCACAATCTGATCACGAACCCGGGGAGGAATGTAAAAAAAAAGTCTGGAACTCCGATTTAAGGTATGCCCCAGGCATGTGCATTGACCATATACATTTGCACTATATAAGGTAGGGTTGTCCCAATACCGATACTAGTACTTGTACTCCCGCAAATACCCCCGATACCTAAATAGAATACTTCCCCTACCCCGCCGCCGCCGCCGCCGCCGCATACCGCAGCGTTAATTCCCGTACATTACAGCGCGCATTACAAGCTTTCGTTTGTATACTTGTAATGCGCGCCTCGCCATGTATAGACACTCCCCTTCTCGGAATTGGACGGATCTGTCCAATCCCGAGCAAGGGGGAGTGTCTATGCACGGATCCGTGTATAAACACTCCCCCTTGCTCAGGATTGGACGGATCCATCCAATCCCGAGAAGGGGAGTGTCTATACATGGCGAGGCGCGCATTACAAGTATACAAACGAAAGCTTGTAATGCGCGCTGTATTGCACTGGGATTAACCCGGCAGCAGCTACTAGAGGTATGGGGGACAGGACATGGCTGCAATATGTGGGGGACATACATGGCTGCAATATGTGGGGGACATACATGGCTGCAATATGTGGGGGACATGGCTGCAATATGTGGGGGATATGGCTGCAATATGTGGGGGACATGCATGGCTGCATCTGTGGGGGACATGGCTGCATATGTGGGGGGGGACATGGCTGCAATATATGTGGGGGGACATGGCTGCATCTGTGGGGGGACATGGCTGCAATATGTGGGGGACATGGCTGCATTTGGGGACACATTTAAAAAAAGTATCGGTATTCGGTATCGGCGACTACTTAAGTATCGGTACTTGTACTCGGTCCTAAAAAAGAGGTATCGGGACAACCCTAATATAAGGTAACATAACAATATTTCATTGGTTAGGTTTTAAAAGCATATGGCCAGCTTTGGATGACAGATCATGACAACTATTGGTTTTTATAAACAGCAGCTGCCTTCTAAATCCACACAAAACCATCACTCAATTTTGTGGCATAGATAAAATTTGGCAATGACTTCTACAGTCTGAACCTGGCAAAAGATAATGCCATTTCATTTTACCGGCAATTACTCCATCTGAATTCAAACATAATCATCCCTTTGCTCTTGGAATATCTCTGTAGATGTTTGTTAATGTTAAAAAAAGATTTTTTATAAAAAGCCGTCTTATACAGTTCCTGGCCCTTTAACCGAATTCCACATAGAAACATGCAACTCCTTATTGGGCCAGACTGTCTAGAAAACATCAGCAGGAAAATGCAGCCATCACTGTGGTTGCCATGGGGATAGGAACGAGACCTCATGAGAGCAACGTGTGTCATGGACGTTCCCAGCTGAATACCCCACATGGACAGCAATGTAAAAATTTTAATTAGCCTATATACCAAAATTAATTAATAGGAGGCAAGTGATCTGTGAGGCCTGGGAAAAAGAAATAGCGAGAGCAGAGGGAGGGAGACTCAACAGCACTATGCAACATGGGGATAAGTGGCGTTCTTCTAGTTGTTCTTCCAGTGCTGTGCTTTTGGCAGGAGTTCAGACAGAGTAATTGGATTTACTGTGGACATGCTCTCTCGATTGCTTGGTGTGGGTGCTGCCACCGCTTTCTTCAGACATTGTCATGTATCCACAAGGCAATTAACACACAAACCCCACAAATTCCAGCAAATACAAGCTTTTGGTTGACTTGTTAGTTGCTTCTTGTTTCATTTAAAAAAAACAAAAAAAAAAACAGAATAAACACAGAAAGAGGAATACCTGACCATTGAATACCATAGAATACCATTGAATTTGGATTGTGTGGGATACTGTTCTATATTTACTGAAGATAAAACTCTGCCAGCAGGATGGTCTAAGGTTGAATTAACCACACAGTTCTTAAATATGTACATGTAAAAAATGATCTACAGTTGCCTGTAATGGGCCAAACATTTGCAGCGATAGTATTCCCCAGTATGGGATGAGAAAGAAAGTTTACCGCTCAGAGGTCCCAAGGAACTGCAAGGTGGCGTCCAAACACCTGGGTGCAGGCACTGCAATAGTGTGCAAAAATGTGTAGAGAAAAACCGGGACGGCCGCACTCCAAAAAAATGGTTCCTTTTAATAAAACTGGTCACAACATAAACATATCACAGCAAAAATCAGAAGAAAACCTGACGCGTTTCACACTATCCTAGCTATGTATAAGCACTGTATGATAGTGTGAAACGCGTCAGCTTTTTCATTTTTGGATAGTATTCCCCACCTTTCAGCCTCATATATACACACACGCCTCCTGTATACGTGCTGCTGCAGGGCAGATATTGTCTCTAACACAGATGATTGGCTCGGCTTTGTGGTTTCGGAAGAGCATCTGAACATGCCCAAGCTGATCTCTTGGCCACATTGACACTTTTCAATTGCTTGCAAGTTATGCATGGCATCAGATGAGACAAAAATCTACCTACGTTTTCTTTTCAATCTTAGCCATTCTACCTTTATGTTTGGTATTATTTTAGCCATTTTGCCATAGCTCACAACTGTCCCTGATTTTGAGTTACTGTCCCTGATTTGGAGCAATGTCCCTCTTTCCCCCTCATTTGTCCCTAATTTTGGTCTGATCTATATAGTTTAGGGTTGTCCCGATACCACTAATTTAGGACCGAGTACAAGTACCGATACTCTTTTTCAAGTACTCGCCGATACCGAATACCGATACTTTTTTAAAATGTGTCCCCAAATGCAGCCATGTCCCCCACATATGCAGCCATGTCCCCCACATATGCAGCCATGTCCCCCACATATGCAGCCATGTCCCCCACATATGCAGCCAAGTCCCCCACATATGCAGCTATGTCCCCCCAGCCATGTCCCCCACATATGCAGCCATGTCCCCCCAGCCATGTCCCCCACATATGCAGCCATGTCCCCCCAGCCATGTCCCCCCCATATGCAGCCATGTCCCCCCAGCCATGTCCCCCACATATGCAGCCATGTCCCCCCAGCCATGTCCCCCACATATGCAGCCATGTCCCCCCAGCCATGTCCCCCACATATGCAGCCATGTCCCCCCAGCCATGTCCCCCACATATGCAGCCATGTCCCCTCAGCCATGTCCCCCACATATGCAGCCATGTCCCCCCAGCCATGTCCCCCACATATGCAGCCATGTCCCCCCAGCCATGCCCCCCACATATGCAGCCATGTCCTTCCAGCCATGTCCCCCACATATGCAGCCATGTTCCTTCAGCCATGTCCCCCACATATGCAGCCATTTCCCTCCTTACCTAGCCGCCGCCGCAACGAAAGCCGCCGCCGCATAGTTAAACAGCGTGCGGGGAACATCACAGCTTTCATTTGAATAGCTGTTTTCCCCGCCGCGCATAGACACTCCCCCTTGCTCGGAATTGGACAGATCACGATCACCCATCCAATCCCGAGCAAGGGGGAGTGTCTATGCACGGCAGGGAAAACAGCTATTCAAAAGAAAGCTGTGATGTTCCCCGCACGCTGTTTAACCATGCGGCGGCTTTCGTTGCGGCGGCGGCGGGGGGGCAAGTATTCTATTGAGGCATCGGGGGCATTTGCGGGAGTACAAGTACTCCCGCAAATACTCGGTATCGGTCCCGATACCGATACTGGTATCGGGACAACCCTAATATAGTTGTATATAAAATGACTTTTTATCTTTCAAAAAGTGTTTCCCAGTGCTAAACCTTTCATCCAATTTTTAAATTTGCAGCATTTGTAAATTTTAAAAGGCAATATAAAGGAATAGTAGTGGTAACAAAAAGCCCTTGTGGATTTAATTAACCCTTTTTTTGGGGGTTAATTCTCCTTTAAGGGGGTGTGGTAGGAAGCGTGTTCTATGCCTACATATGTTTGCTAGTAGGTGTTCCTCATTCCCATCTCAAAATGTTGGGAGGTGTGATTTTGCTAAGCATACCGAATGTACACTGTCCTGAACACTTGTTATATATATATATATATATATATATATATATATATATATATATATATATATATATATATATATGAACAGCTGTGTTTCATTGTGATTTCAATAAAGTTTAAAAAAGTAAACAGTGCTCCAAAGTGCAAGGCAATGCCAGCCAAAACTGACACTTCCAGAATGGTAACATGTATCATTTTACTGTGCAGGAAGCAGAAACTGGGCCATAGTTGTAAGCAAAACTGGATAAGAAAAGCAAGGAGATGCAGGAAATATACATAATAAAAATAAAACGAACACTTTTTAATTAGAGTATAGCATCAAATCAATTAAACGCCTGGGATATTGATCTGGTCAGTTAAGTAGCAGAGGGGTTTTTGTTAATCAGTTTAAGCTGTTTTGGTGTTAATGGAATTAACAACAGGTGCAGTAGTTGGGCAACAATGGGACGACCTCCAAAACAGGAATGGTTTAACAGGTGGAGGCCACTGATATTTTTTTCCCTACTCTTTTTTTCTTGCATTTGGCTAGGGTCAGTTTTGCTACTGGTAGCATGAGGTGATACCTGGACCCTATAGAGGCAGTCCAACACCTCCAGAATGGCACATCAATACGTGTCATTGTCAGAAGGTTTGCCGTGTCTCCCAGCACAGTCTCAAGAGCATGGAGGAGATACCAGGAGACAGGCAGTTACTCTAGGAGTGAAATGCGTTTGGGGCATGGCCTGGTCGGAGTACAGGCTGAGGTTGATACTCCATTGCCGCAGGACATCATAGATGTGCGACTTCCAGGGGTTATTCTTCCTTCCTTGAACTCTAGGAGAGCTGGACAGGGCCAAAGAAGGTCAATAACCCATCAGCAGGACTGGTGTCTGCTTTGTGCAAGAAGGAACAGGATAAGCACTGCCAGAGCCCTACAAAATGACCTCCAGCAGGCCACTGGTGTGAATGTCTCTGACCAGACATTCAGAAACAGACTTCATGAGGGTCGCCTAAGGGCCCGACATCCTCTAATGGGCCCTGTGTTCACTGCCCGGCACTGTGGAGCTCGATTGGCATTTGCCATTGAACACCAAAATTGGCAGGTCCCCCACTGGCACCCTGTGCTTTTCACAGATGGGTTCACCCTGAGCAAATGTGACAGACATGAATGGGTCTGGAGAAGCCATGGAGAACGTTATACTGCCTGTAACATCATCCAGCATGACCGGTTTGGTGGCGGCTCAGTGATGGTTTGGGAAGGCATATCCATGGAGACGCATAGACCTCTACAGGCTACACAATGGCACCCTGACTGCCATTAGGTATCAGGATGAAATCCTTGAACCCATCGTCAAAACCTTTGCTGGTGCAGTGGGTCCTGAGTTCCTCCTGGTGCATGACAATGCCCAGCCTCATATGATAAGTATGCAGACAGTTCCTGGAGGATAAAGGAATTTATATAATCGAATGGCCCCCTCCTCGTCTGACCTAAATCCAATAGAACACCTCTGGAACATTATGTTTCGGTCCATCCGGTGCCGCCAGGTTGCACCACCTCAGTCTGTTCAGTAGCTCAGTGATGCCCTGGTCCATATCTGGGAGGAAATACCCCAGGACACTATCTGTCGTCTCATTAGGAGCATGTCTCAATGTTCTCAGGCATGCATACAAGCACTTGGGGGCCATACAAACTGAGTACCACTTTGAGTTACTGCAATGAAATTTCAGCAAAATGGACTAGCCTGCTGCATTATTTTTTCACTTTGATTTTCAAGGTGTCTTTGAATTCAGTCCTCTGTAGGTTGATCATTTTAATTTCCATCAAACAATGTGGCATTTTTTCATTCCTAACACATTACTCAGTCCATATCCCTATAGATCCAGCATGAATTTTTTCTCCATTGAGATCTGATGTGTTTTCAAAGTGTTCCTTTAATTTTTTTTGAGCAGTGTACATGCAGGTGCATCTCATAAAATTTGTAATATAAATCATCAAAATGTTAATATATTTCAGTAATTAAATCCAAAAAGTGAAACTCATATATTATATAAATGCATTACACACAGGGTGATATATTTAAAGCATTTCTTTCTTTTAATTTGAATGATTATGGTTTACAGCTAGTGAAAACCCCAAATTTAGTATCTCCGATTTTAATAAGACCAAAAGGACGACAAAAGGGCACACTAAAACCGTGATGGGTAGCCGAATATGACGAATCACCGTCATCTTGCTACACTCCACACTCCTCCACCCTAAGGATACAGTGAGAAGGGGACAAGCGGACATTTACATTTTACACAGTAAACTAAGGTTCTATAGTGAAATACAGTACTTCGAACTCCGTCTGACTGTTTACATGTTGAATTTTAAAAGCAGAGGCTAGTCTGCTGATGTGATCTCACAGGTTTGCTAATCTGACAGAAGTCCGCTACTTTTAAAATTCAACTTGTAAACAGTCAGATGGATGGAGTCAGACGGAGTTCTAAGTACTGTATTTTACTATTGAATTTGGCGTGGGGGGGATGTATGTTTAATGTAATTACATTTTTTTAACCTTAATGTGATGGTGTGTGGGGTGTGTGTGTGTGTGTGGGGGGGGGGGAGGGGGTGTCATTGGAGGACCCGGCCTTGGGGCGGCAAAGGGAGTAAATCCGGGCCTGATCCCGATGGGTCCATTGGACCCAGACGGCACTTTCAGAAGGGTGGCAAATTGATGACCAAGACAGCGGCGAAATTCCCCCTTGCCCACTCCACTGTGGTGGGAGGACCGCTGCTAAACCCACTGTGAGGGGTCCAGCGTTGCTGCTGTTAGAGGTAATACTGTAAGCTTAACAGCCCTTATATGTGGTGGCTGCATTGTTTTACTTTTTTCAGCCATTTTTCTTTCTTTATTTTCACCGGATCATTTTGCCATTAACATTTCAACACCCTTCTGTCCTAGGGTGACAATGCCTATTCATTATCCTGTATCTCTGAAGGAGCAATGTGGTCACCCTAGGACAGAACATAGAGGGTAGGGCCTTTGTAGTTTTGCAAAATAGCTTGAAACAATGTAACTGGTAGGAGTGCAGAATGAGAACAGAGTACAGAAGATATCAGTTGACAAGATTTCTGGAAAGTATTTTTTCTTTTCCTAAAAATACTGTATAGCAAAACACTTTAAATGGTATAATTACAAAAAATGGACCAGATAAGAAAAGTTCATTGTTATTGTTTACATACCCTTCAATTTACTAAATTGAACCTAAACCTAATCCCTAACACTAAGTTAAAGCTATCATTGTGGTAAATACAATAAAATCAGAGCAATAAATAGTATTACTGTGGTGTAAGCAGTGATAATTCTATTATGAGACAAAAGCTTAAAGTGGTTGTTAAGCCACTACACTATAAACATACCATCCCCTTTGTAAAATAACATTATGTGCCCCGTGTCTGTGTTATATACAGTAAAAAAAAAAATGCAGATTATAGCGTATATCAGAGCGTCTCCCAGCGCTCACGTGACTCCTTGGCTCTGTCCCCTCTCCCCAGCTGACAGCTATAGCAGGTGGGGCCGAGCACTCCCGCTGACGTCAGGCGGGAAGGAGAGAGTAGAGAGAGCAGATGAGTCACGTGAGTGCCAGGAGACGCTCTGATATAAGGTATATTCTGCATTTTTTAATATAACACAGACATAGGGGCACATAATGTTATTTTACAGAGGGGATGTAGTTATGATAGCAGCAGGAGGGGAGGGCCGGGGAGTGGACGGAGCTGAGGGGGGGAGAAGAGAGGACAGCTGTGGATGATGGAGGCACATGAACTGACCGCAGTGTCAGAGCTCAGCAACCATGATTAACCATGTACTAACAATCTGATGCTAGTAAAGTGATCTCCCGAGTGAGGTATTGTGTTCTGAAAGGGGGACGGCCCCCCTACCAGAACACAGTGGTCAGCGCACGCAACCATTGGCTGCGAGCGCTGATTGGATACTGATCGGCAGACCTTTTTCGGTTATGCTCCTTTGACAGAGCCCGAATGTTCGGCTGGCTTCTGTTGGAATGGCTGCCATACACACGGGCCGAATGTTGGCCGATACCGGACAATATTTGGCTCACGTGTACGGGGCAAATTCTCAACCATTGTTCTTGAGTAGGTTAAATATAAATGATTATTCTATAGCCAATGATGAACTGAGGCTCTTGATGATATGTGGTCCCAACAGATCACATACAACTCAAGACTGGAACTGAACCATTAAGTGTCATGCCTTGGAAGGGTGGCCATGGGTACCCCTTTCCCTCCCCTCCACATAACTTATTTACCATCTTCCTCCTTAATTCCCTTCCCCCTCACTAATGGTTCTCCTTAGACTACTTTCACATGGCCATAAAAAAAAAACGCATTTACACGTTTTTATGGAACAAAGCTGCGTTTTTTTAATGGAGACATTCATATAGGTGCATAAACATCCACAGAATGTCATCATCTACAGACACCCATTTTCCTTCTCTACCTGGGCTGCATTGAGGTAATCTACACATCGATGGGCTAGACTTTACATGAGGCAGCAAATTACTGCCTTTCCACAAAGTAGAGTGTAAACAACAGATTTTCCTCCCTGGAACATAGAAGATAAAGGTTGTGTCCTGGTGGAGACGGATAAATACAAGCTGTCATAGCGCAGCTGGAATGTAAAGCCAGAGTCACTGAGTGGGGGCACACAAGGGAGTCTGTACGCACATCACAGAGCACAAGTTAATGTTATAGCTTAGTTAATAAAAGGCGGTGCGACAAAAGATTTTTTTTTTTTTAGACGCTGTCAATGTCTCTATCTGAAACTGGCACAGGGCATACATACTACCCACTTGTCAGTAGACAAAGATGACCACTGTAGTGTCTGTAAATGTTGAGCTAAATGTGTCTATATAAAGAAAAAAAAAGCCTTCCTGGAGTTTGGCCCAAATTGCCTCTGCAATGTTACATGCATCAAAGAACATTGTGAATGAAACACTCTGAATAGAGTATACAAAAGACACAATCTCCGTCCTTATCACTGTAACCCAACTGCAGCTCCTCTACATACACACACACACACTTCAGCAGCCTATGTTTAGAAAGCTATAATTCAAGAATAACAATAACAAGAAGTGCTGTAACCAATAATCAGATGAGTGGTTGTACCTGGTTGTACCCAGCTAGCTAGGTGTCTCTATCCAGTGGTTACCAGTCACATGGCTAGATGTGTCTGTCTAGTGATCATATAATTAGGTTTGTATATCTCATCAGTTAGACAGTAAAACCAGCATAGAAGTTTCAAATCTCGGTAGGTTCAGCAGGGGCCAGCTGAGATTCGAATCATGTATGGGCAGGCTGAATGAACCCAAGTTCATAGATTGATTCACTTGGGTACAACCAGCATGTCAGATTTTACATGCAATTATTGCTAGCAGCTATTTCTAGCCACTAGCCATATTGACTGTGGGGGCGTAGGGGGCTGTTCCCACAGGGAGACCACAATGGCTCCGTGTGAGGGATTCCCCCATCAACACTGACTGTGCAGATGGGGGAAATCGAGGAATTTAGCAGGAAAGAAAATCGCTCCATCTATGGCCAGCTTAAGTTCTGTCTATCCAGTGGAAACATAAGCAATGTGCCTTTCTCTAGTTGTCTCTATCCAGTTAAACTCTCAGCTGGATAATGTTGGCTGGCCCTACATTGAACAAATTTCATCCACTTTCTGATGAACCAGCTAAAATTTGAGCTACAGGTAGCCCTGTTGGCACTTCCAGTCCTGATAACCTTTGGTCTAAAAATTGAGGCAAAAAATTGTTGGCTGAACAATGACTGTATCTAATTAGATGCAGGTACTGTCCGCTATCAGAATACAACAGTTGGCAATGCAGACCCTCAATTAACTCTGTTTAATAGTCAACATAGTCGTGTCTATTTAATGTAACCATCCGCAAAGTGCCTTTCTCTTGTGTAATCAGTTAGACAGCTTGGTATATCAGTAAGGTGCAAGCGTTCCTTGTCAGATGAAAATCCTATGGTTATGGTGATTATCCACCAGTCATCACATATATGGAAATGTGAGACTATCCAGTGGTCAACAGTCAGGCACCAAGGAATGGCTATCCAGTGGTCATCTATTACAAAAAACAAACTGGGAATGGTGTTATTTGCACGGTGCGTCATATCCAGAAGTTGTCTTTGGGAAATAGACGCAGGAGTGCTGCCAGCATTGCTGCAGAGGTTTAAGGGGTGGGGGGGGGGGGGTCAGCCTGTCAGTGCTCAGACCATACGCCGCACACTGCATCAAATTGGTCTGCCTGGCTGTCGTCCTAGAAGGAAGCCTCTTCTAAAGATTGATGCACAAGAAATTCTGCAAACAGTTTGCTGAGGACAAGCAGACTAAGGACATGATTACTGCAGGGCTTGACAAATTTACTTGGAATCTAGGAGCCAGCTAAAAAAGTTAGGAGCCAGAAAACGCACCCCGTCCCGACGAGCTTGCGCGCAGAAGCGAACACATACGTGAGCAGCGCCCGCATATGTAAACGGTGTTCAAACCACACATGTGAGGTATCGCCGCGATTGGTAGAGTGAGAGCAATAATTCTAGCCCTAGACCTCCTCTGTAACTCAAAACATGCAACCTGTAGATTTTTTTAAACGTCGCCTATGAAGATTTTAAAGGGTAAAAAGCGGACGCAATTTTGAAGCGTGATTTGTTGGGTATGAATTTACTCTGCGTAACATTATCTTTCTTAATATTAAATAAAATGGGGATAACTTTACTGTTGTCTTATTTTTCAATTAAAAAAAGTGTAATTTTTTCCCAAAAAAGTGTGCTTGTAAGACCGCTGCGCAAATACGGCGTGACAGAAAGTATTGCAACGATCGCCATTTTATTTTCTAGGGTGTTAGGATAAAAAATATATATAATGTTTGGGGGTTCTAATTAGAGGGAAGAAGATGGCAGTGAAAATAGTGAAACATTACATTAGAATTGCTGTTTAACTTGTAATGCTTAACTTGTAATACCAACGGCTCACCACCAGATGGCGCCAGCTCAAAAAAAAAAAACAAGCCAATCCAAGTCGCCAGGGCACTATTTCTAGTCGCCATGGCGACCGGGATTTGTCGAGCCCTGGATTACTGGAACCATGTCCGGTGGTCTGATGAGACCAAGATAAACTTATTTGGTTCAGATGGTGTCAAGCGTGTGTGGCGGCAACCAGGTGAGGAGAACAAAGACAAGTGTGTCTACCTACATTCAAGCATGGTGGTGGGAGTGTCATGTTCTGGGGCTGCATGAGTGCTGCCGGCACTGGGGAGCAACGGTTCTTGAGGAAACCATTAATGCCAACATGTACTGTGACATATTGAAGCAGAACATTAAACTCTCCCTTCGGAGACTGGTCCACAGGGCAGTATTCCAACATGATAACGACCCCAAACACAACTCTAAGACGACCACTGCCTTGCTAAAGAAGCTGAGGGTAAAGGTGATGGACTGGCCAAGCATGTCTCCAGACCTAAACCCTATTGAGGATCTGTGGGGCATCCTCAAATGGAAGGTGGGGAAGCGCAAGGTCTCAAACATCCACCAGCTCTGTGATGTAGTCATGTAGGAGTGGAAGAGGACTCCAGTGGCAACCTGTGAAGCTCTGGTGAACTCCATGCCCAAGAGGGTTAAGGCAGTGCTGGAAAATAATGGTGGCCACACAAAATATTGACACTTTGGGCCAAATTTGGACATTTTCACTTAGAGGTGTACTCACTTTTGTTGCCAGCGGTTTAGACATTAACGGCGTGTGTTGAGTTATTTTGAGGGGACAGAAAATGTACACTGTTATACAAGCTTAAGGCTCCTTACACACGAAGCGGTCCGTTTTTCGGTCCGCTCCGTGTGTCCGTCAGCTCAGCGGGGGGTCTCCGCTGAGCTGTCGGGCGGACCCCGCACACTATGCAGGGACCGCCCCGTCTCTCCTCCGCTCTCCCCTATGGGGAGTCGGATGGAAACGGACCGTCTGTCCGTTTGCATCCGATCCGTTTGGCCGGACGGAAGAAAAATAGGACGCGGATCGAGCGGACGTTAGCGGATGCATCATCCGCTAACGGATCCGCTCCCATAGGGAAGCATTACAAGTCCGTTAACGGACTTGTAATTAGCGGACCGTTCGTCCGCTAGTGTGAAAGGGCCCTTACACTCACTACTTTACATTGTAGCAAAGTGGCATTTCTTCAGTGTTGTCACATGAAAAGATATAATAAAATATTTACAAAAATTTGAGGGGTGTACTCACTTTTGTGACATACTGTGTGTGTATATATATATATATAGCTTTTGTTTTTTCCATACAGGACATCATTATTGGAGTGCCGCTTGGCCCATGAATATCCAGGGCTTTTTTTCTGGGGGAACTTGGTGGAACTCAGTTCCACCACCTTTGGCTCAGACCCTTTGGTGCCCGCTCACCACAATCACTTGTGAACACAGAAGTCTGGTTTCTGTGTTTACAAGTGACTGCTTTGTAACCCCCTGAACTCTGCACTCTGTATGTAATGCAATTCTGGTATTTAATGCCCCTTTAAGACCCTTCTACTGTTTGTGAAATCTGAACGGGTCGTGGTTGAGTTCCTGCACCTATTTTTTGAGAAAAAAAGCTCTGTGAATATCTCAACAAAACAAGTAGTGCTGAGATTAGTCCAAACTTCAAATACATATACGGTAATTTTCGGGAACTCCATTAGCATCCGTTTATTGGGCTGGTCAGTTATAAATGAGCATTTTCTGTCTGGTCTACTAAGCTTTTACCCTGCTGAAGAATCTGTTGGCACAGTATGAATAAGTTGATAATGATCACAGCCTTGCTGGCTGTCAGTGACCAACTATCCCTACTCTGGCTGATTGTACGTTCAGTGAAAAGCTGCCATATGGTCAATGAGATGATCACAATCCATTTCACTCACAGGATTCAGTCTAGCTAGTAATCACAGCTTTAGATGCCTTATGCCCCGTACACACGACCGGTTTTCCAGACGGAAAAACTGCGATGAGAGCTTTTCGTCTTGAATCCCGAACAGTGTGTATGCTCCATCGGATTTTTTCCCCACAGGAAAACCGACGGGAAAAAAAGAGAGCAGGATCTCTTGGGACAACAGTTTATCTGTATGCTTTTCCGACGGGAAAAAAACCCGCGCATGCTCAGAATCAAGTTGGTGCATACTCAGAAGCATTGACCTTCGTTTTCTTGGCTCGTCGTAGTGTTGTACGTCACCGCGTTCACCAAACTTGTGTGTGACTGTGTGTGTGCAAGGCAGGCTTGAGAGGAATTCCGTCGGGAAAACCATCATTTTTTTTTTTCGACGGGAAAACCGCTCGTGTGTACGGGGCATGAGATGTAACTAGCAAACCACAGGTCCAGTTCCTCAAAAATAACTGAAATGCAAAAAAAAATAAAAAAATTGCGTTGTTACACAAAACATTTGGGAAATACATTACTTGAGTTCATGGTGACTATACAGTTGATTTTTATGTATGTTTGCGCAGTAGCCGAGAGCAGTACAGAAGCTACAATATAACTTATCCTCTGTTTACACAGCATGGCTGATAACCTTCTGTCTTCATCAGAGAGGGTTCAGATATGCCTGCCTCTGGTAGCCCTGACCCTGGTGTTTTTGAGCACATACTGTACTGTATTTATTGATGATAAATCACAAGACACTGCCCTTGTCCAGTCCAACGGTGGTCTAGAGTTGGTCATAGAAACGCTTGATGTATTGAAGGGCAGTAAATGCCTTACAACTATTGATTTGTATCCAAGATTATACCAAGTAAATTCCATATATTATATGTAATAACTTTTTATGAGTTTGTACGCGGATTGTTTCAGTGGACTTTAAACATGACTCATTCTATATGGCACAAGATGTTCTACTTTGGAGCATATGTTAGATCTTGGCAGGGGAAACAATGTAGGGCAAAGCAACAGGTTTACTTTAATCACTTCAATACAGGGCACTTATACCCCCTTCGTGCCCAGACCAATTTTTGGCTTTTAGCGCTCTCGCACTTTGAATAGCAATTACTCAGTCATGCAACACTGTACCCAAGCACAATTTTTATATATTTTTTTTCACACAAATAGAGCTCTCTTTGGTGGTATTATATTGCCACTGGGTTTTTTTGTGATGTCCTGGGAGTTCTGTATTTATTAAGAGGCATGGCGCGTTTTTTTGAAGTTGTAATTTCTTTCCCTACAATTCTTGGGAAAATTAACCACTTCCCGCCCGGCCAATAGCCGATTTACGGCCGGGAAGTGGTTATGAAATCGTGACAGGCCGTTCTCAAACGGCCTGCACGATTTCATGCCGCACGCGCCCGTGCGGGCGCGCAGCGCGGCGATCGGTGATGCGGGGTGTCAGTCTGACACCCTGCACCTCCGATCTCGGTAACGAGTCTCCGGCGGAGCCTCGTTACCACGTGATCAGCCGTGTCCAATCACGGCTGATCACGATGTAAACAGGAAGAGCCGCCGACGGCTCTTCCTCACTCGCGTCTGACAGACGCGAGTACAGGAGAGCCGATCAGCGGCTCTCCTGACAGGGGGGGTTCGCGCTGATTGTTTATCAGCGCAGCCCCCCCTCGGATCGCCACACTAGACCACCAGGGAAATAAAAAAAATACAAAAAAAAATACAAAAAAAATGACAAAAAAAATGACAAAAAAAAATGACAAAAAAAAAAGAAGGGGGGCAGTAAAAGAAAATGATGCCAATCAGTGCCCACACATGGGCACTGATTGGCAACATTGATCCATCAGTGCCACCCCTCAGTGATCATCAGTGCCACCCCAGTGTCTGTCAGTGCCACCCCACAGTGCCAATCCATGCCCAGTGCCCACCTACCAGTGCCCACCTGTGCCACCTATCAGTGCCCACCTGTGCCGCCTATCAGTGCCCACCTGTGCCGCCTATCAGTGCCCACCTGTGCCGCCTATGAGTGCCCACCTGTGCCGCCTATGAGTGCCCACCTGTGCTGCCTATGAGTGCCCAGTGCTGCCTATGAGTGCCCATCAGTGCCGCCCATGAGTGCCCATCAGTGCCGCCCATGAGTGCCCATCAGTGCCCAATACCAGCGCCGCCTATCAGTGCCCATCAGTGCTACCTAATCGGTGCCCATCAGAACTACCTCATCGGTGCCCATCAGTGCCACCTCATCGGTGCCCATCAGTGCCACCATATCAGTGCCCATAATTGAAAGAGAAAACATACTCATTTACAAAAAAATTAACAGAAAAAAATAAAAACTTTATTTTTTTTTCAAAATCTTCGCTCTATTTTTAGTTGTTGCACAAAAAAAAAAAACGCAGAGGTGATCAAATACCACCAAAAGAAAGCTCTATTTGTGGGGAAAAAAGGACGCCAATTTTGTTTGGGTGCAGTGTAGCATGACCGCGCAATTGTCATTCAAATTGCGACAGTGCTGAAAGCTGAAAATCAGAGTTAGTCTTACCGGAAACTCTGTTTCCAGGAGTCTTCCAGGACAGCCCTTGAGAGATGGAGCTCCTCCCCGGACAGGAAACACATCACCACCAGCTCTTTAAAAGGCGGTCCCTCAGGCATCTGGTCAGTTTTAATCCAAGAACCGAAGGACGGAGCTGAAATACAGTTATTAACATACATACAAACAACTTATATTATCCATGTATATATACCTACCTCAAAAAAATAGGGCGGGAACGTGCTGTCCTGGAAGACTCCTGGAAACAGAGTTTCCGGTAAGACTAACTCTGATTTTCCCAAGGCGTCTTCCAGGACAGCCCTTGAGAGGATGAGCAAGCACTCCCCAGTTTAGGGTGGGACTATTGCTTGGAGGACTTTCCTCCCAAAGGTTTGATCTTGATCACTTTAAGACGTCCAATCGATCGTGTCGAATGAACGTGGACATGCTTGACCACGTGGTGTCCTTACATACCTGCTCCGAGGTAACACCGGCTCTTTGTGTTTTCAAGCCTTGTGGAGGGTCCAAGCGCAACGTTTTTGTACCCTTCCAAGATGGCCACCTTATCCACCTGGCTCTTGTTTCTTTTGAAGCCTGCTTTCCCTTCTGATTTTCTAAATTTTTAGTCGCTTCCAGATAGGAAGGAGACCTCTTCTGACGTCTAGCCAGTGTAGTTTCTCTTTGCTATTTGCAGGTTTATTGCAAAAACAAGGAAGTATGAAGTTCTGATTCTTGAAAGAAAACAGTAACTTTAGGGATAAATGACTGGTCAGTCTTTTAATATAATTCTATCCTCTAGTATTTGCATATGGTTCTCTGAATGACAGAGCTAGGAGTTCGCTGACTCTGCGAGCAGAAGTCATGGCGGCTAGAAAGACTATATTTAAAAATAATCAGTTTTAAGGATGCCTCTGAAATTGGCTCAAAAAGATCCCTAATGACTGCATCCAACATAATAGACAGGTCCCATGCCGGAAATTTACAGCATGGAGCCGGGCGTTGGTAAACAACTGCTTTGCATTGCAATTAGTAAGCAGGCCCTACTGTAAGGAGTGCTGTATATAGACAGGTAGGGCAACAATTTGCGCTTTAAGCGTGCTTAAAGATAACTCTTGTCAATGCCTCTTGTAGAAAACTCCAATATTGGTGGAGAATCGTATTCTCTTTTGCCATTTTCTATTAGCCAGAAATTAAATTTCTTCCAGAGTTTCAGGTAAATTGCGCTGGTATTTGGTTTGCGACTTTGTAACAGAGTTTCAATCACTCTGGCCGATAGACCCTTGGATTTCAGGACGTCTATTCCAGATACCAGGCCGCTAGTTTTAGCATGGCTGGATTGGAGTGCCGTACTGGACCTTGGGATAGCAGGTCCTGACTGTACAGTAACATCCAAGGTGGTCGATCCACTAGAGATAGCAGAAGTGAAAACCACGCTTTTTTTTTTTTTTTTTTTTGGTCAAAAAGTTGCTACCAGGATAAGAGAAGTCTTTTCTGTCCTAAACTTGGAGAGGACTCTCGGTAAGAGATGTAGAGGCGGGAAGGCATAAGCCAGAGTGAACGTCCATGCGTTCTGGAGGGTATTGACTGCCACTGGTTGATCCCTTGCGATGGATTGCTGATAGCGACTCCAGATTTTTTCTCTGCCTAAACAAACTTCTTGTGCTATGCACATCAGGGTGGCATTCCTAATTCCTGTTTGTTTAGGTATGCTACAGAGGTTGTGTTATCTGACCTGTAGATATTGGTGTCTGAGCTGACTTTGGAATGCTGAGATTTCTTTGGCTATGACCTTTAACTCTCTGTAATTGGACGAGCATTTCCTCTCTAGGCGACTCCCAGTGCCCTGTACCCACTGTCCATTCAGATGGGCTCCTCACCCCCGGTTGCTGGCGTCCGTAGTTAGGATGCACGTAGTCGGGGGGTTCCATAGCAGACTTTGGTCGCTTTGGTTTCTCCACCACCAGAGGGCCTGTTGATGCCAGGAACAGGAAGTTATCCAAGTAGGGATAACTGTTATGGCTTGGAGTCTTAATAGAGCCAGCGTTTCTGCTAGGGTCTTGGTAAAGAACCTCGGATATGAAGAGAGGCCTAAGGGGAGCGCTTGACTCTGAAAGTGGTAGACCCTTTTCCCCCCCTTAATGGCTATGTGGAGGAATTTTTGGGGCTCCTGATAGGGATGTGAAGGTAGGCATCCATCAGATCTATTCTAGCCATGAAACAATCTTTTTAGAGTAGATTGAAGATCAGGCAATATTTGCCTGATGGCTTCTGCACCAGAAAAGTGTGCGAGAAAAAACCTTGGCCTTCCCCTCAGCCTTCCTCCCACCTGGATGCTGGCATCACTGCGGCTTGGGATTTTTGTCAGGAGGGTTAAAGAGCACTATTGCCTTTTGTTTGCCTCCTTGTGCCGCCCAGGGGTTGTTTGGCTTCCCTTATTCCGCTTTCTTTTGTCCCTTAAAAGGATGAAAAAACGTCCTGGGAAATGACTTTTTCTTTTAGGAAAAGTCTTTTTTATCACCTGTGCGTTCTAACGCTTCATCTAGCGGGGTGCCAAACAAGAATTGACCTGAAAAAATAAATGCTACATAAGCGTAATTTAGAGGCGGTATCGCCCGGCCATGTTTGAGCCAAAGAGTCCTCCTGGCTGCAACCAATAGCGAAGCTGCCCTGGCTGAAAGTTTTACAGATTCCATCTAGGCACCTGTGACAAATCCTACTGCTTTAAAAAGCATGGGAAAGGATTTCAGCAACTCTACTCTATTGGTACCTGCCGTCAGGTGTCCCTTTAATTGTTTAAGCCAGAATTCAAAATTACAGGCTACACACGTCATTGCTAGGGCTAGTTTAAGGTTGGCCATAGCTGTGTCCCAGGATCCTTTGAGGATAACATCCCCCTTTTATATCCACCAGATCCGCTAAGTGTCCCATGCCATCCAAGACTAAGTCTGAGTGTTTTGACACCTTCGCTAGCGGGGTATCCAGCTTTGGAGCTAGTTGCAAACTTGTACTGTGGTCCTTATCAAAAGGAAACCTTTTCAATTCTTCAGTCAGGTTCTGCCCATTCCCTGCGTACCGAATCTGACATCAGTTTATGTACTGGGAATAATTTTAGGTTTCCATTTCTTAAATCCTGATACATTTTATCATGACATGAGAGTGAGTTTTGAATATCCCCTACCCATTCGTCTACTTCCTCTTGGGAGAGATTGAATAGGGTGGGTGCGCAGGAGTCATCCTGACCTTTCTCCTGTCCAGAATCTGACTGGGAGGAATCCGGGTCAGAATTTCTAAGGGAAATCTCCTTCTCCACAGGTTCACCTAATCCTGATGCTACTGGAGTAGGAGAGGTGGGCACCTATGGTTGTCTAACCGTTAAAGGAAATTGCATATCTGCTATAAGTTTCCTGAAGGACTGAAAGGTAGACTGCATCTCTAAAATAAATTTTGGTAAGAGGGGAATCCCTCCTGTTTACTACCGCTGTAGTGCAAGGGGCACATAGGGATTCAGTGTAAGTAGATGACAGCTTAGCATTACACGTAGGGCACTTTATATTGTCACTGGAAGTGGACCTTGTGCTAAGTTTTTCTGGGCCCTCTATAGAACAAAAAAGATATATAGAGAGCTTTTAGTGCCTATGCAGCAAGTCTCCCCCATCCTAAGGTGCCCACGGAGCTCTAGGAAGTTCCCTGAACTCCTAACTCCCCCTTCTAGCAGGTGAAAAATAGACACAGGAAAAAAAAGGCTCTGGCCAGGCCAGCCTACCTGTGATGAAGCGGCGTTAGACTCCTCTGAAGCCTGGGATGCTTCCATGGTGCTCCATTCGTAGGCGATCCACAGCCCATGCTTTCGCCTTTGAAAACGCCGCCTCGGCCTTCCCCCAGTCTCTGCGCCGAAAACCGGAACCAGTGTTTCCGGCGCACAGCGATGACGCGCATCTCGCCGGAGGTGACGCCCGGCGTCCTCCGGGTCCCAGCGTCTGCCGCGAAGAGAAAGATCTCCGGCCACCGACGCCGCCGCCATGCCCGTCAACGCTGCCCACTCCCTCGCCGGGCTCCGGAGAGAAGGGGGAACGGGGAACTCCAGACCTCATGCGGAGGGAACCCGTGGCCACGGAGAGGTTTTAGAGGTAAGAGGGGAACACCAGCTGCACAGCCCTTGCGTGATGGACACTCTCCTGGGTCCATCTCCCCTTTAAAAGACGGTTCCTTCAGTGACATGTCTCCTCCGACTGAGGAAACACATAAAACTGACCAGATGCCTGAGGGACCGCCTTTTAAAGAGCTGGTGGTGATGTGTTTCCTGTCCGGGGAGGAGCTCCATCTCTCAAGGGCTGTCCTGGAAGACGCCTTGGGAAAATTGGCTTGGGCGGGAAGGTGCGTAAGTGCCTGGTATGGAAGTGGTTAAGCACCAGGACATTGGAATTACCCACAAAATGACCCAATTTTGGAAAGCAAACACCCCAACGTACAGTATATTCTATGAGTCATGAGCTGCAGATAAGTACTCAGGTATTCTGATGGGCTGCAGATAGGTACTTGAGTACTCTGATGGGCTGGAGACAGGTACTTGAGGTACTTGAGTAATCTGATGGCCTGAAAATAGGTACTCGAGTACTCTGATGGTTTTGAGACAAGGTACTCCAGTACTCTGATGGGCTGCAGATAGGTACTATAATGGGCTGGAGACAGGTACTCGGGTACTCTGATGCGCTGCAGATAGGTACTCGGGGACTCTGGGCTGGAGACAGGTACCATGTGATGACTGTGACCAATCACAGAGTTCACGGCAATAGTACACAATGGTGTATTATTGTCATGTGATCTGCTGTGATTGGTCACAGCGACCACATGGTACAGGCAGCAGCTGGTAAGCTGATCAGATCGCCAGATCAGGTGACAGATCGCACTGTAGCGTGCCCTGTTGGCTCATCATATGATGTCCACGCGGAACGGTGAATGTCCTGCATGGCCGTCATTTGACAATAGGCTGGGCGGGAACTGGTTAATGATCATCTCCAATATTAACCTAACTCCTCTTTTTTTCAGTTACTTGGTTTGACTGCCCGTATGGCATCGAATATCTGAGAGGCCAATAGCAGGCACAAACACTTGCATGTAGGTGGACTCACACTGTGTTGTGTTAACCACTTGACCTTGGGAAGGTTTTCCACACAAATAGAGCTTTCTTTTGGTGGTATTTGATCACCACTGGACTTTTATTTTCTTTTGCAAAATAAACTAAAAAAGTCAGACATTTAACCACTTAAGGACCGCCTCCTGCACATATACTTCGGCAGAATGGCACGGCTGGGCAGATGTACATACAGGTACGTCCTGTACTAGTACCCAGCCGTGGTCCATGGGCGCGATCCCGGAGCTTCAGACCGGGTCGCAAGAGCGCGCCGCGGGAGCGCGCCCATGGACCACGGCTGGGTACTAGTACAGGACGTACCTGTACGTACATCTGCCCAGCCGTGCCATTCTGCCGAAGGACCCGTAGACCCGATCGCCGCTGGAGTCCCGCGATCGGTCCCCGGAGCTGAAGAACGGGGAGAGCTGTGTGTAAACATGGCTTCCCCGTGCTTCACTGTGGCGGCTGCATCAATCGTGTCATCCCTGTTATAGGGGGACACAATCGATGACGTCAGACCTACAGCCACACCCCCCTGCAGTTGTAAACACACTTCATACACACACATAACACCATCAGCGCCCCCTGTGGTTAACTTCCAAACTGCAACTGTCATTTCCACAGTAAACAATGCATTTTAAATGCATTTTTTGCTGTGAAAATGTCAATGGTCCCAAAAATGTGTCAAAATTGCCTG
This sequence comes from Rana kukunoris, assembly GCA_029574335.1. NCBI lineage: Eukaryota > Metazoa > Chordata > Amphibia > Anura > Ranidae > Rana > Rana kukunoris. The sequence continues at coordinate 226,666,152 of CM056049.1, forward strand.
AAGTGTCCGCCATAATGTCGCAGTAACGAAAAAAATCGCTGATCGCCGCCATTAGTAGAAAAAAATAAAAATGCAATAAAACTATCCCCTATTTTGTAAACGCTATAAATTTTGCGCAAACAAACCGATAAACGCTTATTGCGTTTTTTTTTATACCAAAAATAGGTAGAAGAATACGTATCGGCCTAAACTGAGGAAAAAAAAATGTTTTATATATTTTTGGGGGATATTTATTATAGCAAAAAGTAAAAAACATTGCATTTTTTTTAAAATCGTCGCTCTGTTTTTGTTTATAGCACAAAAAATAAAAACCGCAGAGGTGATCAAATACCACCAAAAGAAAGCTCTATTGGATAAAAAAGGACTCCAATTGCGACCGCGCAATTGTCAGTTAAATCACCTGCCGATTTGCAAAAAGGGGCCTGGTCCTTTAACTGCATTTTGGTCCGGGGCTTAAGTGGTAAAAAAAAAAAAAAAGAGTCTCAGTAAGTGCATATCATTTGGTTTGTGCAGGAGTTATAGCGTCTACAAACTACGGTAAACTGTATATATGGGAATTTATGTAGCTATATACTAGTAATGGCAGTGATTAGTGATTTATAGCAGTACTGTGATATTGTGGAAGGCAATCTGGCACTAGCTGATGCTGGCTGGGAGGTAACTGACACTGACATTAAAGCGGGGGTCTACACAAAAAGTGAACCTCTGCTTTTCGGAACCCTCCGGTGTCACATTTGGCACCTTTCAGGGGGAGGGGGATGCAGATGCCTTTTATAATACAGGTATTTGCAGCCACTTCCGGGAATAGTCTCCTGCGGTAGTCACGCCCCTTTCTATCGCCCACGCTGTCCTCTGGTAAACACACTGGTCACAGAAGACAGCGGGGACCAGTGAGAACGGGCCGCGCCGCTCGCAAATGCGCAGTTGGAATCGGGAGAGTGAAGCCGCAACGCTTCACTTCCTGATTCCCTCACTGAGGATGGCGGCGGGGGCATCTGAGAGACAATCTATTGCTCGGCCTCGGCTGCCAACATCGCGGGCACGCTGGACAGGTAAGTGTCCATTTATTTGTAGCTGCTGGCTGTTAAAAATAAATAAATCGGATGGACCTATGCTTTAATAGTGACACTAATACAGGGATCAGTGCTGACAATCTGTAAAGTGTTTAATGTGTGCTGCTTTTACTTACTTATTGGTTGTTTTTTTCGAAGCAGCCAGATCACTGTTCACAGTACACAGAGTTCTGTGTTTTTGTAAATGTGTGTGATTGCCCACAGCCAAAATCATTGGCTGAAATCAGCTGCCAAATCCAGAAGAAAGGCCGTAACGTAAGGGTATGTCACCCAGCCTGCAGCCACTGCCTGCCTGCAGTACAACACGAGTGAACAGAGCATTGGGAAATTTAGGAGACTGGGAAGTAAGACATATGTGCAGGCGTGGCATTAAGGTTTAAATAGACCCTGTGTCTGTGTGTTGGAAAGAAAAAAGAAAAGCGGGGAGCTGGCCATGATAGAAGATTGTGTATGACAGAATTATGGAGGACCGGCAATCATTCAGTAGAGCTGCGTGCACCCGAAGGAGGCTATATGGCTTGCCATAGTTACAACACGTTTTAGGGATGTGGCCTCTTTTTTCAACCTTTTTTTCCTTCCTAACATACAGACACGGGGAGAGGAGCCTTTAGCCTTGGTTTCGTTCCAGGAGTATGTGAGTGCATTTTATCTTTGCTTAATAAAGAAGTTTATGATACCAGGGAATTTGCTTTCTTGGTCTCACATGATCACCAGCCCATGGGTACCGGGATCCACAATCCGCTGTGTGCGGTGTACACTTTGGTTGCGGGAGAGATGTGCTGCGTGCCCCTAACTTGGAACAGACTGGATTACATAAATGTACATGATCCAGTCTGCCTGTGCTGACCTCCTGCAGTAAGTCGGCAAGTGGTGAAAACTTCATACAAATCTATTTTTCAAAGCAATTTTTCTTTTCTATTTTTTTTGCAATAACATTATGTAGTTGGACGTTAAGGCAGAACTCCGATATTTTCAAAAAATCCCCCATTAGTACACCCCCTACACAAAACCCTAAACAGTTATTACATTTGTAAAAAAAAAATACCGTTTAAGAGATATGTGTGATTGAATTTTCAGGAAGTCAGCTTTGTGATTCAAAAAATCATATTGCATCATATCCTCTTCTCTCTCTCTCTAACTGTAATCAGACTACATTTCCCATGAATGCTTGGGATGGGAGTGAATGTGGGAGGGTACACTAGGCTTGTACATGTAGAATAGGAGCAGAGGAGGAGAAGGGAGGAGAGAGGAGAAGGAGGACACCACCTTCAATGTGAGACCCCTTCCGCCCACAACTACAACTACAATGGGGTGTGTCAGACTTCTGGTTGAGCTTAGGAGAGGGATAGAAGCCAGCGGTCTTACAAACAGGAAGTCAGCAGGCTATAACGGTTATTCAGCAAGTTCAGCAGCCTATTACAGAGGAACTACAGAGCTCAGAAGATGGCAAAGTTGGTGAAGGTAGAAGATCAGCAACAAGAACATGGGGAAAAAAATTGTCCGGAGTTCTGCTTTAAGTTGACTGACAATAGCTTTCACTTTGTTCACACTGTAAAGAGATCTGGAGGAGGTTCTGACAATCACAGGCTGTGTCACACCCCTCCAGCCTGTGTTTATGGTGTGTATGTTCTGGGACCAACAGTGAGGTGAAACCAACATCACTTAGCAACTTATATCCTGCCCCTATAGTGAGGACATGAAAGGGGAGGGAGTGTAATTTCTCTTTTCGTCCATGGACGGACACACCTTCATTAAATCTTGACTTGTGGTTATGTTTCGTCTATTAGGAGACCTACAGTCAAGATTTAAGGAGCCGTGTCCGTCCATGGACTTCAGAGAAAAGGATTTTACGATGGGTACAAAAATCCTATTTTCTCTTACGCCCATGGACGGACAGCTTCCTTATACTCTTGACTGTAGGTCTCCTAATAGACGGAACATAACCACAAGTCAAGATTTAAAGGGGAGTTCCACCCACAATTTCACTTTTTAAATATAAATACCCCTGTAATACACAAGCTTAATGTTAAAGTTAGTCTGTAAACTAAGATCCGTTTTGTTAGGTTGTTACAGCATTTAGATAGCATTTAGATAGTTTATAATCTAGAAATAGACCGTGGCCATCTTAAGTGTGGGCATCATGAAGCCAGACTGTATGACTTCCTGGATTTCAGCTTTGCATATCTCGCACATGCTCAGTGCTGCACAAGCAATGTAATAGGTTTCAGTCAGGTTTGCAAGGACTACTGGGAAACATGATGCCTATCCCAGAAACCCTTGCAAATAGCCATGTGACTTAATAGCCTAGGCTAATAAGGAGGAGGAAGTAATGAAGGACTACAAAATAAAGGTATTTACAAGCAACAAAAAAATAAAAATTGTCCATTCTGAACACTATGAGATTAGGGCATGCAGCACAGACAAACATAAAAAAATGGGTGGAATTCCAGTTTAAGGAAGCTGTGTCCGTCCATGGACGACAGAGAAAAGGATTTTACAGTGAGTACAAAAAGTCCTAAACACCCATATGTGTGACATGGGCATGGGCTAAACATATAGGAAAAAATAACAAATGAACAGTTTAAAAGAGAACTGAAACTGGAGCATACTCAGTAGATGTCAACAGCTGGTCTACACAATCTTAGGTTGCAACAGGGACACAGACAAGGAGGGAGGGACAGTGAACAGGATCGGCACGGATTAGTCTACTTTAGTGGATGTAATATACGTAATATAGCATGCACTGACAGTTTTTGATGATTTGGGTGTATCTAAAAAATAAATAAACCTAATTTGCCTTCTAATGTAAAAAAAAAAAAAAAACCTTTCATAGGAAGTAGGAGATATTACCATGCCTGATGAATAAATATGGAACTCTCTCAGTAGCCTGATATTAAAAATGTTATGTTTGCATGGAAATGTTTTTTACGAGCTCCACTTTAATAATGTCCAGCTGCTACCACCCCTTTTCATCTAGCACTGATCTCTTGAAGCGCAAATCTTTTTGTACACAGAGTTCTTGCTCAGTGTACAAGAAAAAGAGAAAAGGGCCCTTTCCGTCTGCCCTCTTCATTCTCTTGGAATCCTTCTCACTGAACTTTTCTGGTTTCCATGGAAATAGCAGTATTCTCAGTGTTAAAATATTCAGAGTAAGAGGAAGAGCTCTGAAGATCACACGGCAGATGCTGCAATGCTGAGGCAGACAGAGCTCTGTACGCAAGCACTGCTCCTACGCACACAACATAATCAGACTGGAAGTGCGCCCCGTACACGCACACCCACCCACCCACCCACATGCACACAAATGTCGCCTACTTGTACTTCCTGCATGCGTATCTATACGATGACCATATGTATACATGCACCCTGGAATTTCATATGGACTTTCAGTTATTACGTATAAACATTGACAGCGAATGTCCAATGTGATTTTCCCTGATTGAAGATAACAGATACATACACGCAAAAGGTAAGGCTATAAAGTACATATGCATACATACAGATAGATATACACACAGACATAATTTATGTCTGTGATTATAAAGTCATTTTTAGTATCTATTTTGTTTTGTAGAATGCGTATTCTTTCTACAAATACTCTCAACAATGCTCAAAATTACATTTTCCAGCAGTCCTTTATTAAAGCAGAACTTCAATCCGCTTCTTTAAAATGGCTCTGGCCCCAAGCACCGCCAATATCATGCATGTGCAGATGGGTCCACAGGTTATGCCCGGGCTCCAGCTTTGCTATCGTTATTCTTTGTATGTGTGTGGCAAAACCTACGCATGCACAGATCCTGGGAACTCCAGTGAATGCGCAAATGTGCTGGGGGTTGAAAAGGTCTTGCCTTGGCGAGAAGAATGAAAGTGCTGCCTTGTAGTACAAATACATTTCTTTATAAAATAAATAAATAAAAAGATGTCCATAAGTCAGTGTTTCTCAATTCCAGTCCTCAGGCCCCCCCAACAGGTCATGTTTTCAGGCTTTCCATTATTTTGCACAGGTGATTTGATCAGTTTCACTGCCTTAGTAATTCCCACAGCCTTTTCATCTGAGGGAAATCCTGAAAACATGACCTGTTGGGGGGGCGTGAGGACTGGAATTGAGAAACACTGCCATAAGTAAAGCCATGTACTCACAATCAGATTTCCGATTGAATAAAATCTGATAGAATTTTCCATCGGAATTCCGATGAAGCTGACTTTCATCAGTCTTGCCTACACACTATCAAGACTAAAATCCGACCGCCCAAAGCGCGGCGACGTAAAAAACTACGACGAGCAGAGAAAAATTAAGTTCAATGCTTCCAAGTATGCGCTGACTTGATTCTGAGAATGCGTGTTTTTTTTCTCCGATGGAATTCCACACAGATGGTCGGAATTTCCTATTGGTTTTTTTTCATCGGTAAAATTTAAAATATGTTCTATTTTTTTTTACACCGAAAAACCGATCATGTGTACATGGTATAAGGGGGGAGGAGGCAAAGGAGGAAAACTTCACAGATGGGGGGAGGTCCGATTTAACAGGGATAGCCTTGCAGAGCCATTCCTAATTTATCTGTGCATAGGCTATACAGTGTGGAAAATAATTATTTGATCCCCTGCAGATTCTGTAAGTTTGCCCACTTACAAAGAAATGAAGGGCCAGATTCTCGTAACCGAAGTGAACGTCACTTACGCAAAGCCCTATTCGAGAACGAGTTACGCAAACGACGGAAAAACACGACGCTGTCCGGAACGTCCATACTTAACATGGCGTACGCCGATCCTACGCAAGGTTACTCCTCATATAGCAGGGGTAACCTTACGCTTACGCAAACGACGTAAACTACGACGACGGGGCGCAAATACGTTCGGTAATACGCGTATCTAGCTTATTTGCATATTCGACGCAGAATTCGGCGGAAACGCCACCTAGCGGCCAGTGTAAAATTGCAACTTAGATACGACGGTGTAAGTGACTTAAGCCAGTCAGATCTATGCAAAATCTATGCGTAACTGATTCTAAGAATCAGTCGCATAGATACACCGCCTAAGAAACAGAGATACGACGGCGTATCTGGAGTTACGCCATCGTATCTCTTCTGAGAATCTGGCCCGAAGGGTTTATCATTTTTATCATAGGTGTATTTTAAATGATAGAGACAGAATATCAAGCAAAAATCCAGAAAAAACACATACTGTAAAACAAATGTTGAATAATTTAGTTGACGTTCAGTGAGTAAAATAAGTATTTGATCCAAAATTGGTGGAGAACCCTTGTTGGCAAACACAGAGGAAAGATGTTTCTTGTAGTTGGTTACCAGGTTTGCACACATCTCAGGAGGGATTTTGTTTTTTTGTTCACTCTTCTTTACAGTGCCTATCAGTGCCACTCATCAATGCCCACCAGTGCCGCCTATCAGTGATGATCAGTGACACATAAGAGTGCCACCTATCAGTGCCCATAAGTGCTGCATATGAGTACCTCCTCATCAGTACCACCTAATCAGTGTCCATAAGTGCCACTTCAGGGCCCATAAGTGCTACCTCATCAATGCCCACCAGTTCAGCCTACCTGTGCCCATCAGTGCCGCCTTATTAGCACACATCAGTAAAGGCTGCCTAGTGGGTAATCCAGCCCTGAGTGAGGTAGACAGTAGATAATTCAACTCTATTTTTGCAGGGGGAAAAAAATATCCTTTCCAGGTCAGTTATATACAACAATTTAAAAAAACGTAATCACAGATAAAAAGTCAAGCTTTTCCACTAACTTCCTCGGACTGAAAGAAGAGGCAGTGCTTAATGGGGTGGGGGCTGCTGTAATTGCAAAACGTATTCCAGTTTTATAATAAAACAAAATCTACTGGAAAAAGCAGTGAATCAATTACATGGGAAGGAAGTGAAGGTTGTTCTGTTCACAGACAGTGCATTGGGCCAGAATTTATATTTTTTGTCAGTTACTGAAAATTGGAGCTGTACATTTTGAGAGACCAAAAAGCAACTTGCATAGCAAAAAAAGTAACTTCCATAAAATAATTTTCCCGTATATCATTTTTTTTTTTTATAATAGTGGAGTCTTCCCTTAAATGCAAGGGGCCAGATCCACAGAGAGAGTACGCCAGTGTATCTACTGCTACACCGGCGTACTTTCAAAGTTCCCGCGTCGTATCTTTAGTTTGAATCCTCAAACCAAGATACGACGGCTTCTGGGTTAGATGCGACAGGTGTACGTCTTCGTACGCCTTCGGATCTAAGATGCAATACTTTGGCATCTGCTGGGTGGCGTTCACATCGTTTTCCGCGTCAGGTATGCAAATTAGCTTTTTCCGCCGATCCACGAACGTACGTGCAGCCGTCGCAATCTCTTACGGCGTCTCTAGTCGGCTTTTTCCGGCGTATAGTTAAAGCTGCTTTTATCCGGCCTATAGTTAGACTTGCCATGTTAAGTATGGCCGTCGTTCCCGCGTCGAAATTTGAATTCTTTTTTATTTTTGCGTAAGTCGTCCGTGAATAGGAATGTACGTAATTTACGCTAGTCAAAAAAATAACGTTGTTGCGACGTAATTTAGCGCAATGCACGGCGGGAAATTTCTGAACGAAGCATGCGCAGTTCGATCGCCGCGGGGACGCGCTTCATTTAAATGAATCATTGAATTCCGCCGCCAGAAATACACTACGCCGCCGTAACTTACGGCACAAATTCTTTCAGGATTCGAAGTTAAGCCAGGTGGGATACGGGGGCGTAGTGTATCTCTGATACACTGCGCCGATCTATTTGTATGTGGATCTGGCCCAAAATCTTTAAAATACAAATCTGTACCTTATTTTCAAAGTGATATAATATCTGCAGCATAATCCAGATATGTAAGCATTTGATATTGAGACTTTAGTGTTGTTTGTTAATTATTTCTAAATGTATTTTCATTTTACTGACTTTATTTTACATAAGTGTGTTTTACATGCAGCACTGCTTCGCAGAATGAATGCTTGACTCAGCAGGTGAAATGTCTTTCATTATAGAGATCTTTGATCTTTTTAGTACATGCATCTCCAGTAGTTACATAAAGCAGTGCACACCTGGAACCAAACATTTACTAAATTTGGTAAATGCCTTATTTATGTACAGGGTAATTGAGTAATTGAGCACAGAAGATGTGTTTACTATATAAATCAAGATCTCTGTAATGACAAGCACACAGTGAACACGGCTAATTGAACTGCATGCTAGACATGGTATCATTCATGAATCTCTGGGAGAAAAAAACGTAAAGGTACATTCCATTCTGAATTGAAAATTTTGCCTAAAATGCATGCAGGGAACACAGCTCATCTGCTCAGGGATTACATTTTATTAATTCAGGCATTTCTATAGTGACGCCCTACCCCTCCTACGTTTGATGGTGAGAGTTTGTGGACTGCAGTCCACAGATTTTCAATGAGGTTTAAGTCTGGGCTCTAACTAGGCCATTCACCCTTTTCTCCTTAAGCCCTGGTTCACACTGGGCTGCGGGAGTGAAGCAGTGCGAGTTCAGCTGAACTCGCACGATTTCACTCCCGCCCGGCAGTCCCGATTTCAGCCGCGATTTCAGAGACATCTGTGCAGGTTTCTGCACAGATGTCAATGTAAATCACAGGCTGAAATCGCAAAAAGTAGTACAGAGACTACTTTCTGAAATCGGTGCAATGCCGCAGATGCAGCATCGCACCGATTAGGACGGTGCCATTGCCGTCAATTTGAGGCAAAATCTGCCGTTTTGACATGCGATTTGACATGCCAAATCGCATCTCAAAACGCACCAGTGTGAACCAGGGCTCAACCACTGTTTGCTTTGGGTCATTGTCATGTTAGAAGGTAAACCTTCTTCCCATTGACAACTTTCTGGCAGAGGGCAGCGGATTTTCCTCGAGAATTTCACTGTATATTGCCCCATCCATTTTTCCTTCTATCCTGACAAGTGCTCCAGTCCCTGCTGCAGATAAACTCCCCTATAACATGATATTACCACCTCCATGCTATACTGTAAGAATGGTGTTATTTGGATAATGAGCTGTATTGGATTTCCACCAGACATATCCGTTAAGTGTTGAGGACAAATAATTAAATTTAGTCTCCTCTGACCAGAACACCTTTTTCCATGTGGCCTCAGAATCTTCAAGGTGCCTTTAAGGTGGTCAGATGAGACAAAAAAACGTATATTTGGCCTAAAAAAAAATGAACACCTTTTTTAAGAAAAAAAAAAATTTGCAATCTGAATATGAGCTGCTGCAGAGCAGTAAAGAAAATATGTTACTTTGTTCAAAGATTAGTTCAAACGCATCACATGGTACCAGACTAAAAAAAAAGAAAATCATTTTAATACATCCCTAGTACAGAAACATTGAAAAAAATATAAGGAGACACTTATTTATTAAAGGAGAAGTCCAGCCTGAGCTTGTTTGGGTGGGCTTCTCCTATGGGTCACAGGAGTGCAATTCGCTTTGCACCCCTGTGACCCGTTTTAGCAGAGAGCGGTCTAAAGTCCTATCTCAGCTGACGTCACTGGAATCAGTCCAGGCACCGCGTCATCACGACAAAGCCTCTCAGTGAGCTGCTGAGAGACTGAGATGGCCGCTCCCCGCCCCTCCACAGCTCAGCACTCCAGTGGGCGTGGAGGAGCAGAGAGGAGAGATGCCGATTCACAGTCAGCAGCTCTCCGCTCAGTGATCCGAGAGAACCGAGCCATCGTCAGTGTTCGATGGCTTGGCTCTCAATGTAGAGACGCCGGGGGACAGATGCAGCATCGGAGCGATGCTGCATCCACCTAGGTAAGGCCCCTTTCACATGTCCGCCTTCGTTCGTCCGTTTTTACAAGTCCGTTTACGGACTTGTAATGGACGCCTATGGGGTCGCGTCCATTAGCGGATGATGCATCCGCTAACGTCCGCAAAGATCCGCATCCGTCTGGATCCGGTTTTTCGGACGGAAGAAAACCCTATGTTTCTTCCGTCTGGCGGAACGGATCGGATGAAGACGGACACACGGTCCGTTTTCATCCGATTCCCCATAGGGGAGAGTGAAGGAGAGACAGGGCGGTCCCTGCACAGTGTGCGAGGACCGCCCTGTCCGCCGACAGCTGAGCGGGACCCCCCGCTGAGCCGGCGAACACACACGGAGCGGACCGAAAAACGGTCCGCTCCGTGTGAAAGGACCCTAAGTATAAAAGGGGGAAAAAACAAACAAACCCATACTTATTTTTTAAAGTCACACAGGCTCTGTTTATATTTTTTACTTTTATGCATTTGTAGGCATTGTTTATGATAGGTTTGTGTTAACTTCCCAAAATTAGTACTTTTTATTTATTTATAAAGCACAGTTCATTTTTTGCCCATCTTTTTTAAAGTTCGGTGCCTTGAAAAAGTATTCATATCCCTTGAAATGTTACAACCAAAAACTGAAAATGTATTTTATTCAGATTTTATGCGATAGACCAACACAAAGTAGCACATAATTGTGAAGTGGAAGAATGATAATGTTTTACAAAATTATTTACAAATAAATATGTGAAAAGTGTGGCGTGCATTTGTATTCAGCACCCTGAGTCAATACTTTATAGAACCACCTTTCACTGCAAATACAACTGCAAGACTTTTTGGGGATGTCTCTACCAGCTTTGCACATCTAGAGGGGGGAATTTTTGCCCATTCTTCTTTGCAAAATCGCTCAAGCTCTGTCAGATTGGATGGAGAGCGTTTGTGAACAGCACTTTTCAGGTCTTGCCACAGATTCTCAATTGGATTTAGGTCTAGACTTTGACTGGACCATTCTAATGCCGCGTACACACGATCATTTTTTGTGATGAAAAAAAACGACGTTTTCAAAAACGTCATTTAAAATCACCGTGTGTGGGCAAAACGTTGTTTTATGTCTTCAAAAAAACAACCAAAAAAAAATTCGAACATGCTTGAATTTTTTGTGTCGTTTTTCAAAACGTCGTTTTTTGTGTCATAAAAAGTGATGGTGTGTGGGCAAAACGATGTTGAAAACGATGTTTTTAAAGCCGCGCATGCACAGAGGCAAGTTATGAGACGGAGCTTCAATGGAACAGAGTGCCGTCGAACGTGTCTTACGTAACCACGCTTTGCTAGAGCATTTTGGAAAAACGATGGTGTGTATGCAACGTCGTTTTGGAAAATGAAGTTTGAAAAACGTTGTTTTGTTTCATCACTTGAAACGTCGTTTATTTTCATCACAAAAAGTGATCGTGTGTACGCGGCATAACACATGAATATGCCTTTATCTAAACCATTCCATTGTAGCTCTGGCTGTATGTTTAGGGTTGTTTTCCTGCTGGAAGGTGAACCTCCACCCCAGTCTCAAGTCTTTCGCAGACTCTAACAAGTTTTCTTCTAATGCCGCGTACACACGGTCGTTTTTTGCGATGAAAAAAAACGACGTTTTTTGTGAAGTAAAAAACGACGTTTTTTGTGAAGTAAAAAACGACGTTTTTGAAACGTCACTTTTCAAAGACGATGTTGCATACACACCATCGTTTTTTTCACAAAAAACGAGGTTACGTTCACCACTCTTTTCCATTGAAGCTCGCTTCATAACTAGCTTCTGGGCATGCGCGGGTTGAAAAACGTCGTTTTAAACGACGTTTTTGCTACACACGGTGACTTTTTGTGAAACAAATACGACATTTTGAAAAACGACACAAAAAATTCAAGCATGTTGGAATTTTTTTTTGCTCGTTTTTTTTAAGACAAAAAACAACGTTTTGTCCACACACGATCAATTTAAATGACGTTTTAAAAAACGACGTTTTTTTTTCATCGCAAAAAACGACCGTGTGTACGCGGCATTAGATTGCCCTGTATTTGGCTCTGTCCATCTTCCCATCAACTCTGACCAACTTCCCTGTACCTGCTGAAGAAAAGCATTCCCACAACATGATGTATCATGCTCCCACCACCATGTTTCACGTTTGGGATGGTGTGTTCAGGGTGATGTGCAGTGTTAGTTTTCCACCACACATAGCATTTTGCTTTTAGGCCATCTGACCAGAGCACCTTCTTCCACATGTTTGCTGTGTCCCCCACATGGCTTCTCGCAAACTAGACTTCTTATGGCTTTATTTCCATAATGGCTTTCTTCTTGCCACTCTTCCAAAAAGGCCAGATTTGTGGAGCGCAACGCACGACTAATAGTTGTTACATAGTTAGTCAAGTTGAAAAAAGACCATCCAGTTCAACCATAAAAATAAAAAAATATATATATAAACAAACAAAATAAAACAGTACATCCCATACACCCAACTCCATACCCACAGTTGATCCAGAGGAAGGCAAAAAACCCCAGCGGAGCATGATCCAACTTGCTACCGGAGGGGAAAAAATTCCTTCCTGATCCCCCAAGAGGCAATCGGATTTACCCCGGATCAACTTTACCTACAGAACTTAGTACTCACTTATATTATGTGTATTTAGGAAAGAATCCAGGCCCTTCTTAAAGCAATCTACTGAGCTGGCCAGAACCACCTCTGGAGGGAGTCTGTTCCACATTTTCACAGCTCTTACTGTGAAGAAACCTTTCCGTATTTGGAGGTGAAATCTCTTTTCCTCCAGACGTAAACAGTGCCCCCTTGTCCTCAGTGTTGACCTTAAAGTGAATAACTCAACACCAAGTTTACTATATGGACCTCTTATATATTTGTACATGTTGATCATATCCCCCCTTATTTTCCTCTTCTCAAGAGTGAATAAATTCAGTTTTTCTAATCTTTCCTCATTGCTGAGCTCCTCCATGCCTCTTATCAGTTTGGTTGCCCTTCTCTGCACTTTCTCCAGTTCTCCGATATCCTTTTTGAGAACTGGGGCCCAAAACTGGACTGCATATTCCAAATGAGGTCTTACTAATGATTTGTACAGGGGCAAAATGATATCTCTATCTCTGGAGTCCATACCTCTCTTAATACAAGAAAGGACTTTGCTCGCTTTGGAAACCGCAGCTTGGCATTGCTGTGAACAGATTCTCCCACCTGAGCTGTGGATCTCTGCAGCTCCTCCAGAGTTACCATGGGCCCCTTGGCTGCTTCTCTGATTAATGCTCTCCTTGCCCAGGTTGTCAGTTTAGGTGGATGGACATGTCTTGGTAGGTTTGCAGTTTTGCCATACTCTTTCCATTTTTAGATGATGGATTGAATAGTGCTCCTTGAGATGTTCAAAGATTGGGGATTTTGTTTTATAACCTAACCCTGCTTTAAACTTTTCAACATTTTTATCCCTGACTTGTCTGGTGTGTTCCATGGCCTTCATGATGCTGTTTGTTCACTAAGGTTTTCTAAAAACCTCTGAGGACTTCACAGAACAGCTGTATTTATACTGAGATTAAATTACACACAGATGGACTTTATTTACTAATTAGGTGCCTTATGAAGGCAATTGGTTCAATTAGATCAGGGATCCCCAAACTACAACCATCCAGCTGTTGCGGAACTACACATCCCATGAGACATGGTAAAACTCTGACATTCACAGACATGACTAGGCATGATGGGAATTGTAGTTCCTGAACAACTGGAGGGGAATAGTTTAAAGACCCCTGCATTAGATTTTAGTTAGGGGTATTAGAGTAAAGGGGGCTAACTACAAATGCATGTCAGAGTTTTCAGATATTTATTTGTAAAAATTTGGAAAACCATTTATCGTTTTTCTTCCACAATTATTTGCTACTTTGTGTTGGTCTATCACATAAATACATTTACATTTTGGTTGTAACATGACTAAATGTGGAACATTTCAAGGGGTATGAATACTTTTTCAAGGCACTGTAATTAATTGGTAAATTGAATATTTTTAATCGAGCACAGACTTTGCTCTGATTTTAGCCTGCGATGAGTATAGTAAATGTGACAATAAAATGGGTCTTACTATTGTGGCTTTTGGAAAATATGACATTTTGGAAGTATTTTACAGAAGAGATGAAGCAAATGTGATCCTGAGTACCTGTGTGTTGTATGCAAAGTGTTTTAATCGTCTTTCTGTGAGCCTGGTGGGTAATAGGAACCATCTTGTCTGCTCCATCGTTGACAGCTGTTTGTGGCAGAGTCTCTGACCTCTCAGTGTCTATAAGCTTCTTTTATTCAACAATGTGGTGACAAGGGTGGGGACTCCATGGGAAATAGGCCTCGATCCAACATCTGGTCATATGTTTGTTGCTCATTTCTTGTGCTTAATTTCCAGCTTGGGCTAAAGTATCTGCCCTAATCTTGCCAATCAATGGTGTGTATAATCCTACACTGCAGAGAGCCTCACTGATGACTGTCAAGTATAAACTGGCATCAGTCAGGACCAGTGCCAGGTAGAGGGTGGTTTTCACTGGGCGTTGTGTTGTGATGATAAAGAACTGCCCAGATAAAAGGAAGGAAAGATTCCCCGCGGTACAGCATACAAAGGATTTCATCCACATAATCTCTAGTGACTGTACAAAAATGCTTGCACAGGGATTCAGTTGATTTTCTCTATTTTGTCAAGCAGCAGGAAGTCCGATATCTTGATGATTTCCTGTGCTATGTACACTCAGACTCTTTCTATTATTAAAGCTGAAGTCTGGGAAAAAAAGATTTACCCTTGCAGAAGGTCCCTCTTGCCACTGCAAGGGTTAATGTTTTGTTTTGCCCAGGGAATGATGAAAAAGGCGATATACTTACCTTATTCCTCACTCCAGCAGGCTTCTTCCTCTTTGTGCAACTGGTCTTCATGCCCTGGCAGCTACAGTCCTCTGACATCAGTACCAGCAGCTCTGCATTGTACAGGAGATTGCCAATGGTCACACACAAGGAGACGGGCAGTAAAGGGAAGTGCAGAAGCAATAAGGGTATGTACGCGAGTATAAGCCAACCCGAATGCAAGCCAAGGCACCTAATTTTACCACAAAAAAAATGGAAAACTTATTGACTCAAGTATAAGCCTAGGGTGAGAAATGCAGCAGCTACTGTAAGTGGAAACGAGGGTCAACAATGCCCATCTACAGCCTCACTGTACCCATATGCAGCCTCACTGTGCCCATATGCAGCCTTGCTGTGCCCATATGCAGCCTCGCTGTGCCCATATGCAGCTCCGCTGTGCCCATTTGCAGCCTCACTGTGTCCACCTGCATGCCTCAGCCTCACTGCCCATCTGCATGCATCAGCCTCACAGTGCCCACCTGCATGCCTCAGCCTCACAGTGCCAACCTGCATGCATCAGCCTCACAGTGCACACCTGCATGCCTCAGCCTCACAGTGCACACCTGCATGCCTCAGCCTCACAGTGCCAACCTGCATGCCTCAGCCTCACAGTGCCAACCTGCATGCCTCAGCCTCACAGTGCACATCTGCATGCCTCACTGTGCCCATCTCCCTGCCTCATGTACCTGATCTCTCCTTCCCCTCCTGCACTGTCTATCTAGGGAAGGCCACCTAACACAGGCAGGGTAGACATGCTCAGTTTTTTCTTTTATGCTGGAGAGAACATTTACTTGTTCTCAGAGATAGTTAGGTCACATGATATTGACATCACACATGTGGGCGTGTATACAGGCTGCAGTGGAAATCTCTGCCTTCCTGAACTCTCAGCACTGGAGAAACGGTGTAGTTTATAATGTAACCGTGGTATACAGGTCATCCATAAAGGTATATAGCGGCAATATTTTAATGTAAAAAGAAGATTTACAAGCTGTGGGCACTGGGGGGGATTAACTATTTTCCCATTACTTTAGGAGACTGGGGCTCCTCTTTTAGTAGTTTGTCTCGATCCTCTAACTGCCACTTTTGATGGACAGCTTAGTTGAGAAAAAAAAACAGACTTGCTGGCTGGGTTACCAGCTTAAAAATAAAACAAACAATGCAGTCCCAATTGGTAAGCTGCAATACACATTTTTTTGGGGGATTAGGTGTCCCCCCTTCTCTACCAGATTTGGAACCTTGTATTTTTTTGGGGCAAGTGGGTACCTAGTTTTTGTAGCTACCTGCTCTCACTTCTGCAATTTGTCTGCAGGCTTCTGGGACACGTCGCAGGCCCCAGAAGGCTGCAGCACCAATCGCAAAGTGCAGGGTGGAGCGCGCACATAATGGGAAGCTAGCTGTAAATCTTCAAGGAATCACAGCCGGCTTCCCACAGTAAGCATGCCAGTGCCGAAGTCTGGCAAAGAACCGGCCCCAGGTGAGGACAGCGCTGGATCCCTGGACAGGTAAGTGTCCTCTTATTATAAATCGGCAGCTTTTTTTTTTTTTTACTTTCAATTTTTTTCTCTCTAGGGGAGGATCCTCTTTAAGTACTAAAGTAGAGACACCAAGGCAACTGAAGCTTTCAGTAAATTGTCAGCAGTGGAGCCTACATATTTTGTTAGTACAGATTAGTATTAAAACCCTTGTTGCTGTGTTGGGTTTGTATTAATCTCTATTCAGCCTTTTTGATCCTCTTATCACACTGCTGGCTGAAAACAGTAGATCTATGCAGTGATGATTGGTTGCCAAAAAACATGTGATCTCGGCTGCCGAGCCTTGGAGCTCAGGAACAGCATTTTTATTTATTTATAGCAAACAAGAGGCATCTAAAAAGTAAAACCCGCATTGATTTGATGATGCTGGCATGTGCCTTACTGATTCACGGGAAATTTCATTTTAATGGTAGGTCCATTTTTCAATTTGCAAAGATTTCGATATAAACAGTGCTATAATTCTTACTGAACTATAACAATCAATCATTGTCAAACATGTTGTCAACATTGTTCGTTGCTATGGTTACAATACAAATGTCACACCTAAATGACCCCTACTGTGTGTTTTTTATTAGTGCCTGCTTTGAAACGCATATTTCAGTCACATAGTTCCCTTGAAGATGCGTATTAGCTTTTTAAATCGGAAATGTTCCTGCTTGTTAGCTGCATGTTTATAATTAAAATGATATACAGTATATGCAAAGCGCTGCATAAATTGATGCCACTATTATAAGTGCCTGTAATAAAATGTTACTCTGCAACTGAATTCTTCATGCATTTTGCAATAGAAGCCTGACTCTACTATCTATGGACACATTTAGGCCTCTTATGGTTGGGGAGCCATAAAAACATGCAGATGAGCTGCATTTTACTATCCCCCAACCCCCCTTAAGACCCCTTTCACACTGAAGCGTTTTTACAGCGTTTTAGCATTAAAAATAGCGCACTTAAAACACTCATAAAACGCTCTTCATGCATCTCAATGGACCCTTTCACATTGAGTCCTGCAAGTAGCATCTTTGGAGCAGCTTTTGTACGCTGAAAAAAACGCTCCAAAAACGCCCCTCTACATTGAAATGAATTGAAAGCGCTGTAAAAGCGCCTTACCCTTTCACACGAGGCACTGAATAACGCTCGAAAAACACTTGAATAACGCTCGAAAAATGCCCCAGTGTGAAAGGGGCCTAAAAGAGTTATAAAGGCAGAAGGTTTTTTATCCTAATGCATTCTATGGATACAAAAAAAAAAAACTGTGTGTGTAGCAGCCTTCGCAGCCCCCCTAATACTTACCTAAGCCCCATCTCTCCCCAGCGATGTCCACAAATGTCTTAGCTCTCCTCCCGATTGGCTTCTGACTGTAGGTGTTCTGTCAGATAAGCAAACCGGTAGCGGTGGACGCATGAACGTCACTTCTGTTACCTAATATGACCGGTCGCCGATTCTGACTGAACACCGGCATACATTTGCATGTATGTGAACCAAGCCTCACGCTATACATTGATTCTGGGTCAGTGATTTTGACGTTATGTAAAGTGGTTGTAAACTCATTACAACCACTTTAACCTACAGATTAAAGTGCTTGTAAACCCTCTCTTTCTTGTTTTACCTACAGGTAAGCCTAGATTAAGGCCCCTTTCACACTGGGGCGGGAGGCGCGGTGGCGGTATAGCGCTGCTAAAAATAGCGGCGATATACCGTCGAATTTGCCGCGGGATTTGGCCACTAGCGGTGCGGTATTAACCCCCGCTAGCGGCCGATAAAGGGTTAGTAGCACCCACAATGCGCCTCTGCAGAGGCGCATTGCGGGAGGTATTACCGCTGTTTCCCATTGTTTTAAATGGGAGGGAGCGGTATACACACCGCTCCCCTCACCGCTCCAAAGATGCTGCTTGCAGGAGATTTTTTTCTCTCCTGCCAGCGCATCGCCTCAGTGTGAAAGCCCTCCTGAGGTTGCTGGGCAGGAGTTTTTCAGGTGGTATAGCAGCGCTATTTTTAGCGCTGTACTGCCTGAAAAACTCCTCAGTGTGAAAGCGGTCTTAGGCTTACCTGTAGGTGTTTGCAATATCTCCTAAACCTACATGGTTTAGGAGATATTTGCCGCAAAGAATGCACTGTTGTCTATGGCGCGCGCAGGCGCACTGAGAATGTCGGTTTTATCAATAAATAATTCCCGGCTTTGACAGCTCCCGAGCGAATGCGCAGAGTGACGTCATCGCCGCTCCAGCCAATCAGAACGCCGGAGCGGCAATACCTGGAAGTGACCTTCCGGAGAGACGTCTGCGGCCGGAGGGGGAGACGAGGACGGCTTTGGGGGATTCAATCTAAGGTAAGTAATGCATAATAAGCTAGTATGCTAGTCATACTAGCTCATTATGGCTTTGTGTGGCAGTAGACATCGGGCGCAGGCGCACTGAGCGTGCCGCTTCTAATGGCGATCATGCGCGGGTGCGACGTCATCGCTGCTCCGGCCAGTCACAGCGCCGGAGCAGTGATACCCGGAAGTCACTCCGGGTATCATGGTGGCGACAGAGGAGGTCACCCAGGACCGCTGCGGGGGCTTCGATCTCAGGTAAGTACTACATAATGATGCATACTAGCTCATTATGCCTTTGCCTTGCAGGGTGTTTTTTTTATTTTATTTTTTACAGAGGGTTTACTTCCTCTTTAAGCCAAAGCGGATTATCAGTATGACAATCTAGGCAACCAGCATTTTCAGAAGGAGAAATTAGCAGCAGCAGCTTTTATGTTTCTTTGATGATAGGTGTAAAGAAGGGAGTAAAGTTGGTTGTCACATGCTGCGACCTAGGTTTTGGGGTTCCCAGGTTTCTTTGCAACCTGACAATTTAAGAACGGTCACTTTAATAATCCTAGAAAATCAAAAGCACATATTAACCAAAGCTGGTTTTATGGCAAGGAGAATACGATAGATTTCAAACAGGTTAGAGGGAAGTCAAGGTAATGGGCGGGTCACTGACTGTTTATACAGAACCAAAGATGTACGCAGAAAAGAACTGCCAAGGTCAGTCTGATCAGCCATCTTTTACAGTCTGTGGGCAGTGATCTAAATCCAATTTCTCACCGTATGCTAATAGCGGGAAACTGACGAGGTCCTGGGACCTGGTTGTGACATTAGTTATCTTTTTTTTGTTGTTGTTCCAACAGATTCCTAGATGTGAGGTAACAACAATCTCTCTTACTCATTAACTGACAATGTACACAGAAGCAAGACATTTGTTAATGTTTACACACTTCTCTATTTCCAGTAAATATGACAGCGCACACAAAGCAGTTCACATTGCCAAGAAGTACATGGGCCCAGCCTAGGCCAAGGATATTTACACAGTGAACAGTATGAAATGGCATAAAGGTACCCATACACATGAGACACCAGCCAACCTGCAAATTGAACAGATCAGAATGACAATTGGTCTTTCTATAAAAACTAAAAAGATGGCAGGAGCCATTTATAAAAACGTGTATTGAAAAACGCAAAATGCACCTGGAATATGTAAACTGCAACCTGCATAGGTGTGAACCAGACCTTAAAGGGGTTGTAGAGATGCAATTTTTTTTCCCTAAATAGCTTCCTTTACCTTAGTGCAGTCCTCCTTCACTTACCTCATCCTTCCATTTTGCTTTTAAATGTCCTTATTTCTTCTGAGAAATCCTCACTTCCTGTTCTTCTGTCTGTAACTCCACACAGTAATGCGAGGCTTTCTCCCTGGTGTGGAGTGTCGTGCTAGCCCCCTCCCTTGGACTACAGGGGAGTCAGGACGCTCTCTACATTGCAGATAGAGAAAGAAGCTGTGTGTTAGTGGGCGTCCCGACTCTCCTGTAGTCCAAGGGAGGGGGCGAGCAAAATGGAAGGATGAGGTAAGTAAAGGAGGACTCTACTAAGGTAAAGGAAGCTATTTAGGAAAACAAAAATTGTACCTTTACAACCCCTTTAAGGTCTGGTTCACACCTATGCAGGTTGCAGTTGACATATTCCAGGTGCATTTTGCATTTTGGTGATCATATCACTCTTAATCACTTAAGCGGAGTTCCACCCAAAAGTGGAACTTCCGCCTAACCCACTCCTCACCCCCTTACATGCCACATTTGGCATGTCATTTTTGGGGGGGGGGGGGGGTAGGGGCTTCAGGAGGAGTGGGACTTCCTTAATCGCCTTACTGCAGCCCCTCCCTGTAGGCGATCGCCTGAGATCGCCTGAGACACGTCACAGGTCCCAGGTGATCGCCTGTCCAATGGGACGCTCGCTCGCACATGCGCAGTGGGTGCCCACACTTGGTATGAAGACGCCGGCCGGGGAGGGCGCGTTGCTGGAACCGTGGAGAAGGTAAGTGTATGTTTATTAAAAGCCAGCAGCTACACGTTTTGTAGCTGCTGACTTTTAAAGCGGCGGTTCTGCGGGATAAACTTTATTTTTTTTTCTAACATTCGGGCGCCGTTTGTACATCTAATGTTACACTCACCTGTCCCGTTCTTGCAGCCACATTTGTCCCCGACTTGAATCAAAATTATATTTTAGATAACCCAGCGATGGACATTTGCATCTTTAGTGTGGGCACTCCTGAAGCCCACCTGTGTCTACATCCGGGAATGCGGTGAATGCTGTCCCAGCATTCACCGCTCTATCCCGCGCATGGCAGGTGTTGACGGCGAGCCGCGCCGTCAACACTTGAGTTGCCATCGCAACGGCCGGCGTCATAATGACCCGCCCTGTTGTGAAGCGATAGCTCCTAATCTCGCGGCGAAATCTCGCGGGATTTGAGCAGAGAGCGTCTCCTGGGGACTTCAGGACTGAGTCCCAGGAGACATAGCGCCGTCGGGGGGAAAAATTATAGGCACGCCCATTCTCCCGCGGTGGACTCTGATTGACAGGGCGGAATGCAAAGAAAAAAACGGGTAAGCCTTTAGCAAAAAAAATGCAACGCTGTTATATTAACAGTAAGGGATAAATTAGGGTGAACCTCCACTTTAATAAACATAAAAAAGGCTGGAACACCCCTTTAAGGACCGCCTCCTGCACATATACGTCTGCAGAATGGCAAAGCTGGGCACAGGCACGTACAGGTATGTCACCTTTAAGAGCCCAGCCATGGGTCGTGCGTGCACGCCGCCAGCGCGCACACGCGACCCGGTCCGAAGCTCCGTGACTGCGCCCGTGGGACCAGATCGCCGCCGGTGTCCTACGATCGGTCACAGGAGCTGAAGAACGGGGAGAGGTGTTAACTGTGGCAATGTCAGTGATCGTCTGTTCCCTGATTTAGGGAATGACGATCACTGACGTCATATGTCCAGCCCCGCCCCCTACAGTTAGAAACACACATGAGGTCACACTTAACCCCTACAGCGCCCCGTAGTGGTTAACTTCTAAACTGCAATTGTCATTTTCGCAGTAATCAGTGCATTTTTATAGCACTTTTCGCTGTGAAAATGACAATGGTCCCAAAAATGTATCAAAATTGTCCGATGTGTCCGCCATAATGTTGCAGTCACGAAAAAAATCGCTGATCGCCGCCATTAGTAGTAAAAAAAAAAATATTAATAAAAACGCATTAAAACTATCCCATATTTTGTAAACGCTATAAATTTTGCGCAAACCAATCGATAAACGCTTATTGCGATTTTTTACCAAAACTAGGTAAAGAATACATATCGGCCTAAACTGAGGAAAAATTATATTTTTTTATACATTTTTTGGGGATATTTATTATAGCAAAAAGTAAAAGATATTACATTTTTTTCAAAATTGTCGCTTTATTTTTGTTTATAGTGCAAAAAAATAAAAACCACAGAGGTGATCAAATACCACCAAAAGAAAGCTCTATTTGTGGGAAACAAAGGACGTAAATTTTGTTTGGAAGCCACGTCGCACGACCGCGCAATTGTCAGTTAAAGCGACGCAGTGCCGAATCGCGAAAACTGGCCAGGTCCTTTACCTGCATAATGGTCCGGGTCTTAAGTGGTTAAAGCGTTTGAGACTTGACAAGTTTGTGGAGCGCACTTTGTGGAATCACACTTCTGACTGTCCTCTTCAGTTTGTCAAGTAGGTGAAAGCTGAAAATAAATCCTGGATAGGCAGCAGGGGACACCGTCTACCTGCCTAGTACTTCAGTTTTTCCATCCAGGCACTGCTACTGTGCTGGCGTTCATCACATGTCATATAGACTGCAATATCTAAGAGCCTCTACATGTCATGCTAAATATTCCCAAACACATCCACGGCAGTTACCTTGGTTAGTTATAGCCCTTTAAAAAAAAAAAAAAAGTAATGAAGAATTTATGATAGCCACCAATCAGATTTCTCCATATCCATGTGATTTGACAGGAGCAGCACATACACAACACAGGTCCAGGACATACTCTCCCAGTGACTCTGTGAGATGCTCTTTGAATCTTGCCGCAGGGGATTTACAGAGAACTCAGAGTAATGCAAATCTGTAATGTACCATTGCAGCTGATCAGTTGCACTTGATTTAAATTGGTTTTTAATTTACAGTAGTAACAAGTCTGTTGCCATGTCAGCAGAAAGTCTGGAATTTAACGGTCTCCAATTATTGGCTATTTGAAGTTTGTAAGGATGCAAGCGTTTAACGCGATACAACTAGATGTGAAAACCACATATTTGTACACAAAGCCCTGAGAGATAAAATGAATATCTGGTTTGGAGATCCAGTAATGTATATAAAAAAAAAAAAAAAAAGGAAAAAAAACAACAACGGTTATGTTTTAATATGTGAAAAGTTTCATCATTCTCTGTAAATTGTCATTTTCTTATTCAGTCACTGTGTACTGGGAACTTGTGTCACTCATCTATTACCTTCTATATGTTAAAGTGGCTTTAGACATTTAGGGACAGGTGTTGCCATCCTTAGGGCTCATTCGCAGGAGTTTTGGTCTCTGAAGAGCGATTCACATTCAGGCCGCTCTTCAGAGAGCATTTGACAGGTGGTAAGAAGGTGTTCCTCGCTGTCTCCTTTAACCCCTTGAACCCTGCACTAGAGTGGCACAACCACTTGGATTGCACATGGTTGAGGGTCACTTAAATGGGTAATGTTCAACAGGCACTGAAAGCAATGGGGGGTGTTATTCCTGCCGCAGCATGTGTACTCCCTTGGCCACTGACTTGGCAGATAAAGAGGGTACTAATTGGTGAAAGGTAAAAGCATGGCTCTTGTGTGAACGAAGAAAGTCTGGATGGCCGCACTCCAAATAAATTCCTTTATTAAAAAGTTAGTCCGTACAACAATTTTTGCCTATGATTAAGCGCCGGTAAAGTGGTGTGAAACGCGTCAGCAGTTGTGCTTTTTATTCCGATTACTGCATGGACTAACAAAGTCCTTATTATTTCAAGGCAGGACGGGGAGAAAGTGTTGTCAAAGTCATGTAAGCAGCCTCTTTGCTAGTCAGTGCTCTACACCAGTGGTCTCCAAACTGTGGCCCGGGGGCTTGATGTGGCCCTTTGCTTGCGTTTATCCGGCCCTTGGTGCACTATTCCTCCTACTAACACCATTAATGGGGGCATAATTCTTGCCACTGACACCAACAAGAACTATACCTTCCATTGATACAAATGATTGACACCCGTCTACCCACTGATACCAATGATGGGGTACTATTCTTCCCACTGACACCAGTGATGGGGCACTATTCCTCTTACTGACACCAATGATGGGGAACACTTCCCCCCACTGACACCAACAATGGGGCATTATTCCTCCTACGGACACCAATGATGGGGCACCATTCCTCCCACTGACACCAACAATGGGGCATTATTGCTCCTACTGACACCAATGATGGAGCACTATTCCTGCCACAGACACCAATGATGGGCCACAATTCCTCCCACTGACACCAAGAATGTGGCATTATTCTCCCTTCTAATGACACCAATTATGGAGCACTATTCCTGCCATAGACACCAATGATGGATTCCTGCCACTGACACCCACAATGTGGCATTATTCCCCCTTCTAATGACACCAATGATGGAGCACTATTCCTGCCATAGACACCAATGATAGGGCAGGATTTCTCCCACTGACACCAACAATGTGGCATTATTCCCTCTTGCAATGACACCAATGATGGAGCACTATTCCTGCCATAGACACCAATGATGGGGCACGATTCCTCTCACTGACAGCAACAATGGGGGATAATTCCCTCTTGCAATGACACCAATGATGGAGCACTATTTCTGCCATAGACACCAATGATGGGACACGATTCCTCCCACTGACACCAACAATGGGGCATTATTCCTTCTACTCACACCAATTAATTGGGATTATTCCTGCCACTAAGACCCCTTTCACACTGAATGCGTTTTGCAGGTGCTATAGGGTTAAAAATAGCGCCTGCAAAGCTTCCTAAAACAGCTGGCTTTCACACTGGCAGGTGCGCTGGCAGGGCATAAAAAAAACAAAAAAGTCCTGCCAGCAGCTTCTTTGGAGCGGTGAACTCATCGCTCCTAATGCGCTCCTGCCCATTAAAATCAATAGGCAGCACCGCCGTATCGCCGGCAATACGCCGCTGTAACGGCAGTTTCCGGGTGGTTTTATCCCTTTTCCGCCCGCTAGCGGGGGGTTAAAAGCGCCGCTAAAAATAGCTGGGTTTTACCGCCGACACTAGGGGAGACACAGTGTGAAAGGGCTCTTAAGATTTGCCACTGTTTACTCCCACTGACACCAGGACATTTTCTACTTCCGCTGAAAAACAGTATATTGGCCCTTTGAAAGTTTGGAGACCCCCGCTCTACACCATTTTATTAACGACTTGTAAAACGCAGGTGCATTGTGGAGTAAACGCTGAGGTGCCGATATTAAACAGGCCTGTACGTTTTCAAAGCTTATTGTTTTGTTGTCAGTAGAGGCCTAGCTCCTCAAAATGATCTACTGGCTTCTGGAATGAACTGTTACCTGTCAGCTGACACTACTATTTTACCATTTTTCCACTGATGATATTCATACATATGCAGCCACATACAAATCACACTCATTCTCTCAAATGTTGTATATGCCGATATCAGTCGGCATCTGAATAATTTTTGTCCAACATACAAAACCATTATCAGCAGGCTAGAAAAGAAGAAAACAAACATTGGTGTTCATGCGTTATCTCAGGGCCTGAGGTACTTAGTAGGCAGTGAGAACTGTGTGTGTTTCGGGCCTAGCAAAGACACCGTGTCAGGCTTTTCCACTACAAGAACAGCCAGCAATTGCAATCTACACTGACAGCCAACCAGAAGGAACACAAGATGTAAAATTGCCTTCAAGGTCGTTGCGCAGCTAGGTGGGTGGTCACAATGTCTGCCTGGGAGTTATTCTGCCTCAATCAGCTAAGAATGCTCAGAAATCACGTTAACCTCTGCACTGACAAATAGCTTTCAAAAATGTAGACGTATGCAGCTGCATACAGACAATGGCATTAGCTACACAACAGGCTTGCCTACCTTGTACAGGCAACATTCTTTGGTCACTTCAGGGTTATAGATGTATCAATTTAAAAGAGTATGAAAACATATATAAATGTAGATTCAAATATTTTTTTTTTACAGCTGCAGCTGTCATTTAGTCCAGGGGTGCCCAACCAGTGGCCCGGGGGCCACATGTGGCCCGCGGAGCCCTCTGATGTGGCCCACGACCTCCTGCTCTGGGATGGTATAGAATAGAATACTGTTATTAAAGGTCAGTTCATTACTAAAATCATATATGGGCATATCTGTTCTGCAGTGGTTACTGCGCTGCTTTCAAACTGATCCACAGGTTTAGCTGCACTGAGCCTAAGGGCCCTTTCACACTAGCGGACGAACGGTCCGCTCATTACAAGTCCGTTTACGGACTTGTAATGGGTCCCTATGGGAGCGGATCCGTTGGCTAACGACCGCCCCGTCCGCCCGACAGCTCAGCGGAGACCCCCCGCTGAGCTGACGGACACACGGAGCGGACCGAAAAACGGACCGCTCCGTGTGTAAGGACCCTTAGGCCTCGTACACACGATCAAATCTGTCTGCTGGAAACGGTCTGCTAGACCGTTTCAGCAGACAGATTCGATCGTGTGTACGGGCAAACAGACGGATTTGGCCACCCGACAGATTTCAAAGCATGCTTTGAAATCTGTCGGCTGGGAACCCGTCCGCCCGACATGTCTGCTGGTTAGTATGCTAACCAGCAGACATGTCTTCTCGCACACGCGCCGAATGATTTCGACGCATGCGCGGAAGTGTTTTACTTCCTGGTGCGGTGACGTGGCGGCGTCAACGTCACCGACACGTCAGCGCGCTGTCTGCTGGCGGGGATTTTGGTTTGCTTGTGTGTACACGCGAGCAAACCAAAATGCCAGCAGACAGATCTGTTCAAATCGGTCGGTCCGACCGATTTGAACAGACAGATTTGATAGTGTGTACGAGGCCATAGACTTCTGTTATTATGTGCGAGTTTGGTGACTTTTTTTAAGTGTACCAAACCTGCGGAATATAATAGAATTCTATTGCAAAGTGCAGGAAAGCCAACGGTACACTGCAGTGCGGGTAAACAGCAGCGCATCAGTGTGAAAGCAGCATTGGGCCCCTTTCACATGGTCAGTTCGACCAATTGGACCCTCCATTCACCTCTAAGTAGTGGTAGACTTAAACCAAATTGTGTCCTACCTCCAATCGGATCCGCAAATAAAAAGAATAGTGGGCTGTGTCTGTGTCCGCTCTGCATATGCAGAGCGGACACAGACATGCCATCCACCCACTCCTCTCATTGTGGCCCGCGACTGGTTATCAACTTGCTTAAGTGGCCCTCGCTCTTCAAAAGGTTGGGCACTCCTGATTTAGTCCATTTCATTTCTTTCCTTTCTGTTAGGTTTAAAAGAAATCAAGATTAACCAGTTCCCAACCGGCTCCTGTACATATACGTCGGCAGAATGGCACAGCTGGGCAAAATAACGTATATATACGTCACTTTAAAATTCCCACCGTGCGGGCACGTGCGCGCCTTTGCGGCAAGCTTCATGACCATGCCCGCGGACTTGATGTCCCCCGATGTCCCGTGATCGGGTCACAGAGCTGCAGAACGGAGAGAGGCCCGTGTAAACAAGCATCTCCCCGTTCTGCCTAGTGACACTGTCACTGATCGTCTTTTCCCTCTTATCGGGAACAGCGTTCAGTGACGTGTCACTCGTAGCCACGCCCCCCACAGTTATAAGCATTCCCTAGGACACACTTAACCCCTTCAGCGCCATCTAGTGGTTAACCCCTTCACTGCCAGTGTCATTTTCACAGTAATCAGGGCATATTTATAGCACTGATCGCTGTAAAAAGGACAATGGTCCCAAAAAGCCAGTTCAGCAGGAACCAAGAATCGAACCGTTAATGGGCAGGTTAAATCCATCGATCAATCAACTTGGGTACAACCAGCCTGACAGATTCTCTTGCTATTAGCGCTAGCGGCTGCTATAATTGCTATCAACAATTACTGTCTTCTCCCGGCAGGGACAGTTTCCCCCACCAAGAGAAAACAATTGCTGATTTCCCTGTCAGCACTGTCTGTGTAGATGGGGGAATTGTGTGAAATTGCAATGGGTATGTCCAGCTTAAGCTGACTATTGTCCTGAGAACTTCCTTGGGCTTTGACCAACTTGTCTTCCTACTGGATACAATGACCTCACCATATATAAATACTGCAGAATTCTTATTTTTTATGCCACATATAATGCCAGGAGGGAAATTCTATCTAAGTTTTTTGCCCCCACGTGCATATCTATTCTTTAAGTACTACCACTGTATCATTTGACTTATAGCATAAAATGTCTAGCCAAATATGATAAAATCTGCTCTTGTCTGGATGCAAAATGTTCCCAATACAATTTTCCTCCGTTAAAAGTAAAATATATATATATTCTGCATGACCCCCCACCTTGTTTTCAATAGAATTTTCCTCCGCTAAAAGTAAAAAATATATTTTTTTGTATGACACCCCCCCACCTGCCCACCACCTGCCCCCCACCTTCTCACTTGTATAACCAGTTGTATTAAATGATGCATAACAATGAAAATGATTTGCAATATCTTTATTTTGTTCCTGAATACGCAGTTTATTGACAAGCGCCGCTTCCTTTATGACATTGTAAAATTTCTCCACAAGTAACTTATTCAAGAGCAGCAAATGTTTTGCATTTTTTATGTTTTTCTATACACTTGCAAAGTTGAGAAGTAATTACTCCTCTCCCAATTGGTAATATATTAAGCAGAGGAAGGAGGTAATGCTGGCCACAGCAACTTGAATTTTGCCTTCAGATTCATTTAAATTTGAAGCTGTGGGTGGCCCTGTCAACACCAATCAACTCAACAAATGTTTATCTGAAAATGTAAGGAACAAGGCGGAAAAATTAACAGCGAACAGTGACTGCAGCCAATCAGATGCAATCACTGGCTGTCAGAATACAGCCAGGGGAGTTTCCTCCATATGCGCTGTTTTTCGATTAAGAGAAATCTTATCTAGAAAGCAGGTGTATTTATTTCACATCCACATGTGAGAATTTAACTGGACAGAAAAATACAAAGAGCTCAGATTAAAGGGATATTAAAGGCAAAAAAAAAACATATCATACTTACCTGCTCTGTGTAGTGGTTTTGCACAGAGCAGCCCCAATTCCTCCTCTTCTCGGGTCCCCGCCAGTGCTTCTGGCCTCTCCCTCCTGTCGTGTGCCCTCAGAGAAAGCAGCTTGCAATGGGTACACGTCTATTCAGACACAATTCCTCCTCTTCTCGGGTCCCCCGCCAGTGTTCCTGGCCTCTCCCTCCTGTCGTGTGCCCTCAGAGAAAGCAGCTTGCAATGGGTACACGTCTATTCAGACACAATTCCTCCTCTTCTCGGGTCCCCCGCCAGTGTTCCTGGCCTCTCCCTCCTGTCGAGTGCCCTCAGAGAAAGCAGCTTGCAATGGGTACACGTCTATTCAGACACAATTCCTCCTCTTCTCGGGTCCCCAGCTAGTGCTCCTGGCCTCTCCCTCCTGTCGTGTGCCCTCAGAGAAAGCAGCTTGCAATGGGTACACGTCTATTCAGACACAATTCCTCCTCTTCTCGGGTCCCCCGCCAGTGCTCCTGGTCTCTCCCTCCTGTAAAGTGCCCCCAGAGAAAGCAGCTTGCAATGGGTACACGTCTATTCAGACACAATTCCTCCTCTTCTCGGGTCCCCCGCCAGTGTTTCTGGCCTCTCCCTCCTGTCGTGTGCCCTCAGAGAAAGCAGCTTGCAATGGGTACACGTCTATTCAGACACAATTCCTCCTCTTCTCGGGTCCCCCGCCAGTGCTCCTGGCCTCTCCCTCCTGTCGAGTGCCCTCAGAGAAAGCAGCTTGCAATGGGTACACGTCTATTCAGACACAATTCCTCCTCTTCTCGGGTCCCCCGCCAGTGTTCCTGGCCTCTCCCTCCTGTCGTGTGCCCTCAGAGAAAGCAGCTTGCAATGGGTACACGTCTATTCAGACACAATTCCTCCTCTTCTCGGGTCCCCCGCCAGTGCTCCTGGCCTCTCTCTCCTGTCGAGTGCCCTCAGAGAAAGCAGCTTGCAATGGGTACACGTCTATTCAGACACAATTCCTCCTCTTCTCGGGTCCCCCGCTAGTGCTCCTGGCCTCTCCCTCCTGTCGTGTGCCCTCAGAGAAAGCAGCTTGCAATGGGTACACGTCTATTCAGACACAATTCCTCCTCTTCTCGGGTCCCCCGCCAGTGCTCCTGGCCTCTCCCTCCTGTCGAGTGCCCTCAGAGAAAGCAGCTTGCAATGGGTACACGTCTATTCAGACACAATTCCTCCTCTTCTCGGGTCCCCCGCTAGTGCTCCTGGCCTCTCCCTCCTGTCGTGTGCCCTCAGAGAAAGCAGCTTGCAATGGGTACACGTCTATTCAGACACAATTCCTCCTCTTCTCATGTCCCCCGCCAGTGCTCCTGGCCTCTCCCTCCTGTCGAGTGCCCTCAGAGAAAGCAGCTTGCAATGGGTACACGTCTATTCAGACACAATTCCTCCTCTTCTCGGGTCCCCCGCTAGTGCTCCTGGCCTCTCCCTCCTGTCGTGTGCCCTCAGAGAAAGCAGCTTGCAATGGGTACACGTCTATTCAGACACAATTCCTCCTCTTCTCGGGTCCCCCGCCAGTGCTCCTGGCCTCTCCCTCCTCTAAAGTGCCCCCAGAGAAAGCAGCTTGCAATGGGTACACGTCTATTCAGACACAATTCCTCCTCTTCTCGGGTCCCCCGCCAGTGCTCCTGGCCTCTCCCTCCTGTAAAGTGCCCCCAGAGCAAGCAGCTTGCAATGGGTACACGTCCATTCAGACACGGATGCGGTGGCTTGGCCCCGCCCCCTCTCTCTCCTCATTGACTGTCAGGCTGTGATTGACGCCCACTGCTCTCTCAAGACTTTTAAACAATCAAGACTTTGATGTTAGGTTACTCCACTCCAAGCAGCTGGTTGGGTTCCAATAGAACCTGAAACGCCCATCAGCCAATACAGGGCCCGTCCTGATGCCAAAAGTCGCTGCCTTCACTCTGTCTTCATTCTATTTCTCTGTCACAGCTTTGCGTGGCACAGAGCCACTGATTGGCTGCTCAAACAGATATTTATTTCTTTTTCTAATAGGGCAGCAGCTTAAATTGGCACTCATTAGATCCGCTTTAAGAAACCCTATAAGGGAAAATAGCCTGATGTTTTTGGGGTTTGCCGTTACCTTTACATTGGCAATCCACAACTGGCTTCTGGTTGCAAAGCCCCTGTAAAATTTCAAAAGCCATAAGATCAGCCTCTTTGCATGTTTTAACTTTTCATTGTGCTTTCCCAGTCTTATATAATTGACATCTGAATAATTAGATACTTACATAAGCTCCACCATGACTAGTTCTCAGACCTAAAGCCTTTGCTCCCCCACACTCCCTTCCTGCTGCTCTGTATCTAAAAGTAAAGGAATGACGCATCCCCCCAAATGCATTACAAGAGAATCTAGGGCGGTGATGATTACAGCACGGGTGTCAGCCATGGTGGGATCACTAAGACGGTATTGAAGAACTCCTGATTCTACTATAAAGGTCTTACTTAAAGCGCAACTACACTGCATCTGTTCACCATAAACTAAAACTGCTTTTTAATTCATTTTTTATATTTTCAAGAAAACTTGCATATTCATCCATGTCTCCATGCTTTATTTTGCTGAGAAATCTCCATTTTGAGTAAGGGCAGATGATTCATGTGGCAGTTACTTCCTGGCATGGTGGACTTTGATTTAAATCACTAGCAAAAAGGCTTTTTTTAAATCAACTTTATTTAAATCATGTTTAAATAGCAACTGTCATCACTGTCCCGCAGTGGCTCCTCCTCTTAACCGCTGTTGACTCACGACAGTCCCATTCACTTTAATGGGACGACTGGTGATGCGGCAGTGACACAAGGTGGGGAATGTGGCGGCAGAAGGCGGGTGGATGCCGCAAACAGGCGCTGTGCCATGATGGATCTGAAATGTAAGGACTTATGCTGGCCATACACTATACGAAAATTTGGCCGAAAATCGGTCGTAAAGAAAGATCTTTCGTTTTTTGGCCAGTTAATGGGCACAAAATCGAAAATCGTTTGGACGTTTTTGAGCCGAAAAAACGAAGGACAAGTTTGGAAATTTTCTGACGAACGAACGATAAATCGGAAGGTTGATGTGTTTCCCGTCCGAACTTTCTGCACTAGGTATATGTAAAAAAAAAAAAAACTTTTTTTTTTTTTTATGTCCACTGAACGATTTATCGGCCATTACATGATGGCACTATCGTTTGCACTCACGAAAGAACTTTCGTTTTTCGAAAGTTCGTTCGGACGATTTTTCGTGGAGTGTATTATTCTTGCTGGTAGTTAGAATCTTTAATATTTGAAAACAAAATGAAGGCTTCCTATTTAGAATAATAAGCTGTCAGGTTAGTATATTGGCTTTTGGAATGTACAAATGCAGTAATTTAGAAATTATACAGCGTACACACAACCGTTTTTTGGGATGTAAAAAATTACGTTTTTAATGGTCTAGAAAAAAATATATATTTTTCAAACCGATCGTTAAACTGGCCTTGCCTACACACGATCATGAAAAAAAAAATGCTCTAGCAAAGCGCGGTGACGTACAACACGTACGACGGCACTATAAGGGGGATGTTCCATTCGGATGGCGCCACCCTTTGGGCTGATTTTGTGTTAGTAAAAGACGATTTGCGCTTTTCACGCTTTACAGCGTGACGAATGTGCTATCTCCATTACGAACTGTAGTTTTAGCAGAATGCTCCCGTCTCATAACTTGCTTATGAGCATGCGTGTTTTTCAAGTCATTAAAGCCCACACACGACCATTTTTTACAACGTTAAAGCGGAGGTTCCGTTTAAAAAAAAAAATAATAATTAAAAGTCAGCAGCTACTTACACTGTAGCTGCTGACTTTTAATATAGGCACTTACCTGTCCTACCTGCCAGAGATGTCGGTTCCCGCCAATGCCGATCCTCGATCCTGGCAGCTCCAGGCGCCACCATCCACAGTAAAGGAAACAGGCAGTGAAGCTGTGCGGCTTCACTGCCCCTTTCCTACTGCGCATGTGCGAGCGGCGTGGCGCTTTGTGAATGGGCCGGCTGCTTTCTGGGACCCATTCACAACAAGACACAGAGTAGGAGGAAGAGAATCCACCGCAGAGGATGAAGAGGCAGATTCGCCACTTCCGCATAGCAACAGCTATTTTGGGTAAGTAAAACAATTATTTCTTTTTCACTTTTTTTTTTTTTCGATTTTTGATGCAAAATTTTTTTTCAGGGTAAAACTCCACTTTAAAAACGACAACGTTAAAAAACGACGTGAAAAATTAGAGCATGTTCTAATTTTTAATGGCCATTTTTTACGTCGTTAAAAATGCTCTGGAGCCCACACACGGTCGTTTTTAATGACATTAAACAAACATCATTTTTTACAACCCGAAAAACGGTCATGTGTATGTGGTATTAGATGGAAGGTTTCGTACTGGAAAACACTTTATGATAGATTGATGCATTTTATATATTTTATATACAGCTATATATCAGACCAAAATGAGGGACAAATGAGGAGGAATGAGGCACATTGCTCCAAATCAGGGATAGTCAATGTTGATTGAGGGAGTGAAATCCAGCTTTAAAATTTAGATCTAGAGCAGCAAGGAGGTGAAGGTTTAGGATGGTTATTCTGTGTAGTTTGTTTCTACGGGGTGTTGGTTTGTAGAGAAAAATATGTGATTTGATGGGCTGCATTTATGTGACTTTATGTGTTTCGGCATGAAAAAAATGTTGTTTTTAAAAAACGTCATTTAAAATGATCGTGTGAGCTTCACATAATTTTTCAGGTTCTGAAAAATGCCATGCTGAAAAATGATCGTGTGTACGCGGAATTAGAATTGATCTACTGACAAACAACTAATCACTAAACTGCAGGTGGAAGCATGTCTGTTGGGACTTTTGACTCCTCTAGCCCATAGTCGGGCAGTTAGAACCCTTTTGGGGATACTACTTTATTTAGCTATTGTCCTACGATGGAAATCCCTCTCTGCCCCATCAATTAACTTATGGAAACGTTTGATTATTTCAGCCCTTTCCATTATACAAAACAACATATTTATCTAAAGGCTGTGCCAAGAAATTTCACAAAGTGTTGGACATTTTGGTGGAATCCCCCTACAGTAATGTTGACTCTAGAAGACTAGTTAACATGTAGTTGGGTACTTACTGTTGACATTGTGGTGGAATTTTACATTTATGTTCTAATTAGGGCAGTGCCGGCCCAAGACATTGTGCTGCCTGGGACCAAGAATGAAATGCTGCCCCCCCCCAAATAAATCACGCCCACCAAAAGGCCCCCACATTCATTATTTTATATCATGATAGCTAAAGGGGGCACGTCATAGCTCTATACATGTATAAAGGCGTATAAAGAGAACCTGTCATGGCTCTATACATGTATATAGGAGTATAAAGAGGACCTGTCATGGCTCTATACATGTATCCAGGAGTATAAAGGGACCTGTGCAATGCTGGCAGCCACAATGTCTTTTGCGCAAACTAACCATGTACGCCAATTGTGGTTTTTTTTTGGTACCAAAAATATGTAGAAGAATACATATTGGCCTAAACTGATGAAGAAATTTGTTTTTTCTTATAGCAAAAAGTAAAATATATATATATATTTTTTTTAAATTGTCGTTTTTTTGTTGTTTATAGCACAATAAATAAAAACTGTCAGTAGGGCAGTGGACGGTGTCAGTAGAGCAGTGGACAGTGTCAGTAGGGCAGTGGACGGTGTCAGTAGGGCAGTGGATGGTGTCAGTAGGGCAGTGGACGGTGTCAGTAGGGCAGTGGACGGTGTCAGTAGGGCAGTGGACGGTGTCAGTAGGGCAGTGGACGGTGTCAGTAGGGCAGTGGACGGTGTCAGTAGAGCAGTGGACGGTGTCAGTAGAGCAGTGGACAGTGTCAGTAGGGCAGTGGACGGTGTCAGTAGAGCAGAGGACGGTGTCAGTAGAGCAGAGGACGGTGTCAGTAGAGCAGAGGACGGTGTCAGTAGGGCAGTGGACGGTGTCAGTAGGGCAGTGGACGGTGTCAGTAGGGCAGTGGACGGTGTCAGTAGGGCAGTGGACGGTGTCAGTAGGGCAGTGGACGGTGTCAGTAGGGCAGTGGACGGTGTCAGTAGGGCAGTGGACGGTGTCAGTAGGGCAGTGGACGGTGTCAGTAGAGCAGTGGACGGTGTCAGTAGAGCAGTGGACGGTGTCAGTAGAGCAGTGGACGGTGTCAGTAGAGCAGTGGACAGTGTCAGTAGGGCAGTGGACGGTGTCAGTAGAGCAGTGGACAGTGTCAGTAGGGCAGTGGACGGTGTCAGTAGAGCAGTGGACGGTGTCAGTAGGTCAGTGGACGGTGTCAGTAGGGCAGTGGACGGTGTCAGTAGGGCAAAAACCTGAATCAGCTCTACTGAACCCAACCCCATACAAACTGTTCACAAAGTGCCACTGTGCATTCTACAACCCTTTCAGCACCTTTTAATTACAAAAAAGCCCAAAAAATTCAAAGCAATCCACAGGCACCCCACAAATAGAGAAGAAAATAACAGATTAAATATCAGACAGTGCCTGCCCCACCCCCCAAATAGAGACCTCCATTACATCAAGACAAAAAAAAACATTACCTTCCAGGAGCCACTGCAAAGATGTGGCCCTCCATTCACTGTCTCGGGAGTGCACAGACAGTGCAGTGTGACCTGGCTGCAGGACATTAGCCCAGCTGGAGCGGGGGGAAGAAAGGATGGGTTTGCATGCTGTTTGGGGGTAGCTGATAGAAGGGGGTAGCTGAAAGAGGAAGGGGTAGGCGACAGAGGGGAGGGGCGGGTTGACAGAGAGGGGGGGCTGACAGAGAGGGTCTGCTGACA
The DNA here is from genome assembly GCA_029574335.1 of Rana kukunoris. Lineage (NCBI taxonomy): Eukaryota > Metazoa > Chordata > Amphibia > Anura > Ranidae > Rana > Rana kukunoris. The sequence goes on from CM056049.1 coordinate 226,701,887, forward strand.
GAGAGCAGGGCTGACAGGGGGGTTGCTGACAAAGAGGCAGAGAGGGGGGTTGCTGACAGAGGGGAGTGGCTTACAGAGAAGGGTGGGCTGACAGAGAGGGGCGGGCTGACAGGGGTGGGTTGCTGACAGAGAAGGGGGCTGATGGAGGGGGTTTGCTGACAGAGAGGGGGCTGACAGGGGGGTTGCCGACAGAGAGGGGGGCTGACGGGGGTTGCTGACAAAGAGGGGGCTGACGGGGGTTGCTGACAGAGAGGGGGATGACAGATGGGGTTAAAAAATTGGATTTTTATTATAGCAAAAAGTAAAAAATATTCTGTGTCGCACTTTTTTGTTTATAGCGCAAAAAAAAAAAACGCAGAGGCGATCAAATACCACCAAAAGAAAGCTCTATTTGTGGGGAAAAAAAGGACGTCAATTTTGTTTGTAAGGCACGTCGCACGACCGCGCAATTTTAATTTAAAGCGACGCAGTGCTGAAAGCTGAAATTTTGCCTGGGCAGGAAGGGGGTATATGTGCCCAGTAAGCAAGTGGTTAAAGTGTTACTAAACCCACAACAGTAAAATCTGACTGTATATGCAGTAAAGCATGCTCGTTACACTCACTGTGGAACCTAAAGGGTTAATCATTTGCATTGTGTAAAAAGGCTGTTTGATCCTGTCTTCTCTGATCCTCCCCCTCTTGCATTGTCCCCAGAACAGGTCCGGATAAGACAAAGTTAGTGGAGTCAGTTTACACATGCGCAATTTTGTATTTATTGCTAGAGAGGGGTTTTTTTGTTTGTTTTTTGGGAGCGTGCATGGGATCAGCACAGGGCCAATCAGCACTGTCAAGACAGAGGGTCAAAAGTTATAAATTGATTTGCATTATAATGAGTGAAATAAGTATTTGATCCCCTATCAGTCAGGGTGTCTTCTATATAGGTAATGAGCTGAGATTAGGAGCACTCCCTTAAAGTGCCTTCAATTCACGTGCAAGTAAAAGATAATACATTATCATAAAGCAGTGGTCATCAACCCTGTCCTCTAAGGCCCCTTTCACACATGCGGACAGTCCGATTCTGCAGACAGAGGAAAATCCTATTTTTCCATCCGTCTGCAGATCGGATTGGGTGAACACGGACAGACGGTCCATGTTCATCTGATCCCCCCATAGAGGGGAGCAGAGATCTGACAGGGCGGTCCCTGCACAGTGTTCAAGGACTGCCCTGTCAGGAACAGATCCTCACGGGATCCGTGAGTTTGAAAGGGCCCTAACAGGCCAGGTTTGCAAGATAACTGAAATACATGACAGGTGATATCATTTGCTGCTCAGTGATTGCAGTATTCTAGTCTGCATCTCCCCAAGGTAATACATAAAACCTGGCCTGTTAGTTGGCCCTGAGGACAGGGTTGATGACTAGAGATTCTCTGTACCCCATTTTTCTCAGTAGAACTCAATAAAAAAGCAAGAAACACAATCAAAAAGGTAACTCAAAGGCGGCGTACACACGACCGAGAAACTCGTCGGGCGAAACACATCGTTTTCCCCGTCGAGTTCCTAGTTCGGCAGTTAAAAATTTGTCGAGCCAAATTTTCCCATTGCCCAACGAGGAAATAGAGAACCTGCTCTCTTTTTGGCTCGACGAGTTTCCAGACGCGTTTCTCTGCGAAAAGTGTACACGCGACCGGTTTCCTCAGCAGAATACGTCTCCCATCGAGTTTCTTGCTGAATTCTGCCGAGGAAACCGGTCGTGTGTACGCGGCCAAAGAGCAAAGATAGTGAAAGTTAGTGAGGAAGAAAGAGGTAGAAGAGAAAAGTAAAAAGGGGAGAAGAGAGGGAAAGAGAAAAAAAAGGGGGGGGAGTTAGAGTAATTGGAAGCGGAAAGGTAAATGGGAGAGGAAGAGGGCGGAAGGGAGGTGAAGGGAAGGGATCCAGTCATTCTGCCATCCCTTAAGGACCAGGAGACCCACTTGGTATGACCACCAAATAGAGGGGCATTAATTCAGCAAAGCTTTGAACTCTTTACTTTTTAACCTAGCTACTCTCAAACATTTCATAACAGCAAATGAATGTTTATGGTAACATTCTATATACCAGATATTTTTTTTTATGACATTTCATTGCATTTCTGCTTCTCTCATTTAATTGGACCTTACACTAGTAACACACACACACACATTATATATATATAGATTTCATTTTATAGATTTCTGATTATTTTATTGTGGCAAAGCTTCTCAAACACAATATACTCAAGTCATAGCAAAATGTCTTCCAATCCAGGAAAAATACAATAAGTTATCACATTTTGGGGATCTAGAAATACCATAGATATATAAAAAAAAACAAGGCCATAAAGTAAGATTAAACACGTTTTTTTTTTTTTTTTTTTACTTTCTTTAAACTAGTAAAAACTTAAAAAGAACTTTCCATTTTAAAAGCTACCAAACGTGCAGCATTTTTCTAGGTCTTATGCCGCGTACACACGACCATTTTTAATGGTCTAGAAAAAACAATGGGGCAGATTCACAAAACAATTACGCCTGTCTAACTGGTGTTAGACAGGAGTAATTTCAAATTTCCCGCGGCGTATCACTAGTTTGAATTCTCAAACCATGATACGCCGGCTTCGGGCTTCGATCAGAGAGGCTTACGTCTTCGTAAGCCTTCGGATCTACGCTGCCATCTATTTGCGGCGGCTGGGAGGAGTTCGCGTCGTTTTAATGCGTCGGGATATGCTAATGTGTTTTTACGGGGATTCACGAACAAACGAGCGAGCGGCGCAGTCGTTTTCGTCTATTTTTTTATACGTAAAGTTAGAGCAGCTTTTTGCTGCTCTAACTTTACGTAGCCCATGTTAAGTATGGCCGTCGTTCCCGCTTCGAATTTATTTAATTTTTTTTTTTATTTACGTAACTCGTCGGGATGTGGATCGCCCGTAAAGTACGCTACATAAACAACGAATGACGTCACGACGTGATTTCGCGCAATGCACGGCGGGAAATTTGCGAACGGAGCATGCGCAGATCGATCGCCGCGGGAACGCGCCTAATTTAAATGTTTCACGCCCCCTACTCGTCTATATGGATTGCGACGGGAGAAATACACTACGCCGCCGTCGTTTACCGTAGAAAATCTACCTGAATTCCACGTAGAGCAAGGTAAAAAACGGCGGCGTAGCGTATTTCTGCTACGCTACGATAATCCATTTCTCTGTGAATCTGCCCCAATGTTTTTTTCAACCCAATTATTGTTAAGCCTGCCTTGCCTGCACACGATCGTGAAAAAAAATCCTTGCGCAAAGCGCGGTGACGTACAACATGTACGACGGCACTATAAAGGGGAAGTTCCATTCGGATGGCACCACCCTTGGGGCTGCTTTTGCTGATTTTGTGTTAGTAAAAGTTTGGTGAGAGACTATTCTTTTCACTCTTTGTGCTTTTTAGTCTGTTACACCGTGACGAATGTGCCATCTTCATTACGAACGGTAGTTTTACCAGAACGAGCGCTCCCATCTCATAACTTGCTTCTGAGCATGCGCGTTTTTTCATGTCGTTAAAGCCTACACACGTCCATTTTTCACGACGTTAAAAACGTCAACGACGCAAAAATTTAGAACATGTTCCAAATTTTTAAACGCCCATTAAAACGTCGCTAAAAATGCTCTGGAGCCCACACACGATCGTTTTTGACATAACAAAATAAAAACAATAATTAACATGAACATTAACATTAACGTGAAAAATGGTCGTGTGTAAGCGGCATAACAACTGAGAACCAAGCAATATCTAAAATTTCCCAATTTTTTCAGTGAGTGCCTTTCTAAAGTGTCGTGTGCCCTCTTCTAATTGTTTATATTTTGTTGCGTGTTTGTTGCAAAGCACAGACATATCCTAGTTTTGAGCCTGCTCTAGTTTTCAAAATGTCCCCCATTGATCTGGTGACAGGATTCTGAGAACTGCAAAGCTATAGATGGATTTATTTAGGTCAAATTACAGATACATCTAAACGTTGTCTACTGGCATTCAATAATGCGTTTGCTAAAAAAAATAAGCTCTTCTATTTTTCATCTGCTCTATTTCTTCATTAGAAAATGTCCTATGTTCATGATAAAATGGTAGCATGTTCTGTAGGATAGAGAACCAATTACCCTACTCACAACAATGGGAATTATCTCCTGACTCCAGTGCAGCTTATCCTCAGGCATCCTCCGTCTTCTTCTGCACTGACATCAATTCATGTATGACCCGCTTAACCACTACGCAGTCCCTAAACATCCTTCCACTCCTATACATTGTGCCCACTGTCATACCCTCCACACTCCTCTCCTGTACACAGTGCCCACTGTCATACCCTCCACACTCCTCTCCTGTACATACTGCCCACTGTCATACCCTCCACACTCCTCTCCTGTACATAGTGCCCACTGTCATACCCTCCACACTCCTCTCCTGTACATAGTGCCCACTGTCATACCCTCCACACTCCTCTCCTGTACATACTGCCCACTATCATACCCTCCACACTCCTCTCCTGTACATAGTGCCCACTGTCATACCCTCCACACTCCTCTCCTGTACATAGTGCCCACTGTCATACCCTCCACACTCCTCTCCTGTTCATACTGCCCCCATCATACCCTCCACACTCCTCTCCTGTACATACTGCCCACTGTCATACCCTCCACACACCTCTCCTGTACATAGTGCCCACTATCATACCCTCCACACTCCTCTCCTGTACATAGTGCCCACTGTCATACCCTCCACACTCCTCTCCTGTTCATACTGCCCCCATCATACCCTCCACACTCCTCTCCTGTACATACTGCCCACTGTCATACCCTCCACACTCCTCTCCTGTACATACTGCCCACTGTCCCACCCTCCACACTCCTCTCCTGTACATACTGCCCACTGTCATACCCTCCACACTCCTCTCCTGTACATACTGCCCACTGTCATACCCTCCACACTCCTCTCCTGTACATACTGCCCACTCGTGTATATACTGTTGTAAATTCTGCACTCCCTCCCTGCACATACTGTAATACCCTCTGTACTTAATGAAAATTAAAAGGTGAACTAATGCCCCTGATCTCCACTGCACTTACCTCTGTAGTAATGGAAGAGTTTTATTTTTTTTTAATGATTGTGCTGAGGTTTATTCATGTCAGTGAGACTCTTACTTGTGGCACAGCAAAGTAAGCATATTTTATAGGTAAAATAATTATTTTGTTTAATTTAATCATGCCTCGTGAGGCCCCTCCCTCAATATGGCCACACCCACCATATGTAGTGGTGTGTTCGGGTTTGGCTTGAGGAAAAGGTGGCAACCCTAGTTAAACAAGACACACTCATTTGTGCTTTCTCCTTTCCTCCCCGCTAGTACATACAGCATAGTGTTTACTATGCAGTTGTCCTTTTCTTTTTCTTTTTTTGGATTTATTGACATTTTCACAGTACAAGAAGACATTCATGTGCATAACATAGAGCTCAATAGCCCTGATTCATAATCGTGAACAAAAGAAAGAGAAGGAAAAAAAAATACAATTTGAGTAGGAGTAAGGGAAAGGGGAGCATGGGGGGGGGGGGTTCCAGAAAGGTGATGGGGGAGGTATATTTACCTGTAAACAATGATATGGCATAACATGTCTACGCTAAACCATATAGTGAACGTTAGTTCCTTCAGGAGTGGAAGCAACGCTTGGTGTACCTGAGTGGTGATCTTCAGAGAATAGCATGAAAACAGTAATATTAATAGAAAAGGCTACCTGTCATGGAAAAAGAGTTGTTCTTTTCTTTTTGAATACACAGAAAAAATATATATTAAAAAAAATCTACCCAGGTATTACTCTAAAGACATACGTGAAAGGAGGTGAGAATATGGTATGTTACTATGATTCACCTCCTGGCCTAGGATTCCGCGGTACATCATTTTCCACATCACAAAATGAGAAGTGTCTGACATACAAGTGAAGCAGAGTTTCTTCTGTTGCTTGAGGACCAGCATATGCTGTTGATGTAGTGCCTTCCAGCAGTATAGAGGGGGAGGTTAACTAGACCATTTAGGGGTTAAGTGTAATGTTTGGGGTTAAGTATAACGGACAGATTAAGAGTTACGTCTTGAGGGGAAGGGTCACCCTTTAGGGGCTTGGTAAAGTGATACGGGTTAAAGCCCAACGCAGAGCAATTAGTAATTAATCCATGCAGTGGGGCTGTGCCCACTCTTAAAGTGGAAGTAAACCCTTCAATTTGATAGTTACAAAAAAACAGTTAACATTCCCGGGAAGCCGGAAATGCTAGCTGTCACATTTGTTTGTGCTCTCAACCAAACTGCCAAACCATCCAATGGCTAGTTTCATAACAGGTCACATGTACAGCATCATGGCAGTTGCAGATTAAACAGAGGTCAAGATGGCAGCTTCCTTGGCTGAAAACGATAGGAGGGTTTACTTCCACTTTAAGCCTTGTACACACGTACGTGATTTCCGGCGGTAAAAAGTCAGCCAGGAGACCCGTGGGGAAAACCGAGAACCTGCTCGGTAACTTTTTCCCCCTACATACAACTGGGTTTCCCGACAGTAAAACTGCCATGAGAGCTTTGGTCGGGAATCCCGGCCATGTGTATGCTCCATCGCAGTGTTTCCCATAGGAAAACTGCCAGGTTAAAAACCGCCGGGAATCCCAGTGGGAAAAAAGAGAGCTAGTTCTCGATTTTTTCCTGGCAGTTTTCCTGTTGTGAAAACTGTGATGGCAGTTTTCCCGATGGGAAAATCGGTCATGTGTACGAGGCTTTAAAGGTTTACTTGCTGATTTATGTCTAAGGGACAACAAAAGAAAAAAAAGGAAATCGACTTATTTAATCCTTTGCTCCCCCTTCACAGCTAGACTTGCTCTTTACAGCATCTGCACCCTCACGCTTCACCGGTTTACAGTCCTAATGGCATTAAGAGAACAACATGGTTCATAATCTTGCACTGGACACAAGGACACTGATGGACAGTCCACCGCTGGATCATGAAGGAATGCCACCTGCCAGGGGAGCAGAGGATCAGTTAAGTAAAACTGTTTCTCCTTTCTCCTGCACAAAACAACCTATTGATACTTGCAGTGTTGACCCAGCTCCACTGTAAGGGATCATTTTTATTTGGCCAGAGTTGAGCTATCAAGGAATGGGTCAATGGTCAAATCAGAACTAAAATCTCCTATCTTTTACAGCCATGGAATATGCCATCTAATGCCGCGTGCATACGATCGTAATTTCCGACAACAAATGTTCCATGTGAGCTTTTGGTCAGATATTCCGACAGTGTGTATGCTTCATCGGACATTTGCTCTCGGAATTTCCAACAACAAATGTTTTAGAGCTGGTTCTCAATTTTCGTAGTGTTGTACGTCACCGCGTTCTTGACGCTCGTAATTTTCAGATAACATTTGTGTGACTGTGTCTATGCAACACAAGTTTGAGCCAACATTCCGTCAGAAAAAAATCCACGGTTTTGTTGTCGGAAATTCCGACCGTGTGTATGTGGAATTAGCCTTCTGTTTGATCCATAACTGGAGTTATGGGTGGCCCTGTTGACAACCACCCAACATCACTTAATCTGAAAATTGAAGGTGCTAAACCTCTGTTTGGTTATTCTGAAGGCCTTGGCTGACGGCTGTGAGGCCGCGTACACACGTCCGAGAACCTCGTCGGGCTAAACTCATCGTTCCGCCCGACAAGGTTCCCGATGAGCGGTCGGAAAAGCTCGTAGAGCCAAAGTCCTCATTGAACAACAAGGAAAAAGAGAGCGTGCTCTCTTTTTTGGCTCGACGAGCTTCCCGACGGGACGCTCGTCCGAAGTGTACACACGATCGAGCTTCTCGTCAGAATATGTCTCCCAGCGAGCTTCTCGCTGGATTCTGCCGAGAAGCTTGGTCGTGTGTACGGGGCCTCAGAATACAAAAAACTGGAAGGGGAAATTCCTCCACCAACACTGTTTGGTGTGGATGGGTGAATAAATAGATTTCTCCCATTCAGCCTGCAGGGCTGAACAAGGGATATCTTGCAGAGTATGGCCAGTTTTACAGACTTTGCTTCCTGAAAGAGAAATATGGCTTGCTCACCGGAAACAGCTTGAGGATATACTGGGCTGGGCCTTGCGTATGGAATTTCTGTTTTTTGTATTAATTTTAAGAATGAATATTAAAGGGGAAGTGTCATTCGAATGGCGCCACCCTTTGGGCTTGATTATGAAAATTTCCCTTCTCATAACTTGCTTCTAAACATGCACGTTTTTTTCCGTCGTTAAAGCTTGCACACGACCATTTTTCACGACGTGAAAAACGTTGAGAAAAAATAGAGCATGTTCTAAATTTTTAATGGCCATTTTTCACGTCGAGAAAAATGCTCTGGAGTCTACACATGGTCGTTTTTAATGACCAATTTAAAAAAATGTAATTTTTCTTGTCATAAAAAAGGGTCGTGTGTACGTGGCATAACAGTTTAAACTTGACTGTTTGCTGGGAGAAGCACAGACACTTTCACTGAACACTAATGGGATTACAGTTGAATGGATTACAGCATGGTGGAAGGTTTCATAGCCATTTTAATTATGGTTGTCCCGATACCACTTTTTTAGGACCGAGTACAAGTACCGATACTTTTTTTCAAGTAGTCGCCGATAACGAATACCGATACTTTTTTTTAAATGTGTCCCCAAATGCAGCCATGTCCCCCCCACATATTGCAGCCATGTATGTCCCCCCCCCCACATATTGCAGCCATGTATGTCCCCCACATATTGCAGCCATGTATGTCCCCCACATAATGCAGCCATGTATGTCCCCCACATATTGCAGCCATGTATGGTCCCCCACATATTGCAGCCATGTATGGCTCCCCACATAATGCAGCCATGTATGGTCCCCCACATAATGCAGCCATGTATGGTCCCCCACATAATGCAGCCATGTATGGTCCCCCACATATGCAGCCATGTATGGTCCCCCACATAATGCAGCCATGTATGGTCCCCCACATAATGCAGCCATGTATGGTCCCCCACATAATGCAGCCATGTATGGTCCCCATACCTGTATATATGATGCCGCTGCCGCCGCCACCGCCGTTAATCCCCTGCATTACAGCGTATAGACACTCCCCTTCTCGGGATTGGACGGATCTGTCCAATCACGAGAAGGGGAGTGTCTATGCATGGCGGTGCACGCTTTACAAGTATTCACCATGGAAGCTTGTAATGCATGCGCGGCGCTACTCTACGCTGTAATGCAGGGGATTAACGGCGGTGGCGGCATCATATATACAGATATGGGGGACATACATGGCTGCAATATGGGGGGTGGGGGAAGTATTCTATTTTAGTATCGGGGGTATTTGCGGGAGTACAAGTACTCCCGCAAATACTCGGCATCGGTCCCGATACCGATACTAGTATCGATATCGGGACAACCCTAATTTTAATGTATCGCTCTGAAGATGAAAAAAGCAAATGCCTTGGACCCATCCATTTGAGTACACTTCCATGCAGCAAGTCTTGCGTAAGAGAGACATATGATCATGTTTTCTGTTGAGTCTTAAAATAATTATGGTAAAGTGCACAAGTTGTTAATATGAATCTAAAAAAAAACAGCTTTCAATAACGAAAGAGCAAAAAATAATGGTAAATGAAGTTGAACTGTGCTGACCTTCAGCCTGTGATCTTCCCAAATAATCAATGCAGGAAGCAGAGAGATAGCCAAGACTATAATAATCCCATACAAGCATTCCTTCCGCTCTTCTCAAAGATAAAAGAAAAACAAACTTTCCCAACAAAAACAGGATTAGTGCCTGATGAAAGTTCACCTACGAAAAAAAAACATGACCCTGAGAAAAGTCTGGTCAAGCATTTTTTTTGCATTTGAACATTGTTGCATCAGTGAACAGTTCAGTGATAGGAAAAAAAATGCCTGTTACACTTGACCTGACTTTGGTGATACCACATACACAGCTGTCTTTGGCTTTTATATATTTCTCCATCCATACTACACATCTTTTATGCTGGCTATTGTAAAAACTCCAACCCCCCCCCCCCCCCCTCCAAAAAAACAGCAGCTTCTTCGATTTTCTTCAGTGGCTCGAAATTCGAACTGGTCATATACAATATACAATAACTAATATGGTGGTCCCCCTTCCGGGACTTTGTATTCTGACAGCGGCACCCAGTAATCATCCATTTACCCTGTGTAGCACGAATGGAGGAATTGGTTAAATGCAGGCTGAAAGCAGTGCCCTTCACTGGAACTAAGGGGCCAAGCCCAACCCCTGACCTCAACCCAATAGAACACCTTTGGGATGAATTAGAGCGGAGACTGCGAGCCAGGCCTTCTTGTCCACATCAGTGCCTGACCTCACCAAAGGGTGGGCCAATTCAATAATGAACCCTATGGACTAATGCCGCGTACACACGATCACTTTTTGTGATGAAAAAAAACGACGTTTAAAAAACGTCATTAAAAATGATCGTGTGTGGGCAAAACGTTGTTTTATGTCTTCAAAAAAACGACCAAAAAAAAATTCCAACATGCTTTTTTTTTCAAAATGTCGTTTTTGTGTCATAAAAAGTGATCGTGTGTGGGCAAAACGTCGTTTAAAACGACGTTTTTAAACCCGCGCATGCTTAGAAGCAAGTTATGAGATGGGAGCTTCAATGGAACAGAGTGCCATCGAAAGTGTCTTACGTAACCGCGCTTTGCAAGAGCATTGTGGAAAAACGATGGTGTGTATGCAATGTCGTTTTTGAAAATGAAGTTTGAAAAACGTCGTTTTGTTTCGTCAGATAAAATGACGTTTTTTTTTCATCACAAAAAGTGATGGTGTGTACGCGGCATAAGCCATTAAAGTTCATGTGTGTGTAAAGGCAGGTGCCACGATACTTTGACAATATAGTGTAAGTTCCGCCCTTTCTGTCCTCTTTCTTTCTATACAAATACAGGGATGGAGGTAAATGGTACCTCATCTAAAGTCCCACCAAATTCTCTTTTTATTATTAAATATAGTGTAAGTGTGTATGGCCAGGCAGAGACTGATAGCATTTTTGTTTTATAAAAAAACAAAAAACATATTCCGCCATTCACACAAATGAGGCGGATGAAGCAATGACCCCCTGCTGGCAAACTGTATTCTGTCAAAACTGCACTGATCATTGGCTGTGACCGCTGAACGGGGATCATTTTCCAAAAGCTGATCAAGTGATTGACTTCTGCCAATACACTGATTGAAATTGGGCCAGTCCATGGTTAACCGGTCAAATTTCGAAGATTTATATACCTCATAATCCAGAGAGAGTTTTCTGTGGAAAAATAATTTGTTCATTATAGTGTCCCTTATATCCCTGCCCAGTAGATATAAAATATTAAAGTTAGGCTTTGTTAGTGTGGGGTAAGTGATATTAAACACACTGGGGTAGATTCATGTAGAGATACGACGGTGTATCTACTGATACACCGTCGTATCTGTGAGATCCGATGCTCGGATCTATGCGGCTGATTCCTCGAATCAGGTTCCGCATAGATCTCCCTTAGAGCCGACTGGTGTAAGTGAGTTACACTGTCGGATCTTAGGCTGCAATCTCCCGCCGTCCGCTAGGTGGCGCTTCTATTACTATACGCGACGAATATGCAAATGAGGAGAACCGCCGATTCAAAAACGAACGCCCGGCCGTCGCTTTTTTTTTACGTCGTTTGCGTTCGGCTTTTTCCGGCGGATCGTTACCCCTACTATATGCGGGGTAAGTGCGGCGTATCCTATGTTAAGTATGGCCGTCGTTCCCGCGTCGAGTTTTGAATTTTACGTAAGTCGTTCGGGAATACGGCCATACGTTAATTGCGTTAACGACGAAAACAATGACGTCCTTGCGACGTCATTTGAAGCAATGCACGCTGGGAAATTTAGCCGGCGGCGCATGCGCAGTACGATCGGCGCGGGGACGCGCGTGATTTAAATAGTAAACTCCCCCTAGCCGCGGAATTTGCATTCCGCCGGGGGATTTACGATCCGCCAGGGCTATTTACGAGGCAAGTGCTTTCTGAATACAGCACTTGCCTCAAAAACTGGCGCAGGCGGATCGTAAAAAAGATAGATCACGCGGATCAAAAGATCCGCTGATCTACATGAATCTACCCCATGATTTCATTTCCATTGTCCCTTCTATTTCTGTATGTAGATGATGGCACTGTAATCATTTTAATTTAAAAAAAAGTACCTTTTTCCTAGTCAATTAACATATAGCTGTCACATGCCCAGCTCTTTCCCAGCCTGTCTGCAGCCTGCAGCCTGTCTGCAGCCTGCAGCCTGTCTGCAGGGAAACATAAGCAGGAGGAGCTTCTAGTCCTCTGTTGCTGGTCACATGTTAAAAAAAAAATAGGATTTTAGGATTTTTCATGTATTTTTATATATAATTTGTTTTATGTCAATTTTTTACGTTTTTATTTTTTATGTATTGGTAAGGTTACATGTTTTTAGAGTGGTACAGTATGACACTTAATAAACACAACGGGTAGGAAAGACACTAGGTAAGATAACAGCACAAGCACAAGCCATAACCCACGAACTAATCAGAAGCCAAGAAGTATAAAAACGTATAAGGTGGGGAAGTGGAAGTAGGGAAGTAGGAGTAGGTGGATTTGTACACCCTCCCTCCTATACACAAACGAGGATTCTTTTTTTTCTCTCGCCTTTTTTTTTCACATTTAAGAAGCACATCACGATATCTGCTATATAGAGCACCTATACACAAAATGAGGATTTTTTTTTTTTTTTCCACATTTAAGAAGCACAGTATGGGTTTTGTCATATGGAGCTGGGGGAGGGCGGGGAGGGAGGGGGTGGGGGAGGGGGATATGGATTATAGATAAGCAGAAGTGAGGAGGAGGGGGTCAATATTAAGGGGGAAATTGGAACCCAGGAGCAGGCCATGTGAAGAAAGAAGGCAAGGAATTAATATTCTTAAGATATGGTCTAGATATATAGGGTAGATATACAGGGTAATATAGAATAAGGAGGATGATGACTCGGGGAGTCAGAGGGAGGACATAAAGAGGAATAGGTAATGTAATGGCCTTGTGGATGGGAGGGGGAGGGGGGAGGGGAGGGAGGATGGGGTGAAAGAGGGAAGTAGAATAAGGAAGGCAGGAGATTGATTTGAAATAAGAGGTAACGGTTATTTTTGATGGAAGGAATTATTGTGAATTATTCGTGTATAAATGATAAATTAACCTGCAGCTCCCCCACCACCAAGGAGAAAGTATGATAAATAAGGACTTTTGAGAATTATGAAAACAGAAGATGAATTGGAAGTTAAGGAAGTCCTGAGGAGTTATAGAAGTGGTGAGGAGGAGGGAGACTGCAGGGGAACAAATGAGTCGGTGGGGAGGAGGGAGAGGAATAGGCCGGGGTATCCTAACCTAAATAGACCAGCCCCCCTATAATAGGTAACGCCCACGGGACCATTGGGGAGGAGGTCGAAGGTGGGCAATCCCCTTTGGGGTTTAGAGAGGGGTAGGAAGGCGGGGAGGGAGGGTGGTCAACATATAGGGGAGGGAGAGAGTTGGGGTTTTTTTTTTTCTCCCCCTGAAATAGAGATGGAGGGAATAAAAATAACTTCCTTGAATGTGAAAGGACTAAATGTCCCAGAGAAGCGTAGGATGTTGTTGAATGATCTGCGAAAGTCAGGGACAGACATAGCCTATATACAAGAGACACACTTTAGGACAGGGGGGCTTCCATTCCTCCAGAACAGGTTCTTCCCTTGTGTATACCACGCAGCTAATCAGGAGGCAAAATCTAAGGGAGTATCAATCTTAATTTCTAATAGAATCCCTTGGACATTAGAGAATAGCTATTTATATCCCAAAGGTAGACTGATTTTCCTGAAAGGGAGTATTGGAGGAATTAAAGTGACTCTGGCCACGATGTATGTCCCAAATGTACACCAAGATGTATTTATGAAGAAGGCTCTTACGAAACTGTTGGAATTCTCAGAAGGGAAATTGATTCTGGGGGGAGACTTTAATATCCCCTTAGACCCGAGAATAGATACCTCTAGGGGAGTCTCTTCAACATCAGAGAGGGTCAGGAGGGGCATATTGCGGAAATTACACAAAGCCAATTTAGCAGATGTATGGAGAACATTTCATGGAGAAGAGAGGGATTATACCTTCTTCTCTAACCCACACCAAGCTTATTCCCGCATAGATTTGTTTTTGATACCCCACTACCTAATTTCTGCGGTGACCGAAGTCTCAATTGGGAGTATAACGTGGTCAGACCACGCTCCGGTCAGTCTACGTTTGTCATTGACTGGGGTGGCATTAGCCCAAGGAAGAAGGTGGCGTTTAAATGAGAGCCTATTACAGAACCCTGAAATTAGAGAAGAAGTGGCCAAAGAAATTATGGCTTACTTCCAAATAAATGATACACCTGGGAGCGACCCAGGAATGGTTTGGGAGGCACATAAGACAGTGATTAGGGGAATACTAATTAAAAATGGCTCAATCCTGAAAAAGAAGAGAGAACAACAGGTCAAAAAGTTATTAGAAGAGATACAGGAATTGGAATCACAACATAAAAGGACACAAGACCCCCAAATAGGAAGAGACGTAGGCCAGTTGAGAAGACAAATTACAGAAATTTTACGGTATAAGGCAAAAGCGATAATACAAAGGGGAAAGAAAACAAACTATGAACTTGGAGACAAATGCAGTAAACTATTGGCTGGGAAATTAAAGGAAAAAAGCCCTTCAACGTACATCCCACAAATTAAGGGGAGGGAGGGACAACTGAAGCGGAAGCCAAAGGATATAGTGGAGGAATTTGGCAATTATTACTCTACCCTGTATAATCTGGTACAAATACCAGTTACCATAACCAAAATGGAGGAGTATCTTGCCTCGGTAGATCTATCTAGGTTCCCATCACCAGCCCGGGCCAGTTTAGAATCTCCTATTACAGTAGAGGAATTGAATATAACATTAAGAAACGTGAAGACAGGGAAAGCCCCGGGACCGGACAGGTATACAATAAGATACTATAAAGAATTTGCCAACCTGCTAGGTGATCACATAGTAAAGGTTTTCAACGCAGTCGGCGTGGGTGCTGCATTTCCGCCGGATACGTTGTTAGCATGCATTACGGTCATCCCAAAAGAAGGGAAAGATCCGGCGGAGTGCAGCAGCTACAGACCGATTTCTTTGTTAAACACGGACCTAAAATTATTTACGAAGATACTTGCAGCGCGGCTCCAGACATGGATCCCGGAACTGGTAGATGCGGACCAGGTGGGGTTTGTTCCCACGCGAGAAGCAAGGGACAACACAATAAAAGCCCTTAATCTGGTCCATTATGCGAAAGAGAGAGACATCCCCTGCGTGTTCCTAAACACAGACGCCGAAAAGGCATTTGATAGAGTAAATTGGAACTTCCTTTTCTCGGTGCTGCACCATGCGGGGCTGGGCGAGCGCATGATTAGATGGATTAGGAGTGCATATACAGCCCCGCATGCCGCAGTAAGAGTGAACGGAATATTCTCAAAGTCTTTTAAGATAACTAATGGAACACGACAGGGATGTCCTCTCTCATCCTTACTGTTTGCATTATCCCTCGAACCTCTATTAAATAGGGTCCGTCAAAACCCGAATATACAGGGAGTACAGATAGGAGAGCGGATACATAAGGTCTCCGCCTATGCAGATGATTTATTGTTCTCTATATCCAACCCACATGTCTCGCTGCCCAATCTGATAAAGGAGATAGACAGCTACAGTGAACTATCGAACCTGAAAATAAATCAGGGCAAATCAGAAGCAATGAGTGTGGCAATGTCATCTCAGACATGTAAGACTATTCAACAAAATTTTGGGTTCAAATGGAAGAATGAGCTAAAGTACCTGGGTACCCTGATTCCAGTAAACGTAAAGGAAACCTTTAAAATAAATTTCCCCCCACTACTTAATTCCATTAGAGTACTGCTTGAGAAATGGCAAACTGGATTACATTCATGGTTCGGTCGAATCAGTATAGTTAAAATGAGTATCTTGCCAAAAATGATGTATCTGTTCCAGGCCTTACCAATAACCATCCCAGGGGCCTTTTTCCGACAAATGAATACCATTATGATGAAATTTATCTGGTTAGGGAAGAAACCAAGAATAAAAAGAGAGTTGATGAGGATACCCAAGTGCTTTGGCGGGATGGCGGTGCCAGACATCGCCAAATACTATCAAGCAGCTCACCTGACAAGATTGATTGATTGGTGTAGACACGGGCACTATAAAAGATGGGTGGAGATAGAACAACAGATCAGTAAAATACCTTTACGGAGAGCCCCCTGGTGCTATAAAGCACTACCAAGCAGGCTGAAAAAACATCCCATAATCGGCCCAACGCTGCGAATAGCGGCTAGGGTTTGTCAAAACTCAAAATTCTCTACAGGCCAATCACCCCTGTTCCCGGTACTGGGGAACCCAGGGTTTATACCAGGAACAGAAGGAGATGTATTCAATAAATTAAAAGAAAAGGGCACGATACAGGTCTCACATTTCTTACAAACAGAAAACTGGCCATCTATTGAGGATTTAATGAGACCAGGGGGAGCCTATGAATTGAGTTTCTGGCAAGCGCTACAAGTAAATCATTACCTGAGATCGTTGGGACAGTCGTTAAACTTTAGGCGACAGTTAACAAAATTCGAGACATACTGTGAGGAGGAGGAGCCAATATCGCGAGTGCTTTCTAAAATGTATAGACTGTTAATATCTCCCGAGAGTGACTACGTGATGCCAGGAATTAGCAGATGGGGAAGAGACTTGGGGAGGACCTTTTCGCTAACACAGAGTAAACATATTATACATTTGGCATTAAAGTCCTCAGTCTGTACACGAATACAGGAATCTAATTATAAACTTTTAACCCAGTGGTATTACACCCCGGTAAAGTTACATACGTTCTCTACAGGAAATTCAGAGCTCTGTTGGAGATGTGGACTGGAGCAGGGAACTATGCTGCACCTATTTTGGTCCTGTGTTAAAATAAGACAATATTGGTTAAAAGTGCAGAAAATGTGTCAAAAATTTACAGAATTCCAGGTGTCAGACGATCCGGCTTTTTTCTTGCTCCATAACTCACAGATCCCATTGCAGACATATAAAAAATCAGTTTTGTGTCATCTGATAAACGCTGCTAGGGGTGGAGTAACACTACAGTGGAGAGATACTAGAACACCATCAATTACGAGATGGCTTAAAAGAGTGCAGGATATTGGAGCAATGGAGGACCTAGTTCTCTCGGCACGAAACAAGAGAGAACAGTACGTGGAAACTTGGGCAGGCTGGAATACATTTATGAATTCTGAAGAGGGGAAGAGACTGTGGGAGGAGGAGAGTGAGGCATCCTAAGAGGGAGAGAGAGTATAGAGAAGCAAGAAAAAAGGAAGAGTTGGAAGTTCCCCCCGTCTCTTAAGGGTTTTTGGGGGAGGGGAGGACTATAGGGGTTTTTTTTTTTTTTTTTTTGGGAGGAGGAGGGGTGGGAAGGGTATATACAGGGACAAGGCTACAGAGAGGTATCTGGTGAAAGAAACTGGGTTAGGAATTTGTAGAGTTGGGTTGGAGGCTCTGTGAGGCTCAGCTCATTAACAGTACACGAAGAGGAAGGAGGGACATAGAGAGCTCCCTTTTGGGTGATTATTATTATTATATGTTTCTTTCTTCTGTTATGATATAGATTGAGATATGTTTACTGTTAATTGAACTATTGAGTTAAATGTTTAATCTCTGTAACCTTGAATAAAATAAAATAATTAAATGAGAAAAAAATAAAAATAGAGAGTAAAAATAAATAATATCAATAAACCGTTTTAAATTGGCATACAAATATATATTTTAAATTAAACCTTTTTTTTGTGTGTGTAAATAACATGGTGTGGGTGGATTTCTGCCTGTCACATTGTCTTACAATAAAAGGGAGGTAAAGACTCCATTAATCTACATGTAATATTCCACCCCATTGTCTTTAGCTGGTTAGTGGGCATGGAGGGAGTGAGCTGTCATTTACCACTGTGTATACTTTATAGTCACATGGGCTGGTCAGATGTTACAGGGAGGAAATGCTCAGCATAGAAACTCACTGAAAACTGAGCATGTGCAGAGTTGCCACCACAGCTGAATTGGGGACATAAACAGAAAGTGGAGATAGAAAGCAGCAGGATCAACCATTTTTTTTTTTGCAGAATGCAGAAAGCGAATCCCATAGTGAATATGAACAGCATGTAATACACCATTTACTGATAGTTTTTTATGATGTGGGTTTAGTGACACCTTAATGTATCCACTGCTGGGCAAAAAAAAAAAAAATGCAATAAGAGCTTAAGAGCCGGTTCACACAGGGGTGACCTGTCAGGCGACTCATGCTGCATACACACGGTCGGGCAAACCGATGAGAATGGTCTGATGGACCGTTTTCATCGGTCAAAACCGATCGTGTGTGGGCGACATAGGTTATTTAACTATTGGTTAAAAAAAAAAGCCAACTTGTTTTAAATTTTACCTATAGAACAAAACCGATCGGATTAAAAATCCACGCATTCTCAGAATCAAGTCAACTTTTTTTTCCAGCACGTCGTTGTGTTTTACGTCACCGC
Organism: Rana kukunoris; assembly: GCA_029574335.1. Lineage (NCBI taxonomy): Eukaryota > Metazoa > Chordata > Amphibia > Anura > Ranidae > Rana > Rana kukunoris. The sequence goes on from CM056049.1 coordinate 226,720,542, forward strand.
ATTCTGACACGATTCTAATCAGATGGACCGATCGTGTGTACGTGGCATCAGCCGCCTGACAAGTCGCGGTCCGCAGTAGTCAATGGAACCGTTCTAATAGGAGCGACGCAAGTCGCTCCGACTTAGAAAAAGGTTCCTGTACGACTTTGGGGGCAACTCGGGGCGACTTGCATTGGCTTCAATACAGAAATCATTTTGCAAGTTGCCTCTCAAGTCACCTTGAGATCGCCTTGCCGAGTCACTCCCAAAGTCGTGCCACCTGTGTGTGAACCCGGTCTTACCTGCCATTTGATCTATGCTGTTACAATATGTTACAATATGTTATGTTACAATATGTTATGTTTCAACATGTCTCAACATAATGTAGCTGAAAGGATAGGTGCATAGAAACATAATTTGTGAGTCTGTCCGACATGGCATTTGTATCTTAGATGCTCTCCAATAGTATGAAATCTACAAAAGATAGAGGGCCAGATTCATAAAGGCTTTACGCCGGCGTATCAAAAGATATGCCGTCGTAAGTACAAATGTGCGCCGTCGCATCTTTGCGCCGATTCACAAAGCAAGATACGCCGAAAAACATGGCTTTAGTCGTCTGACGTAACTTGCCTACGCCGGCGTGACGTTGGCGCATAGATAGTAGATGCGCTCCGGCCGCTTCATATATGCGATTTGCGTAAGGCTTACGTCCGGCGTAAAGTCACCCCTGCTATAGCAGGCGCAGCTAATGCAAAGGTATGGGCCAGGGAACGACGCTGTTGAATTTTACGTCGCGTACGTGGTAAATAGATGCCGCCCACCTCCCTCCTACTTTGAATTCGGCGGGGTTACCCCGGCCAATTTACGCTACGCCGTCGCCACTTACGGAGCAAGTGCTTTGTAAATACTGTACTTGCCTCTCTATGTTACGGCGGCGTAGCGTAAAGAAGATACGCTACGCCCGCCTAAAGAAGCGCCAATCTACCTGAATCTGGCCCAGAAAGTTGATCTAAGCCCAATCACTAGAATGTCATAAAAGCTTTAATGTGGTAAATTCATTTGAAAAGTCAGTTTTAATATTTTTAAATCGGCAGATTTTATAAAAAAAAAATGCTATGAAGGTCATTGGTATGGCGTGACAACTATCCGCCAGTTGTGCTTGTGTGTTGTCACCCTGTCACATGTAACCCTTAAGGAGAATATAAGCAGCTGTGCTGATATACATTGTCACTATCAGGAATCCAGAACAGAAGAATGATGTGCAGATGATGTGGGTGCATGTACAGAAAAAGTGGCTCAAAGAGGCTGGAGGACATTAGCAGCAGTAAGGCCGTGTACACACGGCAGAGATCCTCGACGGGCAGAACACATCGTTCCGCCCGTCGAGGCTCTCTGCCGGCCGTCGAAATCGGCGACCCGCCCGTCGGGAATGGCAACCAGCCATTCATCCAGGCGGGCCGTCGAGGAAATAGAGAGCGTGCTCTCTATTTCTGCTCGACGGGCTTCCCGACGGGAAGCTCGCCGAGACCGTACACACGGCCGAGGTCCTCGCTGGAATGTGCATTCCAGCGAGGTTCTCGCTGGTTTTCAGCGAGAACCTCGGCCGTGTGTACGCCGCCTTAGATGTAAAAAAGATGAAAACAGTATTTCATGAAAAAATGGCAATTGTATAAGCAAACTAAATGTCATTCAGTCGGGATTTAAATATGAACTAAGTAGGTATATTTAATACAGTGGGGAAAATAATTATTTGATCTCCTGCAGAATTTGTAAGTTTGCTTCTTACAAAGAAATGAAGGGTCAATCATTTTTTTTATCATAGGTGTATTTTAAATGATAGAGACAGAATATCAACCAAAAATCGAGAAAAAACACATGATACGCATGATACAAATGTTACAGATTGAGTTGCAGTTCAGTGGGTAAAATAAGCATTTGATCCCCAAGCAAAACATGATGGTGGAGAAACCCAAGTCAGACGTTTCGTGTAATTAGTTACCAGGTTTGCACACATCTCAGGGGAGATTTTGGTCAGCTCTTCTTAACAGATCTTCTCTAAATCCTTAAGGTTTCTTGGCTGTCCCTTGGCAACTCGAAGTTTCAGCTCCCTCCAAAGATTTTCTATGGGATTAAGGTCTGGAGACCGGCTAGGCCACGTCATAACCTTAAAGCGGAGTTCCACCCAAAAATGGAACTTCCGCTTATCCCACTCCTCACCCTCTTACATGCCACATTTGGCATGTCATTTTTTTGGGGGGGAGTGGGGGCTTCAGGAGGAGTGGGACTTCCTGTCCCACTTCCTCCTTCTGTCGAGGGGCTGGTTAGGCGATTAAGGTCCCATGCGATCACCTGTCCAATCAGCGGCGGGCCGTGCCGCGCACGCATGCACAGTGCCGCTCGCGCATGCGCAGTGGGTGCCCCGCCGTGAATCTGAAGGCTGTCACAGCCGGGTGCCCACAGTTACGATGAGGACGCCGGCCGGGGAGGGGGGAGAGGAGCGGAGCCCCGGCCAGCGCGTCGCTGGAATGCTGGAGCAGGTAAGTGATTGTTTATAAAAAGCCAGCAGCTACACTTTTTGTAGCTGCTGACTTTTAATAAAACAAGGCTGGAACACCCCTTTAATGTGCTTCTTGAGCTAGTCCTTTGTTGCCTTGGCGATATCAACGACCCATCTTCAGTGTTCTGGAAGAGGGAAAAAGGTTCTAAACATGGCTAAACGCGGTAACCCACGTTTAGAAGCATTTCGTTTATAGGCGTTATTCGTTTTTGGCCAACTAAAAAAAAAACGATTCTAAATGCAAACAGACGTTTTAAACGTAGGTTACTATCTGTCAAGTTTAATAATTTAGGAGCAGTTGTAAAAACATCCCGTGTACATGAAGCCTTATGCCGTGTACACGCGGTCGTTTTTTTGTGATGAAATAAAACAACGTTTTAAAAAACGTCATTTAAAATGATCGTGTGTGGGCAAAACGTCGTTTTATGTCTTCTGAAAAACGACCAAAAAAAATTTCGAACATGCTTCAATTTTTTGTCGTTTTTCAGAATGTTGTTTTTTGTTTCACAAAAAATGATCGTGTGTGGGCTAAACGACGTTTAAAACAACGTTTTTAAACCTGCGCATGCTCAGAAGCAAGTTATGAGACGTGAGCTTCAATGGAACAGAGTGCCGCAGAACGTGGTGTACGTCACCGCGCTTTGCAAGAGCATTTTCAGAAAACGATGGTGTGTATGCAACGTATTTTTTTTAAATGAAGTTTGAAAAACGTTTTGTTTTGTGAGATAAAACGACGTTTTTTTACATCACAAAAAGTGATCGTGTGTACGCGGCATTAGTTGTTAACAATGCTGAGGTCCTGCTTTTCATATCCTAGTTAGTGTGTATGCTCACTTTGAGGGGGATTTACCAAAACTGTACCATGCAAAATCTGGTGCAGCTCTGCACAGAAACCAATCCGAGTTTTTTTGTCAAAGCTTAACCACTTTAATATTGGGCACTATCACCCCCAGGAAGCCCAGGTCAATTTTCAGCTTTCGGCACTGTCCACTTTGAATGAAAATTGCGCGGTCATGCGATGCTGTACCTAAACAACATTTTTATCATTTTTTCCCAACAAATAGAGCTTTCTTTTGGTGGTATTTGATCACCATTGTTTTTTCTTTTTTCACTACAAAAAAAAAAGACCGAAAATGTAGACAAAAAACATTTTTTTTCTTTGTTTCTGCTACAAAACTTTGTAAATAAGTATTTTTTTTCCTTCACTGATCAGTACCGATGAGGCTGCACTAACGGGCACTGATTGGCACTGATGACGAGGCACTTATATGTAGCACTGATAGGCACTGATATTCAGCACTAATGGGCACTCAGAAGGTGGCACTGATGGGCACTCATAGGTGGCACTGGTAGATGGCACCAATAGGCGATACTGACCACAACCTCACCCGCCTGACCTCCAGTGACACTGACCACCAGCCGGGTGGTTCGGCATCTCTTCTCCTGCATTGGCTGGGCTGTCCTTCTCCTCCCCTCCAGAGTGGGCAGCGGCGACTTCTCAGGCTTCCTCCCCTGTGTGTCTCCTCTTCCGCCAAAGTGCTAGGCATCCAATAGGGTCACCTGGCGCTTCGGCCAATCGGGAAACAGGTCTCACAGACCTGCCTCCTGATTGGGGGGAAGGAACTGTAGTGTGACCATAGCAAAAAATACACAACACTGTGTGTTAGACTTGCAAGGATGTCAAACTGGCGGTCCTCCAGCTGTTGCAAGTCCCATTATGTCTCTTTTGGGAGCCATGCTTGTAACTGTCAGCCTTGCAATGCCTCATTGAACATGTAGTTCTGCAACAGCTGGAGGGCCGTAGGTTTGACACCCGTACGTCTTCACCGAATCTTGAAGGGTCAGTCCATCCAAATCTAAGTTGCGTTTTTAGCAGGCTGGAGTGTTAACATGCCTGACATTGTCTTGCATCTCTCATGTACTCTATTGATGAAATCTCTATGTGTGTGTTCATTGATCTATACACCTGCAGTGGCCAAAATGAGGGGTTCCCTCTTGGGGTCTATTTATAAAAACACTTGCTGTGCGAATGCCTCAGCATTTGCACAGCCATCATATATAATCCCCGTAATGTGTTCAATATATGCATTTCCTATGATCTTTAGCTCCATCCAGTGGCCATAATGCTGTACTACCTGGAATTACCACAATCACCGTTTCAGGTCCGATTTGAGACCACATTTTTGGCTGGATTTGGACCTGAAACAGACCAAAAGACAAACAGGACTTTGTGCAAATCGCACCGGAGCCGCTGTGGAGATATGTGAACTGGCTCCACCGGGGAAACCTGCATCCAATTCGCAGTAGTGTGATCTCAGCCTACAAGTTGGAATCCAAATTCCAGTTGAGCTAATGGTGTGCATTGGCTAATAGCAATGTGAGAACTGTTTCATTTGGACAAGCTGTGCTAATCGTGTGAAATGTGTGTAGTCTTGTAGACCTTTGATATTCACTTTGTGGTCAAAGATGAAAGGATAGAATTCTAAGTACACCTGACTTTGTAACCACCGTTCCCAATTACACAGCTGATGAGTTAACAAAAACTTGTTTGCTGTTCTTCTGTACTTTCAAAGTCCTCACACAGCATGTGGGTGAGATGGGCTGGAAAACCTTATTCTTCACAATGTATCTGTGTAAAGTCAAATACAGCACTTACAATCTCAGCCTTACATATAACCTAACCTTTGTCCTTAAAGAGGAATCAAACCCTGATGGGTTTTACTTCCTCTTTATTTCTCTGCAAAGGTAAAGCATAATGGGCTAGTATGCATCGCATGGCAGCCCATTATGTGTCACTTACCTGAAACCAAAGCCTGCGATGTCACTGATGTCCCCACTGGCAGGAAGCATCCATCTTCACCCCTCTTCCTTCCGGACCAAGAACTCCAACTCTGTAACTGTCCGGAGTCGCATGACGTCACTGGAGCCACCAGTCACAGCATGACCCCCTTAGAAACGGCACGATCTGCACTTTCTAAAGTGCGCATGCGCCGTGGACATTGGAGCGCAGCTTAATTGTAAATATCTCCTACAGGTAAGCCTGTAGGTAAAAGTGGTTGTACAGGGTTTACAACCACTTTAAAGTAGAATTTTGGCCTTCCATTAATAATTTATCTATCTGTCTATCTGTGTGTATATATATATATATATATATATATATATATATACACACATACATATACACACAGACTATATTACCAAAAGTATTAGAACACTTGCCTTTACACACACATGAACTTTAATGTCATCGCAGTCTTAGTCCGTAGGGTGTAATATTGAGTTGGCCCACCCTATAACAGCCTTAATTATTTTGGGAAGGCTGTCCACGAGATTTGGAGTGTGTCAATGGGAATGTTTGACCCTTCTTCCAGAAGAGCATTTGTGAGGTCAGGCACTGATGTGGACAAGAAGGCCTGACTTGCAGTCTTCATTCTAATTCATCCCAAAGGTGTTGAGGTCAGGTGCTCCGTGTCCCCCTCCGTGCTGCTGTCCCCCTCTCTTCTCCCCCTCCATGCTGCTGTCCCCCTCGATCTGTCAGGATGGAGAGCGGAGGTAGGAGCCGGTAAATCCGGCTCCTTAGTTTTCCGAATGTACAGAGTCGGTGATCACTGACTCTGTCCATTCACATAACTGAAACATCGTAAACTGTGTTTACAATGTTTCAATGTTTCAGGAGCCGCTGTCTTCTCCATTCATTTTCAGTGCAGCTGAGGCTGCTAAGAAAGGTACTGGGAAATCTGTGTCCCTTGTCCCTTTCCCTGTCTCAAATGGGAGATGTCAGAAGTCTGTTAAGACCCCCTGAATTGCAATAAATAATAAAAAAATTAATTGTGAAAATTAATAAAAAACAAAATAAAAAACACACTGACACTGTCCACCCCCTCCCCCCCCAAAAAAAGAAAACATTATATAAAAAATAAAAAATAAATGTAAAAAAAAAGGGGATTTTTAAATACAGCTTACCTGTAAAATCCTTTTCTTGGAGTACATCACGGGACACAGAGCGGCATATTCATAACTATATGGGTTATATGGAGTACCTTCAGGTGTGGACACTGGCAATCTTCAAACAGGAAGTCCCCTCCCTATATAACCCCCTCCCCTAGAGGGAGTCCCTCAGTTTTGTAGCAAGCAGTATGCCTCCCAAAATGGTCACCCAAAAGAGGGGTGGGAGCTCTGTGTCCCGTGATGTACTCCAAGAAAAGGATTTTACAGGTAAGCTGTATTTAAAAATCCCTTTTTCTTTCTCGTACATCACGGGACACAGAGCGGCATATTCATTACTATGTGGGATGTCCGAAAGCAATGCTTTAATGAGGGGAGGGAGACATCTTCCAAAGAAGGATTCAATTTAGAGATAAACTCAAATCATAATAATAATTCCAACTTAGTCAAGAAAAAACCTCTTTTTTTTTTTTTTTTTTTTTTTATAACCAAGGGTGTTTCTGATCCCGAGGATTTCAAACTGCAGCCTGTAGTACTGCCTGTCCAAAGGCAGAATCCGCATTCCTTCTCACGTCTAGTTGATAAAACCTTGTAAACGTGTGGACTGATGACCACGTTGCCGCCTTGCATATCTGAGCCATAGAGATCTGATGGTGTGCTGCCCAAGAGGCGCCCATGGCCCTGGTAGAATGGGCCTTTACCGACAACGGAGGAGGCAACCTCTTCAACCCGTAGGCTTGAATGATTAATTGTCTAATCCATCTTGAGATGGTGGATTTTGCAGCTGCCTGCCCCTTCTTGGGGCCATCTGGTAGAACGAATAACACATCTGTTTTCCGGATCTTTTCTGTAGCTTTAAGATAGGCCTTCATGGCCCGGACAATATCCAAGGTATGCAGCAACCCCTCCTTTCTAGATGTAGGTTTTGGAAAGAAGGATGGAAGTACCAAATCCTGGTTTAAGTGAAATTTGGATATAACCTTTGGTAGAAAGGAAGGATGGGGCCGGAGAACTGCCCTGTCCTTATGCAGAACAAGATATGGTTCCTTACATGATAAGGCTGCTAATTCTGACACTCTCCTGGCCGAAACTATGGCGACCAAGAAAACCAATTTTCTTGTCAGTAAGAGTAAAGGAATCTCAGCCAAAGGCTCAAAAGGCTGTTTCTGTAGAGTGGACAGGACAAGATTTAGGTCCCAAGGACAAACTGGTGACTTGACAGGAGGATTAATACGCAAGACCCCCTGTAAGAAGGTCTTTACCAGCGAGTGGGTGGCCAGCGGCCTCTGAAACCACACTGACAGAGCTGAGATCTGTCCTTTGATTGCGCTTAGTGCCAGGCCTTTATCCACTCCTAGCTGGAGAAAACTTAACACCCTATCAATAGTATATTTGCGGCAATTCCATCTTTTGGATTCACACCAGCCTATATAGTTCCTCCACACCCTGTAATAAATTACCCTGGAGACCGGCTTTCTAGCCTTAATCAGGGTAGGGATTACCTGCCTAGACAGACCCCTACCCCTGAGAATCAGGGATTCAGCCTCCAGGCCGTCAAATTTAGACGCTGTAATGTAGGGTGGAGGATCGGACCTTGTGAGAGTAGGTCTGGTTGTAGAGGAAGAGTCCAAGGGTCTCCCACTGCCATATTCAGGACTAGTGAGTACCAAGCCCTCCGGGGCCAAGCTGGAGCTATTAGAATGACTGGCTTGTGCTCCACTCTGATCTTGCGCAACAGGCGGGGAAGTAACTGTAGTGGAGGGAATGCATATAGAAGTTTGAATTGATGCCAAGGGCAAACCAACGCATCGGTTCCGCAGGCCTTAGGATCCCTCGCTCGCGACACGAACCTGTCTAGTTTCTTGTTGAACCTGGATGCCATTATATCTACGTCTGGCGTTCCCCACCTCTGGCAGATTGTCTGAAAGACCTGGGGATGCAGAGACCACTCCCCTGGCAACAGACTCTGGCGACTTAAGAAGTCTGCCTGCAGGTTGTCCACTCCGGGAATGAATATCGCTGAAATGCAGGGTACATGAACCTCTGCCCATTGAAAAATCAAGTTCACTTCCCTCTGAGCGGCCTGGCTCCTGGTTCCCCCTTGGTGGTTTATGTATGCCACCGCCGTGGCATTGTCTGACTGGATTCTCACCGGGAACCCCTTTAATCTGGAGGTCCACGCCAACAGGGCTAGGCGAGCAGCTCTGATTTCCAAGATATTGATGGGGAGCTGCCTCTCTGCTTTCACCCAAGTTCCCTGGCGGGAGAACCCCTCGAAGACCGCCCCCCAGCCTGCCAGGCTGGCGTCTGTGGTAACTACCTTCCAGACAACAGGGCTGAAGGATCTTCCCTTTAGAAGGTTCTGAGGGTTCAACCACCAGGCCAGGCTTTGTCGGACCCTTGATGATAGCGTCAAAGGGGACTCTAAGGCATGTGCCCTCTTGCCCCAGGCTGCTAGAATGGCTGCCTGTAGGACGCGAGTGTGGATCTGAGCGTATGGTACTGCCTCGAATGTGGCCACTAGCTTGCCTAGTAATCGCATACACAGGCGAATAGTTGGTCTTTTCTTGTTTATAACCAACTGAACCAACTGCTTTGTAGGCTGGAATGCTGACTTTCCCTGGTTTAGGACCCAGCCGAATTCTTCGAGGTACCGAACCGTGAGGTTTACTGCCTTCTGCAGACCCGTCCGTGAGTGATCTATAATTAAAAGGTCGTCCAAGTATGCTAGGACTGTGACTCCTTGGATTCTTAAATTGGCCAGAACTGGGGCTAGGATCTTCGTGAATACCCGGGGGGCCGTGGCCAGCCCGAAAGGGAGCGCCCTGAATTGGAAGTGTCGCTGCCCGACCGCGAAGCGTAAAAACCTTTGATGCGACTGAAAGATTGGTACATGAAGGTAAGCATCTTTTATGTCTATGGAGGCCAGAAAATCGTTCTTCTGAAGCGCGGCGGCTGCTGACCGGATGGATTCCATCCGGAAGGAACGCACCCTTAGATAACCGTTTAACCTCTTTAGGTCCAAAATTGCCCACAGTCTCTCTGTCTGGGAGTCTGAAAATGGTTCCTCAGAGGTAGACCCCTCCATCCCTGAACCCTCTTGGTTCAGGTCCAGTTGATCCTCCTGTGATTCTAATTCCTCCGGAGAGAGAATCTCAGCATCTGAGGATACACCCCCTGGTGATGGGGATCTAACCCGTTTCTTACCAGGAATAGCTCTAGCGATCAATGCTGCTATTCTCTCTTCTAGCCCCCCTAGGGATACGGCTAGCATCTCCTCTGTGATAAACACAGGGCTGGGCTGATCTGGGCCAGCCTCCGCACCAGATCCCCCTAATGGCTCATCCAAGGCGCTTCTTAAATTAATAAGCTGCGGGGAAAGAATCGGCATATCAGAATCAGAAAGGGAACCCTTTTGTTTTTTGGTTTTCTTTGTACCCTTTGACCCCGAACCCTTGGAAGCCATAATACAAAATCGAGGGACTCCGCCCACACAACAGACTGTAGTGGCCAGGAGTACAATTCCAGAGTTTAGGGGAGAGTAGATCACTAGTGTCCCCACAAACTGATGGGCCCGTATGTTGGTCTTTCTTTTTTTTTTTTTTTTTTTTTTAAATAATTATATATTATACCTTATATATTTTCTTTGACCATATACAATGACCCTAATTTAAGTTTGCCAGCCTTCCCCCCACCCGTGAGAGTGGGGGCGCCCCTTCATAAGCTTGCGATACCACGGCTTCTTACCCCCAGGGGTTTGTCCCTGCCTACTGTTACCGTTGGATCGTGCAGGCGGCCGTCGATACTGCCTGGAATTAGAGGGCCCCGAGACAGGAAAAAGCTGCCTTCTAAATGTAGGAGCCCGGAATGTCTTTTTGACCGGTAAAAGGGTACTCTTGCCATTTGAAATAGTCTGAATATATTTATCTAGATCCTCTCCGAAGAGTCGTCCTCCATGGAAGGGAAATCCTGCCAGAAGCTTTTTGCATGGGGGTTCTGCCGCCCAGTTCTTCAACCATAAGAGCCTTCTCATGTGTACCAAACATAGTGATAACCGAGAAGCCTGCTGGATGGAATCTTTTATAGCATCTACCGCAAAACACAGAGCTCTGGGAATGTCAGCAAACTCTTCTGCTTGTTGGGTAGGCATGTCTTTTAACATCTCTTTTGTCTGGTCTTTTAATGCCTGACAAACTCCAATTGCAGCTACCGCTGGCTGCACCACTGCTCCTGCCGTAGCAAAGGATGCTTTTAAAAGTGTTTCTAATCTTTTATCAACCGGATCTTTAAACATATGTACGTTTTCCACCGGGCAAGTTAGTGATTTATTCACACATGAGATGGCTGCATCCCTGGGAGCCTCCATCTCTTGGAGAATTTTTCCTCCATGGGATAAATGACCGCAAATCTTTTCGGTGGCAGAAAAACCCTGTCCGGCCGTACCCAATCCCGAAAGATCAATTCCTCCAAGAGAGGATGGACCGGAAAAACTGCGTTGCTTAACGGGGCTCTCAAAGAGCCCAGAGAGGATACCGGAGGAACCTGAGGTTCTGGCAATGGCAAACTAAATGCCGAGCGGACCATGTCCGTCAAAGACTGTAGTAGACCTTCAGGCCCTGGGGTCCTATGAAGGTACCCACTGTCCTGGACCTATATAGCACCCTGGCAAAACAGGAACCTTATGGTTTTTTGCAAACTCCAAGTCCTGGGCCCAGGGTCCAGCCCTCCAAAGAGGAGCATTATAGGCAAAACCCCACGGTTTGGGGCCCGGGTACTGTCCACTTTGGCACTGAGGCTCCTTGGACAGATCCGGTTAGCCCGCCCTTAATCCCAAAGGATGTGGAGCAAAGCTATTCCGTGACCAACACCTAAGACACTGGCGAAAAAACTGAGGGACTCCCTCTAGGGGAGGGGGTTATATAGGGAGGGGACTTCCTGTTTGAAGATTGCCAGTGTCCACACCTGAAGGTACTCCATATAACCCACATAGTAATGAATATGCCGCTCTGTGTCCCGTGATGTACGAGAAAGAAATAAAAAATACTGACACATGTATCGGCGAGTACTTAAAAAAAAAAGTATCTGTACTTGTTTTAAAAAAGTCGTATCGGGACAACCCTAGTAATTTGTCCTCAAAGGGCCGGTTGTACTGGGAGGAGGGGGGGTACGTATGAATAGAGTGCAGAGTTCAGGAGTACACTATGAAGAGGGTGCAGAATTCAGGAGTACACTACGTAGAAGGAGAAGAGTTCTATGAAGAGGGAGCAGAGTTCAGGAGTGTGTTATGAATAGAGCGCAGAGTTCAGGAGTACACTACGTAGAAGGAGAAGAGTTCTATGAAGAGGGAGCAGAGTTCAGGAGTGTGTTATGAATAGAGCGCAGAGTTCAGGAGTACACTACGTAGAGGGAGCAAAGTTCTATGTTGAGGGAGCAGAGTTCAGGAGTGCGTTATGAATAGAGCGCAGAGTTCAGAGGTACACTGTGTAGAGGGAGCAGAGTTCTATGTAGAGGGGGCAGAGTTTAGGGTGCTCTACGTGAAGAGTTCAGGGATGTTCTGTGTATAGAGTGCAGGGTTTAGGGGTGCGCTATGCACAGTGTGCAACTCCAATGAGGTTCCCCATATTATGGCTGCAAAACTGAGTGCAAGTAGCAGATGACAAGGTCTGGAGGGCCAGATCGGTCCTGTGAGCCTTGTGTTTGACATATAGTATGTGATGTAGAGCAAGCAGTACCGGTATTTCTGGTCATATACTCCGCTCTGTGCATACTACAATTCCTATAGAGCTAAATGTGTCTACAGGTAGCAGTGTAGTCCATCTCTGGGTGAACAGGGGAGGGTGGCTGGCTACATTCACATACACAGCAGGCATTGGAAAATTAAAGTGGATGTAAACCCAAAAGTAGATGTCACAATGTAGAGTATAAGATTTCCTATCATCTGTGCCCAGTCTTGCCACACAGAGTTAATCCAGATCTGAGAAATCCTCTTTAATGTTCAGTGAAAATGTTCAGTGAAAATGAACAGCCTTCCAGATAAAAACTTGCCAAATTATAAAGTCTGTTTTCTCTCTTGCTTTGACTGAGAGGTTATTTACATATCTAGCTAGGACATGTTTATCATATGTTATATTTTGTTTATCATAACATGAGGTGATATAACATCATAACACATCCTAGTAATATACAATGAACTTTGGATCACCTCTTGTTATGATAAACATGTCCAAGCTAGATTTGTAAATAACCTGTTACTGAAAGCAAAAACAGAGAAACAGACTTTATAATTTGGCAAGTTTTTATCTGGAATTCTGTTAATTTGCACTAAAGAGGATTACTCAGCACTGGATTAACTCTGTGTGGCAAGACTGGGCCCAGATGATAGTAAATCTTATACTCTACATTGTGACATAAAAAAACGTAGCCACCCCAGAACAGAAAGTTTGACAGTAGCAGTAAAAAAGCTTATGAGAGAGGAAACAATAGAAGCAAAGCAGATTCTACTTATTTTTACATATTGCATTTATTGAAAAATGTGAGCAAGTCGATCAAATGAGTAGGGTAGTTAGCCATGAAATTAGGCGTTTTGCCTTTTACTTGTTATTAGGTATTTGTGTACTTCTGATATGTCTTTTGTTGTATCATTTGAGTGTAATATGCTCTGATTTGTCAGGGGAATGGTGCTTGGGTCGGATGTATGAGTCACTCCTCCGATATGATATTGAATGATACATTAATCTGTTTGACAGTGTGCATTGTCTATATTCCTTAATATCCTCCTGCCCCAGTTCTGCTCAGCAGCCCATAAACAGCAGCATTAGAGCAATGTCTTCCAATACTGCCTTCAGGGAGCATACTGCTGGAGAGCTCCTGGCACTGCAGCCCCTCCCCCCTCTCTTTATCATCAAGAACCCAGGGATAAAGACATTAGAACCCAGTTACTATCCTTGTAATTGCTACATCTTCATTTATAGATTGTTATGAAAGCTGTTCACAAATGCATGGCATAAATCACATTGCTCACATGCTAGATGCAAGGTGTCTATGCAGCAAATTGGTTGAGTGGATCTGGACAAACTGAACTGATGTTAGAGGAAAATTGCATAGGCAAACCCCCCTTTATTCAATTCTGCGTTCACCGAGTAATAATTCTAGCTCAAGCATGAACTTAAAGAGAATCTGCTCCGAAATAACCCTACTTGGGGTTTTGTAAGGCAGGGTTGTGCTGTCTGGAAAAGGCTGAGCTTTTCCGAGGAGCGTGGCAATCTGCGAGCTGCTTTTTTAACAGCTGATTAGCAAAATTCCATGCGGGAAAAGCCATGCCAGTCTGCAAAAGAATGCAAGTGGTGCGGTTTTCCGCGTTATTGCTGACAATAGAAAAAAAATCCTAGTTAATGAAATTTATTCAGAGACATGTTAATGTATTGAAACTTTACACAGACAGAACAATAGACCTTAATTAGCAGTTAAAAAAAAAAAAAAGATAATTATTTTACCCATAGCAGTTGCCACCTTTTCATTCTCTTGTGGCACTTAGAGAAAGAAAGAGAGAGAATCAGGTTTGTTTCTATAGGCAATAATAATAGCTCTTCCTCCTGATAGAAGGTTGGAGGACGTTTTCCAAGTAAATGAAAAAAATTGGACTAAACGAAAGGCAGAACTTTACTCATAACAACTTCTTAAAGCGGTTGTCTACCCCCCCAAAAAAACAAACTGTAAGGAAAAGGCATAATGAGCTAGTATGAGCATACTAGCTCATTATAAATTACTTACCTTAGATCGAAGTGACTTCCAGGTATAGCCGCTCCGGCGCTGTGACTGGCCGGAGCGGCAATGACGTCACTCCCATGCATTGCGCGCAGAACGGCATGATCCCCGCACATGAGCACATTTCCGGCACTTTCCAGCAGGTTCCCATTCAAGAGCTGCCGCGCTCAGTGCGCCTGCGCCATTCACGCCGTAGACATTGGCGCCCAGCTTTTCTGCAAATATCTCCTTAACCATGTAGGTTAAGGAGCTATTGCAAGCACCTACAGGTAAGCCTTAATGTAGGCTTACCTGTAGGTGAAAGTTCTAGCAGAGAGTATATAAGCGCTTTAAAAAAAAGAATGTTCTTCAGCAAGGAACATACATTCCACATTAATAATTATACTACGGTCATTAGTGTGTGCTGTAAATTGCTTCCAGCATTGCTCCTGTTTCTTCTTGCCGCAGGCTGACATTTTGTTGAAGCCCAGAGCCCCTGAGCAGAAGTAAATCATAATGCAGAACTAAACCCAACGATTTAACAGTTTTAAAACAGTTACATTTCTGGAACGCCGGGATTACTAACTGTAATGTTTTCCTCAAGCAAACTGTCAAACCATCAAATGGCTGATGTTATAACGGATCACATGTGTAGCACCATGACAGTTGCAGATCAAACAGAAGCAGCTTCCTTGGCTGTAAAAGAGAGGAGGATTTACTTCCGCTTTAGGCTGCATTCACACCTGAGCGTCGGTCGTTCGGTCGTTTTTTCGGGCGTTTTTTGCCGGCGTTTTGTCGCGCGTATTCAAGCTTATTTGCGCGTTTGCATACAGCGTCGTCTGACGTTTTTGTACTTCGACGTTTTTTATTTTAGCCAATAGGAAAAATTATCATCTTTTCATCACTTGTTGCTATGTTGGTAGATTTTTTTATTCTTCTGCCTGGGTGAAAAGTTCTATTAATTAGATCGACAAAACAACCGTAGCAAAACGCCTAGGTGTGAATGCAGCCTTAGGGCTGTCAGCAGATTGGCCTTTACAAACTCGGCAGTGCCAAAAAATGGAGAGCAACTGAGCATGTGCAGAGCAGGGTAAAACAGTTTATTACTGGATTTTAAGCAGTATGGACACTAATTTTTAGGGCTAGTTTACACTTACTTCTGAACGCCAGTCTAAGCTCCTGTCACTAAATAAAATGGTTTGGTTATAGTCCTGTTTACACCTTGCTCTTGTTTGGTGCGTCGATGAGTCTTCGGTGGGGCTTCAATGAGCCTTTGGTGGGGCTTTGGTGAGGCTTCAAGGAGCCTTTGGTGAGGCTTTGGTGCCATAGACTTCTATGGAGGCTTAGAAGACATTTTGAAGCACCACTAAAGCTACATGGGGTATCATTTTTGAAGCAAAGCCAAAGTAAAGCAAGGTGTAAACAGGACTGTAAGCTAACAATTTTTTTAGTGACAAGAGCTTTGACTAGTTCAGAGAGCTTTAACAAAGCCTTTCCGAAGCCTTGTTTTGAAGCAAGTGTAAACTAGCCGTTAATGTGTGTTTACCCGAAGCAAGTGTAAATGGGCCCTAATGTTTTACATAGCTATACCTGCTAAATGGGCCAGCCTGAAGTGATCTGCTGTAAAGTAGAACTTAAAGTGGAAGTAAACCCTCCTATCGTTTTCAGCCAAGGAAGCTGCCATCTTGGCCTCTGTTTAATCTGAA
Source organism: Rana kukunoris (assembly GCA_029574335.1). Classification (NCBI taxonomy): domain Eukaryota; kingdom Metazoa; phylum Chordata; class Amphibia; order Anura; family Ranidae; genus Rana; species Rana kukunoris. Next base: position 226,736,472 of record CM056049.1, read on the forward strand.
ACTGACAAGATGATGCACATGTGACCAGTTATGAAACCAGCCATTGGCTGGTTTGACAGTTTGGTTGAGAGCACAAGCAAATATGACAGCTAGCATTCCGGCATGCCAAATCGATGGGTTTACTTCCGCTTTAAGTTAGACATTTAAGTCCTGTAGAACTAAACCCTCCTATCGTTTTCATCCAAGGAAGTGGTGATCATATCCTCTGTTTGATCTTAAACTGCCATGATGCTGTATGTGATCAGTTATGACACCAGCCCTTTGGTGGTTTGACAGTTTGGTTGAGAGCACAAGCAATTTTGACAGTTACATTCCCGACACATGTAACTGTTTTTTGAAAATGTATATTTTGAAAAGGATAAAAATCATAGCGTACCCATAACTGACTGTCATGATTAGTCTATTATCAGGCCTCGTTCACACCATGTGAAGAGACTTGAGTTTTTCTGCATGTGTTTTGCAAGGGCAGAAATAAAACAATTGTTCTCTATGGGCCTTGTTCACACCACAACACTGGTATCACGTGAAGATTTTTTTCTGTGCAGGAATTTGCATTGTGTATGCAGTTTCATGCATGGAACAGGGCATGTCCAAAATTCCGGTTAAATACGCCCCCTGGTGATTTGGATATATACCATATTTAATGGCGCTGCCTCTGAGGGGGCGGGATGAGTGCCATCAGATTACATACAGGAGAATCTCCTTTTTTTTTCCGGTGGCATCTCTAATAGGAAGTCTGGTCTCCTGGACTGTTCTGTCTATCATAGGAGACGGAACTTTGTATTAAAGAGGCCACTGTTTGTAATCTGTTGGTGCTCATCCCACCCTCACCCTTTTACCTCCGAGGCTGCAGATACGCATTGATTAGGCTGCACTGATGGCAATGGTGAGGCTGCATTTACTGGAAATGGTGAGACGCAGACCCGGACTGGCCATAGGGCAAACCGGTCATATGCCCTTGGTGGCCCCGGCTTGCAATTGGCTCTCGGTGGGCCGCATGTCATGTCTCCCAAGGGGTTGCAGGTCGAGAGGGGACGCCCAGTTTTGCTAATAGCAGAGATTCCCCACCCTGCCACCAACACAGCGCCAAATAGAGAGCTCCAGATAAAGAGAGATGAGCTGTGCGTATCACAGCCAGCTCTGACATTTCTCCCCCTCCCCTTGCTGCCAGCAGGACCAGTTAGAGTAGAGGAGCTGCTCTACTCCTCCCCCTCCTCTCGTCCTCTCCTCCTGTCTGTGTTCTTTCTTTCTATCTTTATCTATCTTCCTTCCTTTCTATCTATCTTTCTTCCCTTCTCTCTTTCTATCTTTATCTATCTTCCTTCCTTCCCTTCTTTCTATCTTTATCTATTTTCCTTCCTTCCCCTCTTTCTTTCTATCTTTATCTTTCTTTATCTATCTTCCTTCCCTTTTTTCTATCTATCTATCTATCTATCTATCTATCTATCTATCTATCTATCTACCTTCCCTTTTTTTCTATCTTTATCTATCTTTATTTGTCTTCCTACCTTCCTTCCCTTCTTTCTTCATATATATCCCCTCCTTCCCGTCTTTCTTTATATCTTTATCTATCTATCTATCTATCTTCCTTTTTTTTCTTTCTATCTCTATCTATCTATCTATCGATCTATCTTCCTTCCTTCCCTTTCTTTCTATCTTTATCTATCTTCCTTCCTTTCTATCTATCTATCTATCTATCTATCTATCTATCTATCTATCTATCTGTCTATCTGTCTATCTATCTATCTATCTATCTATCTATCTTCCTTTTATTTTTTCTTTCTATCTTTGTCTTTTTTTCTTTCTTTATCTATCTTCCTATCTATCTATCTATCTATCTTCCTATCTATCTATCTATCTATCTATCTATCTATCTATCTATCTATCTATCTATCTATCTATCTATCTATATTTTCCTCCCTTCCTTCTTTCTTTCTATCTTTATCTATCTATTTCCTTCCTTCCCTTTCTTTCTATCTTTATCTATCTTCCTTCCTTTCTATCTATCTATCTATCTATCTATCTATCTATCTATCTATCTATCTATCTATCTATCTATCTATCTATCTATCTATCTGTCTATCTATCTATCTATCTATCTATCTATCTATCTATCTATCTTCCTTTTATTTTTTCTTTCTATCTTTGTCTTTTTTTCTTTCTTTATCTATCTTCCTATCTATCTATCTATCTATCTATCTATCTATCTTCCTATCTATCTTCCTATCTATCTATCTATCTATCTATCTATCTATCTATCTATCTATCTATCTATCTATATTTTCCTCCCTTCCTTCTTTCTTTCTATCTTTATCTATCTATTTCCGTCCTTCCCTTTCTTTCTATCTTTCTTTCTTCATCCATCTTCCTTCCTTACTATCTATTTATCTATCTTTATCTATCTATCTATTTATCTATCTTTATCTATCTATTTATCTATCTTTATCTATCTTTATCTATCTATCTATCTATCTTTATCTATCTATCTATCTATCTATCTATCTATCTATCTATCTATCTATCTATCTATCTATCTATCTATCTATCTATCTATCTATCTATTTCTTCCCTTCTTTCTATCTTTATATACAGTGCAGAAAATAAGTATTTGAACACCCTGCTATTTTGCAAGTTCTCCCACTTGGAAATCATGGAGGGGTCTGAAATTGTCATCGTAGGTGCCTGTCCACTGTGAGAGACATAATCCAAAAAAAAATTCCAGAAATCACAATTTATGTTTTTTTAACTATTTATTTGTATGATACAGCTGCAAATAAGTATTTGAACACCTGTCTATCAGCTAGAATTCTGACCCTGAAAGACCTGTTAGTCTGCCTTTAAAATGTCCACCTCCACTCCATTTATTATCCTAAATTAGATGCACCTGTTTGAGGTCATTAGCTGCATAAAGACACCTGTCCACCCCATACAATCAGTAAGAATCCAACTACTAACATGGCCAAGACCAAAGAGCTGTCCAAGACACTAGAGACAAAATTGTACACCTCCACAAGGCTGGAAAAGGCTACGGGGAAATTGCCAAGCAGCTTGGTGAAAAAAGGTCCACTGTTGGAGCAATCATTAAAAAATGGAAGAAGCTAAACATGACTGTCAATCTCCCTCGGGCTGGGGCTCCATGCAAAATCTCACCTCGTGGGGTCTCAATGATCCTAAGAAAGGTGAGAAATCAGCCCAGGACAACACGGGAGGAGCTGGTCAATGACCTGAAAAGAGCTGGGACCACAGTTTCCAAGGTTACTGTTGGTAATACACTAAGACGTCATGGTTTGAAATCATGCATGGCACGGAAGGTTCCCCTGCTTAAACCAGTACATGTCAAGGCCCGTCTTAAGTTTGCCAATGACCATTTGGATGATCCAGAGGAGTCATGGGAGAAAGTCATGTGGTCAGATGAGACCAAAATAGAACTTTTTGGTCATAATTCCACTAACCGTGTTTGGAGGAAGAAGAATGATGAGTACCATCCCAAGAACACCATCCCTACTGTGAAGCATGGGGGTGGTAGCATCATGCTTTGGGGGTGTTTTTCTGCACATGGGACAGGGCGACTGCACTGTATTAAGGAGAGGATGACCGGGGCCATGTATTGCAAGATTTTGGGCAACAACCTCCTTCCCTCAGTTAGAGCTTTGAAGATGGGTCGAGGCTGGGTCTTCCAACATGACAATGACCCGAAGCACGCAGCCAGGATAACCAAGGAGTGGCTCTGTAAGAAGCATATCAAGGTTCTGGCGTGGCCTAGCCAGTCTCCAGACCTAAACCCAATAGAGAATCTTTGGAGGATCTCAAACTCCGTGTTTCTCAGCGACAGCCCAGAAACCTGACTGATCTAGAGAAGATCTGTGTGGAGGAGTGGGCCGAAATCCCTCCTCCAGTGTGTGCAAACCTGGTGAAAAACTACAAGAAACGTTTGACCTCTGTAATTGCAAACAAAGTCTACTGTACCAAATATTAACATTGATTTTCTCAGGTGTTCAAATACTTCTTTGCAGCTGTATCATACAAATAAATAGTTAAAAAAATCATACATTGTGATTTCTGGAATTTTTTTTTTGGATTATTTCTCTCACATTGGACATGCACCTACGATGACAATTTCAGACCCCTCCATGATTTCCAAGTGGGAGAACTTGCAAAATAGCAGGGTGTTCAAATACTTATTTTCTGCACTGTATCTATCTTTATCTATGTATCTTCCTTCCCTTCTTTCTTTCTATCTTTATCTATCTTTCTTTATCTATCAATCTTCTTTTCCTTTTTTCTTTCTATCTTTATCTATCTATCGTTCTTTCTTTATATATCTATCTTCCTCCCTTCCCTTCTTTCTTTCTATCTTTATATATCTATATTCCTTTCCTTCTTTCTTTCTATCTTTATCTAACTTTCTTTATCTTCCTACCTACTTTCCTTCCCTTCTTTCTTTCTATCTTTATCTATCTTTCTTTCTTTATCTATATTCCTTCCTTTCCCTCTTTCTTGCTATCTTTATCTATCTTCCTCCCCTTCTTTCTTTCTATCTATCTTTATCTATCTATCTATCTTTATCTATCTTTATCTATCTATCTATCTATCTATCTATCTATCTATCTATCTATCTATCTACCTTACTTTCTTTCTATCTTTATCTTTCTATCTATATCTATCTTTCTTTGTATCTATCTTTCTTTCTCTCTCTCTCTGTCTGTCTGTCTATATTTCTTTATCTCACCCCACATCCCATCATTAACCCCAACAGCGCCCCCCCCCCCCCCCGGGCTGCTCAGTCTAAAATGCCCGGGCCTATTTTTTGTCCCTGGTGAGACAGCATTCATGGCAATAGTGAGGCTGCATTAATGGTATGGTAAGGCTGCATTAATGGCAATGGTGAGGCTGCAATAATTGCAATGGTGAGGCTGCATTGATTGCAATGGTGAGGCTGCATTAATGGCAATGGTGATGCTGCATTAATGGCAATGGTGATGCTGCATTAATGGCAATGGTGAGGCTGCAATAATTGCAATGGTGATGCTGCATTGATTGAAATGGTGATGCTGCATTGATTGCAATGGTGATGCTGCATTGATTGCAATGGTGATGCTGCATTGATACAATGGTGAGGCTGCATTAATTGCAATGGTGAGGCTGCATTGATTGCAATGGTGAGGCTGCATTGATTGCAATGGTGAGGCTGCATTAATTGCAATGGTGAGGCTGCATTGATTGCAATGGTGAGGCTGCATTGATTGCAATGGTGAGGCTGCATTGATTGCAATGGTGAGGCTGCATTGATTGCAATGGTGAGGCTGCATTGATTGCAATGGTGAGGCTGCATTGATGGGCACTGATTAGGCTGCGTTGATGGGCACTGACCCTTATTTTGCTTCAGAGTTCTTTATTTAAAATGTAAGATTTTTCCTGAAACTTCCCAATAAGTGATGGTGCGTTTTATAAGCCGATAAATACGGTATATCCAAATAATAATTCAATGTAACTGTTTTCAAGGCATGCTGTGAATGATAACTGTCACTGTTGCTTGTATTCTCAAGAGAACTGTCAAGCCATCAAATTACTGGTGTCATAAATGATCACATGTGCAACACCATGGCAATCGCAGATCAAACAGAGGCTAAAATGGCAGCTTCCTTGGCTGTAAAGCATAGGAGGGTTTAGTTCCAATTGAAATCTGTATTTGTCCATTTTCTTTTGTTATGTAACACAAACCAGGAGAAAAGTCATGCTTTATCATAAGCTGGTATGTGATGTAGCGTCTGAATGAAATGTAATAGCCTTTACAGGAAATGTTTGGTTCTATTAATTGCTTCCCTTTCAAAGGTTTTCATTAATGATTGAATTACCGAAAACAGCAGACTTGATCAATCACATTTCACAGAAAGCAAAGCAGATAAAGCAAAGGGCTAAAAGAGGAGGGCTGCAAACTCTTTGGCTGATGTCAAATCCATAAAAGGGTGGCCATGCACAGCTCAATGAACATAATCAATGGGAAATATATAAACATTGCTTGCAACATGTGAGCCAAGTACAGATAAGTATCCAGGGGCGGCCCCTCCATTAAGGGTGCACAGGTGCCACCCCCTCTATCTACGCCACCCCCCTATATGGTTAATGGATAGATTCATGCTTATCATGAATCAATCCACGGCCACCATGGCCACCCCCTATTCAGGCATCCGACCCCTTTCAGAGAGAAGAGAGGACATGAGGACACAACAGGAGAGGAGGACACAACAGGAGAGGAGAGGAGGACACAGCCCGCCGCACAGTGAGTGCCGGACCCCCTTGTGTGGGTTATGTGCTGGCTGACTGTATTTGGCAAGTGCCACAAGCCCCGCGGCTGCCCCTGGTTCATCATCAGGGGACAGGGGGCAGGGTAGTGCTGGTTGATCTAACCCCCCCCCCCCAGAAGAAAAGCCCACCAGTCGCCACTGCTTAGAGCCTATGGGGTTGATTTACTAAAGGCAATCAGACTGGGCACTTTGCAAGTTGCTCCAGAGCTTGGTAAATCTTCACTTTGCAAAGAATATCCAATCGCATACAAGGGGAATAAAAAAACAAAACGCCCCAAATAAAAGCATTTTTGCTTGCACATGATTGGATGATGGAAGTCAGCAGATCTTTTGCTCATTTACTAAGCTCTGGAGCAACCACACATTGCACAGTCTATTTGCCATTAGTAAATGTTAACAGTGTTCACAGTGTACTACATGAATTAAAGAGCACATGCGTGTCATTTGACCATTTACAAAGTACTGAACTAAAACAGACCATAGTCTGTACTACAAAGCTAACAAACAAGTCTAAATAAAAACAAGCGTGTGAATGTTTAGCTAGTAGCATGATACATTATTGGAAAGAACAGAATTTTATTAAGTTTCATGAATCCTGAGCCAAATCTTGTAACCTTTGGAGATGTACAGTTGTACTCGTAGCCCCATATTTCAGTATCCATCCCTGTATTGTGCTCTTGTTTGTTTACAGCCAGTGTTGTTCCAGCTGGAGAAGGTACATTTTATTGCGCTGCATTACTCTAGGCAACTTCCGTTACAGATGTTGCAGCACTGTACATAAAAAACACATTTCCTTGTGGAATGAAATTTGTTTTTTTCGACAACTATATGACATTTTGGACTTCTAGCGGACTGCATCTCAAAATCTAAAGAACACACAGTGTATTTGAAATCTAAACCAGAATGATTTACCGTAACCACTTCAATACTGGAAATGTTCACCCCCTTCCTGCCCAGGCCAATTTTCAGCATTCAGAGCTGTCGCACTTTGTACGACAATTGCGCAGTCATGCTACACTGTACCATATGACATTTTTATCATTGTATTCACACAAATAGAGCTTTTTTTCCTGGTATTTAATCACCACTGGGTTTTATTTTTATTTGCTAAATAAATATAGCCAGTACTTCAATATGCCTATGGGATGTTTTTATAGTTCTCAAGGATCTGTTCTGTGATCAATCTTGTTTCATTTATTCATAAATGATCTAAAACAGGGGTGTCCAACCTTTTGAAGGGCAAGGGCCACTTAAGTGACTTGGTAACTGGTCGCGGGCCACAATGAGTGGAGCGAGCGGATAGCAGGACCGTGTCCGCACTGCATATGCAGAGCGGACACGAACACAGCCCACTTATACTTTTTTTTTTTGCAGATTGGGTTGAAGGTAGGACACAAGTCTGTTTACATCTGCCACTCCTTAGAGGTGAATAGAGGGTCCATATGGGTCGGACTGACCGTGTGAAGGGGGCCCAAGGCTGCTTTCACACTGATGGGCTGTGGTTTACCCGCACCGCGGATGCAACGCAGTGTATCCTTGGCTTTTCTGCACTTTGCAATAGACTTATATTATATTCTGCAGGTTTGGTGCACTTTCAGAAAGCTCACTAAACTTGTAGGTATTAACAGAAGTCTATGGCTCAGTGCAGGTAACCCGAAAGTGCACTGCTCTGCAGCTGCGGATCAGTTTGAAAGCAGCCCAGTAACCACTGCAGAACAGATATGCCCATATATACACCGTGATTTTAGTAATAAACTGCCCTTTAATAACAGTATTCTATTCTATCCCAGAGCAGGAGGTTGCGGGCCACATCAAAGGGCTCCGTGGGCCACATGTGCCCCCTGGGCCACTGGTTGGGCACCCCTGATCTAGAAGAATAAACAGCTCAATCTCATTATTTGTGGACGATACTAAGCTAAGCAGGGCAATAACTTCTACGTAGGATGTGGAAACCTTACAAGAAGACCTAAACAAATGAATTGGGTGGGCAATTGCATGGCAAATGAGGTTTAGGCTGGGCTCACACCATTGCAAATTCCCACATCCAATTCTCAATAGCAGGAGATTTATGACCGTCCCTGTTTGGCGCCGGTTCACATATCTCTGCAGCAGGTATGGCGCGTTTTGCACAAAAACTGTGCGTCTTTTGGTCCATTCCAGGTCAGAATTCAGCCCAAAATTCGGGCTGAAATCGGACCTAAAACGGTGAACCAGCCCTGCTGTGAGACGCATGCGGCTCATATGTGAACCCAGCCTGAATGTTGAAAAATGTAAGGTAATGCATTTGGGTGCCAAAAATATGAATACAATCTACTCACTAGGGGGAGAACCTGTGGGGGAATCTAGGATGGAAAAGGACCTGGAGGTCCTAATAGATGACAGGCTCAGCAATGGCATGAAATGCCAAGCGGTTAGAAGCAATGGCAACAGAATATTGGCATGCATTAAAAAGGGGATTAACTCCAGAGATAAAACGATAATTCTCCCCCTCTACAAGACTCTGGTCCGGCCGCATCTTGAGTATGCTGTCCAGCTCTGTGCCCCAGTCCTCAGGAAGGATGTGCTGCTACTGAAGAGTGTCCAGAGAAGGGCAACAAAGCTAATAAAGGGAATGGAGGATCTCAGCTATGGGGAAAGACTACAAGCACCAAACTTATTCTCTCTGGATAGGAGACGCTTGAGAGGGGATATGATATTGATGCATAAAAACTGTACTGGTGACCCTAGCGTAGGGAAAAAACTTTCCAGTAAAAGGTAAGGAGACACATGGCCATTCACTAAAATTAGAAGAAAAGCAGTTTAACCTTAAACGGTGTAGAGGGTTCTTTACTGTCAGAGCGGTAAGGATGTGGAATTCTCTTCCACAAGCAGTGGTTTCAGCAGGGAGCATCAATATTTTCAAAAAACTATTAGATAGGCACCTTAACAACCACAACATACATGGGTATACTATTTAATATTAACATAAACACACTCTCACACACACATACACAGGTTGAACTACATGGACTTCTGTCTTTTTTCAACCTGACTAACTACGTATCTATGGAAATGGGACTAAATAAACCCTGTACATGAATATATACATGATATATCTGTGAATATGAGAATCCACCAATATTCTGCTGTGATATATCATAACAGACTAGTTCACAGCAAACTTTAAATAGATTTTAAAGGCTTTTCTTTATTTTTAAAATAACACATATGTTATACCTATCTGCTCTGTGCAGTGGTTTTGCACAGAGCAGCCCCGATCTTCCTCTTCTCAGGTTCCTCGCCGACACTTCTGGCCCCTCCCTCCTGCCGAGAGCTCAAAGAGCAAGCAGCTTGTAATGGGGACACGCAAGTTCACAAGCCACTCAAACCTGCCTCCTCTCTCTCCTCATTGGCCCACTGGCTGTGATTAACAGCAGCAGGAGCCAATGGCTCAAACTGCTGTCTCAGCCAATGATGAGGGAGAGTCTCCGGAGAGCCAAGGCTCTCATGTACATGTCTGGATCACGATGGGGGATCAGGTAAGTATTAGGGGGGATGCTGCACAAAGAAGGTTTTTTTACCTTCATGTATAGATGCATGAATGAAAAAAAACCTTGAGTGCTGACCAATTGAAATTCACGATTTAATGGTCTGAAATTGTTGATCTGATTTGCTGAACTTCCCAAATCATCATACATTGCCTTAAGAAAACCAAGTGATAGTGGTGTCACACTGGAAATCACACTGGCAGTGCAGCGCAGATTATTGTGAGCAGAAGCTCATTGGACTTCTAGTCCGGCCTTTAGCTCTACCCCAAAGAAATAATATTCTCTATGGTCACATTACATTATTTCTGAGTGCAAATAGAACAATTAGTGGTTCAGTCAATTAGTGGAGTTCAGTTGTACAATGATAATTGTTTTGACGGTTGACAGTATTAGGTAATTTATATGAAATAAAAACGTACAAGAAGCCAGAATGAGATTTAAAAAGTTATTAATGTTGCCCACTTTTGTGTGGTCCCAATATTATAGAAAGCCACCACAGGGAGTCATTTTAAAGCAAATGAATATTTAATATGAATCCATGAGACAAAACAGTTTCTGGAATTTACTCAATTAAAGCAGCTTCCGTTTTTTTTAATTTAAAAATGAAAAGCAATATGCCTGTGGAGCTAACATTTGGACTAAAAGTGATAATGTTGACCATGACAACTATCTACACCTATCAAGAACATACAGCGTATGAGTCAATCAACACTAAGTGCAATTAAACTTGCTTAGGATGAACGTCTATACTCAAAAAAGGTTAAAACAAATATATATATATATATATATATATATATATATATATAAAAAAAAAGGAAGACTTGATGTACCACTTGTCTTTTTCTGCTACTCTATGTATCTGGATTGTTCTTTTACTTTCTCTTTTGTGCCATAAAAGTGACAGCTGGAATCTGAGATATGGAAAGAGTCAGGTGATGTTTTACATAGTATCACTTTTAATGAGTCATGTTCTTTCTACTCAACATCTTAGTGCAATAAGATTTGGAGAGTGTTGTAATATTCAGAGGCATGCCTGGAGGGCAATAAGCATTTTAAGCAGCGGCAGCCCATCCATAAGGGCCGCCCCCCTAATCTCTATGTGCCCAGCCCCTAATCTCCATGTAGAGAAGCACATGATTAGAGCCAGAGACTCCAATTGGCTTCAAAAAGGGTGGGCTCGGGACTCAGAGCACTGCGCCTTGAGCCCACCCACTTGTGACAATAGCGAATCAACATTCTCTATTGTCTTCCTGCTTCTCCTCCCGGCCAATCAGGACAGGAAACAAGTTCTGAGACCGGATTGGCCAGGAGGAGAAGCGACCGGACTGGCCGAGAGGAGAAGCCAGGGAAGCCGCCCGGGACCTGGATGGGGTAAGTGCAGGGGCTGGTGGGCTTGCAAGTGGGGCTGGCTACTGGGCCTGACGACCCCCCAAAAAATGGAGCACCAGCTGCCACTGATTTTCAGTATTATAGCCCCTAATATTAATAAACATTTTGCAACTTGTTGAGCAATTTAATCAATACTCATTTGTCACTGAAAGGTAGGTAGAATATAGTCACTACCCATGTGCTACTTCTTGTCATCACGCAGGTTGTAGGATAACAGGCGACAAGTTCTGTCGCAATCAAAGACAGGCCAACGTCTCAGGGTCCATCATACTCAGTGAGAAGTGTAACCAGCCTAAAATATGAAACATGCTGCTAAATGAAGCAAAAATAATGCTTGTTTTACCACTATAACCCCTTGGAGCCAGTGCCTGCCCACCCTTCGGGAATTTAAATGCCGATAGGCGGAGCAGGGCTTAAGGTCATGTGACCACTGTGATTGACTGTCACGGTGGTCACATGATTGGAAAGTTCAAGATCACAAGCAGCAGTTTTTTTGTTAGCTGCCGGTAACTCTGCCGGGAGCATGCAGGGGGCGCACTCTTGGCACAGCACTGTTTTTACTAATGTACGCAAATATGTGGAAGCTCTGCCGCCAAGAGGCCGCATATTTTGGTGCAGCCGGCGCCAAGGAGTTAAATGCCACCCTCTGTATTTCTCCTCATTCCTTATACATATCTCTCAAGCTGTCTTGTTGTTTATGGATGGATGGTTTAGGCCCCTTTCACACAGGCGTCATCCATTCAGTCACGTTTTTTTCTAAGGAGAAACGGGTTCAGTTTACATCAGTTTTTAGTTTCGTTTACATCTGTTTTTACATCTGCCCGCTGACGTCCTTAACAACCATGACTCATCCCTGCCGTCAGTGTTTTTTTTTGGCCTTTTGTTTACATTCTTCTGTTAGTGGGGAATCCCCCAATGACAGCAGGGATGGCACTGGTGGGTGCGACCTCCTTGACATTTAATGACCCATCCCTGCTGCTGACATCAAGGATGCCTCACTGGTTGCTAGGAAGCTGGTGGGTGCTGGCCCCTAACAACCAATGCACAAACAGACCGTGTTTAGGTCTGCTTACATTAGTTAAACCTAACAAAAATAGAGACTTGTTCTGTTTTAAAAAACAAACCTGAGCGGGAAGTGGATGTAAACTGATGTAAACATTTGATTATGCGTATATCCACAAGAATACATAGGAACAGATGGAGAAAATACGGACATATGGAACACCCGTATAAAAAGGGGCCTTCAGTCGAGTTGAATTCTAGCTGATCGATTAGCTTGCTATAATCTCCGTACCATCATACATTAGCTGTCCCTTTTTCAAAAATCTCCCTTCCATATGAGTCAAAGTAACTACTGCCCTCTCAGAGTTGTTTGTTTACACATAGTACTAGAGCTGGGCGATTTTTTCCCCCTTAAAAAAATGCGTTTTTTTTTTTTTTCTAAAAAACTTGATTTACGATTCAACTCGAGTTTTTTTTTTTTATGGACACCACGCCGATCCTGAGGAGCTGTGGGCAGGAGTTTTTAGGCGTGGCTGTGGCTTCGTCCTAGTTCACAGCATTCGGCTTCGTGGACTAGCCAGAAGCCATGGCCTTGCCTAAAAACTCCTGCTCGCAGCTCCTCAGGACCGGCGTGCAGTGTCAGCGCCGGTCCTGGGGAATTTTTTTTCCAAAAAATCAATTTGGTCAAAATCTGAATCGATTTGACCTACCAATCGAATCAAATCATATTTTTGCACAGCCCCACATAGTACCCCTGTTTTTTTCCAGTTATAAAAGTTTTAATATATCTAAAGTTAAGTCCCCTTTCACACGGGTGCCTCCAATTGGCAGACTCAGTGAGGGAACGATCCATTAATCCCCGCTAAGCAGACAGGTGACAGGTCCGTCTCCACTCACTGTGCAGAGCGGAGATGGACACAGTCCCACTCTCCTCTATGGGGAGGCAGCCGTTTCCATTCAATCCCAATCAATCTGCCAGACAGAAAATAGGAGTAATGTCCCTTGTGCTGATTTTTTTTGTTTGTTACTAAACATAGGCTTTTAATTAGCTAGTCACTTTATATAGAAATCTAATTGTTGCTTTATTGGAAAGCTTATAATGTTATAAAGCCACTCCAATGTGCTGCTTGAGGGTTTTTATTTTTTTCATAACATAGAATTGTTAGAGAGAGAGAGTGTGATTCTGGTAGCAAAGAAAAAAGTCTTTGTCCTAAAAAAACAGTATTTATTACATTCATAGAAGAATTATTCAGCTTGTAAGTCCACAGTGGTCATGAGTTCATCATTTTTAGATATCATGTGGCTCTGTTCTGAGTATTGTAGACAAAACTCCTTTAAACTGGATATAGCCTGAGAGATATATTTTCATGGTATGTGCATGCATGCGGAACTGTAACGGCTCTTTCACACTCACTGTGGAGTGCGATGCCCTTTGAAAAACAATCTGTGTTCAGATTGCTTTCCAGAGGGCATTTGACAGGCACTGAGAAGGTATTATAACACCTCTTTACCACCTAATTTAACCCTATAATGCCGCAATCGTGTGCAGTGCAGGCAGCTGCGCTACGGCCCTATTAAACGCAATGGCAAATTTGACAGGCGGTACCACCTGTCACACTCTGCACCCCGAGTTAAAAATGCTGTGGCATGTGTACAGCCCTATCCAGCTGTATTGGGACAGTTTGGTGGGTAGTAAAACAGTGGCTCGGTCACCTTATTTCACTGCCGCCCATCAGAAAGAGCACTAACACTTGTATGTATTTACACAGCCTGGAGATCTCAGTACTCCCTATGACAATGCCCTCATATGCCTTTCTCTGCCTGAATTATTTAGACCACTTTCACACTGAGGCGGTTTTTAGGCTAGAAATAGTGCCTGAAAACCGCCTCCCATTCATTTCAGTGTGACTTTTCACACTGGGGCGGTGCGCTTGCGGGACGTTAGGAAAAGTCCTGCAAGCAGCATCTTTGGGGTGGTTTGGCAGCGCTCCCAAAACGTCCTGTCCATTGAAATGAATGGGCAGCGCTTCCAAAGCACTTGAAAAGCGCTTTGGAAACGCCACAACATGGGTGCTTTTGACCCCTTCTTTGGGTCAAAGTCGATGCGTACCGCATCATGATAAACATGATAACGGGAGATTGTCCATACAGTCCCTCCCAGCAATGTGCGACCACGTTGTAGCCGTCTTTTGGCTATAACGCGGTCGTGAAAAGAGGTTAACCTATCAGTGGTCTTAAAGTTATAGCTGATCAATGTACATAATAATTTTGTGAATAAATAATTCTTAGTTTACCTTCCTATGTTCAGTAAAAAAATGTTATTTGAAAAAAAAAAAAGAAAATTACCTTCCTAAAAGAAATTAACTAATGGTACATATTATATTTGTCTGGAGTTCCACCTTAAGATGCTGGGAAGTATCTGAACACGCAACAAAATTAGGGAAAATCTGACAGACAGCTGGATTTTCTGGCCACATCTGCTAGTTATTGTCCAGATTTTAATAGAGATATTAGAGATCAATTAGGAGACTTGTCTCAACATGGCCATAGTCAGTCTAGACCAGTGATGGCGAACCTTGGCACCCCAGATGTTTTGGAACTACATTTCCCATGATGCAGTGTAGTGGAGCATCATGGAAAATGTAGTTCCAAAACATCTGGGGTGCCAAGGTTCGCCATCACTGGTCTAGACCCATCTGCAGCCTTGTCCCCCCTATACACACTTAATGCAGATCCCAGTCTAGACCCATCCGCAGCCTTGTCTCCCCTATACACACGTCATGCAGATCCCAGTCTAGACCCATCCACAGACTTGTCCCCCTATACACACTTAATGCAGATCCCAGTCTAGACCCATTCACAGCCTTGTCCCCCTATACACACGTAATTCAGATCCCGGTCTAGACCCATCCGCAGCCTTGTCACCCCTATACACACGTAATTCAGATCTCAGTCTAGACCCATCCGCAGCCTTGTCCTCCCTATACACACGTAATGCAGATCCCAGTCTAGACCCATCTGTGCAGCTTTGTCCCCCTATACACACGTAATGCAGATCCCAGACTATACCCATCCGCAGCCTTGTCCCCCTATAGACGTAATGCAGATCCCGGTCTAGACCCTTCTGCAGCCTTGTCCCCTTATACACACATAATGCAGATCCTGGTCTAGACCCATCCGCAGCCTTGTCACCCCTATACACACGTAATGCAGATCCCAGTCTAGACCCATCCGCAGCCTTGTCCCCCATATACACACGTAATTCAGATCCCAGTCTAGACCCCTCCGCAGCCTTGTCACCCCTATACACACGTAATGCAGATCCCAGTGTAGACTCATTCGCAGCCTTGTCCCCCCCCCTATACACACACGTAATTCAGATCCCAGTCTAGACCCATCTTCAGCCTTGTCCCCCTATACACACGTAATGCAGATCCCGGTCTAGACCCTTCTGCAGCCTTGTCTCCCTATACACACGTAATGCAGATCCCAGTCTAGACCCATCCGCAGCCTTGTCACCCCCATACACACGTAATGCAAATCCCAGTCTAGGCCCATCCGCAGCCTTGTCCCCCCTATACATACGTAATGCAGATGCCAGTCTAGAACCATCCGCAGCCTTGTCCCCCCTATACACACACGTAATGCAGATCTCAGTCTAGACCCATCCACAGCCTTGTCATCCCTATACACACGTAATGCAGATCCCAGTTTAGACCCATCCGCAGCCTTGTCACCCCTATACACATAATGCAGATCCCAGTCTGGACCCATCTGCAGCCTTGTCTTCCCTATACATACGTAATGCAGATGCCAGTCTAGAACCATCCGCAGCCTTGTCATCCCTATACACACGTAATGCAGATCCCAGTCTAGACCCATCTGCAGCCTCGTCACCCCCATACACATAATGCAGATCCCAGTCTAGACCCATCCACAGCCTTGTCACCCCTATATACACGTAATGCAGATCCCAGTCTAGACCCATCCGCAGCCTTGTCCCCCGTATACACACGTAATGCAGATCCCACTCTAAATCCATCCACAGCCTTGTCCCCCTATACACATAATGCAGTTTCTAGTCTAGACCCATCTGCAGCCTTGTCACCCCCATACACATAATGCAGATCCCAATCTAGACCCATCCACAGCCTTGTCACCCCTTTACACATAATGCAGATCCCAGTCTAGACCCATCCGCAGTCTTGTCACCCCCATACACATAATGCAGATCCCAGTCTAGACCCATCTGCAGCCTTGTCACCCCTATATACACGTAATGCAGATCCCAATCTAGACCCATCCACAGCCTTGTCACCCCTATACACACATAATGCAGATCCCAGTCTAGACCCATCTTCAGCCTTGTTCCTCCTATATGTACGTAATGCAGATCCCAGTCTAGACCCATCTGCAGCCTTGTCCCCCCTATACACACGTAAAGCAGATTCCGGTCTAGACCCATCCACAGCCTTGTCCCTCCTATATGCACGTAATGCAGATTCCAGTCTAGACCCCCACCCATCCACAGTTTTGTCCCTCCTATATTCACATAATGCAGATCCCAGTCTAGACCCATCCACAGCCTTGTCCCTCCTATATGCACGTAATGCAGATCCCAGTCTAGACCCATCCGCAGCATTGTCCCCCCTATACACACGTAATGCAGATCCCAGTCTAGACCCATCTTCAGCCTTGTCACCCCTATATGCACGTAATGCAAATGCCAGTCTAGACCCATCCGCAGCCTTGTCACCCCTATACACGTAATGCAGATCCCAGTTTAGACCCATCTGCAGCCTTGTCACCCCTATACACACGTAATGCAGATCCCAGTCTAGACCCATCCGCAGCCTTGTCCCCCCTATACACACGTAATGCAGATCCCAGTCTAGACCCATCTTCAGCCTGGTCACCCCTATATGCACGTAATGCAGATCCCAGTCTAGACCCATCCGCAGCCTTGTCACCTCTATACACGTAATGCAGATCCCAGTCTAGACCCATCCCCAGCCTTGTCCCCCCTATACACACGTAATGCAGATCCCAGTCCAGACCCATCTTCAGCCTTATCACCCCTAAACACACACGTAATGCAGATCCCAGTCTAGACCCATCTGCAGCCTTGTCCCCCCTATACACACATAATGCAGATCCCAGTCTAGACCCATCTTCAGCCTTGTCACCCCTATATGCACGTAATGCAGATCCCAGTCTAGACCCATCCGCAGCCTTGTCACCCCTATACACGTAATGCAGATCCCAGTCTAGACCCATCCACAGCCTTGTCCCCCCTATACACACGTAATGCAGATCCCAGTCCAGACCCATCTTCAGCCTTGTCACCCCTATACACATGTAATGCAGATCACAGTCTTGACCCATCCACAGCCTTCTCCCCCCTATACACACGTAATTCAGATCCCAGTCTAGACCCATCCACAGCCTTCTCCCCCCTATACACACGTAATTCAGATCCCAGTCTAGACCCATCCGCAGCCTTCTCCCCCCTATACACACGTAATTCAGATCCCAGTCTAGACCCATCCGCAGCCTTGTCCCCCCTATACACACGTAATGCAGATCGTATGGGTGTGACGGCTCTGGATCCAGCCTGCAAGATACAAAGGAGTGGCACTGGTGACATATCTACTATGCCCCAAGCAATCTGTCCTTGGTACAGACCTTCAAAAAGGTCATCGATTTTCTGTCATTCTGTTGAATGTAAAATGATGTCAGCTACCGACAAACTAACATGCTGTTGATTGGATGTTATCTGTTATTTCAGATCCATCAAAAGAAGAAAATGTGGTAATATATTTGTATGTGACTTGAGAGTACTCCAAAGCGGCTGTATGTTGCAGAGCAGATAATTTACCTTAGTTAATAATGACATTATGGGCAATGCAGCGCGCTGTGGAAACTATCTTTTTATCGATTTATTGCATACACTCAGAGGAACCCGATCCTCCTTTTCCTTATATACTTTGATTCACAG
This sequence comes from Rana kukunoris, assembly GCA_029574335.1. Classification (NCBI taxonomy): domain Eukaryota; kingdom Metazoa; phylum Chordata; class Amphibia; order Anura; family Ranidae; genus Rana; species Rana kukunoris. The sequence goes on from CM056049.1 coordinate 226,754,693, forward strand.
CAAAGCAAAGCGATAGATTACATTACATATAAGTTCCATAAATCCCACCATGGTATGCTGTACAATGGCATCATTTTCTGTTATAATAAATGGCTGTTGTAATGATTGTGATATCAATTTCCTGCAAAGGAAAAGTAGGCAAAAGTGATATTAATCTTCTGCTGTGATTTTGTATTGATTCAAGCCAATGCAAATCAATCTGAATTGATTCATGTGCCGTGTGTCCTAGATACTCGCTGGCGATTTAAACTGAGTCTACTTCTTATTTATCATTTCAAAACTGCAAATCGCAACCAATCTTATTCACTAAGTCTCGATTCACATCGGGGCGGCTTCAAAGTGAATCTGTATGGGAGTGGTTTTATAATTATCAGTCGGCTACTGCACCTGCAGGGCTCCAATGAGGAAAATTGGCAGGGCCTGCATCCATTTAGACGTGATTTCCTATTGGGAGTATTTTTACAAAAAATGTTGAAGGGGATGCCTGAAATCTTACTTGTATCTTAGTGCAGAGTGCAGACTTCTGAGAAAATCAGTAAGCCAATCACACAAGCAGGAAATTACATTTTCAGGGGGCGTTCTGTACACAATTTGTGTACAGAGCACCTCCAGGTAGCCATATTGCATTTTACAGAAAATTACAGTGCCGCAGATTTAAAAGGAAAGGGTATTTTTTTAGAAAATTCAATTACAATATGACTTGTGTCGCAATTGTATACACTATAATATATATTTTTTTACTTGCTTTTTTTTTTCAACCACTTAAGGACCCCTTCACACCGATATACATCGGCAGAAGGGCACGGCTGGGCACAGGCATGTACCTGTACGTCCCTTTTAACAGCCCAGCCGTAGGTCACGAGCACGCCACCACAGGCGTGCTCGTGACCTGGTCCTGTTCTCCGTGACCGCTCCCGTGGGACCCACAGACCCGATCGTCGCTGGTGTCCCGTGATCAGGTCACAGAGAGGAAGAACGGGGATAGGTAAGTGTAAACAAACCTTTCCCCATTCTTCCCTGTGTAGGGAACGACGATCAGTGACGTCACACGCACAGCCGCGCCTCCCTACAGTAAGAACACTCCCTTAGGGCACACTTAACCCCTACAGCGCCCCTTCTGGTTAACCCCTTCACTGCCAGTGTCATTTTCACAGTAATCAGTGCATTTTTATAGCACTTTTCGCTGTGAAAATGACAATGGTCCCAAAAATGTGTCAAAATTGTCCAATGTGTCCATCATAAAGTCGCAGTCACAAGAAAAAAAAATCACTGATCGCCGCTATTACTAGTAAAAAAAAAAATATTAATAAAAATGCCATAAAACGATCCCCTATTTTGTAAAGCTATAACTTTTGCGCAAACCAATCAATAAACGCTTATTGCGATTTTTTTTAACCAAAAATATGCAGAAGAATATGTATCGGCCTAAACTGAGGGACATTTTTTTTTTATATATATATATATATATTTTTGGGGGATATTTATTATAGCAAAAAGTAAAAAAATATTTCATTTTTTCCAATATTGTTGCTCTATTTTTGTTTATAGCGCAAAAAAATAAAAACCGCAGAGGTGATAAAATACCACCAAAAGAAAGCTCTATTTGTGTGAAAAAAAGGACGCCAATTTTGTTTGGCAGCCACGTCGCACGGCCGCGCAATTGTCAGTTAAAGCGACGCAGTGCCGAATCGCAAAAAGGGGCCAGGTCCTTTACCTGCATTATGGTCCGGGTCTTTTTTTATTTTTTTCTTATTTTTTTTATTTTTTTTTTTTAAGTGTATTTTTTGTGCGTGAACTCGAGAGAGAGGAGCCGGACTGCAGGAGTTGGGAGTAGGCAGACCCTCCCCCCGGAGGCATTCGCCATCCTTCTCCATGCCCCCGGTGGCAATGGCGGGTGTGAAGGGGGGCCTCCCACTCACCCCGCCCTACCTGCTCCTCTTGGGAGCCCAACTGGGGCCCAACGGGACCCCAATGGGGCAGAGGGACTCCCCCTATGAGGGAGTGAGGGGGCCTAGCCCACCCAGCCAGCCCCGTAGGTCCTTCACCTCTCTTTATTTTAGGAGACCGCATGGCCAAAGTGCGTGTGTTTTAAACCAATTTCGTGTGCGTGCAAGTGTGGTGGTTTTTTGGGGGGGGTGGGCGTACTAAGCACAGGTGTACCTTGCATAGCACACCCACCGGGAGCCGGGCTGAGACCACCAAACTCAATTCACATGTAGCCGAGACCGGGATCCGAACCCTTGGCTGCAGAGGTGAATGGCTTGTCAACGCAGTGCCAATCACGTTGAGCCACCACAGCTCCCTATGGTCCGGGTCTTAAGTGGTTAAGTAAACAAGAAATTGAATTTTGATCCCAAGTTGATATATTTATTCTACATACAACAAATATCTTATTAGTTATAGTATTGACAAAATCTACATTCTGCTTTAGCAATAACGTATACAAGCATTTGTCACCCTACAATTTTATGAACATTACAAAAAGCTATTTGTCTTTTCTATGCATAAAGGATTGTGTTCTTTACTGCATGCCTTGTAAGCCTGTGTCTTTTTTATCATCATTTAAAGGAGAACTCCTTTTAGGATAAAAGTTACCAGTAATTCACAATATCAGTTTACATGAATGTGCTGTATTTTGTTATTTTGGGCTACAGCAGCTGCATGTTGAAGGTTGCAGTTTTCAAATGATCTACCTTCAGCTGAGGATCGGTTTTTAATTGTTTATGGGGGAGGGTTCACTGTTGGATAGAAGTACATTGCTTGTCACAGAATGTTGCCTGGAAACCACAGAGGCTGGACATTATCTGAAACAAGCTTCATTTCCTGCTGCAGGCCAGAAAATGCGTGGAATATTATTTCTTTGTACACATGGTGCATCCAGAGAAAACGGCAGACTAGCTTCTAAATCTATACGTTTAAGACGGAGGTTTAATTTTTGCCTTAAGCTCTCCATTAAAATTCTATGATGGTGTAGAAACACAGCATGTACATACTCTCTTGTGCCTCAAAAACCCTGTGTCTACTGATCTTGTAGCATCAATAATCCCAATTTCTAACACTACCCCATTATAATCAAAGTTTATTAGAATTGACGTAGTCTTAAGCCTCATACACACGATCGGACTTCCATCTGACTTTTCCGTGGATTTTGGTCCGAAGAGCGTTGGCCGTGAACTTGTTCTGCATACACACGGCAGAACATTTTCAGCCAACATTTACTAAATCACGTGGTTTTTCAGCTCTTTACCGCCACCCTTTGGGCAACTTCTGCTATTGTTGTCTGATGTTTAACATTGGTTCCGAGGATGCGTGTTTGTACTTTGGATGACTTTGGACATTTGTTGTCGAAAAGTTTGAGATCATGCGCATCGAACATTTGTCTGTGGAAAAACCGACAGCAATTGTCCGATGGAGCATACAGTCGGATTGTCCGATAAAACACATCCGTCGGACCGTTGTTGTCGAAATGTCCAATCGTGTGTATGGGCCTTAAGAGTCCTCTAAACAGCCTACAACAGTATTCTTTCATTCTCCCATAATGTAAAGGGCATCTTCAATAGGTGTTTAAAGGTAAGGCCTCTGTCACACGAGAAGTCCGATTGGTACTGCCCGTCCATTTTCCAGGCAGACCCGATCGGACCCTCCATTCATCTCTATGGGCACCCGGCTACCTCCGATCTGGCAAAAAACATATGGAGGATGAAGATCTATTCTTCTCCATCTGGTTGGATTGGATCAGAGGGCAGGCGGGTGTGAACGGACAGCTGGTCTGCTTACATACGTCTGCCCACAGAGTAGAGCAGATTGTGTCCATGTCCACTCTGCATAAGCGGAGCGGACATGGACCCGTAATCAGCCCACTCCACTTCATGGGGATCAAAGGACAGATCCCCCCACTTAGCAAACCAGATAAAAACGGATTCAGAAAATATATACTCTTATATCCATTAGAAGTGCCGATCCTGACCTCCCTGGGGCCCTAAGCGAAATGACATGTCACATCAAAGTTGAGAAGCGGGGGGGCTGCCGACAGTGACTTGTCATATTAAAGATTAAAGTTGAGAAGCGGGAGAGGGGGATGGGGTGTTCTGCTGTTGGAAATTTTACATTAAAGTGAGAACTTCTCCCATGCCAGCGAGTTGAGATGTGGGGTGAGGAGCCGGAAATGACTTCTCACCAGGCGGGGCCTCTAGTAATTTGGGGGACCCTCCGCAGCTTTGCAAGGCCCTAAACGGCTTGCATAGTGAGCCTATAAGGGGCAGATTGGCCCTGTCCATTAGGGATCGATCAATGTTTCTGCCCAGGAAAATGTCTTTAAGGTCTTTTCTAGATGGTACAAGACCCCTCTTAGACTACACAAAATTTCCTCCACCATACCCCCCAACTGTTGGAGATGCTCTGACGCAGAAGGATCACTCCTACACATATGGTGGACTGGTTCTTTAATCCAAACCTTTTGGAAATATCCTATTCCTCTCCTTTCAAGGTGTTCTTCTGTTAACCCGCTACCTTTCAATTCACATAGCAGAATCTTCCCACCATCTTGCTTGAGCAACTTGACCACTGACTATGCCATGGGTCCTCAAACTACGGCCCCCCAGATGTTCAGGAACTACAATTCCCATCATGCCCTAGTCATGTCTGTGAATGTCAGAGTTTTACAATGCCTCATGGGACTTGTAGTTCCGACACAGCTGGAGGGCCGTAGTTTGAGGATCCCTGGACTATGCCTACTAGAACCACCCTTTTCCTAGTGGTCAGGTGACCGCAACCCTATAAGAAAATAATACTGGGCTGCTAACCGCTGAAAACACTATGTAACCAATAAATGACAGTAGATAATATGCTTATGACATCATCACATATAGTGAGCTTGCATACAGTTACACTTAGCCCCAACATCCTGCATAATATACCCCTGGCCTATACCGGTACCACGGAAATATTACACATGATATGGATGTCCAAAGCTACTCTAACTAGTAGGCTCCCTGATGTACACCAATAGGGAAATTACAGCACGCTGTTTAAAAACAGTATCTGTACCATTCATGTAACTATTTCATTACTTTTGGGTCTAGTCGCCCATACTGTTCAAATGTTTTTACTACACCCTGTTCATGTATATTGTATACTTACTAGTGTTCATTCTGATATCTTGTCTTAATACATTGTACTTGATTTTATATACCATACAACCTTTTCTCTTTTGTATACAATACAAATTGAATTGGGGAAAAAAAACGTATTCCGCCTTAAGGGGCCTAACACAGACAGTCTGAGACAATTCTCCTTTTTACAAACTGATTACAGAGGCCTACAACCTGCTTTGAAACTGAAAGTTTGAAGGTGCAAGATACCAGTTTGTGGTGGCAATGTTGGAACTGTTACTGTTTTAGCATAGAAGCCTTCTGTAGAGCTTGATAGCTAGAGAGAATGTGTACTCTTCTTAATTATACTTCACCTAGTCTCTGTAAGCAATGTTTATTCTACTGAGTAAACTGGTGGTGCTATCTGCCCTTGACCTATGAATATATGAAGTATGCACATTCTTATATGCATAGATAAGAGGTGAACAGCACCATTGGTGCAGATAGTAGTCTCCAGTTTAGTTATGGGACATGCAGAGGTTGAGTTACTAAAACCGGAGAGTGTAAAATCTGGTCCAGTTCTGCATTGTAGGCAATCAGCTTCTAACCTTAGCTTGCTCAATTGGGCTTTGATAAAAAAAAAAAGATGGAAGCTGATTGGCTACTATGCAGAGCTGCACAAGATTTTGCACTTTTCAGTTTTACTAAATTGACCCAACAGATTGATATAGATGCTTTTGGCTATGTCCAGAATGTGTGGATCTGTTAGCAGGTCTTTACAATTGCCATGTATTCATTGACCAAGCCCAATGTGCCCTCCAGTGAAAGGGCTTCAATGGGAAGGACTGCAACCTGGCAGATTTTTATCACTGTCTGTGACCTCCTTGGTGAGAATTGTTTTCTTATCTCACAAACACTAATGGCCTCTACACACAATCTGATAATCGTACGATTGTTAGTATAACGTTTTCAAGAGTCGATCATGACAGTTCATCTGATATTATCCGATCGGAACAGCACAAATTTTTCTCGTATGATACCAGATTGTACGATGTTCGTTTAATCAGTACAGTTGTCCCCTGAAAATACATTAGAAATACACTACATTTTCAGATTGTGTGTATGGTCCATAAGACTGACGATCTCATCAATGAGGACACTAACAGCAATAAAACCACTTATTAGTGGAGTAGAGATGCATTAGAACGCCTGTCATGTTTGTACAACTGTCCACATTCCCATTGGGGATACTACCTCCACATCCTGTAGTTACCAGTACAGGAAGTGAAGGGAAATCTTCCATCAGAGCAGCCTGAAAAACTGACTGGTATTCTAACCATTCACTACTTTAAACAGAACTAATAAAAATAAAAAAAAACATTAAAAAAACCACAGCCGCATCCCCGTTCCCTGAGATTATTTTTGTACTTACTGTTTGGTTGTCCTCATAAAGCTTCAAGTCATATCCACTGAGTTCCACACAGAATATTATGGCTGTCACACCTTCAAAGCAATGAATCCACTTCTTCCTTTCAGACCTCTGACCCCCAACATCGACCATTTTGAAAGTTAGCTCTTTAAAGGTGAACTTGTTCTCCACAATGCCTGTAGTCATATCTCGTGAGCGCAGGATGTCTTCTACAGTAGGGATGTACTCAATGGCTGCTATCCTGTCCAGGTCATTGAGGTAATAAGCAGCATTGTCTTCCAGATGGTACTCATTAGAACGACTGAAACACTCCTGAACACCCGTGTCTGCCCACAGTCTCTTCATGACTCCTAGGAGCTCAGACGTAATTTCCCCCTTACTCTCTGCTGGCCCAGTCAAAGCAAAGAGCTGTACTGCATCATACGCTCGGTCTGGGTTGTGAAACTCGATTTTCAGGGTGGCAAGTGCCCTAATAATGCGAGTGAGTGAGTCAATTGCATTATAAATAATGAGGGGTTTATATTCTTTGCATGCCTCCAGGTTAAAGCCTCCACTGTGGATGATCTTCATCTGTTTTACAATGGTGCTTTTACCAGAGTTGCTGGTCCCGAGTAGCAAAAGTTTGATTTCCCGGCGTTGGCGCTGGCTTTCTGAGCGCAGGTGCCTGTCAATCCTGCGCGAGCGCCTTGCAGCCTCTTTCTCCTCCGCACTTTGCCGACATCCCATGGTAGGTGTTTGCCAATGGTGGAGATACTCCCTTTCTCTCTCTTTATCTTTCCTTTCTGCCTCGGAAATATTGTGTCCTTCGAGTTTTAAACAAGGTAAAGGTACAATCAGCCTGGACAATAATAGTCGATGCCTAACAAACGAAAAATAGGGAAAAATACAATCTTAAGCAGATGGTCTCCTCAACAAATGTCATGGCGCTCCCCTTCCTTTGAGATAAAAGTGGCACATTCCTTCTTTAATGAAAAGATACTTCCCGTCTCCAATGAGTAACCATATTTGTCATATACCATTTTCTTTCCTGCATAATTATTTCACTTCCTTCTGTCCAAAGGTAAGGAGCTGCCTACTCATCTGTTTCTACCTCACTTGCCTTTTTAATTGTATCTTCTGGTTACCATGGTGATTCGGCTCTGTGCAGCAAAAGATTCTGTGGCCAACCTCTCATTTATTCCACTGGCCTTTTTGATGGTTTTTCTCTTTCTTTTTTTCACCCTGTTCCTGACAATGATCTGCACCTGTCAGACACAAAGAAAAGCAAACATGAAATAGTTGTATTTGTACATCCTCCACTTTCAACAAATACAAAGTGCTTTCTATTAACCACTATAATGACGCAATTACTAAACCATATCGTTTTATAGAACTGTTGGTAAATGAACATAATATGAAATGGCAGAAAAACTGAAAATCTAACCTGAGATCAGCTAGCTAGTTATCTATAATTTTGAACTGGTTTGCAACCTTCAATTACTGGCACAAATTGCTATTCAGCGTAGGAAAAGGAGGTTTCCCCATTTTTTGTCTCAGTCCTCTTCCGACATTGGAAAATGCACCAATAAACTCAAAAGCAGCAGGCACATTTATGGCTAGCGTTAAAACATCTACAGCACCTTAAAAAAGTATTATAAGCCCTTGACATTTTCCACATTTTGTCATGTTACAACCAAAAACGTAAATGTATTTTAATGGGATTTTATGTGATACACCAACACAAAGTGGCATAATTGTGATGTGGAAGGAAAATGATAAATGGTTTTCAACATTTCTTTACAAATAAATATCTGAAAAGTGTGGCGTGCATTTGTATACAGCACCTTTACTCTAATAATACCTCTAACTAAAATCTAGTGGAACCAATTTGCCTTCAGAAGTCACCTAATTATTAAATAAAGTCCACCTGTGTGTAATTTAATCTCAGTATAAATAGAGCTGTTCTGTGAAGCCCTCAAATGTTTTCTAGAGAACCTTAATGAACAAACATCATCATAAAGCACACTAGACAGTTCATGGATTACATTGTAAAGAAGTTTAAAGCAGGGTTAGGTTATAAAAAATTATCCCAAACTTTGAACATCTCAGGTTGAAGCTACCACCTGAAAATGCAAAGAGTAAGGCACAACTGAAAACCTACCAAGACATGGCCATCCACCTAAACTGACAAGCCAGGCAAGGAGAGCATTAATCAGAAAAGCAGCCAAGAGGTCCATGGAAACTTTGGAGGAGCTGCAGAAATCCACAGCTCAGATGGGAGAATCTGTCTACAGGACAACTATAAAGTCCTGTACACACGATCGGTTTGTCTGATGAAAACGGATCGATGGACCGTTTTTCATCGGACAAGCCGATCGTGTGTGGGCCCCATGTTTTCCATCTGTGAAAAAAAAATAGAACATGTTTTAAAATCTTCCTATGGATAAAAAAACGATAGAAAAAACGATCATCTGCGTGGAAGTCCATCGGTCAAAAATCCACACATGCTCAGAATCAAGTCGACGCATGCTCGGAAAGCATTGAACTTCATTTTTCTCAGCACGTCGTATTGTTTTACGTCACCGCGTTGGACACGATCAGATTTTTGACCGATGGTGTGTAGGCAAGACTGATGAAAGTCAGCTTCATCGGATACCCGATGAAAAAATCCATCGGATTAGATTCCGTCAGATATCTGATCGTGTACAGGGCTTAAGTTGTGCACTCCACAAATCTGGGCTTTGTGGAAGAGTGGCAAGAAGAAAGCCATTGTTGAAAGAAAGCCATGCAAAGTCCCGTTTGCAGTTTGTGAGAAGCCATGTGGGGGACACAGCAAACACGTAGAAGAAGGTGCTCTGGTCAGATGAGACCAATATTGAACTTTTTTGGCCTAAAAGCAAAACTCTATGTGTGGCAGAAAACCAACACTGCACATCACCCTGAACACACCATCCCCACTGTCAAACATGGTGCTGGCAGCATCATGTTGTGGGAAGGCTTTTCTTCAGCAGGGACAGGGAAGCTGTCAGAGTTGATGGGAAGATGGATGGAGCCAAATACAAGGCAATCTTAGAAGAAAACCTGTTAGAGTCTGCAAAACAATTGAGACTGGAGCAGAGGTTCACCTTCCACCAGGACAACGACCCTAAACATACAGCCAGAGCTACAATGAAATGGTTTAGATCAAACCATATTCATGTGTTAGAATGGGCCAGTCAAAATCCAGACCTAAATCCAATTAAGACTCTGTGGCAAGACTTGGAAATTGCTGTTCACAGACGCTCTCCATCCAATCTGACAGATTTGAGATATTTTTCAAAGAAGAATGGGCAACAATATCACTCTCTAGAACAGGGATCTCCAAACTACGGCCCTCCAGCTGCTGTGGAACTACACTTCCCATGAGGCATTGTAAAACTCTGACATTCGTAGACATGACTAGGCATGATGGGAATTGTAGTTCCCGAACACCTGGAGGGCCGTAGTTTGGAGACTCCTGCTCTAGAAGATGTACAAAGTATTTACTCAGGGGGGCTGAATACAAATGCACACCACACTTTTCTCATATTTATTTGTAAAAATATTTGAAAAACATTTATAATTTTTCTTGCACTTCACAATTATGTGCCACTTTGTGTTGGTCTATCACATAAAATCCCAATAAAATACATTTCCGTTTTTGGTTGCAACATGACAAAATTTGGAAAATTTCAAGGCATATGAATACTTTTTTAAGGCACTGTATTCCAAAAAAAAAATCCTACCTTTATAAGGCCCCATACACATGGGCCAGAGCTGGTATTTCTCAGCAGGGGATCCATTCAGTGATCCCGTGCTGAGCTGAGCGGAGAGGCTGAATGACAGATCTGTGCCCGCTCCCCTTTTGCAGAGCAGACACAGACACAGCATGCTGTGTTCTATGGGCAGTACAATGGTACAAAGTACAAAAACTGAGGGATGGCCTTCAACATTTTTTCCTGTTTGACAATGTCCAAACCACCCGTAGCAGCAGTATAACCCAACTGTTTCAGAATTCCTGAGTCCTTCAATAGACAATAAGGAAAGTAATCTAAATCATATATGGAAGACATTTAGAATGCTAAAACGCTGTTTCATAAACCACTGCCATGCTGTTGCCATTTTTTGGCCACTTCCTGTCTGGAGTGATGTCATTGCTCTCCATTGGCATCTTTGGACTATGCTTATGCAATGTGTATTGGCACTGCCACTCCCAGACCTCACGAGAATTGCATGTGACACGATGGCAATGCTGGGAGGCAGTTGTCACCTCATAACAGGAAGCAACTGAACAAGGACATTCATAGCAGAATCATCAGCTATCCTTTTCATTAAAGCTGTAGATTTCAAATTGTAAAAACGTATATGAGATTTTAGTAACTGGGTACTATTTTAAATGCTACAAAGTGATTTTGATGAGTTGAGAAAAAGGCCCGAATTAATGCGAAAAACAGAAATATAGGATGAAAATGAAATATATCGCTAATGAAAATGCCTCTTGTTTTGTAGAATTTATAGATGCAGTAAAATAATAGTAATAACAATAATAATATTTATTGATGGAAAAAACAAAATGTGTGTTGTGCAGATGGACTAGGTATAGTCTGAACGCACATACACAAAGGTTGTTTTTGGCTTGCGTTGCTTAAACTTCTTCCTTGTCATGTGTTATTTTTTCCTTTACCCCCATATCATGTTATGATTAAAGGAACAATGGATATTTATCTTTTTCAATAGATATTGATCTTCAACAGAAGAGTATTACGTAAGCTGAAAGCACCATTGATTACTTAGGGAGACAGACTAAATGCCACACCACCAGGGTCATATCATGTCATGGAATCAATAACCAAGCAAAGACAAAAGCAGCTGTATGTATCTGCCACAAGAAACATATTAACTGCACAGAAATAAGTGATTTTTACATCTTGCTCTTAACAAATGCTTATTTTTATCAACTTAGCTTGCTAAAGACCATCCAGGAACACATCTGTCCAAACACCACTATACAGGGCAAAGGAGAAGTCAACTAAGTCCTTATGTGTTCCAGACATTCAGTGCTGAGTCCATAGCAATGAAAAGCATCATAATACTGTATATGAATCAATGTATGCTTATTGAGACAGCTCCAACATTAGAGAAACACTGCGCTGATAACATTTGGGATGTGGCACCATATTGTACATGGACTGATTTACCATGATGTATGAATATTAAAAAGCCTGGAGTGAGAGAGCAGTCATCTTGCATTGTCTTGGACAGCTGGTGCTGCATCACAATAACTAGTCAGATTCAAAATACACTGGAAAATTGAATTTTGTCAATTCAAATCAGAATCCATTGCTATAGACCAAAAACTATAAAAAAATTCAATTCCTCATTCATTCTGACAAACCGTATGATAATTTTCTTTCTAATTGCCTCTGTATATTGACTTTTACTGGTCATTTAGAAAATGAATCTCTTTGAATTGGTTTTGTATCAAATGGCTTTTGCACAGAAGTGCCAAGCTTTTAAAATAAACGTCCGGGCTAGAACTTACTATGCTTAAAAAGGCTCCCATCCACCTTGGCCTCATGCACACTGCTGCTCCTAAGACCCCTTTCACACTGTAGCGCGGCTGTGTTAGCTTTTCGGCCGCTAGAGGGGCACTTTTAACCCCCTCCAGTAGCCGAGGAAAGGGTTAAAAGCTCCCATGTTGCGGTGCTGCCTAAAAGCGTTTTTCCGGTGTAGGAGTTCCCTCTAAAATCCATACCAGACCGAAGGGCCTGGTATGCTCTTGGAGGGGGAACCAATGCCGTTATTTTTTGCTGTGGAGTTCCTTTTTAAGATCATCAGAGCACAAGTCGCATGCCAAAGTCGGATCAGTCAAGACGGCGATCCGACTTCAGTGACATTTAATGGGCTGAAGTAGGATCAAAGTCTGACCAAAGTAGTGCAGGGAGCATTTTCAAAGTCGGACCAGTTAAGACGGCTCCCATAGGGAAACATTGATTTTCACACGTCATGCGACATGAGATCCCAATGTCGGAGTGTTTGTCGTACCAGTGTGAACCCGGCCTGAAGGGGATTTACTAAAACTGGTGCACTCAGAATCTGGTGCAGCTGTGCATAGTAACCAATCAGAGGAGGGTTGGCCTCAGGTCTAAGATTACACTCATCTCCATGCTCTATGCTGTGCCGTGTGCAGAGCTGTATCCTGGCCTAGGCCAACAAGGCCCAAGTCTAGGGCAGCACGTTGCAGGGGGGCAGCATGGCAAGAGTCTCCGCCGGCTTGCACTTTTAGTGTAGCACTGTTAGTGTAGCGCCAGTCTTATGGGGCGGACTGGGCAGAGAGGCAAGCATTCCGCAATTGTGGGGGGGGGGGGGGGCAGAGCTTCTAATTTTGACTGTCCTATCATCCTGGACCACAAACTTTCCTCACTGTGCTATATGTTTTCTGCTGTACCATTGGCATGGTTATATCTTTTTAGTCCTCTCCATAAAATTATCAGAATTTTGGGCCTAAAGTAGAACTTTAGGAACACTTTTCTATTTAATTTTGGATAGAGTAAGGGTAAGGTAAGGTGAGAGCAGGTCTTGACAGGAAGGGTGGGTCATATTTAAATTAGGGGTGCATGAGTTTATCAGGCCTAGGGCAGCACAAAATCTAAATACATCCCTGGCCGTGTGTGACATCAGATCCTCACCTCCTGCCTCCTCAAACTAATAAATGCTGCCTTAATTCTGTACTTTGAAAGACTGTAGAGGGGAGAGAGCTGCAAATAAACATGTGCAACTTATGTAGGAGGATTTGTTTATTCTCTGTGTATTACCTGAGACTAGTCACTTCAGTGTGTATATGTAAGGGTTTTAGTGGTGGCTAGTGGGTTCTTCTTTTGGGGTGCGGCAAACAAACAACCCCCCCCCGGCGGCACGGTATTGAGACAGCATCCCCTCCGCCAGGCAGCACGGCCCTGACAGCCCCTCCTCCAGTGGTCCGGCACTTACCTGCTCGTGTGGCAGTGGTGTGGTGTCCTCTCCTGGAGTACAGGCAGTGGCGATGTCCACTCCTCAATCTTCCTCCGCCGTGTCTCCTCTTTCGCCACAGCGCTAAGCATCCAATAGGATTGCCTGACGCTTTGGCCAATGGGGAAACAGGTCTCACGACCTGCCTCCTGATTGGTGGGGAGGAACTTTAGTGTGAAAAAATCGAAAATCCATTCGCTATCATCACACAACTGGGTAGGCTCGGAGTGCAATGCATTGGCCTCCATAGTCCGGTGCCCTTATATATAGATCAGGGGGCCAGACGCATGGATAGGGGAGGTGGCTTCTGTGCGCCCTCTATGAAAAGACCGCCACTGAAGGCAAGGAATTAACAGTTCCCCTACTGAGTTCTCTATAAGAATAAAGGATTTCCCACATTATTATTATACTAGAGGGCTGGCAGTACAGCTACAATTCCATACAGGAGGAATTAGAGGGCCCTGCATGTATGAATGTAAATGTTAATTGAGCTATTACCCATCAAATATATACATTTCCACAAATGGAATGTGTTACAAAGATATGGCTGCCCTAAACAGTTTTGAAGATGTAACATTTTGTGTAGATTTGGACAACTGTCTTCAAAAGTTGTCCAGATCCAATGAAGCAGACCGTCTTTGAACACCTCTATAATGAACATAAATGTTCACAAAGGACCGATTGGATGTCAACGCAGGCCTTCACATCTGAAAATGCAATTGTGCATTATATTTCCACTAATGTGTCTTCTACAAAAGTGCGTTCATCACAGAGATCCGCTGACAGTCAATGACATCTATAAAAGTCAGTGTGGGACTGAGGGCACAAACATCACAAATCTTCACAGCCATCTTAGCAGGCTCTCAATCCTAATGGGAGCACATGAATTGGTCATTGTGCAGTCATGCATCATTAGTTGGCTTTGTGCTTCTGTATAATACAACCCTATATGCTTTAGTTGCTCTGTATGTATGACAATTGTAAAAATTGATTTGGCCCAATTTCCAGTGTGGCCAGCAACACTGGCATGCATGTTAAATTATAAAAGGAAGTGCGTTTTCCACCTCTGATTTTATGTGTGTGTGTGTGTATATATATATATATATATTTTGGGCCAGAATCAGGTAGATGGGCGCATCTTTAATCTGGAGTAACGTTTCTCATTACGTTACTCTGGCGAAATTTTAGGAGCAAGTGCTGTTATTCATGAAGCACTTTCTCCTAAAGTTGCGGCAGCGTATCGAAAATGAGCCGGCGTTATTCAAATTGGGCGGGTACGGGGCGTGTATTATTAAAACTAGGCGCGATCCCGCGGCGAACGTACTGCGCATGCGTCGACTGTCAATGCATCCCAGTGCGCATGCTCACAACTTCCGTCGGCACAACTTCCTTGGAAACGACAGTGCAATGTGTTCCGTTGGACGTTTAAATGCGCCCGTAGATGCGCCATTCCGGCACTAAAGTATACCCTGTTCCCCCTCCCCGCAGTGAAGTTACTTTTGTTCTGAGATGGCTGCTCCCGTTCCCCGCAAACACAGGAGAAAGCTGAACTTTAAAGGCCAGGAGCTGTCAGCCGTCATCTCGGCTATGGAGACCTATGATGTCTTCCTCCATGGCTGTAAAAGTTGACAGACAAGCATGGACAGAGGTGTTGTCCTGCAAGTGGGGGTGCTCAGCTAGCTCTTATCGTCGGTAACGCTGCTGTAGCTGCTCTCCTGCTGACCTGTGGCCGTCTGGAGTAAAGATAAAGCAGCTATTTGTAGAAATAACTTTGCGACGGACGGACGACATATGCGCGGCGCATGTAGCCAGCGTATGGTGCTAATCCATTCGAGAATTGGGAAATCTCCCTCATTTGCATATTTGCAGGGGAAATCAATAGGCGCGACTGATGCGCCAAGCGAAATTATGCGCTGACGATACTCTGGCGTCGGAAAGTTAAGCCGGTCGGGGAAAGCCCGTTTTCTGTCGCATCTAGTTTGGTGGGTACGGCCGCGGAGATACAACGGCGCATCTTGACAGTTACGCGGCGCATATCGAAATACTCCAGCGCAACTCTACCTGAATCTGGCCCATAGTGTATATTGCAAACCAATGGTGTCTGATGCTCTAGTTACTTACACTCCCCCGTTGCGCGCCCTTCTGCCCATCAGCCCCGCACTTAGCCCATCCAGGCCACAGGCAGCTTTAGAGGCTTCCCCCTGCATCTCCTCCTCAGCATCTTCCCCCTGCTCCCGGGCAAAACTACTGCTTCTCCTCTTAGGCCAATCGGGCTTTAGGACCCACTTCCTGATGGGCGGGAGGAGAAGCAGAGAGGCAATAACGAATATTAATTTGCTAGTATCACACAACTGGGTGAGCTCAGGGCACAGTGCTCTGCGCCCCAAGCCCACCCTTTTTTTAAGCCAATTAGAGCCTCAGGCCTCGTACACACGACCGAGAATCTCGTCAGGAAAAATCCATTTATTTTCCCTGACGAGATTCTTGGCAAGAAACTCTTGCCGCCCGAGTGTACAGACTCTCTTTTTTAAAAGAACCGCGGTTCTCTTGAAAGGAAAGAATGCGGTGACGTCATTGCGTACGACGAGCATGCGCTCGTCACATTCGATGTTGTGACCGCCATCTTGCTTCACCCTACCTATGCCGTGAAAGCATGCGTGGGTTTCCACAGCGACAGGTAAGTATACACACTCTCTGGGTTTCTCGTCAGGAAACAGCCCGGCAAAAATCTCGATGAGAAAAAAAGAGAGCCGGTTCTCTTTTTTTTTCTCGTCGAGATTCTGGCCAGATTTCCTGATGAGAAACCTGAAAGCCTCGTACACACAAATGGGAATCTTGGCAAGAATCAGTTTTCTTGCTGGTTTTTGCAGAGAAAACCGGTCGTGTGTACGAGGCTTCAGGCTCTAATCACGTGCTTAAAAAAAAAAAAACTTTTAAATCCATGCATCTGCTGCCCTGCATTTAGATTAGGGCCCGGGCACATGGATTAGGGGGTGACGCCCTTGCACCCCTAATGGAGTGGCCGCCACTGTTGCAAACCCATTTAATTGTACAAGATAGAGAATGCAGAGTAAGTATTTCTAATGCAGTTTTAAAGGGGTTGTAAAGGTAAAAATAAATCCCTAAATAGCTTCCTTTGCCTTAGTGCAGTCCTCCTTCACTTACCTCATCCTTCCATTTTGCTTTTAAATGTCCTTATTGCTTCTGAGAAATCCTCACTTCCTGTTCTTCTGTCTGTAACTCCACACAGTAATGCAAGGCTTTCTCCCTGGTGTGAAGAAAGCCTCTTGAGGGGGGAGGGGGCGAGCAGGAGTTTCAGGACGCCCACTAACACACAGCTCCTTTCTCTATCTACAAAGTAGAGAGTGTCCTGACACTCCTGCTCACCCCCTCCCCCCTCAATAGGCTTTCTCCACACCAGGGAGAAAGCCTTGCATTACTGTGTGGAGTTACAGACAGAAGAACAGGAAGTGAGGATTTCTCAGAAGAAATAATTTATTTAACCACTTACCTACTGTGCACCTACACCCCCTTCCTGCCCAGACAAAATATAAGCTTCCCGCACTGCGTCGCTTTAACTGACAATTGCGCGGTCGTGCGACGTGGCTCCCAAACAAAATTGGCGTCCTTTTTTTCCCACAAATAGAGCTTTCTTTTGGTGGTATTTGATCACCTCTGCGGTTTTTATTTTTTGCGCTATAAACAAAAATAAAGCGTAAATTTTTAAAAAAATTCAATATTTTTTCCTTTTTGCTATAATAAATAACCCCAAAAAATATATAAAAAATATATTTTTTCCCTCAGTTTAGGCCGATACGTATTCTTCTACATATTTTTGGTAAAAAAAAAATGCAATAAGCGTTTATCGGTTGGTTTGCGCAAAATTTATAGCGTTTACAAAATAGGGGATAGTTTATGGCATTTTTTTTTTTTTTTTTTTTTACTATTAATGGCGGCGATCTGCGATTTTTTTATTGGGACTGCGACGTTATGGCGGACATTTCGGACACTTTTCTGACATTTTTGGGACCATTTACATTTATACAGTGAAAAATGCTATAAATATGCATTGATTACTGTATAAATGTGACTGGCAGTGAAGGGGTTAACCACTAGGGGGCGGGGAAGGGGTTAAATGTGTGTCCTATGAGTGTTCTAACTGTAGGGGGAGGGGGGGGTGACTGGGGGAGGTGACCGATTGTGTCCCTATGTACAAGGAACACAATCTGTCACCTCTCTCCCTGACAGGGACGTGCAGCTCTGTGTTTACATACAGAGCTGCACGTCCCAGCTCACTTACAGAGCAATCGCGTGTGCCCGGCGGCGATCGTTGCCGCCGGGCACTCGCACGGGATCCCCGCGGAGCGGCGGGTGCGCGCGCGCGCCGCCGGCGACGCGCGCGCGCCCGCCGCCGGCGACGCGCGCGCGCCCGCCCGCGGCTTTAAAGGGACATCACGTCATATGACGTGATGTCAGAACAATGGAGTCGTCTGCCCGCCGTCAATTGACGGCGGGCAGATGACAAGTGGTTAAAAGCAAAATGGAAGGATGAGGTAAATGAAGGAGGACTGCACTAAGGTAAAGAAAGCTATTTAGGGAAAAAAATTGTACCTTTACAACCCCTTTAACCACTTAAGGACCCCCCCCCCCTGATATACGTCGGCAGAATGGCACGGCTTGGCACAATCACGTACCTGTACGTGTCTCTTTAAGCCCAGCCACAGGGTCGCGAGCGCACCGGCGGCCGCACACTTGCGACTCGGTCCGAAGCTCCGTGACCGTGTCTGCGGGACCCGCGGACCCGATCGCCGCGGTGTCAGCGGAGCTGAAGAACGGGGAGAGGTGTGTGTAAACACACCTTCCCCGTTCTTCATTGTGGCAGTGTCAGCGATCGCCTGTTCCGTGATATAGGGAAAGACGATCACTGACGTCACATGTCCAGCCCCGCCCCCCTACAGTTAGAAACACATATGAGGTCACACTTAACCACTAGGGGGCGCT
Organism: Rana kukunoris; assembly: GCA_029574335.1. NCBI lineage: Eukaryota > Metazoa > Chordata > Amphibia > Anura > Ranidae > Rana > Rana kukunoris. The sequence goes on from CM056049.1 coordinate 226,773,218, forward strand.
GTAGGTGTTAACTCCTAAACTGCAACTGTCATTTTCACAGTAAACAGTGCATTTTTATAGCACTTTTTGCTGTAAAAATCAGAATGGTTCCAAAAATGTGTCAAAATTGTCTGATGTGTCCGCCATAATGTCGCAGTCACGAAAAAACACGCTGATCACCGCCATTAGTGGTAAAAAAAAAAAGATTAATAAAAATGCAATAAAACTATCCCCTAATATGTAAACGCTATACATTTTGCGCAAACCAAACGATAAACGCTTATTGCGATTCTTTTTACCAAAAGTAGGTAGAATAATACGTATCGGCCTAAACTGAGGAAAAAAAAAGTTTTTTTATATATTTTTGGGAAATATTTATTATAGCAAAAAGTAAAAAATATTGCATTTTTTTCAAAATTGTTGCTCTATTTTTGTTTATAGCGCAAAAAATAGCAACCGAATAGGTGATCAAATACCACTAAAAGAAAGCTCTATTTGTGGGAAAAAAAGGACAATTTTGTTTGGGAGCCACGTCGCACGACCGCGCAATTGTCAGTTAAAGCGACGCAGTGCCGAATCGCAAAAAAAGGCAAGGTCCTTAACCTGCATAATGGTCCGGGTCTTAAGTGGTTAAAGATCCTTTCTTTCAGTTTTATGTAGTTTAGGTGTAAGTATTAGATTAAACTGCTGGACTGGGATTTTTTGAGGACTATTCTTAGATTTTTTTTTTTTTTATTCATATGAGCCGCAGCTGGTGCATACCCTGTATGGCACCTGCAGACCTGTAATGTGATAAGCTGCTTCACACTGTCACTTTCACCTTCACACTTTACTTGCTCCCAAAAGTGCAGGCAGTCTGCAGACTGATTTTCTCGTTTCAAGGTCATCAGGACTTGTGCTTCTTTTGTTAAAACCTAGAGCCATCTGGGTTTTGAAAGCATGCAGTAAAATCATTATGTAAAAACTAAGAATTCAGCTGCAGCATTTAGTAGCAAATTTCAGAAAAACTGCCATTGGTTGGCAAATGACCATCCTCAAGCTTGTCACTAACACAGTGCTGACCTAGATTTCCTTTTTTTTTATCCAAAGACGGTTATGGTTTTGCCCTTCTTATCATTCATTCCTGTACATGGAAGTTATGATTTTCTGTTAGCACACTTTGAAATGTCTAGGAGACAGTGGGGGAGTATTCATCTGGTCCTGACTGTTTCAGGCGTCAAAGATAATGCAATTGGCCGCGCTCCAGTACAAAATCAAGTTGTGCCAGCTTCCTCAAAAACATGTTCCACTACAACCAGAAGGTTTGCAACATGGCTCTGTGCTTATTAAAAAAGGATGCTGTTTGTCAGGGAAAATGGCAAGCATTCATGCAAGATGGCCTTTTGTGCACTTTTTGGTTATTTTATTTCTAGGCAGATCATAATAATAAGAAGAAAATATATATACAAATGTTGGGGTAATCATAATTACTCAACATGTGAAAGTATTTTGAGACTAGCCTTGTAAGGGTATTTTAGATTTTACATAAATTCAGTGACTGCCTTTAATTGGGACACATGCATACAATACTAACGGGTTGATTTACTAAAGACAAATACTGCAGTTGCACTCTGGAAAAGCAGTCGCTCCAGAGATTAAATGAGCAGAAGCGCTGCTGACTTATATCATCCAATCATGTACACATGGGGCCAGATTCAGGTAGAGTTAGGCTGGCGGATCAATGGATCCGCCAGCCTAACTGTCACTTTAAGCCGGCGTTTTTGTTTTCTGTAACCAGAAAACAAGAAACGCCGGGTTGGAGTTCCGATGCGATCGGCGCAATTGAATTTCGCCATCGCATCGTTACTTCAACTTAAAAATGGCGCCAGGGGCGTTCCCGCCGATTTACGCTCAAAAAATATGTTAATGAGCGGGAATCGGCAATTCACGATCTTTTTCGGGCGCGACGCAGTGACTTTACGACGTTTCCGGAAGCGATACGCGGCGTATAGATAAAGCAGCCCCCTGTTGGAATATCCTATGTTAAGTATAGGCGTCGTCATCGGGTCGGAAAAAAACCAAATCGCGTCGCTTGCGTAAAACATTCATGAATGGGGATGTGACATCATTGACGTTCACTGACAAAATTTGGAGCATGCGCACTGGGATGCATTGACAGTCGACGCATGCGCAGTACGTTCGCCGCGGGATCGCGCTTAGTTTGAATACTACACGCCCCGTACCCGCCCAATTTGAATTCCGCCGGCTCATTTGCGATGCGCTGCCGCAACTTTAGGAGCAAGTGCTTCATGAATAACAGCACTTGCTCCTAAAATTTCGGCAGAGTAACGTAAATGAGAAGCGTTACTCCAGAGCAAAGATGCTCTGATCTACCTGAATCTGGCCCATGGACTTCACTTTGCAAAATGTACAGTAGTTGCCACTGGTGTTTTTTTGTTTTGGGGGCAGCAAACAACCAAATCTCCCCCCCCCTTCTGTCTGCTGGGCAGTCCACTGACACTTACCCCATCTAGGCAGCGGGCATCCAAGGAGCAGCGGCGGGGATCGGGCAATCTGAGGAGCGTCAGTGGGGATCGGGCATCCAGGCATAGGCCAGCAGCTCTGCGTCCAATAGGATCGCCTGTCCTTTCATGCAATCAGGTGAAGGGTATTAGACCCACTTCTCGATTGGCCGGGAGGGGGATCGGTATTGCAACAGCAAATATTCATTCACTGCTGCAACACACCTGAGTGGGCTGCAGTCGCACTCTTTGCGTCCTGAGCCCACCCTATTTTGAAGCCTATTAGACCCTGTGGGCCAGATTCTCAAAAGAGATACGACGGTGTATCGCAGGAAACACCGTTGTATCTGTTTTTTTTACCTGGTATCTATGCGTGTGATTCCTAGAATCACTTACGTATAGATACAGTGAAGATCCGACAGGTGTAAAACACTTACACCGTCGGATCGTAGATGTAATTACTTTTCTGGCCGCTAGGTGGCCTTTACGTTGTTTTCTCATTTGCCTTTGCAAATGAGCCTAATATGCTGATTCCCGAACGTTTTTACGCCGCCCCGTCGTCGTTAACGTCGTTTCCGTAAGCATAAACCTACCCCTGCTATATGAGGGGTAGGTTTACGAAGTTCCGTCGTTGCCATGTTAAGTATGGCGTTGGGTCAGCGTCGTCTTTTTCTGTCGGTTACGTCATTTTACTAAGTCGTTCGCGAATAGGGCATTGCGTAAGTGACGATCACGTCGTTTTGACGTTGGTTTCTACGATGCTTTCCGACGTGAGCTGGAGCATGCGCACTGGGCTTTTTTCCCTGGCGGCGCATGCGCAGTTCGATCGACGCAGGGCGCGCTTAATTTAAATACAAGATGCCCCCTTTGAATTACACTACGCCGCCGCAAACTACGGAGCAAGTGCTTTGGAAATACGGCACTTGCTCCATTAAGTTGCGGCGGCGTAGTGTAAATGGCTAACGCTACGCCGCCGCAGATTCTATGTGAATCTGGCCCTGTGGCTCTAATCAGGTGCTTAAAAAAAAAAACTGCTTGCTGTAATTCCTGCGCCCGGTGCCCTGAAAGGGGCCAGAAGCATGAATAGGTGGCGGTCATGGATAGATTCATGCTATGCATGAATAGGTGGCGGCCATGAATCTAGCCATTGCATATAGGGGGTGGCCTGAAGAGAGGGGTCGGCACCCCTACTGAACAGGCCGCCCCTGGTGCACAATCTATTTGCCTTTCGTAAAACAACCCCTAAACATACTTTTTTTTTTGTCTTGCTTACCCCTTTCCCCACAGACTGCGGTGGTCCACTCAATATTGATTTTCAAGCTGCAACTCTGGTGGATGCTCTGAGACTCAGTGCATCAATGAAAGTTACTAGAATACTGCATTTGAAAATGTCACAATTATCATGTTGCCCATGCATTGTTATGTATTTTCCTTTAAATAATGTAATCCTTTCCTCACTCCATAGCTAGGGGTTGCTCTATGTAGTTAGTTCCACCCAACTTCTTCATGCCTTATGGCTGTACGCACAATCTGAAAATCGGACAAAAAATACAGATCTCGAAAAGATCGTACAATAATCGGATCATTAGTACACAGCTTTTGAGAGACGATTACGACAGTTCATCTGATATTATCTGATCGGACAAGCACAAACGTTTTTCTCGTATGGATACCAGATCGTACAATTTTTATTAAATCAGTACAGTCGTCGTCCTAAAATACAATGCAAATACACTACAGCACATTACATCACTTCCGATTTTTTTATTCTGTCGCAGGAGAATTTTTGTGAATTTAGTAACCTCTCTATTTTCGATATGACACTGCAAGCAAAAAAAACGTATGATCTTTTGTCTGATTTTTGGATCGTGTGTACGGGCAAAAAGTCTCCATTAATCACATGTACTGTATTCTGATGGAGCTAGACACACTATGATTTTTTGACCTATCTGATGTTCATCTGTGAAGATCTGCACAATTTTTTCAGGCTTTCAACGATCTGAAGCATGTCATTGTCTGTAAAGTTCTAGACTGTACTGCCTAGTACACACAATTTTTTTGCATGCTAGTCTCCTATCGAAAATGAAGAAGTTACTAGAGTTATGAAAATTCTCGTACAACAGAATAAAAATTCGGAAGTGATGTAATGTATTGTATTGTATTTTCGAAGAACCGTACTGATTAAATGCAAAATGGATGACCTGGTATCGTACGAGAACATTTTTCATGCTTGTTCCATCGGATATTTCCGCATGAATTGTTGTGATCGGCTCTCGAAAGCGGTGTACTAATGATGAGGTAATAATTTGATAGCTTCAAAAGCAGTATTTTTCGTATGCTGTTATGATCGTGTGTGTGGGCCATTGATTGAGCCACAGGAGTCAAACACAAGGCCTGCGGGCCGAATCTGGCCCTCCAGGCCATTTGATGTGGCCCTCACACCTTAGCTGCAGGAAAGCTCCAGACCCTTTCTGCTTCCAAGCAATGCATCCAGCTTATTCCCAGCAGCAGCATAAGTAAAGGAGGTGTGATGTAAAGGAGAGTGGGGTCTAAACTTCTGATGGTGGGGTGGCTCTTGACATCTAATGTAAAGGGGAGGGGATGCGCTGGACATCTAATCTCAAGCCCCGTACACACAGCAGAGAACCTCGACGGGCGGAACACATCGTTCCGCCCGTCGAGGTTCTCGCCCGGCCGTCAGATTCGGCGACCAGCCCATCGGGAAAGGCGACCAGCGGGCCGTCGAGCAAATAGAGAACCTACTCTCTATTTGCTCGACGGGTTTCCCGATGGGTGGGGCTCGCCGAATCCGAACACACGGCCGAGGTTCTCAGCAGAATTAGGCTCCCAGCGAGGTTCTCGCTGGTTTCTGCCGAGAACCTCGGCCGTGTGTACGGGGCTTTAAAGATACAACCAGCCATTTTGAGAGCAATCATAATGCTGATGCGGCCCACAATAAAATTGACACCCCTGGATTAAGCTAAGTTACCACAACTGGATCAGTTATAGAGATCATACTTTCAGTGCTTAGATTGCTGAAGCAGAACAATTATCCACAGAGATTCTCCAAAAACACTGGAGCAGATTTTTGGTGTAAAGAAAAGTAGCAACCAGTAATAGCTCATATTTCATTTTACCTACCGCATCCTTGAGTATTTATATAGGTAACCACTTAAGGACCAGCCGCTGCTCTAGGGGGTGTGCACACACGCCCATGGTGTGACGCCGGCCACCCGCAATCACTCCACAGAGAGCCAAAACGGGGATCTTTCAACGTAAACAGACAGATCCCCATTCTGGCAGGGAAGGAGAGACAGATATGCTGTTCCTAGTGATTAGAAACAGCGATCTCTCTACTTTTTCAGTCAGTCCCATCCCTCCACAGCTAGAAACACCTCCCAGGGAACACATTTAACCCATTAATAGCCCCCTAGTGTTAATCCCTTCACTGTCAGTGACATTTACACAGTAATCTGTGCACTTTTATAGCACTGACCGTTGTATAAATGTCAATGGTCCCAAAAATGTGTCAAAAGTGTCCGATCTGTCTGACAATTTTTACAAAAATTAGGAAAAAGGGAGCACAGACAATCCTTATTCACCATAAAGTCAGCATAAACCCAAAGGTATTGTACAAGAATGACAAAAAGACATCTGTATAGAGGAATATACCATTGTTGGAACTAAAGAGGTGGAATAACAAATTCCCATATTGCTATTTCACTATTACATGTCTTAAAAGGAACTTTAAAAAAAAATATGGCTGTGGATCGATTTGAGAACAATCTAAAAAAACAGATATTGATTATGTAAGATAAATAACAAAATAGACAAAAGAAAGGTACACACCAAAGGCCAATCCCCCCCCCCCCCCCCCAAATAATCTGACTATAATCAATGGGAGGGTTTAGGCATGATTTTGAAAACATTTAGGGCGTTCCATCCTTTGAATTTCAGCAATAGTTTCAATTAGGGTTGTCCCGATACCACTTTTTTAGAACCGAGTACAAGTACCGATACTTTTTTTCAAGAAGTCGCCGATACCGAATACCGATACTTTTTTTTTTTAAATGTGTCCACAAATGCAGCCATGTCCCCCCACAAATGCAGCCATGTCCCCCCACAAATGCAGCCATGTCCCCACACATATGCAGCCATGTCACCCCCATATATGCAGCTATGTCACCTCCATATCCCCCATATATGCAGCCATGTCACCCCCATATATGCAGCTATGTCACCTCCATATCCCCCATATATGCAGCCATGTCACCCCCATATATGCAGCTATGTCACCTCCATATCCCCCATATATGCAACCATGTCACCCCCATATATGCAGCTATGTCACCTCCATATCCCCCATATATGCAGCCATGTCACCTCCATATATGCAGCTATGTCACCCCCATATATGCAGCCATGTCACCCCCATATATGCAGCCATGTCACCCCCATATATGCAGCCATGTCACCCCCATATATGCAGCTATGTCACCTCCATATCCCCCATATATGCAGCCAGTTCCCACATACCTAGATGCCGCATCGCCGCTGCCGCCGCTTAGTTAATACGGGCGGGGAAGATAACAGCTTTCATTTAAATAGCTGTATTGTTTCCTGCCGCACCGCGTATAGACACTCCCCCTTGCTCGGGATCTGTCCAATCACGAGCAAGGGGGAGTGTCTATGTGTGGCGTGGCGGGAAACGATACAGCTATTCAAATGAAAGCTGTTATCTTCCCCACCGTATTAACTAAGCGGCGGGGATGCGGCAATGGTGCGGTGCGGCGGGCGAGTATTCTATTTAGGCATCAGGGGTATTTGCGGGAGTACAAGTACTCCCACAAATACTCGGTATCGGTCCCCATACCGATACTGGTATCGGTATCGAGACAACCCTAGTTTCAATTAAACAGATCTGAGAAGGGACCTTATTGGATAACCAGTGGGATGATAAAAGTCTATTGGCTGCTGTTAAAAAATGAGCAGTAAGCTTCGTGTTTTTTGAATATGCCAGTAAATAGGAGGCCTAAAAGAAAGCGGGTGGGGTCTGCCGTAAGGGAGACATCTAGGGCCTGTCATAGGAGTAAAGAAACTGAGGTCCAGAAGGATTGAATCTGGAAGCATAGCCAAAAGATATGAAACAATGTACCTTTATTCTGTTGCCATCTCCAGCAGTTCTCCAACCACACCACACTGAATTACATGCAATCAATCAGGGATTTTATACCAAAACAGTAACATCTTATACATGTCCTGCTTATATACCAAATATTTGGAGGATTTGGCAGCTGAATCCCATATTTTATTGCAGATTTTTTAAGGTTATAGGGCAGGGGTCTCCAAATTTTCGAAAAACAAAGGGCGGAATGTGGCCAGTGGAAGTATAAAATGTGCTGGCATTAGTGGGAGTAAACAATGCTCCTTTTTTGATGTCAGAGAAATTGAGCCCTATCCTTGGTATCATTGGGTGGTGAGAATCATGTCCTATCATTGGCGTCACTGAGCGAAACTGTGCTCCATCGTTTGTGTCATTGGGAGGAACTACGCCCCACCGTTGGTGTCATTGGGAGGAATGGTGCCCCTTAGTTGGTGTCAGTGGGGGGGGGGGGGAATATGCCATATTCTTAGTTTTAGAGGATAAAATATTGCCCCAAGGGCCGTATAAAAGCAAACATAAAGCCATATCCAGCCCTCGGGCCACAGTTTGGAGTCCACAGTTATAGGGTCTTGAAGGACAGCGGAGGACCTTCATGAAGAGGCCCCTTTAAGAGGTTTTAGATTCTGGGCGGCGAGGCAGGGTTTATGGTCGTGTGACCGCCGTGATTGGCTGTCACGGCGATCACATCATCGGAAAGCTCCCGAACACAAGAAGCGAACAGGAGATTTCCGTTAGCCGCCAGTAACTGTGCTGGGAGCGCACAGGGCACGTTCTCTCAGCACAGCTGTGTCTGCAAATTGGTAGGCAAATATGCGGCCACTAGGCACCAAGGCCCATCCGCAGAGAGGCCGCTAATTTACGTACTGTCAGGACTTGGGGTTAAATGTTTTTGGAAGGGACACTGGACACATTCTTCCATAGATACAATGGAGGTGTACATGTAGCTACCCTAGGATAGAAGTGTTACTGGCTGGAATAGAGAGAGAAAGTTACGGCTCCAGGTGGATTGTGTTAGGATGAGCAGTGTCCTCTCAGGAAATCAAGGGTGCTGGCAATGCACAAGGTAACAAGTGGAAAATGAAAATATGGACAGCCGCACTCCAAGAAACCTTGATGGTTGTCTTATTTAAAAAAGGAAAAATGCACTACAAAACACAGCACAAAATACAGGGATATACAGCTGACGCGTTTCGCATTAGTTAGTGCTTAGTCATAGCTTAGCATGACTAAGCACTAACTAAATAGTGCGAATGCGTCAGCTGTATATCCCTGTATGTTGTGCTGTGTTTTGTAGCGCATTTTTCCTTTTTTAATTAAAAGACAACCATCAAGGTTTTTTTGGAGTGCAGCTGTCCATATTTCCTTTTTCCACTTACTGGCTGGATTACCAAGTCAAAATAAAAGAAAATTAAAGCCTAAAAAAAAAAAAATGAATGCAGCCAACACATTTAAAAATTGCTAAGCTGCAATATTAGTATTATTATTATTATACAGAATTTATATAGCGCCAAAAGTTTGCACATCGTTTTACAAAATGAGGACGGACAGTACAGTTACAATACAATTCAATACAGGAGGAATCAGAGGGCCCTGCTCGTTATAGCAATATATATCATTTTTGTTTTTTGGATTTTGATACACTTTAAATACAAAAAATAAAAAATCTAATGGAACTTCTTTATTAAACAAGTCAGAGACCCTGTAATTTTACAGGCTATAGGACCAATAAAAATGTATCGCATGAATGCAAAATTATGTTTTTTTCAAATATGCATAACGATCCATTTATGTTATGTGAGCACTATGTCAAGTTTAACCCAGTTGCTGCTAGATGGAAATACATTTTCGGTGCCCGATGACAGATAAATAGGGAAGTGTATAAACAATGGCAAAGAACAAGGACAGAGTTTGACCTAGCTGCTTCGAAAACAGTGAGTATAAAAGCAGACACTTTCCAGGATATACTATACATGCTTGCAAGATTATAGCAAGGGCATGTAAGTAAGAGAAACATGTAAAAGCAGACCTTGTGTGCTCTTTCACTGTTGGCGTGTTAGATTCTATCTCCCCACGGAGGAATCTTCCCCCAGAGCTTTGAATCTGGGCTCTCTTCACAAGCAGCACTGGCAAAGCTGTTATAGTGCGCAAATGGGAATTTCGCCCGGGAAGCTGAATCTTTATATATATATATTTTTTGATTTACATTACCATGTTTGGAAGTAAGGGGTAACGCACAGACGCAAACTGCCTAAAAAAAACGGCACATCTGAGTCATTTGAAAAATGAATGTTTTGCAACTTTTCGGCAGACATTCTGATATCTTTGTAAAGATATTTATCAGAATCAGCTGACAAGGCAGACGGATTTCTGCAGCTGAGGGCAGACTGACTTCTAGTTATTAGGATGTAGTCTCTCTTTTATGTTCATGGCTAACCAGCAGACAGCGTGCTTTCTTTTATTCTGCTCATTGTAGGGAAGCTTTAGAAAAAGATGATATTCTGTGATTCTATTAATCTGGTGGTCGAAAAAAAGAATTCAGCATAGTCGCCCTTCATGCATGCAAATGTCATTCAAGCTCGTTGACCTAAATCTCTGTCATTTTTCATTTTACACTCGGACAACACATGAAAGACTACATCTCTGCTTTCTTTGTGTGCATAGTTCAAATGCGGATGGAACATTAATGTATACATACAATGGATTTTTTTTTTTTTATGTTAAAGGGTATTTAAACCCAAAAACAAAAATGAAATATTTCATACCGTACCAGTCCTTAGATGTTGTGATTGCATTTGTTTCCCTTTTCCACCATTTTTCTTTATTTTCTCCTTGTGATCCTGCCAGTAACACGTTTCTTGTTCTAGAGCAGTGGCCTCCTAACTGCAGCCCAAGAGCCGGATGTGGCTCTTTGCATGCCTTTATCAGGCCCTTGGGACACTATTCTTCTCACTGATACAAGGGAATATTCTTTCTACATCAACAATGGAGCATAATTCCTGTCACTAATACCAACAATACCATCACTGACCCCAACAATGGGGCACTATTCTTCTGTTGACACCAATGATAGGACACTATTGCTCCTACTGACACCAACTGCAGGGGCCTATTTTTCCTACTGACACCAATGATGGGGTATTATTCCTTAGCCTGGTACCAACAATGCAGCACTATTCCCCCCACTGATACCATTGATGGGGCACTATTCCTCCCACTGACACCATTGATGGGGCACTATTTCTTGCCCTGATACCAACAATGTAGCACTATTCCTACCACTAACACCAATGATGGGGCACTATTCCTTCCACTAACACCAATGATAGGGCACTATTCCTCCCACTAATACCATTGATGGGGCACTATTTCTTGCCTTGATACCAACAATGGAGCAATATTCCTTCCCCTGATACCAACAATGTGGCACTATTCCTTCCACTGACACCAGTGACGGGGCACTGTTTCTTCAGTATCTTCAACAGTAGGGTAATATTCCTCCCAGTAATACTAATGATGGGACATTCCTTACTTCCATTGATGCCAGGGCATTTGCTCCTTACACTGGCCACATTCCGAACCCCTCAAAGCCTAAATGACAGTAAACAGGCCCTTTGTTAAGTAAGTTAGGAGACCCCAGTTATAGAATGATAACACTCACTCTACTGTATCTATATAAAAGCAGTGTTGGGTCGCCAAGCTGCCTACTCCAGATTTTGGTTTCAAAGTACCTCTCCTACTTATTGGCATAAATAGGGGGACGGTGTATTGTAGGTAGGTCTGATGACACTGCTTGCAATTTTATTGCAGCACAGCAACAGAACACAAGGAGTCAGAAGCTCGTTAGATTTATGGCAGGATCAAATGGTATTATCAGGTTGATATTCCAAAACACTTTTGGTCTTATATTTAAAGCAGAACTAAGCCTGAAAAGGGAAATTCAGTTCATCCTCCTCCTTCCCCTCTCCTCTCTCATTATTGTGAACGCTACTCACCATTTCTTAAGCAATGTTCCATTGGATCATTACCTATATAAGGAATACATGGGGTCAGGAAACCTCTCCTTTATTGAGTACAAATCAGCCTTATATCAAAAAGGAACCATTGTGCCTTACTGTGATGTTTGGGCTAAAGTGTACAAGAATCTCCCCCTGAACTCTATTGACATATGTCTCTTTTTTTTTTGTACACTAAAACTGGTCCTTTTTGTTTACTGTACTCTATGCTTTGCTGGAGCACGAAATTAAACTTATAAATCTAAAAAAAAAAGGTTCCTAGATACAGCATTCCAGCTATTGTTTTTTCAATCCACGGTTGAAAAATTAAATAAAATAAATCTATTCACTATAAGCAACACATCAATGTTTGCTCCACATTTTTATTCACAAAGACCTTATGTTATTAATATACTAACATGAAAGAAGTTTGTTGGAATACTTTGCAAATTTATTAAAAATAAAAATGAAAAAAATCACATGTACATAAATATTCACAGCCTTTGCTCAATACTGTGTTGAAGCATCTTTGGCACAAATTACAGCCTCGTCTTTTTGAGTATGATAATACAGGCTTGGCACACCTATTTTCTGTGAAGTTTCTCCCATTCTTCTTTGCAGGACCTCTCAAGCTTAATCTGGTTGGATGGTGAGAGCCATTTTCAGATCTCTTCAAAGATGTTCAATCAGGTTCAAGTCTGGACTATGGCTGCGCCACTCAAAGACATTCAAAGAGTTGTCCAACAGCCACTACTTTCTTATCTTGGCTGTGTGCTTAGGGTCGTTGTTCTGTTGGAAGATGAACCTTCACCCCAGTCTGAGGTCCAGAGCGTTCTGAAACAGGTTTATATCAATGATGTCTGTGCATTGCTGCATTCATCTTTCCCTCGATCCAGTTCCAGCCGCTAAAAAACATCCCCACAGCATGATGCTGCCACCACCATGCTTCACTATAGGGATGGTATTGAGGGGTGCCTGATTTCTTCCAGAGATAAAGCTTGCCATTCAGGCCAAAGAGTTCAATCTTTGTTTCATCAGACCAGAGAATTTTGTTTCTCATGGTCTGAGAGTCCTTCAGGTGCCTTTTGGCAAACTCCAGGTGAGCTGTCATGCGCCTTTTTACTGAGGAGTGGCTTCTGTCTGGCCACTCTACCATACAGGTCTGATTGGTAGAGTGCTGCAGAGATGGTTTTTCTTCTGGAAAATTCTCCTCTCTCCACAGAGAAATGTTGGAGCTCTGTCAGAGTGACCATCGTGTTCTTGGTCACATCCCTTATCCCCCGATCGCTCAGTTTGGCCGGACGGCTTGCTCTAGGAAGAGTTCTGGTGGTTCCAAATGTCTTCCATTTATAGGTGATGAAGGCCACTGTGCTCATTGGGACCTTCATTTTTTCATTTTTCTGTACCCTTCCCCAGATCTGTGCCTCGATACAATCCTGTCTCGGAGATCTACAGACAATTTCTTTAACTTTTTGGCTTGATTTGTGCTCTGACATGCACTATACACAGGTCAATCAAGAAACATCTCAAGGATGATTAGTGGAAACAGGATTCAATTTTGAGTGTCATGGAAAAGGCTGTGAATACTTTTGTACATGTGATTTTTTTTTTCACGTTGTCATTTTTTTGAGGAAAATAATGAATTTAATCAATTTTGGAATAAGGCTGTAACATAACAAAATGTGGAACAAGTTAAGCGTTGTGAATACTTTTCGGATGTAATATATATATATACCAAAATATACCATATATCATATACTTATGTATATGTATCAAAAAAATTGATCTTGATGATTTTTTGGAGATATCAACACTTAGAAATTTAAAAGTAGAAACCCTCTCCACACAATCAGCATTTATATTTAGTGTGACTAAAACTGCATGATTCTTCCTAAAGTCTATAATAAGTTATTTTGTTTTCCCAGTATTTAAAATTAAAGTATTTACCACACTCCACTCCCATTTAAACCTAATTTCTGTATCTCTTTCAGGCTGCTCATCTGCTCCCCGATGGGGCCTACTATCATTGTATTAGTAAATTAATATAGAGATCCATCATAGGTGTAGGTGGCATAAAGTAGAGTGCTCAACAGCCAAAGGCCTGAGGCCTCGTACACACGACGAAGAATCTCGTCGTAAAAGAACGTCGTTTTCCTCAACGAGTTTCTTGACAGGCTTGTCGAGAATCTTGTCAAGCTTTCTTCGCATACACACTGTCAAGACAAAATCTCGTTCTCAAATGCGGTAACGTACAACACGTACGATGGCACTATAAAGGGGAAGTTCGATTCCACTGGCGCCACCCTTGGGGCTGCTTTTGCTAATCTCATGTTACTGCGTGTTAAGTAAAAGTTTGGTAAGAGACGATTTGCGCTTTTCAGTCTGTTACAGCGTGACGAATGTGCTATCTCCATTACGAACGCTACTTTTACCGAAGGTCCGCTCCCGTCTCATAATTTATTCTGAGCATGCAAGGGTTTCTAAGCATACACACATACGTGTTTCTTGCCGTAAACCAGCCCGACGAGAAACACGACGAGGAAATTGAGACTCCCGACGAGAAAAAAGAGAACTTGTTCTTTTTTTCTCATCGAGTTCCACAACAGTTTTCTCAACGAAAAACATACACACGACCGTTTTCCTCTGCAAAAAAGCTCTGCCACCAAGTTTCTTGATGGATTTTGTCAAGGAAAACGGTCGTGTGTACGAGGCCTCAAAGTCAAATTGTCTGCCGTACTATCACAGTCCCATTATAAGGCTTTGATCACCGCCATTAGTAGAAAAAGAATTCCAGTATACTGTATATATCATAGCTTGTGGACGCTATAATTTTCATGCAAACCAATCAATATACACTCATTGGGACTTTGTTTTTACTAAAGACATGTAGCAGAATACATTTTGTGTTAAAATTTATTAAGAATTTTTTTTTTTTTAATGTTTATTGGATTTTATTTTATAGCAGTCAAAATATTGTTGTTGTTTTTTCCGGTCTTTTGTTTATATAATAATAAATACCACCAAAAGAAAGCTATATTTGTGTGAAAAAAAAAATATACAAATTTTGTTTGGGTACAGTGTTGCATGACCGCACAATTACCAGTTAAAATACCGCAGTGTTAACAAATTGCCACTATGGGGGTTATTTACTAAAACTGGAGAGTGCAAAATCTGGCGCAGTTCTGCAAAGAAACCAATCGGCCTCCAGGTTTTATTGCCAAACCTTAACCTCCCTGGCAGTATGATTCTGTCTGGAATTACGTACCAAAAGCGGTACAATTTTTTGCATGGAAATTTGGCGTTTTATACTGTAGGCCTGTAATTCTTAGGAATAACTCGCTTAAATCTGTCCAAACAAGACATCCCGGGTATGATAAAGTTTGAAAAACAAAATCATAAATTTTAATATAATAAATAACTATAAATAATTATAACAAATAATAATGTAATTATAATAAAACATATTCAATAATGTAATCAACTCAAAATCACTGAAATTTGCTCAGTTGCAGAATTGTCGCTGTCATTACTTTTTTTATGACGAATTTCCCCACAAATCGCTATCACTCAATTCTGCAAGTGATTATAATTTATTATCGCTGATTTCTAGCTGATCTAAAAAAAAAAATTGACATAAAGGGACACTTTTGGTTGCTATGGACAATCTACAGTTTCCAGGCAGAAAGAATTTTTTTTATTATATAAAAGTACATGTAGGGCACCGGACAGACCCCTAGAGACAAGGAGGGTGTGTATTTTTTACATACAGTACTGTAATCTATAAGATTACAGTGTACTGTATGTAATGTGTTTGTTTACATTTTTGAATATGGCGCCGTTCTCCGCCCCCGTGCGTCGTAACTCCGCAGGGAACGGAGATCGACGGCACACGGGGACACTGTGTGAATCGAGCGAGGACCCGCTCGCTCACACAGCGTGGATGCATCGCTGGATCCAGGAACAAGGTAAGCCAGCGTGCGCTGCAGGCTCTGCATAGCTATCCCGATCGGGACTCGGGGATACCGATTTCAGCAAAAAAAAAACACCCGAGTCACGCTCGGGGATACCGCCAGGGGGGTTAATTGAACAAGCTGAAGTTAAAAGCTGATTGGCTACCATGCATAGCTGCACCAGATTCTGAGTGCTCCAGCTTTAGTAAATCCCCTCCTATATGTTACAAAACAACGGGGCAGACTGGGCCTTCTTTATTAACAGGCCTATTTTCAAGCTACCCAATTAACTCAACCCTCCTAATACTACAGCTAAGGGTTCCAATTCTGGGAATGGGATCTAAATCTTACCTTTGACCTAACTGATTGTCAAGACAATGTGTATGCTCTCTAAAAATGTCCATAAATACTACATTGATAGAGTCTAACTATAAAATACTTTTAGGGTGGTATCTGGTTCCTATAATCGATCGCCCACTTTATTCCCAACGTCATTGCCCACTTTATTCCCAGCGTTGCGGACAACTGGAAACTGTGCACCACATTTGGTGGCAATGTCTTATAGTATCCAGGTTTCAGATTTGGATATTTAATTTTGTCTATTCAGTAACAGGAGTGAATATCCACAGATGCTCTCTTTTTTCCTCGTCGAGTTCCACGACAGTTTTCTCGATGAAGAGCATACACACGACTGTTTTCCTCAGCAAAAAAGCTCTGCCACCAAGTTTCTTGATGGATTCTGTTGAAGAAAACGGTTGTGTGTACGAGGCCTAAGTCTAACATGCTTGCTAGACAGCATATATTTTATTCTTTGGCTTCATGTACATGGGACGTTTTTACAACTGCTCCTGAACGATTTAACTTGACAGATAGTAACCCACGTTTAAAACGTCAGTTTTGGCGCATTTACATGCTGCGTTCATCAGCGTTTTTAAGCTTTTAAAAAAAAATGCATATAAATCAAACGCTGCTAAACGCGGGTTACCACATTTAGCCGCATTTACAAGCGTTTGGCATCTGAAACGTCAGAAACTTCGGCATCTGAACTAAGTTTTTTGCCTTAAAAAAAAAAGGCCTATAAACGCAACTGCCTAAAAACAACAGTAAACGAACCTACACATAGGATAACACTGAATGACTTTCAGGGGCAGTTGTAAAAAGTGTCCAACTGCCTCTGAACGTCCGTTTAGCAGCAGCAGTGTACATGGGGCCTTATACTGTTGAAAGGTTTGTCTAATGCCACGTACACACGACAGTTTTTCATGACGAGAAAACTGCAATTTTTTAGATTGGTCATGAAAACCGTGTGTATGCTCCATAGCAGTTTGCTCAACGAAAACCTGCTCTATTTTTTCACGTCGTTCTTTTTCTCGTTGTGAAAACCGCTCGTGTGTATGCTTTTCCGAGGGTGTAAAAAAACGCACATGCTCAGTAATTAGCAAAAGTGTCACAAAGAATGGTGCCATTCAAATGGAACTTCCCTTTTATAGTGCCGTCGTACGCGTTGTACGCCACCGCGCTTTGCTCAACCGTTTATTTTTCAAGAACGTGTGTATGCAAGGCAGGCTTGAGAGGAATCACGGCGAAACACGTCGAGAACCAACGTCGTTTTTTTGCAGGACAGGAAAAATGGTCATGTGTACGCGTCATTTTATTGTCTTTCACTTTCATACCTTACTTGTTATTTGACAAAACTTATATATGAACATTCAAGCAAAAAATGAAACCCAAAGTTTTCATGTGTATTTTATGAGCAACGCAACAGGTAATAATAGCGACTTAAAAAACATGGTAATACATGTAAAACAAAAATTACAACAGTAACGAATATGTATGAAAAAAAAACAGGACTGGACTTTAATACAGACCTTTCGTATAAGGTGTAGGAAGAACAACATTTGAACAAGCTGTTCAAGGATAAATTACTTACTGGGAACCATTCTTAGAGCCACTGTTATGCAAAATTGTCAACTAATTACAGATTAATCAGTGCCTAAATATGGTAATGACCAAGAAGCTAGCAGGACTTCAGTCCAACTCATTAAAACTTTTAAGTACATTCACCTTTCTGACAAATGACAAATTACCTGGTTTCTAGTCTGAGCTTGTCTGGCTGAAATTACATTTTCTAACAAGCATTGTTGTGCACATTTATATACAATGCGTTAAGGCAGCCATTTGATTGGCTTCCTAACGCACCAAACCATTCCAATCCTTCAAAAATCCATCCCAGAAGTCTTCTTTCATTTGTCTAGTCATCCTTATTTTGTGATGCGCCTTGGTTAGCCCCTTTATTCCAAACTCTAAAAGACAACCTATTGGTATAACCTTAACAACGTCATGTGACCTCAACAGGCAATGCGTTTACTTTACCCTACAAGCCTCTCCAACCACCCTCACCTTAGCTAACATCAGCTACTTACCCCTCAGTAACCTGCAAACACCCTTCTTTCAGTCAATTTCAATCCCTAGGTAGAAAAGGCAAGTGGGGGAAATAATGTTTTTTTGGCGGCTTTCCCCATTAGTAGAAAATCATCAAAGTAGTGCATGACTCCACCCTCCCCTGCCATTCCCTCTATGCACCACTGCAAGAAAGAGCTAAAGGTCTTGAACAAGAAGCAGCCAACCCATTGGCAGACATAAAATTGTCACTTCAGTTTGCAGCCTGTGAACTTCCTGCTGTCTTGTTGAGGTTTAAATGCAGACTATTTTGGCTTAATGGCCATTCCTCCCCATATTCTTTACTATGTCAAAGGCATACTGCACCCCACCCACATAGTCCATTATGACATAATTCAGTGACCTGCTCCAGGGGTATGAAATTAGCTATACTAATTATATTTTTCCCTTTTCTCTTTTTTTGGCATCATCCCCAGAGATGACACTACCAGACCCTCTTTGGGTGGATTTTTGAAAGGGCCAGCCATCCTGCCCAGGCTAACTTATTTGTCAATCTTTTCCCTGAAAGCCCTGAGAAATTCACCCATTTCTCGGTCCATTGACACTTTTGAAATTCTAATTCAAACACCTACCTGATCATTTTGGTTGCCTTCTTGGATATTTTCGGAGCCAATCAGCCTGTGCAACTTCATAGGTGTCAATGCTCTTCCCAGAGGTACAAATAAACGTTCTCTCACCCATTTCTGCTGCCTTTCTTGCTGTACACTCAAATTTGGCATGCCTTCCTCAACAGTTGGCACAGGCATACAACATATCTGAATTGGAGTCGACCTTACCCATATAGACAAACCGTCCTCCTCTTTTTCATACTTGCAGACTGAACCACTCCAACCCTCAAACTCCCAGGCTGGTCATAACACCGTCTTCTTACACTTTGCGCCACAGACACAGTTTCTCTAGCATTGGATGCTGCTACAATATATCTTTTGTATTCTCGTATGCAGCAGTTAATTAAGCAAGCCTCTTTCTTTAAGATGAAATTAATGAAAAAAAGGCTGTCCCTGCTGCCCTTGCTTTTGCATGGGGATACATTGTGGAGAGGGATGCAGATAATTCTGGGTGGGGATAGGGATACATTGTGGAAAGGGATGCAGATAATTCGGGGGGGGGGGGGGGGTAGGGATACATTGTGGAAAGGGATGCAGATAATTTGGGGGGGGGTTTAGGGATACATTGTGGAAAGGGATGCAGATAATTCTGGGCAGGGATAGGGATACATTGTGGAAATGGCTGGAGATACATTGTGGCAGGGTTGCCAACCTCCTGCAGCATTTTTTACTGACAAAACATTGAAAATTTACTGGCGGAGCAATTTTTTTTACTGACAACCTAAGAAATTACAGAACTCCTATTGAAAACGTGTGAATATGTGAATTTTTAAACAGTATAAACAAGACATGGAAACACTGGCAATACCTATAACAAAGTAATTGCTTGATTTACACTTAAAAAGTCGACACAGCATGAAATTATCAGCCCCTGATATTTACTGGTAGTTGTAAAAAAATTACAAGTTTTTATAAACTGTCAGTAAATTTACTGGCAGGTGGCAACCCTGCATTGTGGATGAATTTGGTGGGAACGTTTTTTGGCATGATCAGTCAGATTTTCAATATTAATGCCAGGGTATTCAAACTTTTGAGCACAACGTTGTGTGTGTGTGTGTGTGTGTGTGTATATATATATATATATATATATATATATATATATATATATATATACACACACACACACACATATATACATACACACACACTTGTTTTGTAATGTAAAGGGGGGCCGTGATGTAAAGTGAAGACTGCAATAAAAAGGTGTATGTAAAGTGGGGCTGTATTGTAATTGGGGATTGTATTGTAAAGGGGGGACTGTAACGTAAAGAGGAGCACTGTCATGTAAAGGGGGCTGTCATATACAGACAGGCCACTACGAAGTAAAGGGGGGGGCTCTGTGATGTAAATGGGGGGCTGTGATGTAAAGGGCAGACTGCAATATTAAGGTGTATGTAAAGTGGGGCTGTATTGCAATTGGTGATTGTATTGTAAAGGGGGGACTGTAACCAGGGGTCAAGTCCTGGAGAAAAAAGTGTGGGAACTCCCACCTCCCACCCAAGATCCACTCCCCCACCAAAAAAAAAAAAAATTATACGCTCATATGCATAATTACTAAACCGCATGTTTTTTCTAAATCCTGCGATAACTCACGACAGACCTCCGCAATGTCTCCTGGGAACAATGACAAAAGCTCCCAGGAGACATTGCGGCATCGAGGAAGTGACGGAATACCCGCACACTACCCGATGAATCCATATACAGGTAGCGGCCAGTAACATAAAGGATTACTTAGGTTCGCCTGCCCCTGACAGTGACTCAAGCTGGGCATCGCCGCTTAGTGGAGGATTGGCTCTGGCGGCTCGGCTGCTCTAGTCCTGCAAAGGGAACTGAGTTCCTGCTGTGAAAAAAGTGCAGGAACTCCATTCCCACGCGTTCCCGCAGGACTTGAGCCCTGACTGTAACGTAAAGAGGAGCACTGTGATGTAAAGGGGGCTGTCATATACAGACAGGCCACTATGAAGTAAAGGGGGGCTCTGTGACGTAAAGGGGGGTGGTGATGTAAATGGGGTGATGTTGATGTGAAGAGGAGACTGTACTGTAAAGGGGAAACAAGGACACTGATGTTAACGGGGTTGTAATGTGAAGGATCTGAGTCACAGATATGAGATTCGGACCTCTGCTGGAAGAAAAATGTACTGATCGGACCTCAGTAAATTTTTACCCCTGCTTTAGACCCCTTTCACACTGGAGCGTTTTAGCATTAAAAATAGCACTCTTAAAACGCTCATAAAACGCTCTCCATGCATCTCAATGAACCCTTTCACTCTGAGACTGTAAAAATGCGACAATATCGCTAAAGGCGTTTTATGGAGCGTTTTAGCAGCGCCTCAGTGTGAAAGGGCTCTTATAGTGAAAGTATGAGGTCCAGATGGCCAGTTCCTTACCCATGTACTGTATGTGAACATCTCTGCTGTACATCAAAATTATCAATACATAATTTCAGAACAAACTTCCCGTGGATGTTTGCCAATGATTAACCTTTGGAGCAGTGTTTGTAGATTTTGAAAGGTTGCACATCTTTTCTGGCTTGTAGACTCGTCAGACTGGCTTGGACTCTATGCAGTGTGTTTATTATCTTGGTAAGCAAATATCTTTGAAGACTGTTACATTTTTGCTGTGGCTTCCTTCCTGATGTTGTTTAAACATGAGCTAGTCAAACAGAAGTGCGTGCTTCTCAGCGTGTGGCAAACATCTTTTTGGATATGGCATCAACAGTTAGCTCACAACAGCTTACATTATGAGGTAAATGTATCTCCTTTTAGTTGGTTCAACAACTGTCCATCCAAGGCCTATTTGTCAGGAGTAACCCATTACTGATCATTAGGCTACAAGGTATAAATTGCAACATAATATAAGACATCTGTGCAGACAGCTAAAAAGCCTCAGTTAAAAGAAAAAGTCTCCTAACATTTGCTGCAATGGCTATCAATACCCCAGAGAACAAATATTTGTGTTATCTTCTATTCAGAATGTATTTTGAGCGAAAGTAAAAAAGAACCAGCATCCTACACAAGCTTTAAAATGTGAACGAGGGGTTAAAGATTACTCCTTCTAGTGTTGTTATTAAAGTGTTATTAAACCCAGGACCCTGCATTCACTATATCTGGTCTTCCACAGTACACAGAACATGGAAATGCAATTATTTTAGTAAATATAAACTGGTAAATACCTTTTCTCATCAGCAGTATACAGCAGCCTTTAAACTTTTATCAGTGTCTAGTTAAAGCTAGTAGAAGGAGTTTTCATTCTACACTGACCTATGAGGCTGCAGTACCCCTGACCCTCTGTCTGGGCAGTGCTGATTGGCCCTGTGCTGTTCACATGCACTCTTCCAAGAAAAAAAAACTCTCTAGCAATACACACCACACTGAGCACCTGCAGAGTGCCCCCAAGGCTCTGTACTATCAGAGGATAGATTGGGGACTGTGGAAGAAGATGGGATCAGGGAAGACAGGGTAACACAGTGCAGAGGATTAACCCCTTAGGTTCCACAGTGAGTATAACAAGCATGCTTTACTGCAATACAGACTAATTTTAAAGTTGTGGGTTTAGTACCACTTTAAGCAAACTTAGTAACACACCTAAGCATACTGCCATGACATCTACTGTGCTGCTTTTTATTATTTTATTTGTTTTTTTTTTTGCATTTTGGAGCGGCACTATTCATTTAAATGGCCCTCCCTCCCACGTTTTCCATTGAAGAATATGGCTAGGACTCAGGAATTAGAACAGGGACCTCCCCCAAAGGTCAAAGGTCGTGGGTTCCCAGAGGTCAAAGGTCAGAGGACGTGGCTGACCCACCCCCCACCAAAGTGTACCGCCTACCCCAACTAAGTCGGGGAATGAATAAGTCAGGGAATGAACAAGTGTCAAAGAAGCTCATGTACCAAATTTTGGCATAGAGCCAGGTACGTTGGCGTTGCATTTTTTGCTGTTATTTTTCGTGTGTTTTGTCGCACAACAATCGTGGCAAAAATCGCACCATATTTGGGGGGGGGGCATTGGGAAATATTGGCACAGCAAGCACGCTCCGTGTTTTTTTGAGATTCTGGAATCGCAGGCTGAATAGCGCAATTCTGCTCATGATTCCGCTACGCTTAGGTGAGAATAGGGCCTTACACTGTCGTGTAAATTGAAAATTGACCATTCCCAAATCACTTTTTTGCTGTTATTTTTCGTGCGTTTTGTTGCACAACAATCGTGGCAAAAATCGCACCATATTTGGGGGGGGCATTAAGAAATATTGGCACAGCAAGCGCGTTCCGTGTTTTTTTGAGATTCTGGAATCGCAGGCTGAATAGCGCAATTCTGCTCATGATTCCACTACGCTTAGGTGAGAATAGGGCCTTACACTGTTGTGTAGATTGTAAATTGACCATTCCCAAATCACTTTGAAGCTGTAAGAAAAAATACATAAAAATCAATTGGTTCTAAACAACCGAATTAAAAATAAAGAACTATCTCACCCACCAAAAAGATTTCTGATTCTGCCCCTCCATTCTCCATGCCGATTCTTGGTCTAATGAGCAGCTTGAAGGAAGAGTAATAACATAGGGGCATAAAAATGGGAATGCTTAAAGTAGACATATGGCCTCCCACAAATGTAGTGTATGTGTGTCTGCACTGAATGCAAACTGCAGCTTTCTCTTAGCCCCCCTGCAAAGTCCCACAAATACATGTTTAGCCTGCTAGTACAGTCCGCCTAATGCAGCTTCCTATGATGGAGTAGCAACTATGCTGCACTGCTCCTCAATTTAGTGCAGAGTTGCCACGGTCACATAGGCTGTGTCTGCTTGTACTGCAGTGGGATGAACACATTTTGTAAGGGGTGTGGCAGTTATCAGTGTTGTAACGTGATTTGATACTTGTTTAGACTGTATATTGAAGCCTTTTTTGTTGTCGTTTAAGCACTTGGCAACCACCCACCCGCAACGTACTTTGGGTGAATGGCCGCTGTAGGCAAAGGGACGTACCTGTATGCCACTGCCTACATTCGCATTTAGAGTGCGTGCCTGCGTGCCGCCCGCCCAGCTTAAAGCGGGGGTTCACCCAAAAAAAAAAGATTTTTAACATTACATTCAGCCGAGTTGTGAGATAGAGATTAGGCTGTTTATTTTTTTATTTCATTGCAGTACATACTGTATTTTCACCGCGGCTTCCGGGTATGTAATCTGCGGCACTGGGCGTTCCTAATTGATTGACATCCTTCCGACCGGCGCATACAGCGTGTCACAAAAGAAGCCGAACGTCGGTGCGCAGGCGACGTATAGAGCCGCACCGATGTTCGGCTTCTTTCGGCAACTCGTGACGCGCTGTATGCGCTGGTCGGAAGGATGTCAATCAATTAGGAACGCCCAGTGCTGCAGATTACATACCCGGAAGCCGCGGTGAAAATACGGTATGTACTGCAATGAAATAAAAAAAAAAGCCTAATCTCTATCTCACAACTCGGCTGAATGTAATGTTAAAACATTTTTTTGGGGTGAACCCCCACTTTAAGCTGTGATTGTACACAGTGGAAGCCTGTCAGCAAGTCTCAGCCAATGATTCACAGCCAGGACCTGCTGATCAGCTTTGTGCAATCACAGCGCAGAGCTCTGTGTTGGTAAACAACACAGAGCTCTGTACAGAGGCAGTGATCTCACAGTTTCTTATCCCTGCAAAGATTTTTTGTTAAAAATCAGAACTTTACCCATATTAAACTTAGGCACACATTTAACCCCATTTATTGCCCTAGATGTTAACCTCTTC
Organism: Rana kukunoris; assembly: GCA_029574335.1. Taxonomy (NCBI): domain Eukaryota; kingdom Metazoa; phylum Chordata; class Amphibia; order Anura; family Ranidae; genus Rana; species Rana kukunoris. The sequence goes on from CM056049.1 coordinate 226,797,626, forward strand.
CCAGATGGTGTCATTAGTACAGTGACAGTGTATAGTATTATCACTGTATTAGCGTCACTGGAGATGTCAGTGGCAAATAGTCAGTTCCTCCCCATGTCAGATTGAAGGTCGCAGTCCCGTTATATGTCACCGAACGCCACGATTAGTAGTATAAAAACAATAATAAAAACAAAAAATCCCTGTATATATACCATAATTTGTAGGCACTATAACTTTCACATAAACCAATCAATATACATTTATTAGGGTTTTTATTCAAAACATTTAGCTGAATTAGTGGAGGCTGGTGGTATATTCTGGGGGGGGGGGGATGAAGTCAACAATGCACCCACAGTTGGTCGGTGGTCGGGTCACCATGGGTCGGTTGGTCACACAGCTGTGAACTCCGCACATTGTACTGCATGCCTGCCTACTGCAGCGCCATATCTAGAGAGGTCATGCAGTGCCTGTGGATGCACAAAGCGGTCTCTGGGACTTGTAGTCCCCCTGGGATCGTACAGGTCAGGCTCAGTATACACACTGGGGACTGTCGCTCCTCTCTGCCCATGCTCTGCACGGCTCTGATCAGGAGATCCTCCTCTGTACAGTTCCGCTCAATCCCTTGTGGGACCACCCTGGATATGGACTCCCAGCTGTACTGCTCCATGAGGCTCTGCAGCTCAGAGCCCAGGCTCTTGGCCATGCTGTACACATCCTCCAAGGACAGTGCAGCAGGAGCCCGCCGCCATACCATACAGCAAAAAAATGGCCTGGTCATGAAGAGGGCAAAATCTTCCAGAGCTCATGTGGTCAGTCGAGAAATTGGAGTGACATTTGCCTGGTTGTATAGTGTGACATAGAGAAGTGTGACTCACAAGACGTGAAACAGCTTAACAAATATTTTTTTTGTTCATGGGTTTACATTTATGCATTAAATTGTATTTGGCAATATGCAGCAAGTAGTTCCACTTTAAAGTTGCTATTTCTTGGCAGTTGCATATTTTAGCCAGTCCTTGTTGGCTCCCAGTGTCTGGTGGAAACTGAGGTAATACAGACACCCATGACCAAGAGTCAAGATAACTATACATAGAGTAATTAAAGAGCAGCACAGACCACTGTGACAATGTCCACTGTCACTGTTGTGACATCAGCAACCTATCAAAGAAATAAGAGCTAGACCAGTCAATATGCAGTGTCAGGATATTATCGGAACAACTCGCGTCACTGAAGTATTTCTGTTCATCGGGTTTCATTATCTTCAAAATATCTTCTTGGCAACATATTTTCAGTGGTATGAGTAAGCAAGGGGGAAGGAGAAATTAGATAATGTCTGAGTCTAAATGAGGTTTGTATTAAAAAAGTTTTGTCCTTATGTAAGTTGGAAATGCAGGAGACCAGTGTTAAGCAGCCGATTTACTTTGCGACCGAATACTCAAAGGGTTACTATAACTAATTAAAGTGATAAAAAATATGTCCCTTTCTAACCAATGACACAACAAAACTCTTAATTCACTCCTTGGTCATCTCTTCCTTCAACTACTGCAACTCCCTACTCATTGGCATGGGCGTCCCCACCATCGGGCAAGGGGGGTCACTTGCCCCCCCTGGAATCACCAAGGATAGCCAGGAGCAGGGCCGAACTGGCCCTGGGGCTGCTTTAAGCGGCGACTGCAGCACTTCCTCCTTCTGTCCTCCAGCGCTTGTATCGTATGTCATGGAGCTGGGTCTGTATGCAAGGTCCCGCCCCCCTAGTTTGGCTCGTCTGATAGTCTTCTAGTGTTCCACCTATCAAATCGACCCAGCTCCATGACATACGATACGAGCGCCAGAGGACAGAAGGAGGGGAGCGCTGCAGTGGTGCTGTGTAATGTAAAGGGGTCCAGAGCTGTGAGGTGCTGTGTAATGTAAAGGGGTCCAGAGCTGTGAGGTGCTGTGTAATGTAAAGGGGTCCAGAGCTGTGAGGTGCTGTGTGATGTAAAGGGGTCCAGAGCTGTGAGGTGCTGTGTGATGTAAAGGGGGCCAGAGGTGCATTTGTTGGAGAGGGGGTACACAGTAGTGACAAAGAGATATTTAAAGATACAGGGGGCACAGTGGAGTGTTTTTACATTTTAACGTGGGGGGGGGGGGGCTTTTAACCCCTGCTAGCGGTCGAAGAAAGGGTAAAATGCGACTGTGTATCGCTGCCGAAGTGCGCCCCCCCCGAAAAAATTTCAGCGGACGCCCATGCTCATTGGCTTACCTCTACATAGTCTATCCCCCCTTCAGTCCATCATGAATGCTGCTGCCAGGCTCATCCACCTTACCAACCAATCAGTATCTGCTACTCCTCTCTGTCAATCCCTCCACTGGCTTACGCTCAACCAACAAATTAAATTCAAGTTACTAACAGCTACTTACAAAGCCATTCACAACTCTGCCCCCAGCTACATCACTAGCCTAGTCTCTAAATACCAACCTACTCGTTGTCTTTGTTCCTCCCAAGACCTCCTGCTCTCTAGCTCTCTTGTCACCTACTCCCATGCTCGCCTCCAGGACTTTTCCAGAGCCTCTCCCATCCTATGGAACTTCTTACCCCAATCTGCCCGATTATCTCTTACTCTGTTAGCTTAATAGATGATCCCTGAAAACCCTCCTTATCAGAGAAGCCTATCCTACCCACACCTAACAACTGTATTTTTACTTTCTCCATCAGCTCAACCACCACAGTTATTACCTTTTGTTCCACTTGACCCTCCCTTCTAGAATAGATAGTAAGCTTGAATAAACAGGACCCTCTGATTCTTCCTGTATTGAATTGTATTTTAACTGTACTGTCTGCCTCCATGTTGTATAGCGCTACACAATTTGTTGGCACAATATAAATCCTGTATTATTATAATAATAATAAAAGTTACGACAAAATATTTTAGAGAAAAAGTTACAAAAAAAAAACATCCATCAGGGATATTTTATGTTTGTGCATTACATAGTAACTAGATTTGGTACTTGTTTAGACATACTGGAGACTTTGGGCCAGATTCACAGAGCGATTACGCCTGCGCAACAGGAGATGCGCGTGCGTAAGTCTAAATGTGCGCGTGCGTTTCGATGCACGGCATCCCCAAAACGAGATACGCAAGAAATCTACTTGTTTTGGTCCCGCGTAATTTCATTAGACAGGCGCATCCGTCCGCGCAAAACTGCGCTAGACAGACCATTGATTTGCTAGTCAAATATGCTAATGAGGGACTTACGGGGATCCACAAAAGAACGTTGGGGCAGCGCAGGCTACGCAGTGTGCGCAACAGCAAAATGTCCTGTCTAAAATTAGACCATATAAAAGCTGGTCTAAAAAGAGAAAAAAAGTCTACATGTTAGATAAAGCAACACTGTTAGTGAGGAGCTCAGCAGTCACACGTGTTGCACAACAATCTGTATGCCAACATGCCAGGGGCATCGTCGCGCATAGCTATACTACTGACTTTAGATGAACAAAGAAGGATGAGGGCACGGAGGAGGGCACAGGAGAGAATATACCACACACGCATAGACCTGTTTGGCATGAGTGATTCTGAGGTGTATCGCATCTTCAGATTCACCCCTCATGCCATCATGGAATTAACCACAACCCTGCAGGAGGACATCACCAGCCCAACACACCGCTCACGTGCAGTGCAGCCACTGGTCAAGGTCATGGCAACACTCCATGTCCTTGCCAGTGGCTCTTTTCAGCGTACAAGTGGAGTGGTGGCTGGGATGTCACAATCCTCCATGAGCAGATGTGTGCACCAGGTTGTCCCTGCAATCCTCAGATGCATGGCCAACCAAATCATCAAACCCACCACTGAGGACCTGCGGCTGAAGGCAATGACAGATTTCTACAGAATTGCCAGATTCCCACGCACCGTGGGGGCCATTGATTGCACACATGTGGCACTCCAGCCCCCCCCCAGGAGACAGAGCACATGTACCGCAATCGGAAGCATTGGCATTCCATCAACGTACAGGTGATAGTCGATGCCCAAGGCCTCATATGACACGTCCGTGCCAAACACCCAGGGTCCAGCCATGACAGCTACATCTACAATCAAAGCCACATCCGAATGGAATTCGATCAGAACGTGTATGGGGACACCTGGCTGGTTGGTGAGTGACATGGGTGGCAGGCATGACTGTCCCCCCCCATGATGCACACATCACAAGGGGCACATGCATGACTAACATCCTCCTGTCTTCTCCCTTACAGGTGACTCTGCATATCCACTGGGACCCCATCTCATGACTCCTATCCGGAACCCCCAAACCCCAGGAGAGGAAAGATACAATCAAGCACATGCCCAAACACGTGCAGTGGTGGAGCGCACCTTTGGCCTCCTGAAGTCACGTTTCCGATGCCTGGATAAGTCTGGGGGTACCCTCTTGTATTCCCCAAACTTCGTGTGCCATATCATCGGTACATGTTGCCTGCTGCACAACTTCGCAGTAAGAAAGGGCCTGCAGATTGACCTACGTGATGACCTGACCCCTGAACCAGACAATCCCCCCCTAACCGAGGGTCCCCCGTCTTCTGAGGGAAGAGCAGCCAGGAGACAGCTCACATTGGGCATCTTTGCACGTTAAACACACACATTAATCATGGCACAATGAGAATGCATGCATGCATACCACTGTGGTCCCTAGCACAGACACACCACATCCTCATCAAATTGGATTGGCACCAGTCCACCATGCAGGACTTGTGAGCAACAAGGCCACACCAAGGCTCCAATTATGTCACTGTACATTCATACACCATTCACACGGACCTGGGGATCACTTCTCCCTGGTCATGGGGAACCCTACTCCACCAAAATTGAGGGTGACAGCCCTTTTCCGGCAGGAATGTCACCCCCACATTCAAACAGCATTCACAACCCAAAAAAAAATAAAAAATGACCAGCAAAATAAAAAAAATTCCAGCAAAAATAAAAAAAAGGGGGAGAAAAAAATTAGTGCCCTTGATGTGAGCCACGCCTGGGGCGCTCCCGGCCACGGCCCCGGCTCCTCAGGGGAGACTCATGGGGAGGGGGAAAACCGGGGAAGGAGGAGCAGCCCCTGATCTCTGCCCACCTGGCGGCCTGCCCTCTAAGGCCACGGCTATTCTGTCCAGGGCACCACCTAGTGTTGCCGTGTTGGCCTGGATAGCCTGGGTGAGGGCCCTCACATCCTGCCCAACGCCTGCTGATGTAGTCTGCAGGTCGTTAAGGCAGTTTGTGAAAGCCCGGGAGTGGCAGTCCAGGTTCCCTAGCGTATCCTTGATGGAGGACAGGCTCTCCTCCATCCGCACCAATGTCTGGCTGACCTGTCTTAGATGGTGGGTCTGGAGGAACTGGTCCCTTCTCAGAGTGGCGGGCAGGAGATCGTCCACCCCCCTGGTCTTCTGGGTCGCCTTCCTGCCTCCAGCTGATGCTTGTGGCCGGGGAGAAGCGGAGGCCCTTGGGAGAGGAGCCATGTTGGGGGAGGAGGGGGGGCTCCCCCTTAGGAGGGCTGGCTGCTGCCAGCCAGAGGGGAAGAGTCATCCAAAAACAATAGGCCAGTGCCTGACATGGACTCCTCCTCAAACTCCTCCTCCTCAACCTCCTCCTCCTCTTCAACCTCCTCCTCTTCAACCTCCTCCGCGGACTCAGGCCTTGTCGGGGGGGCCTCATTAGGCTGCTGTCCTGGGGATGGTGCGGTCAGGCCAGATGGCCCTGCACCATCCTGCACATCTGTGGATGACACAAAACATTCACAGGTTGGAGGATCCACACACTTGCCACATATTCCCTTTCACCCCCTCCCCCACACATGCTACACACCTGATATAAAAAAAAAAACTTACCTGGCACCACGGGCTCCGGACTTGAGTCAAATCCGGGCAGGCCCTCCACTTCATGCCGATGAAAGGTCAGGGCCACCGCACGCTTCTCCGCTGTCAGCCTAACACGGCATGGTGGGCCCCCTCCTGTGCCCCTGGCATGGGCAAGCATTTTGGCAAGCTTCTTTTTGACCAGACGCCGGAGGTCATTAATCTTTTTGTCAATCCCAGACCGGTTCCGTGTCTCCCCCTCCCCCGCTGAATTCACCTGGTCAGTGATGATGTCCAAAATCTCCCTCCTCCTGGCCAGGTGGTGTTGGCACTGTCTGGGCCGTGGAGGAAATGCCCATAATCGCGAATGGTCCGGGCAAGAATTTGTTTCTCCCCCAAAGTATAATTTAGTTTTCTCTTTCTCTCTGTCATACTCATACAAAAACTCACTCCCAGTCAACAAAAATCAGTCACAAAAACAAGCACAACCAATCAAGCAAGAACACACACAAAGAGAAAACTAACACCCAAAAAAATCACACAAACACTCAGCAAAAATCAGTCACAAAAACAAACAGCAACAATTAAGCAAGAAAACAAACGACCAGAAATATATCAAACAAACAGTCTCTCAAACACTTATCAAAAAACACTTTCAACAATCTACTAACAAACACTTGATCACACAGTACACTAATCTGACAAATACAAAACACAACGCAACGAACAACGGGACAAAAGCACTTTGTTAAATGGGAAGGGACAAAGGGATGTACTTTTGCAATGGAAGTGCGTTTGTGTCTGTCTATTTATGCTGTCTGCGTAGTCCTTAGTCCATTTCCAATTTCACTAATTGCGCCGTTCCCAAGTTGTGAGCATGCGCAGAGAGGTGCTGACCATGGTCTCCTTCAAGCGCGCATGCGCGAGCCGGCCGGCCCTTCATTTGCATGGGGTCACGGCTCATTTCAATGTAACACTCCCACGTCCTTCCCAATTTGTATTACTCCGCCTTACGCCTCTGAAATAACGTTACGCATGCGCAATTTTCGGCGCAAAAGCTACGAGAATAGGGTGATTGCGCGGCTACATTGCGCAAGTCTAAAGTAAAGGCGGTGCGTTACGCAGGTCCAATAATGCGCAGATGTACCTCAATCTGGCCCTTTATTTGTATGTTAACCAGGAAAAATGGAGTGTCACCTGCCTGGTATTTAGGCTTGGTTCACTTTGCAGCGACCTGAAAGTCGCAAGATTTATGGTGTGGCTTTGCCAGGAAACTTCCTGGCGATTTGAGTACTACTTTATGCAACTTGATGTGACTTTGAAGCAACTTTTAAGGAACTTTCAGGGAACGCCTGCACAATCTTCCTGTGATGTCGGATGCAAATCACATCAAAATAGAGGAGGATCCAAATTGGAGGCGACTTCCATTAAAGTCTAAAGCCTCGTACACACGATCAGTCCATCCGATGAGAACGGTCCAAAGGACCGTTCTCATCGGTTAACCGATGAAGCTGAATGATGGTCCGTCGCGCCCACACACCACTGGTTAAATAACCGATCGCGTCAGAACGCGGTGACGTAAAACACAACGACGTGCTGAAATGAAGTTCAATGCTTCCAAACATGCGTCGACTTGATTCTGAGCATGCATGGATTTTTAACCGATGATCGTGCCTACTAACGATCGGTTTTGATCTATCGGTTAGGTATCCATTGGTTACATTTTAAAGCAAGTTGGCTTTTTTTTAACCGAAGGTTAAATAACCTATGGGGCCCACACACAATCGGTTTTGACCGATGAAAACGGTCCATCAGACTGTTGTCCTCTGGCTATCCTATCGTGTGTACGAGGCCTAAGGGCACAAGTCGGATAGAAGTCCTCTTGAAGTAGTACAGGAACCTTTTGTAAAGTCGGAGAGACTTCAGTAGTGCTAATTAAGACGGCTCATTGACTAACATGGGATTTCACGTCATGTGACTTGGGGTCTCACAAGTTAGATCCCAATGTGAACTGAGCATAAATAAAATAGAAACATACAGTATATACAATTCCAAACCTGTTTCAAAAAGTAGTAATGACAATAGGCTCCAGGATTTCTGGCTGGCCTCTCATATCCGTTTGGGACTTCAGTGACAATATTTACTTGGCTGTAGATCCCAGCTCTGTTCTACCCACCTTGGATTTTTTGGGATTACTCCAAAGTCTGTTGTATACAATAAAAGATCCAACAGGGAGAGTAGGCCCCTTAATAATTATAAGAAAGCCTGAAGACTTATGAATTCAAGTGCACCATCTGGTAAAAATAAAAATGTTTTAACTCTTAAATAAACCAGTGGCATCTTCAAAGATACTGTATAAAAAACTTTTATGTACTTACCCACAAATTCAGCATAAATACTGGGCAACATAAGGAAAACCTGGGACGCTCTATTCTACAAGTTCCAGATTGAACCCAAAACACTGAGCTCTAGGTTCTACCCTACTGCACCCGTGCCTCCCTACCAACCATAGAGGTCACAATGCATAGCTGTCACTACAGATACACCTAAAACTGAAGCTGAACTTTAAAGCGGGCCTTCAGACTTTTTTTTTTTTTCATCTTTCCAGCTATTAAATCTTCTGCCCTTGTTGCTTTAACTTTGTATAGTAAAACATTTTTTTCTGCCAGTAAATAGCAACTATTTTGAAAAAAATGCAATATTTTTTACTTTTTCTATAATAAATATTCCCCAAAAATATATACAATAAAAAAAAAATATAAAAAAAAAATTTCCCCAGGTTAGGCCGATACGTATTCTTCTACATATTTTTTGTTAAAAAAAATCGCAATAAGCGTTTATTGATTGGTTTGCGCACAAGTTATAGCGTTTACAAAATAGGGGGTAGTTTTATGGCATTTTTATTATTATTTTTTTTTTTACTAGTAATGGCGGCGATCAGCATTTTTTTTCAGTACTGCAACATTATGGCGGACACTTCGGACACTTTTGACACATTTTTGGGACCATTGGCATTTTTTTAGCGATCAATGCTATAAAAATGCATTGTATTACTATAAAAATGCCATTGGCAGTGAAGGGGTTAACACTAGGGGGCGGGGAAGGGGTTAAGTGTGTTCCTGGGTGTGTTCTAACTGTATGGGGGGGGTGGACTCACTAGGGGGAATCACTGATCTTCCGTTAATACATTGTATGAACGGAAGATCAGCATTTCTCCCGCTGACAGGACCGGGAGCTATGTGTTTACACACATAGCTCCTGGTCCTCGCTCTGTAACGAGTGATCGGGTGTGCCCGGCGGCGATCGTGCACGCCAGGCACGCGCACAGGATTTGGGGGCGAGCGGGGGGCTGAAGAGCCGACGTAGAGCTACGGGCTCTTGCCCAGGAGAGCCGACCTGCCGCAGTAAAATGACGGTGGCAGGTCGGCAAGCAGTTAAAATACACTAACAACTTGAAGCTAAACTCCAGATCACACTTTATAATCAGTTACAGCAAACTGTTTATTCCTTTTGGTATAAAGATTTTATAGAATTAAATAAAAGCTGATAATTGTAAGCACCCCTGTCAGTGTTGAATGGTTTGCCACATCCTTGTAAGCCGATACGTTCTGCTAGAGTGCTTGTTCTTTTTAAAAACAACAGACTTACTGGCTGGATCACCAGATTAAAATATAGGAAAGAAACTTGCAAAAAGAAAAACGAATGCGACCACCACATCTAAGAATTGGTAAGCTGCAATATTATAAATGTTTGCTTTTGGGTTTAATACAGATTTAAGCCTATCAATTCACTAGTATCTAATGATACCACTCTACCATATGGCATTTGTTCACCATATGCCCCAGCACTGTTATCAGTTCCTGTCTCACTGAGTAGAATGTTGATTTTGCCAGCTGCCTGCCTTGTATACAACTGGTACCCTTCAACAGCATGCAGATTTTTTTTGCTGCTGAACAGTCTAATTATTATTGTAATTGGTATTAAAAAAAAAATCATGTTTTTGTAATTATCGTTGCATTTGCAGATTTCACAATAACGTAGAATACCTGCTAACCCCCAATCAATAATTATTAAAATAACAAATGACTGTAAGAGTGGATATGACAGGTTATTGAAGATACACTGCTGTCCAAATGAAACCATTAGGTCTGAGCACCATACAGGGAACACATCAGAATCTGATGTGTGCAACATTAAGCGAGAGGTAACTAGTAAGAAAGTATTGTTTTAGAATCCAGAACCACGCACCCTACTTGCATGGATTTCTCAAGAAACTTGCTGTTTGTGGATTGCATAAATTAAGAAACATTTTTGACCTTATGACCAGTGGCGTCCTTAAGGACGCAGGAGCGCCGCCCCCCCCTCTGCTGTCACTCTCTAATTACCATAGATAGAGTCATGCATTGGTTGGTGCTGACACCCCCTATTCAGGTATCCGGCCCCTTTTTGGTCACCGGGCACCTGAATTACAGCGGTGGGGGTGTTTTTTGGAAGCACCTGTTTAGAGCCTTTTGCTCTAAAAGGCGTCCAAAAAGTTAGAAGGCATCCAAAAAAGTGAGAATAGGCATCCAAAAAAGTGAGAAGCGCTGTGCGTTCCTTCTTACTCAGCTCAATGTTAGCAAAACCAAAGGAATTTGGGGGGATCACAGTGGTAGCATTGGATGGCACAGTGGGAGCATTTGATGGCACAGTGGCAGCATTGGATGGAACAGTGGCAGCATTGGATGGAACAGTGGCAGCATTGGATGGAACAGTGGCAGCATTGGATGGAACAGTGGCAGCATTGGATGGAACAGTGGCAGCATTTGAGTGGCACAGTGGCTGTAATTCATGAGCACAGTGGCTGCAATTGATGAGCACATTGGCGGTATTTGATGGCACAGTGGCAGTATTTGATGGCACAGTGGCGGTATGTGATGGCACAGTGGCGGTATGTGATGGCACAGTGGCTGTATGTGATGGCACAGTGGCAGTATGTGATGGCACAGTGGCAGTATTTGATGGCACAGTGGCAGTATTTGATGGCACAGTGGCAGTATTTGATGGCACAGTGGCAGTATTTGATGGCACATTGGCAGTATTTGATGGCACAGTGGCGGTATGTGATGGCACAGTGGCTGCATTTGATGGCACAGTGAGGCTGCAATTGATGTTGTTTTTTTTGTTTTTTCAATTTGTTTGCGCCCCCCAAAAACTTTGAGCACCAGCTGCCACTGCTTATGACTATAGCATAGTGTTTTGCAAAAAAGAGGAGCAGGCCACGGTGGTCCATCCTATCCGTGATGATGTCAGGCCGCTTCCAAAAAGACCAGTTAAAGAGAGGAACAAGGAAGTGGCAATTAAGCTGAAACAGTTTACATGTACCCCTGCTAAAAAAACAAATCCAACACTCTTCTACCGACCAGACACAACACCTGAGGGACATGTCATCTTGAGGACATGTCACCACTACTGATACTGATAGGACTGCTCGACTTGTTACATTGGAGAAACAGCCCAGGCCATACCTGGTGCTGCTTAGCCACCTACAGACATTACAAGGGACGCTGAGCCCACCCTTAGAGATGTGCACTCATGCAACACCTTACTGAGAGTTCTTACAGATCAGCTTAAGGCAGGGGTCTCCAAACTTTCTAAACAAAGGGCCGGTTTACTGTCCTTCAGACTTCAGGAGGGCCAGATTGTGGCCAGCGGGAGTGAATTTTTTTCTGGCATCAGTAGGAGTAAACATCACCACATTTGGTATTAGGTTAGAGGAATAGTGCCCAATCATTGGTATAAAGAGGAATATTGCCCTATTATTAGTGTCAGTGGAAGAAATGGTGCTCCATTGTTGGTGTTCGATGGCAGAATAGTGTCCTGTATCAATGGGAGGATTAGTGCCTCAAGGGCCAGATAAAAACAAGCAAAGGGCCACATCCGGCCCCCGGGCCGCAGTTTGGAGACCCCTGGCTTAGGGTATTAAAGAGGATATTGCCCTTGTGAGACAAGACATGCAAAAGATAAGGGAACGCACCTTAGCACTGGAAGGTTGAGTGAGGGTCACCGAGGATGTGGTCACACAGCTAAGCGGGATCTACAAACTCGCCACCTATGATCAAAGGTTAGAAGAAACGGTAAAAAGATTTTGCAAAAAATAATGTATAAATTATAGGCCCGATGAGCACATGGAGGTAAAAAATTTGATTTGCTATATTGAAAATTTGTTGCTGCACATGTGTGACAAGGACAGTTAGTGGTGGAGAGGGCCACAGATTTCTGGCCAGACCATCCTCACCAGGAAGTCTACCACAACCTTTTATAGAATATTGGAGATAAATGGATGTAAAATCTCCCTATTTCCTGACTTTCTGCAGAGATGTGGTGGCACAGTGGCACACACTTTTTTTGTTTTTTAAATCACTGGGGGCAGCTTCTATGTAGCTAGATCTTAAAGGGGTTGTAAAGGTTTGTTTTTTATTTTCTAAATAGGCCCCTTTAAGCTAGTGCATTCACTTGCCCTTTCCTTCGATTTCCCTTTTAAAAAATATTTTTTTTCTGAATGTTTTTCATAGCTTCTTCTCACAGGGATAAAGTCCCAAGGGAGGGGGCGAGCAAAGTGACTAACCCCCAGCCAGAACGGCTCGGATGATGGGGGCAAGCTTACTGAGGAGAAACAGGAAGTGAGAAATTCAGACAAAGAAAAAAAACATTTAGAAGGGAAATCGAAAGAAACAGTGCTGCACAAGCTTAAGGAACCTATTTAGAAAATAAAAAAATAACCTTTACAACCCCTTTAACCAATGCCACCTGAAAAATAACATTAAAGGGGTTGTAAAGGTTCATGTTTTTTCACCTTAATGCATTCTATGCATTAAAGCGACACTAAAGTCAGGATTAAAAAAAAAAAAAAAACAACAAACATGTTATACTTACCTCCACTGTGCAGTTCGTTTTGCACAGAGTGACCCGGAAAGCTGTCTTCTGGGGTCCCTCGGCGGCTGTCTAGGCTCCTCCTCGCAAAAGCTTTCCATCTTCATGCGAGGGAGCTTGCACGATGGAAAGCTTTTGCGATCGCGCTCCCGTGATACAGCGGCGGCCATAGCTGCCGACTGTATCACTCGGCTCCGCCCCCGGCGCGCCGCGTCATCCGCTGTGATTGACAGCAGCGCCAGCCAATGGCTGCGCTGCTATCAATCCGCCCAGCCTAGCCAATCAACGGCCAGGCTGGGAACCGAAGAGGATGACGTGGACGCGCCGGGAGTTTCGAGCGGTTCAGGTAAGTAAAACGGGGACTCGGGGGGGCCGGTGCTGTGAGATGTTTTTTTACCTTAAAGTGGAAGTAAACCTTTCAATTTGATAGTTACAGAAAACAGTTAACATTTCCGGCATGCCCGAAATGCTAGCTGTCACATTTGTTTGTGCTCTCAACCAAACTGCCAAACCATCCAATGACTGGTTTCGTAACAGGTCACATGTACAGCATCATGGGAGTTGCAGATTAAACAGAGGTCAAGATGGCAGCTTCCTTGGCTGAAAACGATAGGAGGGTTTACTTACACTTTAATGCATAGGATGCATTAAGGTAAAAAAACGTTTACCTTTACAACCCCTTTAAGGTGAAAAAAACGTCTGATGTTTGCCGGCCCTCCAGCCCCCATTTACTTACCTGAGCCCTCTAAAGTCCTGCGTCGTGAACGTGCTGGCTTCTCGACCGGGCTTTTCGGCTGTTCTCGGCTCATTCATTGGATGATTGATAGCAGTGCAGCCATTGGCTACCGCTGCTGTCAATCAAACCAATGACGCGGCGCGCTGGGGGCAGGGTCGAGTGATACAGTTGGCAGCTACACCTGCAGGCTGTATCACGGGAGCGTGCCCGCAAGCTAACCCCCTTGGGAGAGAGCTTCCCATGAAGGGGGTTAGCTGATGCGGGGAGAAGCAGAGACAGCCCCTGAGGGACCCCAAAAAAACAGGATCGGGGCCACTCTGTGCAAAACGAGCTGCACAGTGTAGGTAAGTATGACATGTTTGTTTTTTTGTTTTTTATATTTGAACCTTTACAACCCCTTTAAGTAATAAGCCTTTTTCCTCATTTCCTACAAATGATGCATTCATACAAGCATTAGAATCCTTGCAGGCCCAAAAAATGTCAACTGCTCCTACCAAATGTTCTGCTTTTGGAACGACGTACCCCAAAGGGCACACAAGGGCAACCAAAACTTTAGAATCTAAATGACCCTGTTGTGTTTTCCCTCGCAGAACTGGTTATGCTTGTTTTGTTTTCTTGGGAATCAGTTTGCCTGTTTCTATTTTCTGCACTTCGGAGTATACAGTTAATACCACCCTAGATTATTAGTCTACCTGGCCTTTCTCTCACTCACGTACAGAAATAATCCAACTATTGGATTTGAAAGACTCTCCAGGCCCTACTGAGACTCATCTGAACTGTTCTGTTTCTCCAGGCCTTGGCAGTGGATCATGGAGACTTGACCCACTATTTCATGTGAATTCTCCAGCAGACCCCTAGACAGTGTTGATTTCTTCTGGCTCGTTTACGGCCAAGCACAATAAAATCAACGCTTGGAATGTAATAGGGTTGAATGCCCCAATTAGGAGACTAGCGGTATTCTCAATTCATTTAACCAAGGAAACTTTCTCCCTCTTGAGGAGAGACAAATTCAAAACACAGTATCATATTAATCTTCTCAAGTGCGGCTTTTCCTTGCAGTCATTCTAAAATAGTCATATAGGGCCAGATTCAGGTAGAGTTAGGCTGGAGTATCAGTGATACTCCAGCCTAACTGTCACTTTAAGCCGGCGTTTCGGTTTTCTGTAACCAGAAAACAAGAAACGCCGGGTTGGAGTTCCGATGCGATTGGCGTAATTGAATTTCGCCATCGCATCGCAACTTTAATTTAAAAATGGTGCCGGGGGCGTTCCCGCTGATTTACGCTGAAAAAATATGTTAATCAGCGGGAATCGGCAATTCACGATCGTATTCGGGCGCGACGCAGTGACTTTCCGACATTTCCGTAAGCGATACTCGGCGTAAAGATAAAGCAGCCCCCTAGTGGAGTATCCTATGTTAAGTATAGCCGTCGTCATCGCGTCGAAAAAAAAAAACGCGTCGCTTGCGTAAAACGTCCATGAATGGGGATTTGACGTCATTGACGTTCACTGACAGAATTTGGAGCATGCGCACTGGGATGCATTGACAGTCGACGCATGCGCAGTACATTCGCCGCGGGATCGCGCTTATTTTAAATAATACACGCCCCGTACCCGCCCAATTTGAATTCCGCCGGCTCATTTGCGATGCGCTGCCGCAACTTTAGGAGCAAGTGCTTCATGAATAACAGCACTTGCTCCTAAAATTTCGCAAGCGTAACGTAAATGAGAAACGTTACTCCAGAGCAAAGATGCTCCAATCTACCTGAATCTGGCCCATACAGTGCGGAAAATAAGTATTTGAACACCCTGCTATTTTGCAAGTTCTCCCACTTGGAAATCATGGAGGGGTCTGAAATTGTCATCGTAGGTGCATGTCCACTGTGAGAGACATAATCCAAAAAAATAAATTCCAGAAATCACAATGTATGATTTTTTTAACTATTTATTTGTATGATACAGCTGCAAAGAAGTATTTGAACACCTGAGAAAATCAATGTTAAAGGGGTGTTCCAGCCAAAATTGTGTTTATTAAAAGTCAGCAGCTACAAAAAGTGTAGCTGCTGGCTTTTAATAAACACTCACTTACCTGGTCCTGCGTTCCAGCGACGCGCCGACCGGGGCTCCGCTCCTCTCCCCCCCTCCCCAGCCGGCGTCTCCATCTCCACTGTGGGCACCCAGCCGTGACAGCCTTCGGCTTCACGGCCGGGCACCCACTGCGCATGCGCGAGCCGCACTGCGCATGGCGCGGCTCGCCGCTAATTGGAGAGACGATCGCATGGGACCTGTCAGTGTCCCATGTGATCGCCTACAGGGAGGGGCTGCAATAAGGCGATTAAGCCTAATCGCCTTGCCAGCCCCTCGGCGGAAGCAGGAAGTGGGACAGGAAGTCCCACTCCTACTGAAGCCCCCACTCCCCCCCCAAAAAAATTACATGCCAAATGTGGCATGTATGGGGGTGAGGAGTGGAACAAGAGGAAGTTCCAAATTTGGGTGGAACTCCTCTTTAATATTTGGTACAGTAGCCTTTGTTTGCAATTACAGAGGTCAAACGTTTCTTGTAGTTTTTCACCAGGTTTGCACACACTGGAGGAGGGATTTTGGCCCACTCCTCCACACAGATCTTCTCTAGATCAGTCAGGTTTCTGGGCTGTCGCTGAGAAACACGGAGTTTGAGCTCCCTCCAAAGAGTCTCTATTGGGTTTAGGTCTGGAGACTGGCTAGGCCACGCCAGAACCTTGATATGCTTCTTACAGAGCCACTCCTTGGTTATCCTGGCTGTGTGCTTCGGGTCATTGTCATGTTGGAAGACCCAGCCTCGACCCATCTTCAAAGCTCTAACTGAGGGAAGGAGGTTGTTGCCCAAAATCTCGCAATACATGGCCCCGGTCATCCTCTCCTTAATACAGTGCAGTCGCCCTGTCCCATGTGCAGAAAAACAGCCCCAAAGCATGATGCTACCACCCCCATGCTTCACAGTAGGGATGGTGTTCTTGGGATGGTACTCATCATTCTTCTTCCTCCAAACACGGTTAGTGGAATTATGACCAAAAAGTTCTATTTTGGTCTCATCTGACCACATGACTTTCTCCCATGACTCCTCTGGATCATCCAAATGGTCATTGGCAAACTTAAGACGGGCCTTGACATGTGCTGGTTTAAGCAGGGGAACCTTCCGTGCCATGCATGATTTCAAACCATGACGTCTTAGTGTATTACCAACAGTAACCTTGGAAACGGTGGTCCCAGCTCTTTTCAGGTCATTGACCAGCTCCTCCCGTGTAGTCCTGGGCTGATTTCTCACCTTTCTTAGGATGATTGAGACCCCACGAGGTGAGATTTTGCATGGAGCCCCAGTCCGAGGGAGATTGACAGTCATGTTTAACTTCTTCCATTTTCTAATGATTGCTCCAACAGTGGACCTTTTTTCACCAAGCTGCTTGGCAATTTCCCCGTAGCCCTTTCCAGCCTTGTGGAGGTGTACAATTTTGTCTCTAGTGTCTTTGGACAGCTCTTTGGTCTTGGCCATGTTAGTAGTTGGATTCTTACTGATTGTATGGGGTGGACAGGTGTCTTTATGCAGCTAATGCCCTCAAACAGGTGCATCTAATATAGGATAATAAAT
Organism: Rana kukunoris; assembly: GCA_029574335.1. Lineage (NCBI taxonomy): Eukaryota > Metazoa > Chordata > Amphibia > Anura > Ranidae > Rana > Rana kukunoris. The sequence goes on from CM056049.1 coordinate 226,814,683, forward strand.
GGAGTGGAGGTGGACATTTTAAAGGCAGACTAACAGGTCTTTGAGGGTCAGAATTCTAGCTGATAGACAGGTGTTCAAATACTTCTTTGCAACTGTATCATACAAATAAATAGTTAAAAAAATCATAAATTGTGATTTCTGGAAAAAAAAATTTTTGATTATGTCTCTCACAGTGGACATGCACCTACTTAGAGTCCCCAACTTTATTGAGAGGATCCTAAGCTGAGGGCTGAACGGTGGTGGTTCGGCTCAGGGAGAACCCAAAAGCAGGTTGTCCAGGAGACTTGAGCGAACCATGGGGGATCCGGTCACCAAGGCCTTGACAGGTACATAGCAGCTGTCAACCAGTGACCCTTTCATTGCATTTACTTGGAGGATTTGCTCAATCCATCTTGTTCATTTGAGTACTGAAATACTAGGGCTGTGGCAGAGGTCTGTTCCTCCCAGCAACCTAAAGTGACATTTCGGCTGCCAGGGTTGTGGCAGAAGTGGCGACGTTTGTTACATTGGGACTGAAAGCAGGCTTGCTTTCATCATCAGCCAGGGCCTGATACCGCACTTGTTCTTCTGCTTCATCAACCTTTCCTATCCTACTACATGTTGATGTTGGCCGTGTTGTGCCTTGGAATAAAGCATTTAAAAAAAAAACATTGGATGACTGGACATTCGCTCACTACTACTCACTGCTACTACCCCTAGACATACTACAAGGGAACTTAATACGCCGGTCCCAAAAACAACCAGCGGCTCCTGAATGGGGTAGCGCTACACAAGATATCTACGGAAAACAGGCCTTACTGATATATGGAGGTTGCAATAACCTCCATTTCTCCAACATTCCTGTTACTCCAATACCCATCTATCCATCAATAGGTTTGGCTTTGGATAATGAATATATGCCCCCACTAATCACCGCATCACTTCATGCCCCCAGGGTCCTCTCAGATCAACTCGCCATTAATAATTACCACAACCTCCTCCTCCCCCCTTAAATTTTACACCTGTAAAATAAACTCAATTTGGCTAGAGCTATTTTCTCTAGAAAGCATTATTTTTCAAATAAGGGAGGTTTTAGCCATATACAGACACTCAACCTCCTATATACTGAAGTGTGAATAGGTACATTTAAAGAGCATTTGAATGAAGGAGATAAATAATCTTAAGAGAAACTCAAGTTTCACAAGTGCGAAAAAATCCCCCCTGCATGAGACAAAGAAGGCTCAGGAGGCTTCTATCGCTGATCCCAAACGAGAGGAGGTGGCGTGACTTGCAGCTGACGTGTAAAATCTCCCTATCAAAAGTTTAAAATACATTTTACATCATTTGTATATTCTTTATCTTATCCAAAGGTATGAGGAGAAATAGAGGGACTTACATATTGTAGCACAATTATAAATGCAGAGCAAACAGAGCCCTCCCTGGTTACAAAAAACATCACAAAGTGCCTCAAAGGGCAGTCCAATTTGGCCCCGTTTCCAACTGGGCAAATGTCTCTGCGACTTGTCTTGTCTCAGCCCTAGGTATCCAGAAAATTAAATAAAATCATGGTAGGGAGGCAAACATGACACCACTAAATCAGAACCGCCCTACCAGGATCCGCCACATCTAACAAAAGCATTGAAATGCTCAATGCTTCTTCTTCAGCCATTAAAATCTTTATATGCCCACGTAGTCATGACTTGTATCCATCCTGTCCAAATCAAATGTTCACAGTTCATTTTCCATGATTTCACTAACCACTCTAGGCCGATCCTTATGAAAGGGGACTTGGGTAGTTTTCCACCTACAAGGTGTGAGGCAGTTTGTGGCATTAAAGTGGAAGTAAATCCACCTATCATTTTCAGGCAAGGAAGCTGCCATCTTGGCTTATGTTTAATCTTCAATTGCCATGATGCTGCACATGTGATCAGTTATGACACCAGCCATTGGATGGTTTGACAGTTTGGTTGAGAGCACAACCAATGTGACAGTTAGCAATCCCGACATGCTGGAAATTTAACTGCTTTTTGAAACTGTAAGATCGATGGGTTTACTTCCGCTTTAAGGAGATAGGGGGTTAAAGTCTGCTTACATCTCTTAATGGACATGAAAGTCGCATTAAAGAGCATGTGCAATGGGTCATTTGGAACCATGAGACCTAGGTTTTGAGACATAACTGTCTGGACCTTTGCCCAGAAGGACTTCATATTTGATCCTATGAAAGTGCGATTCCTAGGTCCCTCAACCTTTCTCTCAAAAAATAGGGACTACTTTTAGACTCCAGGACTAACAATGTCTTGTATACGAGTGACAGGGGCTAGGGTATCAAATCCTACACTAAACTGTAGGCACCTAAGGCACCTAAGCTCAGTTGTTGATTCTGTGGGGGAGAATTACTAAAACTGGAGTGTGCAAAATCTGGTGCAGCTTTGTCAAAGCCTTAAGCCCTGTACACACGACCGGGATCCCCAGCAGTATAAAGTCTGCCGGAAATCCCGAAGGAAAACCAGAGAACCAGCTCGGTAAGTTTCCCCGTGTACACATGGCCGTATTTCCCGTCGGGAAAACTGCAGGGGGAGCTTTGGCCAGGAATCCTAGCCGTGTGTATGCTCCCTTGTAGCGTTTCCCCATAGGAAAACTGACGGGTTTAAAACCCCTGGGAATCCCGTTGGGAAAATAGAGAGCACGTTCTCTTTTTTCCCGCCAGGATTCCTGGCAGTTTTCCTGTCGGTAAAACTGCAAAGGAAGCATACACATGGCCGGTTTTTCCGGCCAAAAGCTCTACCCGCAGTTTTCCTGGCAGGAAAACCGTCCGAGGCTTATTTGAACAAGCTGATTGGGTACCATGGACAGCTGCACCAGATTCTGAGTGCTCCGGTTTTAGTAAATCTCCCCCTGTGTCTCTACACTGTGAAAATTGTTTTGTAATTGGGTATATCCCCAGAAGTACATAGGGAATGACCCCCCACTCCTCCCTAAGAAGGGTTATGTTACCATTGACAGTAAATTTACCACATCTGAAATGATTATCTGACCCCTATTTTCCAAAAAGCCTTATAACTTTCCAGGTTCGAATCCAGCAGAATCCCCCTAAAGGTGGAGGCGAATTAGCAGATGTGATTGCATACCAATATGGTTGACAAAGTGAGTGGAAAGGTGTAAGCAGACAAGCCTGTATGACTAGGTGCAAGCCACAGAGTGCAGGCCAGATTATGCTCAGCCAAGGTTTTTTAGGATAGATTTTTAGCATTTTGGATAGAGTAAGAAAGGGTATAACCCCTGTAAGGTTTAGTTTTGCCATCTGTGTCCTATTGGGCAAAATTACTTTCGCTTCCTGTCCCATAGTCAAAATAGGAAGTAAAAGACAATTAGACAATCCCTGGTTGTTACAAGGGTCACCAGAACTTCCCAAGTCCCCACTAAAAAATATCCCCGCTATTACTGTTCTGGGAACAACCCAAAATTTGGGATTTCCTTTTGATTTCATTGATAATGGTAATTGGGACTAATTTAAAGGGCGATTCACCCTAACAGGGACCCAGACAGCCATTAAAACTGACAGATATTCTAACTGCTCTCCACTCTATCCAGAACTAAAAAAGTTTTGCTTTTAGTTATACTTTGTTATACTTTTAAGTTGGTGGCCAGATTCTAATTATTACCGTGCATCATCACGTTATTGCTCTGTAATAAAGTTGTAAGTCTGAGGCCTCGTACACACGGGCAAGAATCTCGTCAGGAAAAAACATTGTTTTTCCCCGATGAGATTCTTGGCAAGAATCTCTTGCCGCCCGAGTGTACACACAGACCTTTCAAAAGAACCGCGGTTCTCTTGAAAGGCAAGAACGCAGTGACGTCATTGCGTACGACGAGCATGCGCTCGTCACATTCGATGCCGTCGCCGCCATCTTTCTTCACCCTACCTATGCCGTGAAAGGTACCGTGCAAGCGTCAAAGTCATTTCGAGCATGCGCGGGTTTCCACTGCGACAGGTAAGTATACACACTCTCTGGTTTCTCGTCAGGAAACAGGCCGACAAGAATCTCGACGAGAAAATAGAGAGCAGGTTCTCTATTTTTCTCATCGAGATTCTAGCCAGATTTCCTGACGAGAAACCTGAAAGCCTCGTACACATGCTCGGTTTTCTCGGCAAGAAAGCTCTGCCAGCAGTTTTCTTGCTGGTTCTTGCCAAGAAAACCGAGCTTGTGTACGAGGCTTTGGAGACCTAACCTGTCTGAAAAAAGAACTCAGCAGTGCTATGGAAGCATTTGGAGGAATACAATAATCTTAGGCAAAATATTCATTTTAACAATCTGTATCCTGCCCAACCACATGAAGGTCATCCTCCCATGACCTACCAACTCTTTTTAATCAAATCGATTTTTTGCACAGCCCTAGTAAGACTTCCAACAGCAAAATTAATATTGTAGGGGAAAGTAGAGGACAAGGTACCCTTCACTTCACTCTCGCTGAGGGTCCAGTATACGGAGTGCCCAACCAATGGAGCATCTTCCATCCCAAATGCTCTCTGGCCAAGACCTCATTCTTAAAGCAGAACTACACTGCACCACAAACCAAAAATGTTATTTAATTTATTTTTATTATTCAAAGCAAACTAATCCATCCATCCATGTCTCCATGCTTAATTTAGCTGAGAAATCACTTTGAAAAACACCCCCCTAGCATTTCTGGCTGTGGCGATCTTGAGTAAGGGTAGATGATTCATGTAGCATTTACTTTACTGGAATCAATCTACCTTTATCACAGGCAGGAGGGTGTAATGTAAATGTAAAAAAAAAGTTTAAAATAAATAAATATGACATACTTTTCTATCCATTTACTAATGCCAGCAGCATAATGATTAAAAATAGTCAATGTTAATTAAGAGAGTTAAAAATCCAATCTATTCTGTCAGATTCCTTTCTGGGTTCACACCAAGTGAATGATGGAGCGTGCTCGCTTTAAATTGCCCCTAGCTTTCCCCTGCGGTACAAAACCCACCAGATCCCAATGAATAAATGTAGACAGATAAGGTTCTAATCTGAAATAATTTTTAGCTAGCACTTTCATGTCCACATTATAGGGGGAGATGAGTCTATAATTCAAATACAGTATGTAGTGTGGTCCTTGCCTTCTTAAGGACAATGCGGGCAGTCAGTGCATTAGGGAACAAATGCCCAGTTTCCTTAAAATAAGCATCCACAAGCATTTCTATAAATCTTAAAGAGGAGTTCCACCCAAATTTGGAACTTCCTCTTGTTCCACTCCTCACCCCCTTACATGCCACATTTGGCATGTAATTTTTTTGGGGGGGAGTGGGGGCTTCAGTAGGAGTGGGACTTCCTGTCCCACTTCCTGCTTCCGCTGAGGGGCTGGTAAGGCGATTAGGCGTAATCGCCTTATTTCAGCCCCTCCCTGTAGGCGATGCCCTAGGACACTGACAGGTCCTAGGCAATCGCCTGTCCAATCAGCGGCGAGCCGCGCCGCGCGCTTGCGCAGTGCGGCTCGCGCATGCGCAGTGGGTGCCCGGCCGTGAAGCCGAAGGCTGTCATGGCTGGGTGCCCACAGTCGGGATGGAGACGCCGGCTGGGGAGGGGGGGAGAGGAGCGGACCCCCGGTCGGCGCGTCGCTGGAACGCAGGAGCAGGTAAGTGAGTGTTTATTAAAAGCCAGCAGCTACACTTTTTGTAGCTGCTGACTTTTATAAACACTTTTTTTGGTTGGAACACCCCTTTAAGTACTAATCTCTAGTAAGGCCATCAGGGGCTTTTCCCTTTAGCCATAGCTTTCAAGATTAATGTAACTTCCTCTGTTGTGTGGTCCTACTCCAGGGACATATAAATAGCTTTGGCGAGTTTGGAGCCTTTGAGCTTGTGCATCTGGAGTTTCATCCTGCCTAATGTAAAGGTCCTAGAAATCATCTCAGTATTTTGTTATCTTAGGGACATACATTTTATCTACCTGTTTTCTAGGGGCCCTGGCCAACATCCACCAATATTTATTCCCATGTTCATAATATATTTGTGACAGAAAACGCATCTTGCTGGTTCCAGATCCTTTTCTTTGGTTATTTGCCTGCTCAGCCTCCCCAGTGAGTGTAATAATGTAAGACGTTTTGGGCCTTTAGCTGAAAGGGATAGAAACGATGAATGGAAATGGCCACCCCCTTAGCTTTTCCGAATACCAACCTTAGGTAAGGGAAGACCCCCACAAGGACAGAAGAGAACGATGTGGAGGGCACTTTCCCCACTTTTATAATGGGTCATTTTCTTAAGCTACGTGCTGACCATCTCACAGGCGGGCGGCAGCAGCATTTTCTCTAATTGCAGTAGTCTAGAACAGGGGTCTCCAAACTATGATGCTCCAGTTGCTCAGGAACTGCAATTCCCATCATGCCCAGGGCCGGATTCCAGAGAATGCCACTGAGTCCAGGCCTCAGGGGGAGGGGGAGTGGGTGCAGGGGCGGTGCCCCAGCCAAAGGTGGCAGGGATGGACTGGCAATCGGGACTACCGGGAGTTTCCTGGTGGGCCGATGGGCTCAGGTGGCCGGTTACAGCGGCTGTCTAATCTGCATCGGAGGTCAGTGCCGATCTACCCATCAATCGCCGACAGCTGCCGCCTGACGGTAGATTGAGATTTAGCCAGCATGCAGAGTAGCGCAGGAAGCGTGTGTAATAAGTTCTCTCACATGTCACTCTGCTCCCTGGCGGCCCCTCCTCTCTTCTCGTCCATCCCCATTTGCTTGTGACATCATCTGGGATGGACGAGAAGAGAGGAGAGGAGAGACCACCGGGGAGCAGAGTGACATGAGAGAGAACTTATTACACATGCTTCCTGCACTACTCTGCGTGCTGGCTGGTAAACGATGTGCCCCATAATGTGCCCTGTTGTGCCATGTGCCCTGATGTGCTATGTGCCCTGATGTGCCCTGTTCCCCGTGTCCTGATGTGCTATGTGCTCAGTGCCCTGATGTGCCCCATGCTCTGATGTGCCCCATGCCCCGATGTGCTCTGTGCCCTGATGTTTATCTGATGTGCCCCATGCCCTGATGTGCTATGTGCCCGTGCCCTGATGTGCCCCGATGTGATGTGCCTCAATGTGATGTGCCCCAATGTGCTGTGATGGGGCCTGATGTACTGTGCCCTGTGCCCTGATCTGCTGTGCCCTGATGTGCTGAGCTCTGTACTGCGCCCTGATGTAAACTTTACTCTGATGTGTTGTGCCCTGGGACGGTCTGGAGTTTTACAATGTCTCAAGGGACGTATAGTTTCACAACAGCTGGAGGGCCATAGTTTAGAGATCTCTGGTCCAGAATCTCAACCTTAGGCAGGTTTAGTGCTTTCAGGAATTTAGCTACGTTTTTTTTTTGTCTCCCATCGAGGTAGTTACATCATAAACTTGTGGCAATCAACCAAAAGGGATAACCCCAACAATATTTTAATGGCTTCCTTGTCTGTTATCTATGTAGCTTGCAAATCATGGGGCTTTTCCACATCCTTCCTCCTTGTGACAAGAGTTCTATTAGTTTGATCAATCAAAACTGGTCGATCACAACAAATAATCGCAGGAATCTCCCGACAATTTTTTTATAATACAATGCAGGGTAGGAAGGAACAAGGTCTTTATTTGCCGTGACTTCAGGAAGACCTTGGACTTATATTAGAAAGGCTGCTCTTGTTTTTGTAATCATCTAGTTGCATCAACAACTCTACAATTCAACAGCCCTGCCTTAATGTTTTCTCCCATAAGGCTTACATGGAAAAGACATCCGCCTCATATTTCTTTTCCAATTTAGCTACCTTGGTGCCAAGTTCTCTGTTCCACACCGAGTTCAGCTAAGCCCTGGTGTATCATTGTCTTTAAGTGGACAATACTACTCCCAGGGTTATTGTAGGAATTGTAGTTCTGCAACAGCTGGAGGTCCGCTAATTGCATATCCCTGGCATTTAACATGCACCCATGATTTTCCCTCTATTTTCAGGGGGAAAAAGTGCATGTTAGACACCAATAAATACAGAATTTATATCACCTACCATGATGGACTACTTAAAACTCAATCCAATGCCCATCCTTAATGTTGTTGTCAAGCCACTCTGACATCTTTATACTATTCACTCTGTCTCCTAATGCCTCCCCTCCCTGCCTCTCAGCTAAAAAAAGTCAGGAGGGGAGGAGGAGAAGAGGACAGAGCCGGGCGGTCACGTGAGTGCCGCTCAAAAATGAAGTATAGTTTGCATTTTTTTTAATAAATCACACACACAGGTGCACCTGTCATTAGAAGACAGAGCAAACAGTATAAAGATGTCAGAGTTATTTCAGCAGCAGGAGGGGGGGGGGGGGGCACTGTCACTAGCTCACAGGCAGGGAGGGGGAGAGGGCAAAGGAGGATGGGGGAGAGCAGACAGGAGAGAGCGGATGACAGAGGCATGTAAACTGACCACGGTGTCAGGGCTCAGCAGCCATGATTAACCATGTTTCGTTTACGGGGGGGGTTGAAACTGGCAGGATCAGCCAGTTATTTCAGGTGATCCAGGGGGCCAAATTACACAGCACAAGCACTGTGCTGTATAACGCGCTTTAAGGGAACAGGGTCCATTTTTTTTTTTTTAGGGTAACAAATGCTTTATTCATTTTACCATTTGTAAACGCTGTTGTAAATTGTCATTCTTTTTCATTTTTATTTATTTTTTGATGATGATCTGGGAACTACAATTGCTTAATCTTACAAATGACCAATCTGGATACCACAGAAATAGTATAAACAACATAGACTCTTTTTTTAGACAAATGATTTAGAAAAATAAACACCCTAGAAATAAACTGCTGCTATGCAAAGATTAAGGAGGTCTTGCAATAACTGATGCAAAAACACTACTTCTTGTCCCACAGTCGCATCTTGCTTTGGAGAATCATTTCTACTTCAACCAGTAGAAAAAATTAACACAAATAGATAACCTCCATATACAGAACATACATTTCATTACTTTCAAAATGCATTAGGGTGAATAACCTTGAGGGTTTACAACTACGTTAAGGAGACTTGTTAGGGTGTACACTATACACATTCTGCAACATTATTTGAAAAATATTCATTATTATTTGGGTTCACTATTATTATTATTATTATTATGGGGTAATTATTACTAATCTATTAACCAATCAAAATAAGTTCAGGAATGAGATGTGTAGATTGCTGAAGTCTCTTTTTGAAGGTTAGGCCTGATTCACACCTATGCATATTGCTTTTGATCCATTTCTCTCTTAACTCGTTTTGCGTTTCTTATGCCGCTTACACACGACCGTTTTTCATGACGAGAAAAATTCTATTTTTTAAATTGGTCGTGAAAAACGGGCGTGTGTCGGCTCCAGACCATTTTTCTCGACGAGAAAAGTGAGCGTTAAAAATTTAGAACCTGCTCTATTTTTTTCGTTGTTCTTTTTCACGTCGTGAAAAACGGTCGTGTGTAGGGGGGGACAAAACCACGCATGTTCAGAAGCAAGTTATGATACGGGAGAGCTTGTTCTGTTAAAACTAGCGTTTGTAGATGCCTCGTACACACGATAGGATAGCCAGAGGACAACGGTCTGATGGACCGTTTTCTTCGGTCAAAACCGATCGTGTGTGTGGGCCCCATAGGTTATTTAACCTTAGGTTAAAAAAAAAGCCAACTTACTTTAAAATTAACCTATAGATTCCTAACCGATAGGTTAAAACCGATCGTTAGTAGGCACGACCATCGGTTAAAAATCCACGCATGCTCAGAATCAAGTCGACGCATGCTTGGTCGTTGTGTTTTACATCACCGCATTCTGATACGATCGGTTTTTAAACTGATGGTGTGTAAGCACATCAGACCATCAGTCAGCTTCATTGGTTAACCGATGAGAATGGTCCTTCAGACCGTTCTCATCGGATGGACTGATCGTGTGTATGAGGCCTAACAGACTGAAAAGAGCAAATCGTCTCTCACCAAACTTTTACTAACACGCGGTAGCAAAAGCAGCCCAAAGGGTGGCGCCATTCAAATGGAACTTCCCCTTTATAGTGCCGTCGTATGTGTTGTACGTCACCGCGCTTCTCACAAGCATTTTTTTTGCGACAATGTGTATGTAAGGCAGGCTTGAGTGGAATCACGTCGAGAAAAACTTTGTTTTATTTCCATGACATGAATAACGGTCGTGTGTACGCGGCATTATGCTTTTTTTTGGGCCAATTTGTTGTTGGGCAGAAAAAAATGCAAAATGCATCAAAAACACACTACATGCTTTTCTGCAGCATCTCCGTTGAAGTTTATTGAACCGAAGAGCACAGTTTTGCTTTTAAAAGAGTCCCTGACTTTTTTCAAATACGCAGCGGCTAAAAAAAGCATAGCTGTTAATGTGTCCCCATAGGAAACCATGTTAAATGGACTGTAGTGCGTTTCTGCAAAAAGCTCCAAAAACCGTATAGGTGTGAACCTGGCCTTATAGTTGCTTGGATGTTATGCTGATCCACTGGCTTCAGTGCTTTCTGGTTTAGGCCTGATTCACACCTATACATTTTTAGTGCTTTTTGCAGATTTGCAGTCCATTTAACATGGTTTCCTATGGAACACGTTCTGTAGTGCAAATCTGCGAAAATGCAAAAAGCACTAAAAATCCTTAGGTGTGAAACCGACCTTAATAACTATTATACAGATCAATAATTGCGACTCTCCTGTGACTTCAATAGGTCCGTTCTAGCTCTGAGTTAATGACACTGAATGTATTGAGGCCAAACCAGGCATATTCAGAAGCTAGTAAGCAAAAAACAGCCTTGGCATTTCTCTCCCTACAAGTTTCCCGGCATCAGTAGCTCGCTGCTCCTTAGGGAAAACCCTGCCTTTTTAAAAATGAGGAAGCATAATTGTAACTTATCTGCTCTTATTTGGTAGAATGCCAGGAGCAGGTATGCAATGTATGGTATTATTGCATTATTTATTGAACTCTAGCCAGAGCTAATGTGCTATATCAGTTACAATGTTTAAGCATCAACTGTTCCAGATTTGCTGGGACAATCCCACATCTAGATGCTCTGTGTCCTGAAATCAGGACATTACCCTTTTTTGAGTTACTGAGCGTACCTGAGGTTCCCACAAAATTATGGGCAGCACCAGAAAGTGGGTGTGATCTGAAAAGGACTGTGGTAATGTCTAAGTGCAGCCAAAATCAAACGCAGAAAAATCAGCACAAGGGACAGTCAGTACAGCATGTTACGTATGTTGATTCTTCTGCTCTTAGTAGTAATTCTCCATAGCCCCCCCCCCCCCCCCGCCATATTGTCCAGTACAGTAGAGGTTAATGCAACTAATGGGCTGTCACAGGCTCCCATTAAGAGAACCTGACTATGTCTGCCCTTTCTGCCCAACTCCATCATTCACAGAAGCTATACTACAACTTCTATGAATGGAAACACGATCTATGAATGGAGGGGCGGAGCTATCAACCATCTGCCCAACCTCCATACTTAGATCCTGTTCCATTCATAGAAGATGTAGTATGAATGGTGGATTGGGGCAAAAAGAACGAAGAACGAAGAATTCCTGTTGTACCATGTACTTGTATAATAAATTATCCTATTCGCTTTGTATTGCTTCCTTTATGTGACATTCCTGCTGTTCCTGCCAGTCCCTCTGCTTTCCTATTAAAAACTGACCACACTAAGTAGGAAAGCATACCATGGTCAGTTCTCTAGCTATGCTGGCAACTCAGTGTACTCTTCTCCAATGATCAGACTTGTCCTGACATGCCCCCGCTGCACAGTCATTCACTGGGAAGCTCAGTGTGCTGCTACTTCTCCCCTAGCTCTTATTCAGCTGAGAACAGAAGGAATGTGATCACTTATATAAAAAAAAGGGGGGGGGGTATTTATAATGTTGTTGTTTTTTTATATCTATACAAAAATGTTTTGCCTTTCATTTCTATTTTAAACTGAATTAGTTGTTTTACAAGGTGATTGTTTACAATCACTTTAATGATAGCCTGTAACAGCTAGTTAGCCGTAATAACCCCTGCATCTATTGCATTAGGCCCCTTTCACATTGAGGCGGGAGGTGCGTCGGCGGTAAAACGCCGCTATTTTTAGCGGCGCTTTACAGCCAATTTCGTGTCGCTATTTCGGCCACTAGCGGTGGTTTTACCCTCCGCTAGCAGCCGAGAATGGGTTAAAAACCACCGCAAAGCGCCTCTGCAGAGGCGCATTGGTGGCGGTATAGCCACGGTGTCCCATTGATTTCAATGGGCAGGAGCGGTGGAGGAGTGGTATACACACCGCTCCTTCACCGCTCCAAAGATGCGGCTAACAGGACTTTTTTTACCGTCCTGCTAGCGCACCACTCCAGTGTGGAGAGACAGCAACAGCTGTTTAGGGTCAGTTTGCATTAGGGTTGTCCCGATACCACTTTTTTAGGACCGAGTACAAGTACCGATACTTTTTTTCATGTACACGCCGATACCGAATACCGATACTTTTTTTAAATGTGTCCCCAAATGCAGCCATGTCCCCCCACATATTGCAGCCATGTCCCCCTACATATTGCAGCCATGTCCCCCATATATGCAGCCATGTCCCCCACAGATACAGCCATGTCCTGTCCCCCACAGATGCAGCCATGTCCTGTCCCCCACAGATGCAGCCATGTCCTGTCCCCCACAGATGCAGCCATGTCCTGTCCCCCATATTGAAGCCATGTCCTGTCCCCCATATTGAAGCCATGTCCTGTCCCCCATATTGCAGCCATGTCCTGTCCCCCATATTGCAGCCATGTCCTGTCCCCCATATTGCAACCATGTCCTGTCCCCCATATTGCAGCCATGTCCTGTCCCCCATATTGCAGCCATGTCCTGTCCCCCATATTGCAGCCATATCATGTCCCCCATAGATGCAGCCATGTCCTGTCCCCCATAGATGCAGCCATGTCCTGTCCCCCATAGATGCAGCCATGTCCTGTCCCCCATAGATGCAGCCATGTCCTGTCCCCCATAGATGCAGCCATGTCCTGTCCCCCATATTGCAGCCATGTTCTGTCCCCCATATTGCAGCCATGTCCTGTCCCCCATATTGCAGCCATGCCCTGTCCCCCATATTGCAGCCATGCCCTGTCCCCCATATTGCAACCATGTCCTGTCCCCCATATTGCAGCCATGTCCTGTCCCCCATATTGCAGCCATGTCCTGTCCCCCATATTGCAGCCATGTCCTGTCCCCCATATTGCAGCCATGTCCTGTCCCCCATATTGCAGCCATGTCCTGTCCCCCATAGATGCAGCCATGTCCTGTCCCCCATAGATGCAGCCATGTCCTGTCCCCCATATTGCAGCCATGTCCCCCATACCTAGTAGTAGTAGATGATGCTGCTGCCACGTTAATCCCCGTGCATCACAGCACGCATTACAGGCAGCTTTTGTTTGAATTCTTCTAATGCCCACCGTATCATGTATAGACACTCCCCTTCTCGGGATTGGATGGATCCGTCCAATCCCGAGCAAGGGGGAGTGCCTATACCCAGCTCCGTGCATAGACACTCCCCTTTGCTCGGGATTGGACAGATCCGTCCAATCCCGAGAAGGGGAGTGTCTATACACGGCACGGCGGGCATTGGAAGAATTCAAACGAAAGGTGCCTGTAATGCGTGCTGTGATGCACGGGGATTAACGCGGCGGCTTTGCGGTATGCGGTGGCGGGGGGGGGGGGAGTATTCTATTTAGGTATCGGGGGTATTTGCGGGAGTACAAGTACTCCCGCAAATACTTGCTATCGGTCCCGATACCGATACTGATATCGGGACAACCCTAGTTTGCATGCGCTATTTTTATCGTTATAGCCCCTGCCAACCGCTCCAGTGTGAAAGGGGTCTTAGGGTGTGCACCCCAAAGTGCAAACACACATGTCTTTCTCTGCAGCCTCAGCTGCACTGGACAGTGAATGAATGGGAAGTACTCCGTGATGAGCAGCTTCCTGTTCATTCACAAAGTAAAGCACTGTGCTTCAGTTATTAATGAACACAGTGAGTGAACGTGTTCACTGTGTTCTTTTAGAAATGGAAGGCGCTGGTAAATTACATAGTTACTAGCCTCTTCCCCCCACTCTCCACCCTGAAACATCCCCTACAGCAGCTGGGTGGAGAGGAAGGAAGCCAACAGCACTGCGGGTGTGGGGCAACACAGGGGAATCGGCATTGCATGTATTGGTTATGGTGTGCCCAGGCACACCTGGCACACCCCCTGCACATGCCTGAAGCTTATGGCGATTGGGTGGAGGGGCAGGACAGAGGAATATTGCTGCTAACACAAAAGGAATCAACACAAGGGACACATGTTACTTACTGTATGTCATGTCCTTTGTGCTTTTTTTGATCTTGGCTTTTAGTGGGAGTCGTAAATGGGGGAGACTGTGTCTTGGGGACTGGGTGGAATGGTTGACAAATATGATTTAGGTGGCAGAATATATTTTAAACCACAGATGACAGAAAGGTACATACAAAAGTAATCATCCATATAATAATTATAACGTGCCCACAATATTATAATATTTCTAGCAGTCACTATAGGTGACTAGATTACTAGTTTAGCTGGTTTCTTATGAAAACAGATATTTCAGTTTGGCTTCTATTTGCTTTTCATTCATAAAACCAGGATAGAGGGTTGGTTCTTGTTTTTGAAATATGAGATGTCTTAGATTACATAAATGGTGTGTGCTCAAGAGCATTGAGCTGCTTAGAATCAGGGTTGCCAACCGCCAGTAAATTTACTGACAGTTTGTAAAAATCTGTGAACTGCCAGTAAATATCAGGGGCTGATAATTTCATGCTGTGTTGACATTTTAAGTGTAAATCAAGCAAGTTACTTTGGTATTGTCAGTGTTTCCATATCATGTTTATACTGTTCAAATATTCACTGTGTTAGTTTTTAATAGGAGTTCTGTTATTTCTTAGGTTGCCAGTAAAAAATGTGCTTTGCCAGTAAATTTCCCATGTTTTGTCAGTAAAAAAATGCTGCGGGAGGTTGGCAACTCTGGTCAGAATGGACAGAGTAAAGGAACCTAATTTGTAACTGAATGTCGTACACTTCTATGTACAAACATTTAATAATACAAGCTAGTGCTGGGCATTTTGAAGGGTTGGAGTGTGCTAGTGATATAGGCTCATCTTTGTGTGCCATGACAATGACTAAGGGCTCTTTCACACGTCCGTTCAGTTTTTAAGATCATTTTTTTCCCCTTCAGTTGATCCGTTTTTCATCTGTTTTTCGTCCGTTCCGTTTTTTTTGATGGAAGAAAAATAGGGTTTTCTTCCGTCCAAAAAAACGGAGCTTACCGCAGACGGATGTTAACGGACGTTTAGCGGATGCTCATCCGCTAACGGACGCTAACCCATAGGGAAGCATTGAGGTCCGTTAACGGACGTCCAAAAAAACCGGACGAACTGAACGGACGTGTGAAAGGGCCCTTAGGGTCCTTTCACACGTGCGGACCGTTCGTCCGTTTTTAGACGTCCGTTTTTTGACCGCAATGCTTTCCTATGGGTCCTTTCACACGCATCCGCTAACGTCCGTCTCCGTTAAGCTCCGTTTTTCTTCCGTCAAAAAAACGGAACTGACGAAAAACGGACGTTAGCGGACGATCCGTTTAACATCCGATCCGCTAACGTCTGTTTTTCATCAAAATATGTATTAAAAAAAAAGTTCTAACCAAAAAAAAAACGGATGAAAAAACAGATGAAAAAACAGATGAAAAACTGATGAAAAACTGATCAACTGATGATAAAAAAACGGATCTAAAAAACGGTCCGCACGTGTGAAAGGACCCAAATGCTGGCCTGTATGTATACGAAAAGTCGGTCGAAGCCATTTTCAAAAAACGAACATTCGGCCGTGAGCGCAAACGACAGTGCCATCATGTAATGACCGATAAATCGTTCAGTGGACATAAATGAGTAAAGTTTTTGTTCGTTTTTTTTTTACACATACCTAGTGCAGACAGTTCGGACGGGAAACACATTAACCTTTCAATTTATCGTTCGTTCGGCAGAACATTTCCAAACTTGTTTTTTCGGCTCAAAAACGATTTTGTGCCCATTAACTGGCCGAAAGACGAACAAACAGATTTTCGCCCGATTTTTCATATAGTCTATGGCCAGCATTAGTGAACTATAAGAATTGGGTGGTAGGGGGGGGGACGCTGAATATTACTTTTTGTACTATTATTAAAGAACCCCCAAGATTGGCATTACAGGATGATGTTGTAATGGCGCCATCCATGACTTGCTGCCACACTAAAATGCAGGTGATCAGCCAGCGGATCTACACACATTACTTTCCTAAATGCTTGCACATTATATCAGTGAAGTGGTTTAGATCAGGGGTCTCCAAACTTTTCAATTTAAAGGGCCACTTTATTGTCCTTGAGACTTAAGGAGGGCCGGATTGTGGCCAGCAGGGGCATAAAATGTCACGGCCCAAAATCAGTGAGAATAAATATGGCCTTAGAGTTGGTGGTCAATAGGAGGATTATTCCCCCTATTAGTAGGAGGAATAGTATTCCATCATTGGTATACGTTCAAGATACAGTGCCCCATTGTTGGTGTTTAATGGGAGGAATAGAACCTCAGATCATTGGAAGGAATTCTGCCTCAAGGGCCGCATAAAGGCTAGCAAAGGGCCACATCTGGCCCTCGGGCCGCAGTTTGGAGACCCCTGGTTTAGATGATCAGTTCTTGTACATCACACTGCATACATTGTATTGGCAGAAATTGCAGGGCTAGGTAGTGTGGCATTGAATGTAACCCCATGCCATATGTATTATGTCAAGCCACCAATGGTATTCAGTGCAAATGACATTCCTTTTGATTCCTGTGAGTAAGCCAACACACAGTGCTTGTAAATCATCGCTCAGTCTAATAACTATTACATTAGATCCAACAAGGCACAGTGCATGCAATAATCCTCCTCCAGCCACCCTGGCTGCTGCAAAGCATAGATCAGTGGTAATCTCCATCACACAGCGCTGGCCACATCGGACACAAATCACACACGTCCCCTGCTCTCCTATCAGAGCACATCTATTCTATGACATCCACCTGGGAAGTAAAAGTCACACTGCAATGGCTTTACCTAATGGATCCATCAACACAAATGTCTACACAGCACAGTGCATCAACCCTTTCCCCTACTTTCCACATCACCCTAAAACAATGAGCAGATGCCACTACAGGGGAAGGTCATCAGTGTCTGGGCAGGCTTCTACCTACATCTATACATACACATATATATATATGCATTAGGGACAGTCACATATGCACCAGCACCCACCCTGAACAGCACAGATCTCCCATGCCTTGAATGGAATGACAGCCGCACCCTGCACCTTGCTTGCCATCCTCATCTCCAACCCCCCCATCAGCCCCTTAGAGATCTCTGATCATTGTGGGGGGTCCAGGGATGGATCTCTAAATAAAATAAGGGGTCAGTGAAGGAGAAGCATGCTTAACCCCTCTTACCTACTACAACCTCCACCTCTGTGCTGCATCCAGCATGGCTCACCAGCCCCTGCAATGGGAGGAGGACAGCACTCAGCTTGGCTTCTTTCTTTTCTTTTTTTTGATTAGCCCTTCATGGTGTAGAGCCGGTTAGGAGCGTCCTGTCATACAGCAGGCAAGGAGGGAGGGGGGGTGCTGAGTCTGTCCTGTGATCCAAGAGAAGGAGGGGGGGCTGTCCTGTGACACAGGAGGAGGGAAGATGTCATAGAGAGGGGAGGGTACAAAGATGCCCTTCTCTAAACAGTAATGGGAGGAGACTAGCAAGAAGACAAGAGGTGGGCGGGGCTCTGCTGTCTTTCAGGCGGGGGAGTGGGAGGAGCTACTGTCATTCACAGCGGAAGTGGGCGGGCTCTGCTGTCATTCAGGCGTGAAGTGGGCGGTCTCCGCTGTCATTCAGGAGTGAAGTGGGCGGGCTCTTCTGTCAATCAGGGGGAGGTGGGAGGAGCTGCTCGATGATGAAGGGTGGAGGGGTCTGTATGGGTGAGGCTGTCCTATAATGTGTGGGTGCTTCACCCAATGTGATACCTGCTTGGCGCCCTTCCATTCTGTATATTAGACGTCTGTGCGATCACATATGGATCGGTCGGCTCACGTGCACCTGCCTGCCATATGCTCAATGTATGGAACCTTTATAGGGGGGGGGGTTTCCTGAGCTGGAGGCTCATCAGTGCCCTTTATTGACAGTAGTAGGGGGATGGCAGACATGGGTAGATGGGCTCAGCCCGCCCTGTGCCCTCCAGGCAGATGGGGAGTGAGGTGAAATGTGACGTGGCTCTGTAATACAAGGGGGAGCCAGAGAAATGCAGTTACCATGGCAACCACTATAGTACATCACATGGTAGCAGCAGCATGTGGCTTCTGGGACAGACACGTAGACGTATGAAGGAGTAGATACATACATTCATACCGTGCTGACACAGCTGCTAGGAGGCATGGGGGAGGGGAGGGGTCAGGACTCTGGCACAGGGTCACCCTCCTCACCTGAACAGCAATGCTGCCATGTCACATCCTCTCTGATTTCTGGATCACCTGCATATAAAACATATCATATAGAAAAATCTCAGTTTGGGAACTGATCATACTTTTTGGGACACTCAAAAAAATGTATCTTTCCCTAATAAATAGACATGGCCATTCCAGATTGGAGTTTTAGGAGTGCCAGGTGTGTTTTTGTGAGAAGGCTTCCGCCCGGAGGCACTGCACTGATGCAGGTTAAAGAAGAACCCTCCTGATCAGTAAAAATGAGAATGCTTTATCTCTGCAATGAAAACATCAATGTATTTCTGAAGGAAAACAAACCTTTATTCATTGCGTTTCTGCTTCTCTGCCCCTCCCTACATAGAAGCTTGCTTTCTGGACATTACTAAGCCTCTTGTTTACTGACCACTGACAATTCCTCTTTTTCACCACCTCTGATATTTCAGGCAGGCTCACCCTCCCCGTGATGATCCTGCTTCATCGGTTGCTAGGACACAGGCGGCTATGCCACACAGCACCATTGATTGCTAAGACACAAGCAGCCATGCGGCACAGCATCATTGATCACTGAGACAAGCAGCCACATGGCACAGTGCCATTGGACACAGGCAGCAAGGCAGTACAGCACTATTGGTTGCTGGGATGCAGACAGCCAGGCAGCACAGCACATTTGGTTGCTAGGAAACAGGCAGCCAGTCAGCACAACATTATTGGTTGCTAGGGCACAGGCAGCAAAGAAGCAAAGCACCATTGGTTGCTGGGATGCAGGCAGCTGAGCACCACAACACTTTTGGTTGTTAGGACACAGGCAGTACAGCACTATTGGTTGCTGGGATGCAGGCAGATGGGCACCACAGCACTTTTGGTTGCTAGGATACAGACAGCCAGTCAGCACAACATCATTGGTTGCTAGGACACAGACACCAAAGTAGCACAGAACCGTTGATTGCTGGGATGCAGGCAGTACAGCACTATTGGTTGCTGGGATAAAGATAGCCAGGTAGCACAGCACATTTGGTTGCTAGGACACAGGTAGCCAGTCAGCACAACATTATTGGTTGCTAGGGCACAGGCAGCAAAGAAGCAAAGCACCATTGGTTGCTGGGATGCAGGCAGTACAGCACCATTGGTTACTGGGATACAGGCAGTCAGGCAGCACAGTACCTTTGGTTGCTTGGACACAGACAGCCGGGCAGTGCAGCACCATTGATTGCTAGGACACAGGCAGTACAGCACTATTGGTTGCTGGGATGCAGGCAGATGGGCACCACAGCACTTTTGGTTGCTAGGACACAGACAGCCAGCCAGCACAACATCATTGGTTGCTAGGACACAGGCACCAAAGTAGCACAGAACTGTTGGTTGCTGGGATGCAGGCAGTACAGCATTATTGGTTGCTTGGATGCAGGCAGCCGGGGAGCACAGCTCCATTGATTGTGAGGATGCAGGCAGCCGGGCAGCATAGCATCAATGGTAGCTTGGATGTAGACAGATGGGCAGCACAGCACCATTGGTTGCTGAGACACAGACGGCCAAGTCACACAGACTATTGGTTGCGAGGACGCAGGTGCCTGAGCCACACAGCACCATTGGTTGCTAGGACAAATGCACCATGAAAACACAAAACACTGTGTGGCTCGGCCTCCTTGGCCCTAGTAAATAATGAAGTTGGATATCTGGGTAGTGGATCCAGCTGAGTCTATCAATGCTTGAATAGACAGGGGGGTGGAACAGGGTAGCTGGCATGACCCTATCCCCTCCCCCTGCATACCAATTGGCAGCACTTGTCTTTGAAAAGCTCCTGGTGCATGAAACTGCCAATCACAGCTATTTAAATATATTTCTTGCTGGATGCATGGTCGGACACCTGAGGCGGGAGGGAGGGGCGTTGCTGTTGACCACATATCAAAGGAATAACATCTACTAGAAAGATAGAGAAAAGTTGTTACATGTACTTTATCGCCTGGGGAACAAAAGCAACAAATACAGAGTTTGGTGAGAATTCTTATCCGCAGAAGAAATGCACATTGTATAAGGGAACAGTTTTTTCTTATAAAATAGACATAAACAAATACACGTTGCCACTCAGTTTTTAAAGATAACGATTGAAAACTGTTGTGCTCCAATCAATCCAATATTCAGCAAATATTACAAACCATAAGTGGTGACCCGTCAATAGTGGTGCATGGGTGCTGCCCCCCCCCCCCCACAAGCTAGTAAAAAAAAAAAAACGCTTTTACACCTTGCAATCAGGTGATTGCAACTGGGAAGCTGCCTCGTCTGTGTTTAGGGAGTGCTTGAATAGACATATTTTATTATTTATTTTATTTAAATATATATATATTTTTACACTTTTTCTTTCAATTTATTTTCATTATTGCTATCACAAGAATTCAACAACATCCCTTGTGATAGCTTGGGCAGTGACAAGTAAACGTTTTGGAGAGATCTGGGGTCTATTAGACCCAGATCCCTCGTCTGCCTTCCAAGGCACCCCATCAAACCAAGATTGCATCTCTGGCTACCGAAACCAAAAGTGACAAAATCCTAGGCGTCTAAGGCCGCGTACACATGAGGAGACATGTCCGCTGAAACTGGTCCGCAGACCAGATTCAGCGGACATGTTCGATCGTGTGTACGGCCCAGCGGACAGGTTTCCCGTGGACAAAAGTTTCTAAACATGCTTAGAAACGTATCCACTGGAAACCTGTTCGTCGGACATGTCCGATGGTTAGTACGCCCAACCATCGGACCAAATCCTGCGCATGCGTCTAATTGATTCGACGCATGCGTGGAAGCATTGTCCGAGGGGATTTTGGTCCGATGGTGTGTACACACATCAGACCAAAAGATCCCTTCGGACATGTCCGATGAAAACGTCAGACCTGTTTCATCTGACATGTCTTCTCATGTGTACGCGGCCTTAGACTTCATTCGTCCCAGAAAAGGGGGAGGAACTTCTTCTTCTCTCTTCTGTTGCAGTGTGCCTAAGCTCTCCCCCCCCCCCATAGGTATGGCAGCGGGCAGCGACAGAAAGGGCCCCCTTCCGAGTCCTGTAGAAGTGATCAGGAGGCCTCTCTGATCACTTTTACATGAAAGCCCATCACTGGCTGAAAATTGGGATACCAGGATCATGCTACAGCCATGATCCTGGTATAACCACTTCTCATCCAGGACGTACAATATATATATGTTAATATATGTTACCTGGACGGGACGTGGTTAAAGTGAACTTGCATTTCAGATCTTTTAAAATGTTAAGGTCCAACTGTCAAGATGGGAGCATGTCCAAGGGGGTCGTGGTGGTCACAAGGGATAATATTGTTTCTACGGAATGCAAAGTGCATCACAGTAGTGCTTAACAGCACATATATGTCTAGCGCCTGGTTGCTTCAAAGTACAGGTGCTATTTAAATTCAGAGGGAGATCAGAGTATAGTTAAACTCTGATCTGGTTAATATGTTCAAATTGGGTCTCTGTCTCAGCTTGCCTGTGCTGTGGGCTCATTCTGTTGTACTGGGGTGTTCTTCCCACCCCAGGGCAGTAGATGGCAGCAGCGGAGTCAAGGTTTGGGTGCTCTTCCCCAACAGCCAATCAGGGGGGTTGAGCGTTGCTGTGCATGCTGGGGGAGGGTATTTATGAGGCAGACGCCATTAGTCTGGGTCTTTGTCTTCAAGTGCAGCTTCCACCTTTAGGGTGTCTGCACCACGGCCCCCCGGCGTTATGGCCTACCTGGCCGGGGCGTGCCATGTGAAGTTCCTGGACCATGTTGCTCCGGAACATTTGAGTTGTGTGTCAGGACCTGGGCTTGAACCTGGGACCTCTTCTGTGTCTGGCATTGACTCATCCCACTGAGCTATCTGGGATGCTGGACAGTTCCCTGCTTGATCTGCTGGATAAACTTATATGATCCATTAGACTACTCTGCTTGGTGTCTTGGTTGTCAGTGAACCTTGAACCCCTTGCTTCTCCCATGAACTTCCTATAAAGCCCTTGTCTCAGCACTTCTTCTTTGCCAGGTTATTGTGCCTTCCCTGCCAGTGCCTTGCTGTTATCTTTTCTGTTCCCAACCTGCAACCACCCTTGTTTGACCCTTGGCCTGTTCTTTGACTACTCTACTGCCTGATCCCAATCTGCAACCACCCGTGTTTGACCCTCGGCCTGTTCCTGGACTACTCTACTGCCTGATCCCAATCTGCAACCACCCGTGTTTGACCCTCGGCCTGTAGTTTGACTACTCTGCTGCTTGGTCCCAACCTGCAGCCACTTGTGATTGATCCCTTGGCTTGTTTACTGACCACGCTGCTGTTTCATCTTTGTCTGTTTATCCGCTATTGGACCCCGGCTTGCTCACACCCTGGTGGGGCAAACTTGAGGACTTACAGCAAAATCTATCGCCACCATCAGGAGCTCTGGGGAAAACCATCTAGTACTTACACCCCGCACCTCAGATGAGCCTGTGTCATCTGCCAGGCTTGTGTACCTATCTTGCTGGTCAGTGGTAGTCCTGCAACTGATATAGCTACTGGCCTCTGAGCCTGACGCCTGATCGTGACACTGTGGCAGGGAGCCCAGTGGTCGACTGGGTTCCCAAACCTAAAGATCCCAAGCGGTATATCTGTTCGGTTGGGAGTCCATCTGAGGAGAGCCAATGAGTGGCTGGCGATCCAATAGGGTCTCGACAATCTACCGGGGATCAAGGTATACGACACTGAGAGGCTGGTCACCTGTCAGTCGGTACCTGAAAGAAACTTGAAGGAGATCCACGCATAATTCTACCAAGGAGGTTCATCTCCGTATCCACAATCAGGAGGGTCTGTGGCAGAGACTTCTCCCCAAAAGGTTCCAGTTCATTCCAGGAGGGTCTGTTGCAGAGACTTATCCTCAAAGGTTCGAGAGATACTCTGGCTGCCAGTTCAGTGAGAGAGGCCTGTCCGGGTACGCAATTCCCACTCAAGCAGGAGTTGCGCAATAAGTTTTACACATGGGAGGAATACAACTCTACCTTCTTCACCACAAGTTTTATTGTTTTTACCCGGCTGGGTAATAAAGAGCACAGCAAAAAGACACCTGTTGCGGACATTCCTTTATTTCTGCTATATGCACCATTCACCCCTAGGAATTCGGAGAGCCACGAGGTAAATGTGCCTCCCAAAACAAACCAGCAGCTCCTCCGGTGGTAGTGCTACATATGGACTGCAATATTTCTTGATTATTGGATTGATCTAAGCACACTTGTTTTCAATGGTTGTCTTTAAAAAAAAATTGTGGTAATGTGTATTTATTGTCATTTCAATTTTGTAGCTTTCAAACACTTTGTTTTTATTTGGTGAACATGGAAGTTTAATTTGAACTTTTTTTTGTGACAAAATATTTACATTTCTAGCTATATAATCCTGAGATCTATTCAGCTTGTTCACTCAGCACAACCAAGTCTGGTAGGGCAGGGGACCTAATTTTTTAGGTTGTGTTTCCGATGCCTGGATACGTCCGGGGGGCCCTGTTGTATTCCCCAAACTTTGTGTGTCAGATCATCGGTGCATGTTGTGTGCTGCACAACTACACCATGAGAAAGGGCCTGAAGATTTACATATGTGATGACCTGACCCCCCAACCACACAGTCCCCCCCTGCCTGAGGCTACCCCGTCTGCTGAGTAAAGAGCAGTCAGATGCCTCCTGGAACGTATCTTTGCACATTAAACACACACATTCATCATGGCACACAGACAATGCACGCATGCACACCACTGTGGTCCATAGCTCACACACACTACATCCACATCAATTTGGATTAGCCCAAGTCCACCATGCAGGACTTGGGAGCAGCAATGCCAGGCCAAGGCCCCAAGTTTGTCGCTGTCCATTCATACCATATTCACACAGTCGTGAGGATAACCTCTCCCCGACGACCCAGGGTGACAAACCTTAATGGCAGGAGTGCCACCCCCACATTCACACACCAGTCACACTGTAGCCTGCACTCCTCACCGTGTGCAGATACTACAAAATAAATAAACTCATAACCTGAGATTTAAAAAAATAAAATTAGAAACTCATAACCTGAGTATACAAAGAAACAAAAAAACTCATCACATGAGCAAAATAAAAAATAAAATAAAAAAAGGCACTCATCTGCCCTGTCGTGGGCCAAGCCTGGTGCCACGGCTCTGTTTTCTTAACTGCCTGGGGGGAGCCTCAGGTGGGGGGTGGGGCATCAGGAGGTGGAGGAGTATCCCCTGGACTCTCCCTGGCTGGCTGCCTGCCCTCCAACGCCAGGGCAATGCGGGTGAGGACCGCATTCGTGTACGTCAGCAGCAGCCTTTTATGCCTCCCCTCCGCCACGATGGCAGCAGTATTCGTCTCGACGGCCACTGCCAGGCTCCTGACTTCTGCCGCGAGGCCTGCTGTGGTGGCCTGCAGCTCCCCAAGGCTGGTGACCACAGCAGCACAGTTACAGCTCACATCCTGGATACTGTCGTGTATCTGGGACATGGATGCCAGGCTGTCTGCAACACGCCGCATCTCCACAGCGACAGCACCCATATGGCGGGTCTGATCCCTGGCAAGCGTTTCCTGTATGGCCTCAGGAACACCCCTGGTTTTGAGGGTTGCCTTCCTGGAGGCAGGACCGTGTGTACGGGGAGGCCCTTGAGGGGCTTTCCCTGATGGGGGGAGGTGGGTGAGGGGCTTCCCCTGATGGGGGAAGAGGGTGAGGGGCTTCCCCTAATGGGGGAGGAGGGTTGGGAGGGCGCAGGGATGATGGGATCCTCCACACGGTACAAAACTTCCTCCAGGTCCCCATGCTCCTCCACCACTTCCTCGAGAGAGAGGTGTGGGAACTCCCCTCTGGGGATGGCGTGGGTCGCCCAGCAGCTGACGACGGCCCAGCTCCCTCCAGCACATCTGTGGATGACACAAAACATTCACATGTTGGTGGACCCACACACTTGGCACATGTTCCCTTCCACCCCCTCACATGCTACAAACCGGATAGGAGATAAAACACACTTACCTGTACTCAAGGTCTGGTCACCGGAGTCAAAACGCTCGATGTCCTCCACCTGCTCCCACTGCAGGCATTGAGTGATGACCTCCTCCTCATCCGTCAATTGCACAGATGTGGCTGGTCCTCCTCCTGTGCCCCTGGTGTGCCTCCTTATAAGCGCCAGCTTGTCTCGGACCTTCCGTCTCAGATCATGAATTTTTTTGGCAATATCTTCGGGCTTCCTGGTCTCATGCCCTACTGTAATGACCGGAAGAGTGATCACCTCCAAAATCTCCCTCTTCCGTGCCTTGCTGGTCTGGGCACTTTGGGCACCATGGAGGAACTTGTCATATTTGGCCATTCCAGCCACAATAAAAGCCCTCTCCTCCATAGAAAAGTTCTTCTTCCTCCTCGCCTTGCCTCCATTCCTAGCTTCCGCCATCGCCCAGCAAAAGTACCTTGCTTCAGGGGGGAAACAAGCAGGATGTACTTTTGCGCCGGACGAGTGCATGTCTGGGCGTATTTATGCGCTCGGCGTAAGACGGTGGGTCAGCGTATCACAGGAAGTTGTGCCGGCGCCGTTTTAGATACGCCGGGCGTAAAGCATTGCACCACGCTCGGAAGATCATTTGCATAAGATCACACCCACTTCCACTTACGCTGCCTTACGCCAACGAAATTACGTTACGCGGGCGCATCGTTGGGAGAATTTCCATTGTGAATAGTGTGCTCGCCACTCTGCGCCTCGTCGGCGTAGCGTATATTCACTACACTACGCCCACCTAAATATGCGCCAATCTACCTGATTCTGGCCCTTAGTCTTTAAATAGTTAAACTGAGAACTTCTACACACAGAGTTCAGTTCATTGATAAGTAGCAACATTGTATTCTTTTCTCAAACTTGGCAGGCTGCCCAGAGACAAGTCGCTACACAGGAAACTTTAGGCAACTTGCAATGACTTCTGTATCATAGAAGTTTATGCAAGTCGCGCTGAAGAGTAAGGCCTCGTTCACACATGGATCCGTTCAGGTCCGTCTGTCAGTTTTTCAGGCGGACCTGAACGGGCGCTCCATGCACCCCTATGGAGCGTCGGATGTCAGCGGAGACATGTCCGCTGACATCCGACCTGATCCGATCCGCTAAAAACAAACGTATGGGGCTCACGTCCCCATCCGTCCATGCGGATCGGATCGGGAAAGATCTGATGAAAACGGACATGCTGTCCGTTTTCATCAGATCGCTCCATAGAGGACAGCGGGACTCGACAAGCTCCTCCCCGCTCAGTGAGCAGAGAGGAGCTTGTCATCCGTCGGCTCAGCGGAGATCTGCGGACTGATCTCCCGCTGAGCTGGCAGACACAGGCGGACTCCGTCGGAACTGACTGCGACGGAGTCGGCTATGTGTGAATGAAGCCTAAATCGTCTTTTTTTTTTAAAACAATAGGCCAATGCCGATGAATTAAAAAGTGCCAAAAATCGGCCGATATATCGGTCGACCTCTAATTATATACATGTGTATGCCTGCCCAAGTGTATGACTTTCTTTACTTAGCTGCTCTGGACTCTAGCCCGAGATCTTTTGTAGACCCAGCAACAACCCTGGTGGGGGCCCTTCATGTTTTTTTGCACCAGGGCCCTAAAGATTCTAGTTACGTCGCTGACCTGATCCTCCCCCAGTCTAAGATTTGCTGTACCGAGACTGCAAGAGGCTTACACCAAGTTAAATGTAGGTACTTATAGTGCTTTTATTTGCAATAACACATAAAAAAGAAAAGGGCTTCACAATAACCCACCTGTTAAATGCCCTTTCTCTGATCCTCACTGTGTACATTTTTCATAAATAGCTTTTTGCATAAATTCTATGTTGTCACCCAAGACTCATCCTGCCAGTGCCCATTCCTCCCATCGAAAGGTTTGCAGTCATGTAACCGCATAGAAAAACGTAAAGAGAAAGTATTCAGTGAACTTTTACCACTTCATTATACTACTGTCAGGCCTCGTACACACGACTGAGAATCTTGTTGTAAAATAAACATTGTTTTCCTTGACGAGGTTCTTGTCAAGTTTGACGAGGTTCTTGTCAAGCTTTCCTTGCATACACACTGCCTCGTTGTTCTCAAACACGACGGCACTATAAAGGGGAAGTTTGATTCCACTGGCACCACCCTTGGGGCTGCTTTTGCTAATTTCATGTTACTGCGTGTTAAGTAAAAGTTTGGTAAGAGACAATTTGCGCTTTTCAGTCTGTTACAGCGTGACGAATGTGCTATCTCGATTACGAATGCTACTTTTACCGAAAGTGTGCTCCCATCTCACACTTTATTCTGAGCATGCACGGGTTTCTAAGCATACACACAAACGTGTTTCTCGTTGTAAACCAGCCTGACAAGAAACACGATGAGGAAATTGAGACTCCCGACGAGAAAAAAGAGAACATGTTCTTTTTTTTATCGTCGAGATCCACAACAGTTTTCTCGACAATAAACATACACACGACCGTTTTCCTCGGTAAAAATGCTCTGCCAGCATTTTTCTTGATGGATTTTCCAGAGGAAAACGGTTGTGTGTATGAGGCCTCAGATTGTACTATTGACACAAGAGAGGACAGATCGTGCTATGTAAACCAAATTTGGGCCCTGCTAACTGCATTGACTGCCAAAAGCAATGTTCATAAAAGCATGTAATGTTTTTATTCATCCAGTTTTGGGGATCTTGCTCACACTGTAGCCTCATTTCATGTATGGTAGCTCATGAGCATTCAAAGGTTCAACTTGTGCATTCATAGTTGCCCTTTTGCACACAACCGTTGTAAACAAAGTATTGAGCGGTTCTCTTCTTGCATTTTTTATCCTACGGGACTTTCGAGATTGTGGTGAGTAAAACTACCAAGAGGAAACAGTTTCTAAGGCCATGTTCACGCCATCAGTCCATCCAATGAGAACGGTCCGAAGGAAGCTGACTGATGGTCTGATGTGCCTACACACCATCGGTTAAAAAAACGATCGTATCAGAACGCAGTGACGTAAAACACAACGACGTGCTGAAAAAATGAAGTTCATTGCTTCCAAGCATTCGTCGACTTGATTCTGAGCATGCACAGCTTTTTAACCAATGCTTTTGCGAACTAACGATCGGTTTTGACCTATCGGTTAGGCGTCCATCGGTTAAATTTTAAAGCAAGTTCTCTTTTTTTTTGACCGAAGGATAACTGACCGATGGGGCCCACACACGATCCTTCAGTCCGTTTTCATCGGTTTTGACAGATCGTGTGTACGCGGCCTAAAATGCTACAAGTATTACATTGGTTGGCAACAAGGGATTTGACTTGAGAAATCTTAAGTCACAGGACATTTGAAATTCAATGTATTTTTATATAAGCCATTCCTACTGAGATTGCTGCGACTTCAGAAAAGGTTCCTGCACTACTTTAATCTGACTTTGAAACGACTTCAATGCCATAAGCCTCGTACACACGCTCGGTCTACTCGGCAAGAACCGCAAGAAAACTGTTGGCAGAGCTTTCTTGCCGAGTATATGTACGAGGCTTTCAGGTTTCTCAACAAGAAAACTGCCCAGAATCTAGACAAGAAAAATGGAGAACATGTTCTCTACTTTTCTCGTCATAAGATTCTTGGCAGTTTTCCTGCCGAGAAACCCGAGCATCTGTATACTTACCTGTCGACGTGAAAACCCACGCATACTCAAAATGACATTGACGAATGCGCGGTAGCTTCCTAGGCATAGGTAGGGTGCAGCAAGATGGTGGCAACGGCATGTTCGTCGTAAGCGATGACGTCACCGCGTTCTTGCCTTTCAAGTGAACCGGTTCTTTTGAAAGGACAGTCTGTACACTCTGGCGGCAAGGCATTCTTGCCAAGAATCTCGTCAGAAAAAATTAGGTTTTTTTCCTGATGAGATTTTGGCCCGTGTGTACAGGGCTAAAGAATGTAAAAGTCTTATCAAAGTCACTTCAAATTCCAACTCCAAAGTTGCACTGAAAATCACACAACTTTGGAGTCGGCTAGTGTGAAAAGAACCTTATTCCACAGTCTGTGCCTCTTTTTATTACGTATTGTCTTCATTCTACCAACAAAACTACTTTAACATGTGTAGCACCCTCTAGCGTGCTAGAAGTGTAGATAGTTATTTTTGGTTAGTCCAGGTAAATTTGTGCAGGCTTTGCTGTCAGCCAAACCTGTCTGTGTTTTTTTCCTAGGTTGGGCAGAGATCCTGGGAGAGCTGGATGACTCACAGGCAACATCACTGAGACCTCCCCCCTATTTCTAGAATGTACTGGAACCTTCTAGAAAAATGGGAGGGGAAGTAAGGTGGAGCTGTCGGGAGTAGTCTGAGGGAATTTAAAGGGTCACTAAAGGAAAAAAATGTTTTTGCTGAAATGACTATTTACAGGGTATAGAGACATAAAAGTTAACTGATTCCTTTTCAAAATGATTAAAAATAGATAAAAATCAATCATATAATGTGCCTGCAGGTTAGTTTTACTTTCGAACTGGCTTCATCTTTCTGCAAAGTAGAAATAGAAACACAGAACAAAAAAAAACAAATCCAGGGCAGTGTTTTGTTTTTAAAATGAATCTGATTGGTTCTGGGAAGTTTTAGACACACAGTAATGACAGCTTAAACCATCGTGAGAAAGCTCCCAGCATGGTGGTGATAAGGAAACAGACAAGCAGGAAGTGTGGAGAACAGAGCAGGATTACAGCAACTTCAAAGCAAAAATTAACAATAAGGACATGAAACCAGTACTGCAGTAAGGTAAAGCAAGCTATTTAGCTAAAAAAATTCCTTTAGTGATCCTTTAACCAATCCCCAACTTGGGTTGGCAGGCCCCCTCAAATAGTCTGGGTCAGCCTAGCTAGGGAGGAGAGTTTGGGTGTAAAGCAGGCTATACACGGTCGAATTTCGAGCAAATTTTCTTTTCAAAACTAGAACGTTTTTTTTTTGGTGATCCGATGATGCCACCATTGATTTTGGAATATTGGCCGACCAAGCCTTCATGTTGCTATAGAAAATTATTTTCGTGGCCGGGAATATTCTTTTCTCTGGGAATTTTCTATTCTTGCACATGCGCATTTTTTTTTCATTACAACATTTTCTAAATTCGAACCGTGTATGGCCAGCTTTAGGCTGTCATGGCCTTTGAGGGAGTTCCCCAGTCTAGGCGGGGGGGGGGGAGGGGGGGTTGGACCATGGGCCTAGGGCCTAGGCTTGGGTGCAGACAGGACCTTCTCAAAATTTACAAAGGTGTCCTGGCCAGGAGGCACGGGAGCAAAAAGAGGACAGTGGGAAAACACTTCCGGGCATGTTTCTAGGAGGGACAGGTACAGCCAAGAGGGCTGGTGAGTGTCACACAGTCAGGAGGACTGGGAGGCACGCCTGAGAGGACTGGGATAGAGCAGTCTGGGATGGATGCAGAGCCAGTCAGGAGGACTGTGTGACATGGGCAGTGAAAAGGGGCAACTACAGCCAGGAGGGTTGGCAGTGCCTGAACAGGTGGTACTGGGAGTAGTAGCCACATACTGTATAGTACAGCTAGCACCAAATACTTCTATTTTCCTGCTACACCATAGGGGCCCGCAGTCCCTGCCTGCAAAGGGTATTCTGCTAACATCCAGCTGAGCCTGTGGTGGATCTAAAACTTGTGCCAGCTGGTCCTGGGAGTTGTTATGCTGCAAGATAGCAAGAGGAAGAGGTTGCAAGGACTGTTCCTTGACTTGGAAAATACATGCGCCTGGCTGTGCAAGGTGGGAGACAACCACATGCACCAGCGGCCCTTATGGGGTTAGCGCTACACATGCATAGATGATTTATGTATTTTGCTGTGAGCAGATGATTAGCTGTTTAGCTAGTTGTGCTAACAAGTGATTGCAATTGGGTCTGGCCTTGCCCTCCATGCTGTTTCCTAACTAGAAAAGTAAATCAGAACCCTAAAGTATTTTTTAGCTGGAGCAGTTTCCTTCAAGGTCCCATGTGCTCTCTAAATCTGTCATTTCAATGTCTGACGTAGACTAAATGAGGGTCCACTGTGAGGCAGAGACAATAATAAACTTTTTTCCTTATCGAGTCGATGAAGGTGTCGTTTTAGGGCTTGTCCTAGGAATTATGGTATTCTAGCCCATTAACAAAAGCTGAACTACACACAAACTGCAAAATACATAGATGAAATATATATCAGCAATGTTTTGCATGCCAAAGGATTTGTAATACTCTGCATGCAGTGTTGTGATCCAGCCACAGCTTGTTGACACTAAAGTCAGATTTGGATCCTCCATTGCAACTACAGGATTACACAGCAGCACTTGCCTCCTAATTGGACAATGAAGGTGAAGCAGCATGCTGATGAGGTCATCACTCTGCTCACACCTCCTGCCAGCTGGTGTACTGTCGGCACATGTGCATGCTGCAGAGCCTGATTGAATCCTAGTGCTAGCCCTACCGCTCCCAGTTAGCTAAGGGTAAACACGTTAGTGTGAAACGCGTCAGCTGTCTTAGGTTCCCGTTGCTGTGACTTGTAGTGCCTGTTTCCATTTTTTTACATTAAAGTTACGTTGGATTGGAGTGCGGCTTTCCTGATCATCTTTTGTTCTTACCTACAGCTCCCAGTGTCATTGCTACTTTACAGAGGATTTGTACTATACAGGGGATTGCTGCTATCAAGTTTGCTTACTGTAATTGCTTTTTGAAAATACATTTAGTGTTTTTTTCAATTAACACATAATAGTATTAAATGGTGTTTTTATAGTAGCCTGGAGTGCAGATTTAATTATAAGCCTTGTATGTTATTTGTAAAGGTCAACAGAATGCACCAATCAGAATTCTTAGCTCCAAGCACAGGGGATTTTTATTTCAGTCATGATAAACATACGACTGGAGCTGGAACTAATAAGACACGAAAAACATGTCCCAGGGAATTTTACAAACTGATGCAAGAAACTACTAAATAAAATCTGCTTTTCAATACTGTTTAGAGGTGTCACACAATATCATTCTGAGTCTGTACTGTGCGTTTTAATTATGTTATATTAATGAGCATTTTTCTTTCAATTCGTTTTTTTTATTGGAGTTTTAACATACTGTATTACATATAAATCATGTCAATTGTTATATTTATAGGAGGTACAAGCAGGCACCTCTAAATTAACATATGAAAGCATATAACGATTAGAACTAAATATATATATATATATGACAATGCAGATAAGGGTACTTCCCCGGTGGGAAAACAACATCCATGTAACCATATTCAGGGTGTAGATGGCACATCGATATACAAAAACAAATTAGTCACAATAGGGCAGGGCTCAAAATTTCAAGTCCTGAGCTACTAGCCAGGCCTTGGTCCCTTTCACACTTATACGACTTGTCCCATGATTTGTGATGGCAAAGTAGCATGACAAGTCGTTTCCCATGATTTCCAATGACAACCATTCATATTAGTAGGACTTCAAGTCGTTCTGACTTCAAAGTAGTCCGTGCAATACTTTGGTTTGATTTTGATGCCACTTGCACAGGCATTCCCTGAAATCGCGGCCGCTCATCAATGAAACCTCACCTGTGCTCATCAATGCAGCCTCACCTGTGCCCATCAATGCAGCCTCACCTGTGCCCATCAATGCAGCCTTACCTGTGCCCAACAATGCAGCCTCACTGCTCATCAATGCAGCCTCACATGTGCTCATAAATGCAACCTCACCAGTACCTATCAATGCAGCCCCACATGTGCCCATAATGCAGCCTCACCTATGCCCATCAATGCAGCCTCACCGGTGCTCATAAATGTAGCTTCACCTATGCTCAGTAATGCAGCCTCGCCAGTGCCCATGAATGCAGCCTCACCTGTGCTTATCAATGCAGCCTTACTGTTTATCAATGCAGCTTTACCTGTGCCCATCAATGCAGCCTCACCTGTGCCCATCAATGCAGCCTCACCTGTGCTCATCAACGCAGCCTTACCTATGCTAATCAATACCTAGTCTCAGGCCTTTATAGCCTGAAACGTGTCATTGTTGGCTCTGTTTTGGAACTTACCTACTCCATTTGATAAAATAAAGAGTGTTTTTTAAACATACTCACCTATTTGCCGACTTCACCTTATATTGGAGGACCTTAGCATATTACAGTGGAGTCACTTTTTTATAGTTTCCGGGCCGTCTGAAACCACATCATATATCGGGGTCAGTGGGAAAGGTTGTTTCCTAACCCGATAGGTAGTGCGCTTCTACTTGGGTTCTAGCTTGCTGCCTCTTTTACATTTTGGGTTCTTCACCAGCACCCAGTCTTGTTCCCTCTCTGGGACTTGCCAGTTTCTGCTCGCCAGGTTGAGCGTAGTCAAGTATTGAGCTTGGCCCAGTGCCATGAGTGACTCCTCCACCCTGCGCAGGGGGTAGCCATCCCATTGGGGGAAAGGATACAGCGTGTGATAGTTCACACAGAACCGCAAGCTA
This sequence comes from Rana kukunoris, assembly GCA_029574335.1. Taxonomy (NCBI): domain Eukaryota; kingdom Metazoa; phylum Chordata; class Amphibia; order Anura; family Ranidae; genus Rana; species Rana kukunoris. Next base: position 226,848,640 of record CM056049.1, read on the forward strand.
CTGTCCTTTTTACGTGCTTGGATGACAGGGGTGACCCATGGGCTGCCACTCTATGGGGAATATGGCCATATCGGACAGACTATCCCTGGTGTGAATTGGGTGATCTATTGCTTCTATGCAGCCATAGTCCTCAAGACTAGTTGCAAAAACTAGTAGGTATTTCTCTAGTGCAAGGGTCTCCAAACTACGGCCCTCCAGCTGTTTCGGAACTACATTTCCCATGAGGCATTGTAAAATTCTGACATTCACAGACATGACGAAGCATGATGGGAATTGTAGTTCCTGAACAACTGGAGGGCCATAGTTTGGAGATCCCTGCTCTAGTAGATGATGGAGAAGACGTTACTGAGGCAGTCGATAGTCCTGGAAGGGGATGTGCAGTCAGTCTAGTAGCTGTTGGTATTGTTCGTTTTTAAAGGAGGTCATGGCGACTTACAACAGGGCACATACAGCTTCCACTCCTGGTTGGATCCCAGAGATGCAGTGACTGGGCACCACGTAGAAGTGCTACTTTATTAAAAAAGACAACAAAATAGAAAGCCACTCACATGTATTAAGACCAGATTTATACAGCTTTAAAAAGTTCCCATCTGCAACCATCAGAGTGGATGGCATTGGATTGGATCCTTCAATAACAGTAAACACTATGTAGGTTCTCATTTTCTTTAAACCTGTAAATACACACCGAATCATCCATCCACCCACCCACCTGAGCTGCTGCGGTTCTCCAGTCCGAGTCCTTTCATAGAAGGAAAGGAATCTTTTCATAGTTGGTGTGAATACTTACCTTTGTCGTGGGGGTCAATACAGAGAGGCGAGAGGTTGTCCACAAAGGATTCACTCACCGTGGTGGAGGTGTTTTCTACTGAACATTCTTGCAGTACCTACCTAGGAGTGAAATTCTAATTTTATTGAGACACCCCTGTGCAGAAAGAGCATCTAAAGCTATTTTCTCTATATATCACAAATTATGGGACTACTACATTTACAATGATATGGATTTGTACTGTTTTATTGTTTATAATTGGTTGAAAGTTTTTTTTTGATGATTGCTGAAAACACACACCGTACAACATCCAGATTACAGACTGTAACAAAATGAACCGTGACAGACTGAGATATTCCTATGTCTAGGGTCACCTTATGTCCACTAGGGCCATAGGGTGACAAAGAATCATAATTCATATATTACATGAGATGGGACATTAATAATAATTCATATTGCAGGACTGGAATATTACAAAAGTGGTTCATGTGGACTTGAGACCAGGTTACCAAGACAGTGACACATCCCTCTGTATAATTGGCTTTTGAAATGTTAAGTGAAGGTTGGCCCCTCCCTCCAGCAACAAGCTGAGGTGGTAAAGCTTTTACACCCAGCTGAATCACTGGCAACAGAGCAGGGTGCCCCAGGCCTCTGCTCCCAACTAGCAGAAGAGGGGGACCCTGTGGTAATGGATGGGACTGTGGTCTCCACTCACAGCAACCCAGTGGAAGAGCTGGCAACAGAACAGAGGGTCACGGACCTCTGCTCTCCACTAACGGAAGAGGGGGACCCTGTGGTAGTGGATGGGACTGTGGTCTCCACTCACAGCAACCCAGCGGAAGAGCTGGCAACAGAACAGAGGGTCACGGACCTCTGCTCTTCACTAACGGAAGAGGGGGACCCTGTGGTAGTGGATGGATGGGACTGTGGTCTCCACTCACAGCAACCCAGCAGAAGAGCTGGCAACAGAGCAGAGTGCCCCAGGCCTCTGCTCCTCACTAACAGAAGAGGGGGTCCCTGTGGTAGTGGATGGGACTGTGGTCTCCACTCACAGCAACCCAGCGGAATAGCTGGCAACAGAGCAGGGTGCCCCAGGCCTCTGCTCCTCACTAACAGAAGAGGGGGTTCCTGGGGTAGTGGATGGGACTTCAGTCTCCACTGACACAACCCCAGGAAATGGTACAGGACTGGGACAGGAGGATGTCGGCTTTGCTTTGCAAGCACCGGGGGGTTTTCACCTAGCACCAGTGGTTGGGACTTCAGTCTCCACTGGTATACCCCAGGAAGGGGGGGCAGTTGGCCCAGACCCCCAACAGCATGATGGACTGAGCCCAGCCACCCTGCCTTCTCCCCAGCGGCAGGCGTGTTCTCTGAGAGAGGCAGAGGTTGGCGGGGTGAGTAATGCTCAGTTTGGAGCCATTTATTTGGGGTACAGTATGGATACCAGCATTGGAGGACTGGAACTACTGACGGACTTCGGAGTCAACCCGTTCGGGGTTCCCACCTGTGTCCGTCTCCCACCGAAAGGGGAGAGATGTAACGGAATGAACCGTGACAGACTGAGATATTCCTATGTCTAGGGTCACCTTATGTCCACTAGGGCCATAGGGTGACAAAGAATCATAATTCATATATTACTAACAGATGGGACATTATTAATACTTCATATTTCTGGACTGAGATATCACAAGGAGTTCATGATGACATGACCAGGTCAACCAGACAGTGACTCATACTTTTGTATAATAGGCTATTGAAATATCTTAAGGTGTTGGCTATTCACTGTAAAGACATTCCGTTGAAAAGGTGTTGATTGCACCCACTCTCACAAGACTCTGCCATTGTGTGATAAAGCTGTCTAGATAACTTATTCAACTAGATGTCTGTGTTATTATTCAAGGTTAATTGAACTATATTGATGATGCGGTGCCGTCATGTCTAGCTACCAATTAAAGAATTATCCTCAGTGAGTGAATAGGGGGGTGGGGACTGCATTGTCCTGTGATGAACTGTATTATGCTGTACTGGATATATAAGCAAGCTAAGAAAACCAATAAAGTCATTCATACATTTTGGAAACTAGAGAACGGAGCGCAGTCTCGTTTATTCTGGGAAATGGAATGGATCATGTCTGCCTGGTTGTTGGTGTGTCGGATAAGCTTGTCGTGGTTGGATGGAAGGTCGTAAGCGGTGGTGACCGTTACACAGACATTGGGCCAGATTCACAGAGCGATTACGCCGGCGTAAGTCTAAATTTGTGCATGCGTTTCGATGCTCCGCATCCCCAAAACGAGATACGCAAGAAATCTACTTTTTTTTGTCCGGCGTAATTTCCATAGGCGCATCCGTCCGTGCAAAACTGCGCTAGACACACCATTGATTTGCTATTCAAATATGCTAATGAGGGAGTTACGGGGATCCACAAAAGAACGTTGTTGCAGCGCAGGCTACGCGCTGTGCGCAACAGCTGCACGGCCTGTCTAAAATTAGACCATATAAAAGGTGGTATAAAATTAGACAATTCGTCTACATGTCAGAGAAAGCAACACTGTTAGTGAGGAGCTGAGCAGTCACACGTGTTGCACAACAATCTGTATGCCAACATGCCAGGGACATCCTTGCTCATAGCTATACTACTGACTTTAGAGGAGCAAAGAAGCAGGAGGGCACGAAGGAGGGCACGGGAGAGGATATACCGCACACGCATAGACCTCTTTGGCATGAGTGATTCTGAGGTGTATCACATCTTCAGATTCACCCCTCAAGCTATCCTGGAATTAACCGCAACACTGCAGGAGGACATCACCAGCCCAACACACCGCTCACATGCAGTGCAGCCACTGGTCAAGGTCATGGCAACACTCCATTTCCTTGCCAGTGGCTCTTTTCAAAGAACAAGTGGAGTGGTGGCTGGGATGTCACAATCCTCCATGAGCAGATGTGTGCACCAGGTTATCCCTGCAATCCTCAGATGCATGGCCAACCAAATCATCAAACCCACCACTGCGGACCTGCGGCTGAAGGCATTGACAGATTTCTATAGAATTGCCAGATTCCCACGCACCGTGGGGGCCATTGATTGCACACATGTGGCACTCCAGCCCCCCCATGAGACAGAGCACATATACCGCAATCGGAAGCATTGGCATTCTATCAACGTACAGGTGATAGTCGATGCCCAAGGCCACATATGGCACGTCCGTGCCAAACACCCCGGATCCAGCCATGACAGCTACATCTACAATCAGAGCCCCATCCGAATGGAATTCAAACAGAACGTGTATGGGGACACCTGGCTGGTTGGTGAGTGACATGGGTGGCAGGCATGACTGTCCCCCCCCCATGATGCACACATCACAAGGGGCACATGCATGAATAACATCCTCCTGTCTTTTCCCTTACAGGTGACTCTGCATATGCACTGGGACCCCATCTCATGACTCCTATCCGGAACCCCCAAACCCCAGGAGAGGAAAGATACAATGAAGCCCACGCCCAAACACGTGCAGTGGTGGAGCGCACTTTTGGCCTCCTGAAGTCACATTTCCGATGCCTGGATAAGTCTGGGGGGACCCTGTTGTATTCCCCAAACTTTGTGTGCCAGATCATTGGTGCATGTTGCATTCTGCACAACTTCGCAGTGAGAAAGGGCCTGCAGATTGACATAAGTGATGACCTGACCCCTGAACCAGACAATCCCCCCTAACCGAGGCTACCCCGTCTTCTGAGGGAAGAGCAGCCAGGAGACAGCTCACATTAGGCATCTTTGCACGTTAAACACACACAATAATCATGGCACAATGAGAATGCATGCATGCACACCACTGTGGTCCCTAGCACAGACACATCACATCCTCATCTAATTGGATTAGCACAAGCCCACCATGCTGGACTTGTGAGCAGCAACGCCACGCCACGGCTCCAATTATGTCACTGTACATTCATACACCATTCACACGGACCTGGGAATCACTTCTCCCTGGTCCTGGGGAACCCTTCTCCACCAAGACTGAGGGTGACACCCCTTTCCTGGCAGGAATATCACCCCCACATTCCAAAAACATTGACAAAAAAAAAAAAAATGTCCAGCAAAAAAAAAAAAAAATTTCCAGAAAAAAAAGGGGGAAAACAAATTAATGCCGCTGGCCCCGGCTCCTCAGGGGAGACTCATGGGGAGGGGGGGGGGGTAATTCGGGGAAGGAGGAGCAGCCCCTGGTCTCTGCCCACCTGGCGGCCTGCCCTCCAAGGCCACGGCAATTCTGTTCAGGCCAGCACCTAGTGTTGCCGTGTTGGCCTGGATAGCCTGGGTGAGGCCCCTCACATCCTGCCCAACGTCTGCTGTTGTAGTCTGCAGTACGTTTAGGCAGTTTGTAAGAGCCCGGGAGTGGCAGTCCAGGTCCCCAAGCGTATCCTTTATGGAGGACAGGCTCTCCTCCATCCGCCCCAAAGTCTGGCTGACCTGTCCCAGATGGCGGGTCTGAAGGGCCTGGTCCCTTCTCAGATTGGCGGGCAGAACCTCGGCCACCCCCTGGTCTTCTGGGATGACTTCCTGCCTCCAGCTGAGGCTTGTGGCCGGGGAGAAGGGGAGGCCCTTGGGAGAGGAGCCCTGTTGGGGGAGGAGTGGGAGGGGCTAACCCTTATGGAGGGCTGGCTGCTGCCAGCCAGAGAGGAAGACTCCTCCAAAAACAGCAATCCACTGGCTGACATCCTCCTCAAACTCCTCCTCCTCAACCTCCTCCTCTTCAACCTCCTCCCAGGACTCCAGCCTTGTCGGGGGTCCTTATCAGGCTGTTGTCTCTGGGATGGTGCGGTCAGCCCAGATGGCCCAGCACCCTCCTGCACATCTGTGGATGACACAAAACATTCACAGTTTGGAGGATCCACACACTTGCCACATATTCCTTTCCCCCCCTCCCCCACACATGCTACACACTTGATAGGGCAAAAAAACCTTACCTGGAATTACGCCTTCATGACTGGAGTCATAGCCAGGCAGGCCCTCCACCTGTTGTCTATTAAAGGTCTGGGCCACCGCACGCTCCTCCGCTGTCAGCCTAACAGGGCATGGTGGGCCCCCTCCTGTGCCCCTGGCATGGGCTGCCATTTTGGCCAGCTTCTTTCTGACCAGACGCCGGAGGTCATTGATCTTCTTTTCAATCCCCGACCATGTCCGGGTCTCCCCCCCCCCCCGATGCATTCACCTGGTCAGTAATGTGCTGCAAGATCTCACGCCTCCTGGCCGGGGGGGTATTGGCACTCTCCGGGCCATGGAGGAAACGCCCATATTGGGTAATGGCCCGGGCAAGAATTTGTTTCTCCCCCAAAGTAAAATTTAACTTCCTCTTCCTCGCAGTCATACTCATACAAAAACTCTCTCCCAAACAATCAGCAAAAATCACTCACAAAAACAAGCAGGAAAAATCAAGCAACAAAAAAAAAAAATCAAACAACCAAAAAGTCTCACAAGCAGTCACCAAAAAACACTTTCAAATAGCTTCTACAAAACACTAGATCAAACAGTCCACAAATATCACAAAGACAAATCACAATGCAACAAACAACAGAACAAAAGCACCTTGCTGTATAGGGAGGGATACAAAGGGATGTACTTTTGCAAAGGAAGTGCGTTTGTGTCTGTCTATTTATGCTGTCTGCGTAGCTCACTAAGTTGCCCGGGTCCACTTCCAATTTCACTGATTGCGTTGTTCCCGAGTTGTGAGCATGCGCACAGAGGTGCTGACCATGGTCTGCTTCATGTGCGCATGCGCGAGCCGGCCAGCCCTTCATTTGCATGGGGTCACGGCTCATTTCAATGTAACACGCCCACGTCCTTCCCAATTTGAATTACTCCGCCTTACGCCTCTGAAATAACGTTGCGCAGGCGCAAATTTCTGCGCAAAACCTACGAGAATAGGGTAATTGGGCCGCTACATTGCGGCAGTCTAGCGTAAAGGAGGTGCGCTACGCCTGTCAAAAAATGCGCCGATGTACGTGAATCTGGCCCATTGTTTTTTACTCACAGATAAACTATTGGTGATATTGTAGCATTTATTCTTTTATAATTGAAATGCTTGCTTTGGAATGTAAAATTCTTGGAATAAAAGAGCTTCCCACGGGGTCGGTGTTATGTGGAGGAACAGAGTGTGTTGATGTACCTTAATTCACAAAATAATTAGCAGGGTTCCTTTGGTTTCCAGATCCTCTTTGACTACTCAGTTGAGCTTGGAGTTTGCTTTCCAACTGCCTCTTCAAAAAGTTAGTCAGTATTTTCATGGGCCTCCCTGCTTTGAGCAGTAATACAGGCTGTTCAAGCATGCTGTGCAAGCATTATACATACAAGGCTGTCTTTATGTAGCAACACAGAGGGGACCTCCTGACAGAATGACTTTTGTGAGAATCAGCGGGAAAACGAGTCCTGCTGTTTTATGCATTGCCTCAATGTCCATAAATGTATAAATAAAACTGATGATAGAACCTGAATGAAGGGTCCGCAAAGTCCATTCTAGCCTACATCAGTTTTGGGTCAGAGATTCCAAATATTAACCTGCACAACCAGGCAACTAGAATTCATAAGAAGAGGCGACACTAGCAACATATATGCTTCTTTAATAACACGTTTTCTTTAATGTGTATGTATGTATTTTTAGAGTATGGGAGTGCTATACAACTATAACGTTTTTGCTGCTTATGCCCTACTGGTGGGATTATCCGTCACTTCCCGCCTTGTCCTGATATCTTCCTAAAATGAGGGGAATTACCATTTTAGTTTTCACCCGGACTATTTCCCCACTGGAAAAATGTTTATTTAAATGCTTTCTATTTTGACAACCCTAAAATTTTGGATTTCCCATCACTTTCTTCCTCAGTGACAATGGTCACCAGGGCAAATAGAGTGGTGAAATTCCAAGCAAGGACCAGAGGGCAATAAAAAAAGACTTTGCATAGGAATTAACCCTTCCGTATTCTATTAAAAAATATCGATTTATCTACATCTATACTGTATATGCCATTTCCTCTTTGAGGTTTAAATGCTTGTTGATGTCCAGGGGGCTGCGATAAGCAGTTTTTTACTTACCCAGTCCACTTTGCCCTGGTGGCTGGTGCTTTCCACTTTTGCCCTATGCTCTCAGGCCTGGTGCACACAGTGCAATTTGTGATGGGGCTTGAGTAGCACAGAATCGTAGGACAATGAAAATTATTGTTTTCAATGGTGTCCATTTTTTTTCAGAAAAAAAAGAGGGTTTTATTGTGTCAAAAGAATAAAACATACAGCACATATCAGTATCATAAACATTTTTCATAGCCAAAGACCATACATTGCATTGAGGAGAGTACACCTGTGCCAGAGAACCCACCAAAACATTATGTGACACACAAAAGGGAAATAAGGATAGAGACAAAGGGGAAACAAAACAAGGGGGAAGGGAAAGGAAAAGCCGTGTCAGGTGTGCAGGAACGAACCCACCAACCCAACACAGCAGAACAAAGGACCAAAAGGCCAACACTAAGCAAACAAAGCCCACGATCTACCTGCATATAAAGAGCTTTTTCTTTCCATCAACAACAGGTAAATGCAAAGAGAATCTTATCCAGATATACAGGACACTGTCAACTTGGACAAAGTATAACTGTAATTAACACATTTGTAACAGACGATGTAAAATTAAACTAGGGGGTGCTAGCCCCGGGGTTTCCAGCCACGCCTGCCAAATGGAATAGAACTTTCTGAGTGCCTTTCTATGCTGATACGTAAGATGCTCCCTGACAAGGACCTGATTGACCTGTTCCACCCACCGCTTAATGGTGTCCATTTACATTAATGTGAGTCTGCACAGAACGATTTTGGATACGGTTCCTGTGCTACATTGGTGCGATTCCAGTGTCATTTTGGTCACATAGACTTCAATGGAAAAATCACAGAAATCATAGGTACATTAGTTTTTTTTAACCATGAACTCTGCTCCCAGGCAAATCCTTCATCCCTCAATAGTAGTACAGTAGTAAGAGTAGTAGTAAAAAAACACAGCCAAAAAAGTGCTTTAAAAATGCACAGGCTTAAAATCATGTTAAAATCCTTTCAAAATTGCAAAGAAGTCACGCCTCATAATCACATCTCAAATTGGTTCCAAATCACATCAAACACCAGTGTGAACTAGGCCTCACAATTCTATGGTCAAGTAGAGTTGGGCGAACAGTTAGAGCTGAGCAAAAGTTCGGCCCGAACATCGACTGTTCGCCCCTTTGGGCAAACACCGAATTTACGTGGGCTGCACAGTGCATTCTAAAGCCTGATTGGACAAAGCTTTGCCCAATCAGGGCAAAGTGAATAGCTGGTTGTTAAGGAGTGGGCCAGGAAGCCCTTGTTAATAAAACCATTTTGATGAGCTTGGTCAATAAGTTCAAACAGTTTTTTACCATCCCTTTCAAGATTAATGTTAGGGCTAGGGGTATACCACTGTATATTGACATATCTTTATATTTTAATCAACAGTTACATGCAAAGCTGTCCAGTTTGGGCAAAATCCCAAGAGGAATTTACCCTCCCCCTTATTATTTTTCTTTCCTGCTTACCTGATGCTGAGTTGTCTTTAGTTCAGATACTCACTCACACGGTGGATCCAGCGTTGTCCTGCTAAGATCCATTTCTCTTCAGCCACCCCTCGGGTTCTGTGCCAACATGTTCTTCTGAGACATTATTGGGAGGCTGCCGTCAACTCTGGGTTCAGGCACCGACTCCAGAGAACTCACCGCTAAGCCCGCCCCCTCCTGCTTTAGTGAATGGAAAGACTTTAGTGTTCCTGGTAGAAAAGCTTTTCTTCTTCACACACTTACTGGGAACCTCAGTTTACCCCAATGATTCCGAGTATCCACTTGCAATACAATTATGATATCCTGTATTTGGACGCTGTGGTGCTATATCCAATGCACTAGTGAGGGAGGTCTCAGTGCTTATCTGACTGGGTCTGGGGGCTGGGCAGTCATCACCCTTTTCTCATATCTTTCTTTACAGGTGAGAGGCTGGATGTGAGTGGTGGCTACTTGCTTTTATGAGAAAGATATTCTTCTCCTTGGGTACTATTCCTGGGGAATGGGCCAAGTGTCTCTGAAACGCGTTGGATGTTTTTTATGTGATCTTTTCCTGTGTTAAATTATGTACAAATAAGTAAAAGTTTACTGTACCCTTGTGAATTTCTGTGAAATTTTTTATGTACTATACTAGTTTATATACTTTTTAGCAAAAAAAGCACTATTTTTGAGCCATTAAAGTCCCATTCAATGGGGGAATCTTCTTGCCACATATTATACATATATAGAAATGTTGGCAAGTACAACAGTTAACTTCTTATTTTGCCCTAGAGTACCCAGGTAGGGTGCTGTGATTTTTTCAGGAAGCTAGGTACAGCAATATGGCAGCCCTCTCACCATCTTCTGGGATTGCATAAAGAAGCACAGACACAGATTCAGCCGCATCAAACAGCTGAAGAAACACTGGAGGCCATGAACACAGCCCTATTACAGTCAGCTGACTTAATAGCGCCGAAGCGTAAAACTCACATCCGTAAAAATAACTCCAGCTGGTTCAACAACCAACTGGCGTTACTGAAGCAAGAGCGTAGAAGGGCGGAAGCTGCCTGGAAAATAAGCTCTTCAGGTGAGAACCTCTCCATCTATAAAGCAATAACTAGAAAATACTACAAAGAAATCTTCAAAGCCAAGAAAAACTATTTTTCTGAAGCTATCAACAGCGCCCTAAACCGCCCCCCACGAACTCTTTAAACTGGTCACTCAGACCATGAATCCAGCCTGTCTTGAAGCCCCCAATTCGGACACACAAGAATTTTGCAATGAATTATCGGATCACTTCATTAATAAAATCGAGGGAATCCGGCAAAGCATTCAGCAAAACAATTCCCCCTGTCGCCCCCCCCCCCCGTAATTATTCACACAACACCGGCAGAAACTCACCACAACCTGGTGAATTCACGCTGGAATCTATCTCTGTTTATGCCACTGGAAATATCATCGGGGCTCTGCGAAACAGCACTGCTGCGAACGATATCATCCCCACTAAACTGCTGACATCCTGGCGCCTCCTATCACGCAGCTTATCAACCAATCTTTCAGAGAGGGCACAGTGCCCTCCCAGTTGAAGGAGGGCATAATTCGACCCATTCTGAAGAAACCCACCCTGGACCCCAAGGACCCACTCCACTGCCGTCCTATAACAGGCCTAAATGTACTCTCAAAAGTAATGGAAAAAGTAGTGGTACAACAGCTGCAACAGCATCTAGATACCCACAACCTACTTGATCCATTCCAATCGGGATTCCGGCCCGGACACGGGACGGAAACAGCATTACTCAAGATATGGGACGACGCTCTCGAGGCCGCAGATGAAGAAGAATCTTGTCTTCTGGTTCTGTTGGACCTAAGCGCAGCCTTCGATACAGTAGACCACTAGCTTTTATTGACTCGGCTAGCTGAAGTAGCCAAAGTCACAGAAGGCGATTTATCTTGGTTCTCCTCTTTTTTGGAAAACCGATCGCAAATAGTGAAGTTAGGATCTTTCACTTCTGAAAAACGCACATTATCGTGTGGAGTCCCTCAAGGATCACCTCTGTCACCGGTGTTATTCAACATCTATCTTCGTCCTCTTTTTGAAATCATCAGCAGTCAAAAACTGCTTTATCACTCATATGCAGATGACACGCAACTGTATTTCCGCATTTGCAATAAAAAGGATCACCACCTCAATCTAGAGACATGCCTCTCTTTGATAGAGGACTGGATGACAAAGAGTTATCTCAAACTAAATGGAGCGAAAACAGAACTTCTCCTGTTTCACGCCAAGCGTAGGAATCAACCTGCAACAACCTGGACACCCCCGCCCATTCTGGGCCAAATCATCACCCCTAGCGCCAAAGTCAAAAGTCTTGGGGTCATCTTCGACGCCTACATGACAATGGATGCACAAATAGGGTCAGTAGTCAGCGGATCTCATCATCTGCTACGCCTACTACGCAGACTTATGCCTTTTATTCCCAAAGAAAACATAGCGGTCGTGGTGGGAGCAATTGTAAACTCCAGACTGGACTATGCAAATGCACTTTACCTCGGACTCCCCAAGTACCAAATCGCTTGTCTACAAGTCATTCAGAATACGGCCGCCAGACTTGTGACTGGGAAAAAACCCTGGGAATCAATCTCACCTTCACTGAGAGCCCTTCACTGGTTACCAGTAAAAGACAGAATCACTTTTAAAGCACTCTGTCTAACGCATAGATGTATCCATGGGAATGCTCCCCGTTATCTATGCGAAAAAATAAAAGTTCACAATCCCAATCGTGTTCTGCGATCCACCAACCAAAATCTGCTACAGATACCGAAAGCCAGATACAAGTCCAAGGGAGAAAGAAGATTCGTGGTCCAAGGTCCCAGACTATGGAACGCTTTACCAACCAACATTCGGTTGGAGGAGAACCACTCAGCATTCAGGAGAAAGATCAAGACTCATCTCTTTTGATACCAAAGGAGACAGGAACAACAAGCGCCCAGAGGCGATTTAGTTCGCATGTGCTGCGCTATATACGTTTTTCATTCATTCATTCATTCACCCAGTGATGATGTCACTGGGTCTAAATTAGGTTATGTAATAAAAATGATTATTAAAAAAAAATATGAGCAGAAGAAAGATCTAAATCAGATCAATATTTGTAGTGACTAGACTTTGACTTCAAACCAGCAGCAATTCTTACACTTGCACACTTTGTACACTTGCACAAAGTTAGGGATTTTGTAGAATGGGAGTCAGATGTATGATTAATCAATTATACCAAGCAGGGGCTAATGATCATATGAAAAAACAATCACATCCCGGCAAAATTTGAAAATGCGTAGAGAAAAAAGCCCCTGGGATGGTACGGATTGTAATAATAGGATGGAATTGTCAAAAAGTATATAAAAATAGAAAAGTTTATTTGGTATAAATTAGGGTTGTCCCGATGCCTCTTTTTTAGGACCGAGTACAAGTACCGATACTTTTTTTCAAGTAGTCGCCGATACCGAATACCGATACTTTTTTTAAATGTGTCCCCAAATGCAGCCATGTCCCCCACATATTGCAGCCATGTATGTCCCCCACATATTGCAGCCATGTATGTCCCCCACATATTGCAGCCATGTATGTCCCCCACATATTGCAGCCATGTCTGTCCCCCACATATTGCAGCCATGTCTGTCCCCCACATATTGCAGCCATGTATGTCCCCCACATATTGCAGCTATGTATGTCCCCCACATATTGCAGCCATGTATGTCCCCCACATATGCAGCCATGTATGTCCCCTACATATGCAGCCATGTATGTCCCCCACATATGCAGCCATGTATGTCCCCCATATTGCAGCCATGTATGTCCCCCACATATGCAGCCATGTATGTCCCCCACATATGCAGCCATGTATGTCCCCCATATTGCAGCCATGTATGTCCCCCACATATGCAGCCATGTATGTCCCCCACATATGCAGCCATGTATGTCCCCCACATATGCAGCCATGTATGTCCCCCACATATGCAGCCATGTATGTCCCCCACATATGCAGCCATGTATGTCCCCCACATATGCAGCCATATCATGTCCCCCATATTGCAGCCATGTATGTCCCCCATATTGCAGCCATGTATGTCCTCCATATTGCAGCCATGTATGTCCCCCATATTGCAGCCATGTCATGTCCCCCACATATGCAGCCATGTATGTCCCCCACATATGCAGCCATGTATGTCCCCCATATTGCAGCCATGTCAAGTCCCCCATATTGCAGCCATGTATGTCCCCCACATATGCAGCCATATCATGTCCCCCATATTGCAGCCATGTATGTCCCCCATATTGCAGCCATGTATGTCCCCCACATATGCAGCCATGTATGTCCCCCATATTGCAGCCATGTCCTGTCCCTTATACCTGTAGATATGACGCCGCCGCCGCTGCCACATACCGCCGTTAATCCCCCTGCATTATAGCGTAGCGCGCATTACAAGCTTTCGTTCTGAATACTTGTAATGCCCGCGCCGCCATGTATAGACACTCCCCTTCTCAGGATTGGAGGGATCCGTCCAATCCAGAGCAAGGGGGAGTGTCTATACACGGATTCGTGCATAGACACTCCCCCTTACTCGGGATTGAATGGATCCGTCCAATCCCGAGAAGGGGAGTGTCAATACATGGCGGCGCGGGCATTACAAGTATTCAAAACGAAAGCTTGTAATGCGCGCGACGCTATAATGCAGGGGGATTAACGGCGGTATGCGGCAGAGGCGGCATCATATCTACAAGTATGAGGGACAGGATATGGCTGCAATATGCGGGGAGGAAGTATTCTATTTTGGTATCGGGGCTATTTGCGGGAGTACAAGTACTCCCGCAAATACTCGGCATCGGTCCCGATACCGATACTAGTATCGGTATCGGGACAACCCTAGTATAAATCCTGATAGTCACAATATACAAAAAAAATTCATTTAAAACAAACGAATTGTCATACAAAGTGAATTGACCAATATACAGAAATCCACACCCGAATGCTGACAAATAAATCAAGACAAGAAAGGGGGTTTTATCCACCCTTGCTTGTCTTGATTTATTTGTCAGCATTCGGGTGTGGATTTCTGTATATTGGTCAATTCACTTTGTATGACACTGCTTTTTTGCCTCCGGATTGGATTTGAACAAGGACTAGGGCAATTTCAAGACAGTCAAGTCAGTGCAGAATAAAATAAAAATCAGAATTACACACCCCTGCTCCGCTGCTCCTACTAGTTTAGGGGGTGTATTTTTTTCCATTATCTGTGCCCCTTTATGATGATCATGTGCTGTCTATCTCCTTGCCTTCCCTGGCGGAGTTATCTTCCTCCGCTCCCCACACAGTAGTAGCTGGGCCCGGAGAGTGAGACTTGACAGGTTGTGAGGCGGGCGGTGGTGGCGATGGGCAGAGAGTCGCTGATTGCCGCCATTACTAGTAAATATAAATATATATATATATATATATATATATATATGTCCCCGGATTTCATTTTAAAAATCTGGTCACCTTACTGTAGAAGGAGGTAGTTTGCTCACTGAAGGCCTGGAGAGAGATGCAATAATGAGTGTCTGCAGGCAACAGTGAAGCATGGTGGTGGTTTCTTGTTCCTCTCTAAGATGTTTGGAACAACCTACCTACCAAGTTCCTTCAAAAACTGTGTGCAAGTGTACCTAGAAGAACTGGTGCTGTTTTGAAGGCGAAAGGTGGTCACACCAAATATTGATTTGATTTGGTTTTCTCTTGTAGCGGTACTCCCGAAGGAGCTGCTGGTAATTGATTGGGCCTGTACTCTGCTCTAACACCCCCAATAATTTGATCTCACTCCCCTTGACACAGCTGTGGTGCAGTTCTAGTGTGAAGCTCAATAATAAAAGACAGGTGAACAGACACAGATTATATTCACTTTACCTGTGTTGTCACCCGGGCATATACTGCTACACCTGTTTGGAGAATTAACAAAATTAGCAAAAGGTAAATTTATTAGAACAGGTTTTATCGTTAACATGGAACCACAATTGGTATACAATAATGAGACAAGAGGTTGTAAGTGGCAATCGCCTGAGAGCCACCTGTATTGCTTCAGTGTGCATGGACACAGGGCCAGATTCCAGACAAGGCGAACAAGGCCAGGCCTCGGGGCGGCAGTGGGTGCAGGGGCGGCACTGCGGCTGAGAGGAGAGGACACTTTCACTTTAATTTCGGGAGTTCCCCCCTGTCATGTCACGGATGGTAAGAGGAGAGAAAACTGAGGGAAGAGGAGGTGAGATGGTTCTTAATGTAATTTTCGGCAGCAGCAATCCCCCCTGGTTTTCAATGTAATTTTGTCATTTCCGGCAGCAGCACCCCCAATGCTCAATCTCATTTTTGTCAGCAACAATGTCCCTCCTGTACTGCGCAAATGGGGGCGGCATTGAAGGACCTGGCCTTGGGGCGGCAAAGGTAGTAAATCCGGGATGCATGGACACTTAATGGCAGAAAACAGATGACCATTGTTCAAAGGTGTCATTGTATCCAAAAATGTTTTTGCTACAGATATTGTATTGAGTGACTCATTG
Organism: Rana kukunoris; assembly: GCA_029574335.1. NCBI lineage: Eukaryota > Metazoa > Chordata > Amphibia > Anura > Ranidae > Rana > Rana kukunoris. Next base: position 226,864,551 of record CM056049.1, read on the forward strand.
GTTTATTATTTTTTTTCTGGACCCGGGTGGCAAGATATCTATGTGTTAATTCTTAGCCTATGCCTGCATACCTTGTGTAGCGCTACCTCCGAAGGAGTCGCTGGATAGATTTGGGATGGCGTGTTACCTTTGTTGATGTCTAGGGGTATGATGATGAGAACAATGATGGAGTGTCCAAACAGCCGGTGTCTTTCTGTGCTTTTATTCTTGCCCAACACGGCAAACAGTGACCTTGAGATAAATAGAATAAAGATGGGTGAAAAGGAGAATTTGTAGATTCAGGCCTAAGAACGACGGAAACAATCCTGCTTCCAATGGGACTTTAACTTCGTGGCCACCCCAGCCCGAGTGGGTACAGCATACCTGGACAGTCTCTCTCACAGAACTGGCAGCCAGAATATCACTGAGAATCCTGAGAAGGAAAACAAGTCTCTGACACAGACTTGACTGAAATAGAAACAGGAGTGGGACCTTTGCCACAGGCCCTTTGCTCTAGAACATGATTTGTGAGGTGAATCCTTCTCAAGATTATTGATGCCTAAATTTCCCTTAGGTAGTTTTCTTCAAATAGTCACCGACTGACAGGTTGCCATTAGACAAACTCCCAATGTCCAGTCACCTCGATCCCCGATGACTCGTGTAGGCCCTATTGGATTTCCTGCCTCCGGGCTCTCCTCAGACTGACTCCCAACCGAACAGCACAACTCGCTTGGGACCCAATAAGTCACTGGCCCCCATCACAGCTTCAGTTGCTCTGGGCCAACATGGTCCCGGAACCAAGAACAACACGTGGCATGTGCGCCCCGGCCTGGTAGGCCATATCGCCCGGGCCCGTGATGTACGCATGCCCTAAAGGTGGGTACCAGTCACGAACTCTCCCGCCAAAAAATGGCGTCTGCTTAAGAAGTACCCTCCCCCAGCATGCCCTGCGAGGGAAAAACCCCTCTGATTGGCTGCTGCAAGAAGGAGCCCCGACCTGAACTCCACTGCCGCCACCTGCCGCCCCCGGGGTGGAAAGGCACCTCAGGAACACAGAAAGAACTGACAGCACAGCCCAGCTAGAATGGAAGCTGAATTTGTACAAATCACCTGAATGAGAGCTACATAACTCTCTCACCCCCCCTCTAAATTTGAAACAGCACCTGGACTGAAAGTACACAGGTGCTACACTTGAAACGTCACTACTTGGGTTCTCAATGATGTGAAAAAAATATATACAGAGAGTGAGAAGTCTTTGTAATTGGTGTGGCAGATGTGGAAACTCAACAGCAGAGCATAGGAGACAAAGAAACTGTAACATCAGTTATGGCTGGACTGACCATTTGAATTGGAGAACTGCTAAAATTACTTAATGCTGCCGCAGCCAATCTCAAACACCTGATACCCTCACAAACTACAATGCATTATGCCAATTAAAGTAAACCTGTGCTTTGTCTCTGCCAGCCATAGCCGCAACTAATGCACTTTCCCCAACACTTCAGGAACAAAGAAATATGCCTGATATGTTTGGGTATAGTGAATCATTCCACTTCCTTTTAGAACAGTGCTGCTACTTGGCTCTTGAGACAACCAGGCACCAGTGCTGTCACATGGATAAACTGAAAGTTGAGCTGTGGCCAAATAGATTGGTGGGGAAAAAAGGAAGATTCGTAGATGCAACTGTTGGGGGTGACATCAAAAAGGTTTACTCACAGACTCACTCTAAGCCAGCCATTCTCAGCCATGTTTCTTCCTCCAGAAGTTGCTAGGAGTTCCATAACCACTTCCGTACCGCCTACCGCATATAAACTATGGCAGGACAGCCTGGCTGCACGTAATCACGTACCTGTACGTGATATTTTGTGCACAAGGTTTGGGGCGCATGCTGTTAGCGAGTCGCTCCCACTGTGATTGGACACAGCGGGAGCCAATCAGCGGGTCCGGCAGACGCGATGTTCACTGGGAACCCAGTGATCGTTCGTAGATTGGCAGAACAGCGGTTTGTGAGAGGGAAAGAGAGAGATCTTGTGTTTTTGCTGAGCAGAAACACAGGTCTCTTTCTTTCTCAATCAAAGCACTCTCCCCACAGTTAGAATGCCGGCTGTTTTTCTATTGACCCAGCTGATGTTGCCTGACATTTGTCCCAAGTGTACTAGGCTTAAGACAGACCTATTAAGCAAACTTCCTAAAATAAGTGCTGGAGGATGTTCCTGTTATAATGACATAATCCACTCCAGTCCTATGGACAGTAATACAGTAGAATTTTATTTAAAGCCTTGTTCAGATTTATAGGAAAAGCTGTGTGTTGAAGGCATGTTACTGCAATGCATGTGTGTGTAAATAGGCACTAAATTATAAGATGGTTTCTGTAGGAATTGTAATTGTTATCAATGAAAATGCAATTTCCTTTTAAGAAGACCATGCTTATATTTACGTGGCCTTACATAACAATGCTACCTATGACATCAACCTGTTGCTTACTGCAAAAAAAATGTCATTGCTCTTACTAAATGTTTGTGTGTGTGTTATTATATACATACACAGTGCCTTGAAAAAGTTTTAATACCCCTTGAAATTTTCCACATTTTGACATGTTACAACCAAAAACGTAAATGTATTTTATTGGGATTTAATGTGATAGACCAACATAAAGTGGCACATAATTGTAAAATGGAAAGAAAATGATAAATGGTTTTCAATTTTTTTTAAGTTAAGAATATATTTGTAAATATCGGTATACATGAATATGCTTTGATCTAAAACAATTCCATTGTAGCTTTGGCTAAATGTTTAGGGTTGTTGTCCTGCTGGTAGGTGAGCCTCCGCCCCAGTCGCAAGTCTTTTTCTTCTAAAATTGCACTGTATTTGGCTTCATCCATCTTCCCATCAACCCTGACCAGCTTCCCTGTCCCTGCTGAAAAAAAAGCATCCCCACAGCATGATGCTGCCACCACCATGTTTCACAGTGGGGATGGTGTGTTCAGGGTGATGTGCAGTGTTAGTTTTCTGCCACACACAGCATTTTGCTTTTAGGCCAAAAAGTACAATTTTGGTCTCATCTGACCAGAGCACCTTCTTCCACATGTTTGCTGTGTCCCCCACATGTCTTCTCGCAAACTGCAAACGGAACTTCTTATGACTTTCTTTTGACAATGGCTTTCTTGCCACTCTTCCATAAAGGAAAGATTTTTGGAGTACACGACTAATGACCCATACACACAATATGCAAAACGGATGGAAAAATTGCTGTCTGCCGATTTTCGGATCGCTAGTATGGTGCTTTCGACAGCCGATTTTTGTTTTTTTATCAGGCAAAAGCTGTGGAGACTATAAAATCCCAATAAAATACATTTGTTTTTGGTTGTAACATGATAAAATGTGGACAATTTCGAGGCACTGTTTATGGACATATATACAGGTGGTTCTCAGAAAATTAGCATATTGTGATAAAGTTCATTATTTTCTGTAATGTACTGATAAACATTAGACTTTCATATATTTTAGATTCATTACACACAACTGAAGTAGTTCAAGCCTTTTCTTGTTTTAATATTGATGATTTTGCCATACAGCTCATGAAAACCCCAAACTCCTATTTCAAAAAATTAGCATATCATGAAAAGGTTCTCTAAACGAGCTCTTAACCTAATCATCTGAATCAACTAATTAACTCTAAACACCTGCAAAAGATTCCTGAGGCTTTTAAAACTCCCAGCCTGGTTCATTACTCCAAACCGCAATCATGGGTAAGACTGCCGTCTAGAAAGGCCATCATTGACACCCTTAAGCAAGAGGGTAAGACACAGAAATACATTTCTGAACGAATAGGCTGTTCCCAGAGTGCTGTATCAAGGCACCTCAGTGGGAAGTCTGTGGGAAGGAAAAAGTGTGGCAGAAAATGCTGCACAACGAGAAGAGGTGACCAGACCCCGAGGAAGATTGTGGAGAAGGACCGATTCCAGACCTTGGGGGACCTGCGGAAGCAATGGACTGAGTCTGGAGTAGAAACATCCAGAGCCACCGTGTACAGGCATGTGCAGGAAATGGGCTACAGGTGCCGCATTCCCCAGGTCAAGCACTTTTGAACCAGAAACAGCGGCAGAAGCGCCTGACCTGGGCTACAGAGAAGCAACACTGGACTGTTGCTCAGTGGTCCAAAGTACTTTTTTCAGATGAAAGCAAATTGTGCATGTCATTCGGTAATCAAGGTGCCAGAGTCTGGAGGAAGACTGGGAGAGGGAAATGCCTGAAGTCCAGTGTCAAGTACCCACAGTCAGTGATGGTCTGGGGTGCCATGTCAGCTGCTGGTGTTGGCCCACTGTGTTTTATCAAGGGCAGGGTGAATGCAGCTAGCTATCAGGAGATTTTGGAGCACTTCATGCTTCCATCTGCTGAACAGCTTTATGGAGATGAAGATTTCATTTTTCAGCATGATCTGGCACCTGCTCACAGTGCCAAAACCACTGGTAAATGGTTTACTGACCATGGTATTACTGTGCTCAATTGGCCTGCCAACTCTCCTTACCTGAACCCCATAGAGAATCTGTGGGATATTGGGAAGAGAAAGTTGAGAGACGCAAGACCCAACACTCTGGATGAGCTTAAGTCCGCTACCGAAGCATCCTGGGCCTCCATAACACCTCAGCAGTGCCACAGGCTGATTGCCTCCATGCCACGCCGCATTGAAGCAGTCATTTCTGCAAAAGAATTCCCGACCAAGTATTGAGTGCATAACTGAACAGAATTATTTGAAGGTTGACTTTTTTTTAAATTAAAAACACTTTTCTTTTATTGGTCGGATGAAATATGCAAATTTTTAGAGATAGGAATTTTGGGTTTTCATGAGCTGTATGCCAAAATCATCAATATTAAAACAAGAAAAGGCTTGAACTACTTCAGTTGTGTGTAATGAATCTAAAATATATGAAAGTCTAATGTTTATCAGTACATTACAGAAAATAATGAACTTTATCACAATATGCTAATTTTTTGAGAACCACCTGTAATACGTAATACTTTTTTTTAGATTATACAGAATTACAGATTCTAAATAAAAGTGTTCCTGTCTTCTGTCTTTACAGGTGCAACCGCCCTTGTTGATGCAGGTTTAATAGCACAGCTGGTGAGCAAGCTGGAGTCAGAGCATGATGAAATACAGGAGCTGATTCTGGAGACTTTGCATTTTTGTCTCCAAGCAGACGCTTCCCAGGCTCTTAATGCAGGAGCTGTCCCCATTCTGAAGGGGAAGCTCAGTCATCCGTTAGTAGGCATTAGGAGGAAAGCAGCGTGTGCTCTCTTGGAAATATGGTAAGGAAAAGACATGTTGTATTGTTTTACAAACCCTAGGGGGCAGTAAGTCTACATAATAAATTCTGCATTTTACTACACAAAACCAGAAATGTACAGTAGCTAAGTTCAATAGGAGAATATTACACAATTCAGATCCCAGTTTGCTGAAGCACATATTACATATGCATTTAAAGTGTATTTAAAATGTGTGATATATATATATATATATATATATATATATATATATATATATATATATATTATAACAGATTAACCGCTTAAGACCCGGACCAATACGCTGGTAAATGACCCAAGGTGTTTTTGCGATTCGGCACTGCGTCGCTTTAACAGACAATTGCGCGGTCGTGCGACGTGGCTCCCAAACAAAATTTGCGTCCTTTTCTTCCCACAAATAGAGCTTTCTTTTGGTGGTATTTGATCACCTCTGCGATTTTTATTTTTTGCGCTATATACAAAAATAGAGCGACATTTTTGGAAAAAAAACACTATTTTTTACTTTTTGTTAAAAAAAAATCAAATAAACTAAATTTTAGTCAAACATTTAGGCCAAAATTTATTTAGCCACATGTCTTTAGTAAAAAAAAAAAATCGCAATAAAAAAAAATAGCTACCTAGCGGGAACAGCGACACTAATACAGCGATCAGAAAAATGATCGCTTAGTGACGCTGGCAATAGGGAGTGAAAGGGTTAACTAGGGCGGTGATCAGGGGGTTAAAACTTTATTAGGGGGGGTGGGGGGGCTATCCTGAACCTAACACTAACTGTTTTTTACAGTGCCTGTCACACTGACACTAAATGCAGTGATTAAATCACTGCATTCAGTAACACTGTGACAGGGGGGTGGGGGGGGGGGGCGATCACAAGGGGTTAATATGCCTATGTGAGTGTGTGTCAGTGTTGTGTTGGTGCACACTTACTTGTGATGTCTTCTCTCATCAGCAGCGCTGGGAAACAGCGCTGCGATGAGAGAATACATCATTTCCTCCTTCCTGTGTAAACACAGGAGGAGGAAGTGACAGGCTGGGAGCGCGCTCCCATTGGCTGGGAGCGATTGCGGGGGGGGCGGATATCACGGACATCCGCCCGCAGATCCCGGATCGCTCCCAGAGGTAGGGAGACCCCCGCACGCCGCGGAGGGGGTCCCGAAGGGACCCCCGAACCGCACTCAGGCGGGGACGTAAATTTACGCCCTTGTGCCTGTACGAGCCATGTTGTGGCCATATATGTGCGTGCGGGGGTCTTTAAGTGGTTAATAGATAGATATTATAACTTAATACAAAAAATCCCCAATCCCCAGCCACAATTGTGTGTGTTTTTTTTTTTTTACACCTAGGCTATCGCGCAAATATGCATTACAAGAGGAATACTATTATTGTCTAGGGCAGAGGTGGCAAACACAAGGCCCGCGGGCCGAATGCGGCCCTCCAGGCCATTTCATGCGGCCCTCGCACCTCTCCAGTCCTTCTCCAGACCCCTACTTTCTGCTTTCAAGCCATGCATCCAACTTCTTTCCAGCAGCAGCATAAGGAAAGGGGGTGCACTGTGATATAAGGGAGAGTGGGGGACTCAACATCTGATAGTGGGGTGGCTCTTGGCATCTAATGTAAAGGGGATGGGGATGCGCTGGACATCTAATCTTACAGATACAACCGGCCCTTTTGAGGGCAACCATAATGCTGATGCGGCCCACGATGAAATTGAGTTTGACACCCCTGGTCTAGGGGGCCTGTTCACACATATTCATTGAGCTTCTGTGTGACTTGGAAAAATGATGCAGGCTGTTCTTTTGGTGCAATATAGTGCGATTTTGGCTCCATAGACTTCAATGCAGGTGCATGAAAATAAAAAAGGAATAAAAAATGCAGCAAAAAGCACATAAAAAAAATACACAAAAAAAACAAAACAAAATCATGTATAAATCAGACGTCCACATGTGAACCTAGTCTCAGTCCAAGCATTCAGCACAAAAGACCTAATTAAACTATTTTAATCAATTTAGTTCTGATAAAATACGACTAAAACTAAAATGCCATTTTAGTCAAAAGACGATGACTAAAACGAAATTTGAAGCCAAAATTAACTTGGTTAAAAACAGAAGTATAAGTTGTTTTATGTATTTATTTATTTATTTTTTACACAAAAACTGCAGAAGTAAAATGTGGTTGGACACGATGTGCTTCCTAAAAGTGCACTTACCCTTTATTAATAAAGTCTTTATTATAATAGCTTACCATATATACTCGAATATAAGCCGAGGCACCTAATTTTACCACAAAAAACTGGGAAAACATATTGACTCGAGTATAAGCCTAGAGTGTCCACCTGCATGCCTCACTGTGCATCACTTTGCCTCACTGTGTCCATGTGCATGCCTCACTGTGTCCATGTGCATGCCTCACTGTGTCCATGCCTCACTGTGTCCATGCCTCACTGTGCTCATGTGCATGCCTCACTGTGTCTATGCCTCACTGTGTCCATGCCTCACTGTGTCCATGTGCATGCCCCACTGTGCCCATGCCTCACTGTGTCCATGCCTCACTGTGCTCATGTGCATGCCTCACTGTGTCTATGCCTCACTGTGTCCATGTGCATGCCTCACTGTGTCTATGCCTCACTGTGCCCATGCCTCACTGTGTCCATGCCTCACTGTGTCCATGCCTCACTGTGTCCATGACTAAACTTACGTTTAACATGGGAGTCTATGGAAGGGGTGCCCGACTTTGAAAAATCGGCGCCCCCCCGGCCGTAGGTCCCCCGGACAACAAACTTTGCACACTTGTAGAGGAAGAGTGGGGCTATATGTGTGCCAAGTTTACTGGGTCCCCAAAGTCCGGGAGATCAGGCGCAAAAAGTTGACTTGAGTATAAGCACAAAAAATTTTCAGAAAAATTTGGCTTGTACTCGAGTATATACGGTACATGATATTCAAACCATATTTTAGGAGACATCCGTGCAAAAATACAGTAATTAGCTAAGGTTTTTTTTTTTTCTTACATTATACACATTCTGTTATTTATTTTAAATTTTATTTTAAATTTTTCCAAAATCATAACAAATTGTGGGGAAGATGAGATTTATGAAAAGTCAGATTCAGGAAAAGCCATGAGTTGGGAAGCATCAGTGGTATTACACAGGGGTCTCTATTCTGGCCATTTTTGCTGACATCATTTGTTGATTAAGTTGTTGTCATCACAATTCCCTGTTGGAGAGCACAGTAGTCTAAATAAACCAGCCCATCTCCCTCTTCTTCATCATCTCTCTGGCAACCAGAGTCTGGTCAAACTACATAATCATCTTCATTTACACCTGCTGCTTGTGTTAATTTTTTGCTGTTATTTTCTGTGATGGTTTATATACAAGTAATTGGCCATAAAAGGGGTATGTTGGCCCGGTATGTTGGCCCGGGTACTGTCCTGGGGCACATGTATCAATGCAATTTTTTTTTTTAAAACAATAGTTTTTTTCAGGAGCGGTGATTTTAATGATGCTTAGGCTCCATGCATACGGAAGCTTAAAAAAAGCTATAAAAAACGCCAGTAGCTTTGCAGGGAGCTTTTCAATGTTTTTTAGCATTTTTGCAATAGCGTTTATAAAAAAAAAAGGGGTAAAAAGCTGTCGTTTTGCCTTTTTAGGCGTTTTTTTCCCGTCGAAAAACTGCACTTTGAAAGCAAATTGCGGGCGTTCAGAAAAAACCCAATAACATCCAAAGCTCATTAACACTAAAAAACGCCCATGTGTGCATAGGCACATAGGCTAACATAGAGTTCAGTTCATGGGCTTTTTAAAAAAATGCCAAAACGCCAATAAACTGCAGTTTATCTGCTTCTGTGTGCATGGAGCCTTAAAGTGCAACAATAAAAATTAAAAATTACTTTAAATATAGTGATTCAAACATAAAACCATATAGCATGCATGTTTAGATTCATTAAGCTATGGATAAGTTGAAAACACTATGACGAATAGGTTGCCCTATCCGAAACACATTCAAATGAGTCCCAGTGTAAAGATAGGTTGAGCAAATCAATGTCCTATTTTCAAAAGACGCATCGGATGATGGTTTAGTGGCTGAAAGTGCACTTCTCTCCTTCAAATAAAATGGTGACATCAAACCAAAGGGAACAACAGAACAGTGATAAGATAGAAAGGAAATCCTCCACCTTCCAAAAAAACTGCCTCTTACCCGAAGGGAAGATCCCAACCAGAGATCTTCTGTTGGCGTGTGGCTTTCTACCCAGCCTAGGGGTCTATGTAGCAGGATATCCTTTATCCGGTATCCGATAAATCTCCCACCGCTCACAGATGATCAATTGTGATTATAGCCAAGGTGAGGAAGGAAAGAAGGCTGACATAACGTAATCCAGTAAAACAATTTAATATAAAAAAAATGTAATCGCACTTACAATAAGTAGATAAAAATTTGCATGTGAATGTATGTAGCTGGCCAGCTAACAGCCTGTTCACTCTGGGACACTGTATGTAGTGATGATGTCAGCACGCCGCTACCCTATTAGCGGGCCGGCTACATACATTCACATGCAAATTTTTATCTACTTATTGTAAGTGCGATTACATTTTTTTTATATTAAATTGTTTTACTGGATTACGCTATGTCAGCCTTCTTATCACTGTTCTGTGGTTCCTTTTGGTTTGATGTCACCATTTTATTTGAAGGAGAGCAGTGCACTTTCAGCCACTAAACCATCATCCGATGCGTCCATCTTTTGAAAATGACATTGATTTGCTCAACCTTTCGTTACACTGGGACTCATTTAAATGTATTGGGCAACCTATTCGTCATAGTGTTTTCAACTTATCGATAGCTTAATGAATCTAAACATGCATGCTATATGGTTTTATGTTTTAATATCACCTATCACGTTATCTGCGCGGCTTATTTTATTCTATTGGTCCAATTTGTGTGTCTCACATTTAAAGCTGCAGCACTATCTGCTTTCTGTTTATCCACTTGACAGCGCAGTATTACCACATTTTTCACTTTAAATATAGTATATGGAGGGTCCCTTTAGTCTGCCTGTAAAGTGACACATCTGTACTGTGTATAGAACATGCTGCAGCAAAAATTACATGTCTAAAGAAAAAAAATCACATTTAAATTGACTTGCAGTTGCAATTGACGGCATCCGGTTTTTAAAAATGAAAGAAAAGAAAAAAAAGTTTGTGGGGTCCCCCCCAAAATCAATATCAGACCCTTATCCGGGCATGCAGCCTGGCAGGTCAGGAAAAGGGGGGGATGAGCGAACACCCCTCCTCGTGAACCATACCAGACCACATGCCCTCAACATGGGTGGTGCTTTGGGGCAGGGGGGGGGGGGGGTTCTGCCCATGTTGATAAGGACAAAGGTCTCCTCCTCACAACCCTGGGTGGTAATTGTCAGGGTCTGCAGGCATTGGGCTTATTGGAATCTGGAAACCCCCTTTTATAAGAGGGCCCCCAGATCCACTTCCCCTATGTAAATGGTTATGGGGTACATAGTACCCTTACTCATTTAACAAAACGTGTACAAAAAAATAAAACCAGGAGGCAAGTTTTTGAAAAATTATTTATTAAATAATAAAAAAACAGTGTCCCTTGATGTAAATGCATTGACCCAGCATCCCCCGGTCCATAATGATACAAGGGGGCAGGGCCACCAGGTAACGTTGCCTGGAGCCCTGCCCTTACCTATATTTAATCTGTCGAAGCATGGAGGAGGCATTTTTTTTTCAGTGCGGTGGGTGGCGTGATTGACGATGGATTTATATTTAAGGTCACTGTTTTTGTCAAACAATTGTCTCCTGTTTTTTTTTGTACACTTTTTTGGTGAATGGGTACGGGTACCATGTACCCCATACACATTCACATGGGGGGGGGGGGGTAAGGATATGGTGGCCCTCTTGTTAGAGGGGGCTTTCAGATTCCGATAAGCCCTCTGCCCGCAGACCCAGACAACCACAGCCCAGGGTTTTCAGGAAGAGACCCCTTTCCCCATCAATATGGGGACAGAGCGCTTTGGAGTAGAGGGGGGGGGGGGGTGGCCTGGTATGGTTCAGGAGGAGGGGGGTGCTCAAATTTATTTTTTCAAATATGAAAAGAATAATATATATATATATATATATATATATATATATATATATATATATATATTCATTTTCTTTATTGTTTTCCCTGCTGGCAGTACTCCAATGCTGATGCTACAAAGCATAAAATTAAAATATTGTCAATTCCATATATACTCTAATTTATCAGTACATTACCCCACCCATTCTCAAAATAAAGAACATTTACCAGAAAAAATATAAATTTAGCAATAAACTTGTTTTTTAGCGCTATATTCTTTAGCTAGTAGCCCTGTGTTTAAAATAAATGAAAACTTAGGCCTTGTACACACGACGGGAAATATCCGCTGTAAACGGTCCCCGGACCGTTTACAGCGTATATTTGCGCCGGGATGTTTTGATCCGATGGCTGTACACACCATCGGATCAAATTCCCCGCCGGCGGATAGCGCGGTGACGCGGCGGTGACGTTGACGCCGCCACGTGACCGCCACGTCACCGCACCAGGAAGTAAACACTTCCGCGCGCATGCGTCGGATCCATTCACAGGATACGACGCATGTGCGGCAAGATATGTCCGCTGGTTTGCCGTACTAACCAGCGGACATATCTGCCAGCCAGCTATCCGGCGGAAATATTTCAAAGCATGCTTTGGAATTTTTCCGCCGGATGAATCCAGCAAAAAGCGTCCGTTTGCCCCTACACACGAGGGGATTTTTCCGCTGAAATGGTCCGTCGGACCATCTTCAGCGGATTTATTCCCTCGTGTGTACAAGGCCTTAGAGTCTCAGTTAATTTGCTTCCAGGGGCGGACTGACAACTCATGGGGCCCCCGGGCAATAGAAGATTATGGGGCCCCCGGGCTTACAGATGGCCACCAAGCCAGGTGGTAGTACAGAGGCGGGGCAGCTAAAATCTCGGGATTTTCACATCAAAAGCATGTAGGTTTTGGACATATCAGGGACAGATGTAAAAAAAACACAGATTTTTACATACTGTCCCTGGTTTTAATGAGCCTGGCAACCCTGGTGGGGCCCCCTAGTGGCACGGGGCCCTCGGGCAGTGCCCGAGTTCCTCAATGGTCAGTCCGCCCCTGTTTGCTTCTCAAAATTTTCGGACTGTGTACCACATTCAACTAATGCAACTCCCTCCTCATTGGCTATCCCCACTTCAGTCTATCATGAATGCTGCTGCCAGGCTCACCCTCCTTATCAACCTTTTACTGTCTAGTACTCCTCTCAGTCAATCTCTCCACTGGCTTCTGCTCACCCAACAAATTTAATTAAAAATACTAACAACAACTTACAAAGCCATACACATCTTATTCCCCAGCTACATCACTAACCTAGTCTCAAAATACCAACCAAATTGTTATCTTCATTCCTCCCAAGACCTCCTCCTCTTTTAGACAATCCCTGAAAGACCGTCTCTTCAAAGAACCCTATCCTGCCCCCACCATGACCCTCCCTCTTAGATTGTAAGCTCTAATGAGCAGAGCCCTGTGATTCAGTGGCAGCTGGCGTTTTTTTTTTTTTAGGGGGGGAGCAGCAAACATCCAACCCATCCACCCCCCTGAGCGGCACACACCCTCTGCCCCACCCCTCCCCCTCCCCTGCTGTTTGCCGGTCAGTCCGGCACTTAATCCATCGTGGTGGGTGGCAGGCAGCATGAGGCAGCAACTCGGCTTTGAGTCCTCGCCTCCATGGTGGCTTCCAGCTCCTCCCCTCCTCCTTCTAGGCATCCAATAGCCTGACCTTTTAGCCAATCGGGTGACCGGTGTCAAAACCTGCTTCTTGATTGGCCAGGAGGATTAGTGTTACAACAGCAAATATTCATTCACTGTTTTAACAAACCTGGGTGGGCTGAGAGTGCACTCTCTGCAACCCGAGCCCATCCTATATTAAAGCCTATTGGAGCCTCTGGCTCTAATCGGTGCTTCAAAAAAACAGCCCCTCCCCCATTGGAATTCATGCGCCGATTGTCCTGAGTGGGACAGGACGCATGGATAGGGGAGGTGACGATGGACAGGGGGGGCGGCGTCCATGTGCTTTTAATGGATGGGCCCTGCTCTGATTCCTCCTGCATTGAATTGTATTGTAAATATACTTACTGCCCTCATGTTGTAAAGTGCTGCACAAACTGTTGGCACTATATAAATCCTGTATAATAATAATAAATACATTTTGGCAGGGTGACTAAAATAAAGAGTGTGAGTGGGCCCTGATGAGCTGTCACAAGCATCCTCCCCTGCACCACAGTGACTTTGGTACTTCTAATATCAGGGGGTGATCTATGTATGATTGGTTATTTTCTGTGGATTCTTAACAACAACTCGGGCAGCTCTTCATCGCAGAGACATTTGGCTTGCTTTCTGTGCTTCCTGTGATGTAAACCTATAAGTGTCATATTGTGGAATGATGGTTGTTTGGCAGCAAGGCCACCATCAACCAGTCTGTCTTTGAACAGCCCCTTTCATGATATCTGGCAGAGAGCAATGCCACAGGGAAATAAGGAGCACAGACGGAGGAAAAAACAAATGTTATCGCTAGACGAAGCCCAAATCCAATTTTCCAATGATCGAATAATTGGGTGGAGATGTTTCTGATTATTTTCTCTATGCAAAGATTACACACAGTACACTGTTATGCTTTTATCCACAGATGCAATACATTTTCTATAACACAGTAAAAAGTGATGCTTCAAGATTAACATATCTATTATACTTTTTCATAATCAGGGCAAAGCAAAATATTTATGAGCTACTTATTGCCTGCTTTAGATACAATTGAAGTTCTAATTGTAGCACTAACCCCGAAGAGGCTGCTGGTTTGTTTTAGGTCTGTTCTCTGGCTTTCAACCCCTGAAGCTGGCTCAAACCCTCCCTTGGCACAACTGGTGTTGGTAAGGATTGTGGATCCCACTGGCTGCAAGGGGAAACACAATTCTGTCACATCACAGTAAATTTGTAAATAAACTGTTACCCTGTGTTGTACTGGTCCACAGGATAATAGATAGACAGCACACAGGATTAAACTTAACCAAGGAAACTTTACTTGGTAAGAAATTAAAGTAAAAGAACAAAGTAAAACAGTTAGTGGAATGCTTACAGTGCCCTGTAAGAGTCAATAGTAGTAATAGATAAATACAGGTTTGATTATAGTTAGGGTTGAGCGAACCCGAACTGTAAAGTTCGAGTTCGTACCGGACTTTTGGATTTTTGGTACCCGGACCCGAACCCGAACAATTTACTGTAAGTTTGGGTTCGAGTTCGGTGTTCGGCAATGTAATGGCGCGCTGCAGGGCAGCCAATCAACATTCGTTTAACTTGCCTACTAATGGCATGGCTGTGATTGGCCAGTGCAGCATGTGACCCAGCCTCTATATAAGCTAGAGGCACATAGGACAGCACGTCACTCTGCTTTAGATAGGGTAGGGAAAGGCTGGTGCTGCTGCTGCTCTGAGGGAGAGAATTAGATAGGAGTCAGACTCAGTCCTGCTTCAGAAATCAAATTACTCAGCGATCTACATAGCACAGCAAATCACTCTGCTTTAGATACTTTAGGGAAAGGTTGCTGCTGTTGTTTTTAGGGAGAGAATTAGATAGGAGTCAGACTCAGTCCTGCTTCAGAAATCAAATTACTCAGCGATCTGCATAGCACAGCAAGTCACTCTGCTTTAGATACTTTAGGGAAAGGTTGCTGCTGTTGTTTCTAGGGAGAGAATTAGATAGGAGTCAGTCAGTCCTGCTTCAGAAATCAAATTACTCAGCGATCTACATAGCACAGCAAGTCACTCTGCTTTAGAAACTTTAGGGAAAGGTTCCTGGTGTTGGTTTTAGGGAGAGAAATGGATAGGTGTCAGTCCTGCTTCAGAAATCAAATTATACCGGCACTGTATATGTTACTGTGAGATACACCCTTTAGATACTTTTCTTCTATTGTGCTATTCAAAAAACATCCATTTAGGGCAAAAAAATATTTTTTTGCAGTGTTTCCTCCATATCTGTACGTGTGAGATACACCCTTTAGATACCGTTCTTCTGTTGTGCTATTCAAAAAACACCAATTTAGGGCAAAAAAATATATTTTGCAGTGTTTGCACCATATCTGTACGTGTGAGATACACACTTTAGATACTCTTCTTCTATTGTGCAATTCAAAAAACACCCATTTAGGGCAAAAAGGGATTTTTAAATACAGCTTACCTGTAAAATCCTTTTCTTGGAGTACATCACGGGACACAGAGCGGCATATTCATTACTATATGGGTTATATGGAGTACCTTCAGGTGTGGACACTGGCAATCTCAAACAAACAGGAAGTCCCTCCCTATATAACCCCCTCCCCTAGAGGGAGTCCCTCAGTTTTGTAGCAAGCAGTATGCCTCCCAAAATGTTCCCAAAAAGAGGGGTGGGAGCTCTGTGTCCCGTGATGTACTCCAAGAAAAGGATTTTACACGTAAGCTGTATTTAAAAATCCCTTTTTCTTTCTCGTACATCACGGGACACAGAGCGGCATATTCATTACTATATGGGATGTCCGAAAGCAATGCTTTAATGAGGGGAGGGAGACATCTTCCAAAGAAGGATTTAATTTAGAGGTATACTCAAATACTAGTAAATCCAACTTAAACGAGAAATGTAAATCTCAAATCAAATCAAGGGAGCCCCCTCAGATCCTGAGGAGCTTGAATCGCGGCCTGTAGTACTGACTGCCCAAAGGCTGTATCCGCATTCCTTCTTACGTCCAATTGATAACATTTTGTAAACGTGTGGACTGATGACCACGTTGCTGCCTTGCATATTCGAGCCATAGAGATCTGATGATGTGCTGCCCAGGAGGTGCCCATGGCCCTGGTAGAATGGGCCTTTACCGACAAAGGAGGAGGCAACCTCTTCAAACCGCAGGCCCGAACAATTAATTGTTTAATCCATCTTGCGATGGTGGATCAAGCAGCTGCCTGACCCATCTTGGGCCCTTCCGGTAAAACGAACACCACATCTGTTTTCCGAACCTTCTCTGTAGCTTTAAGATAGGCCTTTATGGCCCTGACAATATCCAACGTATGCAGCAACCCCTCCTTTCTAGAGGTGGGTTTTGGAAGAAGGATGGAAGTACCACATCCTGGTTCAGGTGGAAACTGGATATAACCTTTGGTAGAAAGGAAGGATGAGGACGGAACCCCGCCCTATCCTTATGCAAAATGAGATATGGTTCCTTACAAGATAAGGCTGCCAATTCCGATACTCTCCTGGCCGAAACTATGGTGATCAGAAATACCGACTTTCTAGTCAGTAAAACCAAAGGTACCTCAGCCAACGGCTCAAGGGGTTGTTTCTGTAGAGATGACAGAACAAGATTTAAGTCCCATGGACAAAGTGGTGATTTGACCGGAGGATTAACACGTAAGACTCCCTGTACGAAGATCTTAACCAGCGAGTGGGCGGCCAGCGGCCTCTGAAACCACACTGATAAGGCTGAAATCTGTCCCTAGATCGTGCTTAATGCCCGGCCTTTATCCACTCCTAGCTGGAGAAAACGTAATACTCTATCAATGGTATACTTGCGGGAAACCCATCTCTTAGCCTCACACCAGCCTACGTAGGCCCTCCAAACCCTGTAACAAAATTACCCTGGAGGTCGGCTTTCTAGCCTTAATGAGGGTAGGGATTACCTGCCTAGACAGACCTCTACCCCTGAGAATCAGGGATTCAGCCGCCAGGCCGTCAATTTTAGACGCCGTAATGCAGGGTGGAGGATCGGGCCTTGTGAGAGTAGGTCTGGCCCTAGAGGAAGAGTCCCAGGGCCTTCCGCTGCCAATTTCAGGACTAGTGAGTACCATGCCCTCCGGTACCAAGCTGGGGCTACCAGGATAACCGGCCTGTGCTATGATCCTGCGCCACAGGCGGGGTAGTAACTGCAGCGGGGGAAATGCACATAGAAGCTATGATTGATGCCAAGGGCAAACCAACACATCGGTTCCGCAGGCCATAGGGTCCCTCGTTCGAGACATGAACCTGCCTAGCTTCTTGTTGAATCCTTATGCCATGACCTCCATGTCTGGCACTCCCCACTTCTGGCAGATTGTCTGAAAAAAACTTGTGGATGCAGAGACCACTCCCCCGGCGACAGGGTTTGGCGACTTAGGAAGTACGCCTGCAGGTTGTCCACCTCGGGAATGAATGTCGCCGATATGCAGGGTACATAAACCTCTGCCCACCGAAAAACCAAGTTCCTCTCACTCTGAGTGGCTTGACTCTTGGTTCCCCCTTTGGTGGTTCACATATATGCCACCGCTGTGGCATTGTCTGAATGACTTCTCACCGAGGACCCCTGTAATCTGCTTAGCCTCCGAGATCAGACGAGATTGGGCGCTTTCAAGGTGATATGGCCGTAGGCCCCCTGTAATCTGGATGTCTATGCCAGGAGGGCTAGCCGAGCCGCTCTGATCTCCCAGACCTTGATGGGCAGCTGCCTCTCCGCCTCTGCCCAAGTTACTTGGCGAGTGAACTCGTTCAAGACCGCTCTCCAGCCTTCCAGACCACTGGGCAGAACCAAGCTGCTAGAATTGCTGTCTGTAGGACACGAGTGTGGAAGCGTGTGGTATCGCCTCGAACATGGCCATTCGTTTGCCTAGTAATCGCATACATAGGCGAATAGTTGGTTCTCTTTTGCTTAGAACCAACTGAATTAATCTTTTGATAGCCTCGACCTTTACCAGGGGCAGGAACACCCATCTTCTGTTCTGTGTCTAATCTCATGCCGAGATATTCCAACCGCTTTGTAGGTTGAAATGCTGATCTTTCCCCAGTTTAGGACTCAGCCGAACCTCTCGAGGTACTGAACCATGAGGGCTACTACGCATTCCACCAAGGAAGCGAGTGATCTATGATTAAGAGGTCGTCCAGGTATGCTTGGACCGAGATCCCTTGGATCCTTTAGACTGACTAGAATTGGAGCAAGGACCTTCGTGAATACCCGAGGGCCGTAGCCAGCCCGAAGGGGGGCGCCACGAATTGGAAGTGACGCTGTATCACTGCGAAGCGTAAAAACAAAAATATTTGATGTGGCTGAAAGACTTGGTACATGAAGGTAACCATCCTTTATGTCTATAGAAGCCAGATCCTTCTGGAGTGTGGCGGCTGCTGACCGAACAGATTCTGTCCGGAAAGAGCGAACCCTTAGGTAAGCATTTAAACCTTTTAGGTCCAAAATTGGTCTGACATCGCCGATGGGCCTTGGTATGACAAACAGATTGGAATAGAAACCTAGCCCCTGTTCTTGGGCCGGTACCTCTACCATTATGCCCTGGTAAGCAGATGAACCAACGCCGCCCGCATTGAGGCCTTCCTTGTGGAGGAAATTTTAGAAATTCTAATCTGTAGCCTGCGGCCACAGATGGTCGGACCCCCTCTGTCGGGGATCGATCCCCAGAGGCCTGTCCTTGCGATCCATTTTAAAAGTTTGATCGCGCAGGAGGTCCGTACTGCCTGGAATTTGAGGGCCCTGGAACCGGGGGGAACTGCCTTTTAAACGCAGGACCCCGGAACTTCTTCTGACTGGTAAAAGGGTACTTTTGCCACTTGAAACAGTCTGAATGTATTTATCCAGATCTTTCCATGGAAGGGCAAACCTGCCAGCAGTCTTTTACATGGGCTCGGCCGCCCAGTTCTTCAACCATAAGAGCCTTCTCATATGCACTAAAAATAGTGACAACGAGACGCCTGCTGGATGGAGTCTTTTTATAACCTCTACCGCAAAGCACAGAGCTCTGGGAATATCCAATAACTCCTCTGCCTATTGGGCAGGGATGTCTTAAGCATCTGTTTTGTCTGGTTCTTTAACGCCTGACAAAATTCCAATTGCAGCCCCTGCTGGCTGTAGCCAAGGATGCTGGAAAAAGTGTCTCTAAACGTTTATTGACCGGGACCTTAAACATTTGTATGTTTCCCTTTAGGCCAGTTAATGATTTATTCACCCATGAGATGGCTGCGTCCACAGTTGGGAGTGCCCCCTTTCTTAGAAAAATGTTTTTTTTTGTTTTTTTTTTTCCATAGGGTAAATAACAGAAAACCTTCCAGGTGGTCTCCCATCCAGGCACTAACCAGGCCCGACCCTGCTTAGCCTCCGAGATCAGACGAGATCGGGCACTTTCCGGGAGATGCGGCCTCAAGGACCTCACGGGTAGTTGAAAGGCAGTGCCCGAACCGGGACCTGAACCCTGGACCTCCTTGTGGAGGAAATTCTAATCTGTAGCCTGCTCAGATTAAAAGTCCGATGCTCTACCAACTGAGCCATCCGGGCCCCTTTTTTAAAGAGCACTTGGTCAGGGGAAAGAGTGCCTGCAAGCACAAATATTTCCTGGCAGACGTGCGTAACGACTACTCTCTCGTCAGCTTTAGGCGGCAGAAAAAATTCTGTCCGGTCGTCCCAATCCTGGAAAAACCAATTCCTCTAACAGAGGATGGGCCAGAAACGCTGCGTTGCTTAAAGGCGTTTTTAAAAGAACCCAAAGAGGATACCGCAGGAACCTGAGGCTCTGGAAATGGCAAAATGAATGCCAAGCGGGCCATGTCTGCCAAAGACTGGACCCACAGACTCTCCGCCTGGGAGGCTGAAAACGATTCTACAGTGGTAGATCCTCTAGGTTCTGTCCTTTTTGGCGATGGGGATCTAGTCCGCTTCTTGCCAGAAAAAGAGCCAGCGATCATAGCTGTTAACCTTTTTTCTCTAGCCCCCCTAGGGTGACGGCTAGCATCTCCTCTGTGATAACACAGGGTTGGGCCGATCTGGGCCAGCCTCAACACCAGACCCCCTTAATGGCTTATCCAGGGTGACCCCCTATAGGAATAACCTGTGGGGAAAGTATTGGCATATTATCAGAACCAGAGGAGGAACCCCTTTGTCTTTGCCTTTTCTCTTTTTTTTTTTTTTTTTGATCCTGAACCCTTGGAAGCCATAATACAAAAGCGAAGGACTCCGCTTACAACAACAGACTGTTATAGCCAGGAGTACAAAAAAATAAGGTTTAGGGGACAATAGGATCACTAATGCCCCAAAACCGGTGGGGCTCAGTATGTTTTCTTTTATATGTTATTCACCACATACAGCCCCACCCCCAACATGTTTGCCAGCATTCAACCTGTTGCCAAGGGGATTTTGGCTTAACAAAAAGTATTGGAGCTGACTCCAGTATGTAGTACCCCTTCTCGCCACCGGGAGTCACTGTGCTGCCAGCTCTACGTCCTCTCTCCACTGAGTGGCTTTCTCCAGCTCAGCTCTGAACTGAGCTAAGAACGTGCCTGCTGTGTATAACAGCAATTAAAGGCGCGCCCCTCTACACTGCAGTCACACTCCCGCCCCTCCCCCCCCCTCCCGAACGGCGCGAAAATTTTCTATATGCATGCGCGCTTGCACGCGCGCGACTGTCGGGGGAGGAGAGCCCAGGAGGAGACGCACTCTGGAGCCCAGGAATGCAGTTTGGAGGACGCATCAGGCGGCAGATTTGAATCCCGGCAAGGTAAGGCTAACACAGGCCCCTAAGGAGTCCCTTTAGCCTAGAGACAGGTCTTTTTTTTTTTTTAAAAGATCTTCAACCAGCGAGCAGCAGGTAGCTAGCAAACATACATAGATAGGTAGGGGGATCAAGTTATGGGGGGAAACATTTCAGGGCATCCTGTCTATCAGACATAGTGACCATGGTGCCAATGCAGAGCATACTCAGGCTACCCCCCTTAAGATCTCCCCTGGAGAGCCTGCTGTCGAACCAAGTCCCGCAGGCTCCCCACTTACCTGCTCCATGCAGCAGGACGTTTTGCAAAACGGTCCAATCTTCTCCCATCTCCGTGGGTAGCGTAGTAGACCTTCAGGCCCTGGGGTCCTATGAAGGTACCCACTGTCCTGGACCTATATAGCACCCTGGCAAACAGGAACTTATGGTTTTTACAAACTCCAAGTCCTGGGCCCAGGGTCCAGCCCTCCAAAGAGGAGCATTATAGGCAAAACCCCACGGTTTGGGGCCCGGGTACTGTCCACTTTGGCACTGAGGCTCCTTGGACAGATCCGGTTAGCCCGCCCTTAATCCCAAGGATGTGGAGCAAAGCTATTCCGTGACCAACACCTAAGACACTGGCGAAAAAACTGAGGGACTCCCTCTAGGGGAGGGGGTTATATAGGGAGGGACTTCCTGTTTGTTTGAGATTGCCAGTGTCCACACCTGAAGGTACTCCATATAACCCATATAGTAATGAATATGCCGCTCTGTGTCCCGTGATGTACGAGAAAGAAATCATTTTTTTGGTGCGTTTCCTGCATATTTGTACGTGTGAGATACACCCTTTAGATACACCTTCTACTCCATATGGACCTCAACCTCCTAGGTCAAGATTTTTTTTAATGTATTTTATGTTATTTTAAGTTATTTCCCTATCCACATTTGTTTACAGAGTACTTTCCATGCTCTTACCAACATTTTGCTGCCATTTGCAGCCCTCTAGCCCTTTCCATTACTTTTTTAGAGACATTTTAGTACTCAAAAGTTCTGGTCCCTATTGACTTCAATGGGGTTCGGGTTCGGGGTCAAGTTCGGGTCCCAAACCCAGACTTTTTTTTCGAAGTTCGGCCGAACCCGTCGAACCCAAACATCCAGATGTCCGCTCAACTCCTCTAATTATAGTACTAAGACAGACCTGTAAGATATGTCTACTACTGAAGCACCTCTTCACCAGGCCTCATCCAACTCTCACTAACAGCAACACTGTGCAACTAAGTATAACAATCACTTAAAATGGAAGGTATGGATATATATATATATAAATCAACAACTGACTCTTCCTAACAGGCAGTCTTTAACTTATATATCTCACTAGTGGGATTTGGTCGGTCAGACCAAACCTCAATATGATTTGTCCTGAACAGTTTGTGCGTATACTCGTTGGCATGCGTTGGCGCGCAATGAATAATTTGTTATCCAAATAAGGGACAGCTAAACCCGGTAGAAGGTGTTTGGGTGGTTAAAGTGTATTGGCAACTCTCACGCCAATTCCCCTGCAGTCCAGTCACTGTCGGACGACAGATATCCTGCACGTGGCGTTTGGGCCTTCAGGTAACAATGGCAAGTCTATACGATCCACCTTCCTGCAACACAGTCAGTAAAACGTTGTTGGGAAGGTGAGCATCTCACCCAACCAGGCCTGGCCAATCTGGGTTGCTCTGGCTACGAAACTCCGATCCGTCAGAAATCCCACTCACAGGATGGGTGATCCGCACAGGCGTGTATAGACCCAGACTCTCGAGCCTAGGCTTCCGGAGACAAGCCTCACACAGGCCTCCTTCTTGCTTGGAGAGGCAGTCCAGAGAGCACGAGACAAGGACGTCATCCTCCTTAAATACCTTCCCCCAGCAGATTGTGCGGGCGCAAAGTATTTTGGAATCGCACAGTTGCACAGTTGGACATTGTAGTCTGTCAATTGACCAGGGCTACGGAGTCCTTATCGCCCTGTACTTCAATTTCCAGCATTCACTCGGTACTAGGGTACAAACCAAACAGAAAGGTGGCTGTGACAACAATTGGCCACTGGAGGGAGCTGAGTACCTTCTTTATCTGCAAACATCAGTCTTTAATCCATATCAAAGTGGCACCTTGCTACACAATGTTAATATTTTGACAAAGGGTAGTACAGAAAAACATAATGTCAGTTTTCATTCAGGTTCTGTTTTCAAGGAGCTAAATAAGCATTAGTTTAATTTTTCCACCACTCCCCAACATATACAGTGCCTTGCAAACGTATTCCCCCCCTTGGCTTTTTACCTATTTTGTTACATTACAACCTTTAGTTCAATGTTTTTTTTTAATCTGAGTTATGTGTGACGGATCAGAACACAATAGTCTAAGTTGGTGAAGTAAAATTGGAAAAATATATAATTAACTATTTTTCAGAAATTTTATGAAGCCCATAAAAATCTCTGGTGCAACCAATTACCTTCAGAAGTCACATAATTAGTGAAATGATGTCCACCTGTGTGCAATTGAAGTGTCACATGATCTGTCATTACATATACACACCTTTTTGAAAGGCTCCAGAGGCTGCAACACCTAAGCAAGAGGATGAGGAAGCCATGAAGACCAAGGAACTCTCCAAACAAGTAAGGGACAATGGGCCAGATTCACATACACGTAATATTGCGCTGCGTAATCGAAATACTCTACGCTGCCGTATTTTACCAGGCTCTACACCGAATCCTGGTAGATTTTTGCCCGTACGCTACGGCGGCGTAGTCTATTTCTCGCCACGTAATCGAAATACGCGATTAGGGGGCGTGAAACATTTAAATTAAGCGCGTCCCCGCGGCGATCGAACTGCGCATGTTCCATTCAGAAATTTCCCGCCGTGCATTGCGCGAAATCACGTCGTTATGTCATTCGTTGTTTGAGTAGCGTCGTTTACGAACATTCCTATTCCCGGACGACTTACGTAAAAAATAATAAAAGGCGTCGGAAAAAGTAGAAATTCGACGCGGGAACGACGGCCATAATTAACATGGGCTGTCTAATATTAGAGCAGCAAAAAGCTGGTATAGTGTTACGCAAATAAAAGATGACTAAAGGTGCCGTAAGAGATTGCGATTGAAGATCGTAATTTCGGGAATCGCCGGCAAAAGCTCATTTGCATACCCCGACGCGGAAAACGACGGGAAGTCCACCCAGTGGCCGCAATTTTATTGCAGCGTAGATCTGCAGGTGTATGAACACATAATCAAGTCGAATTGAAGCCCGCAGCCGTCTATTCATGGTTTGAGGTTTTCGACTAGCTAGAAAACACACGTAATTTGAATTTACTCCAGTCTAACACCAGTTAGACAGGCGTAATGGCTCTCTGAATCTGGCCCAATGTTTTTAAGAAGTACAAGTCCAGGTTAGGTTTTAAAAAAATATCCAAAATGTTGATGATCCATAGGAGCACCATCAAATCTATAATAACCAAATGGAAAGGACATGGCACAACAGCAAACCTGCCAAGAGACGGCCGCACACCAAAACTCATGGACTGGGCAAAGAGGGCATTAAGCAGAGAGGCAGCACAGAGACCTAAGGTAACCCTGGAGGAGCTGCAGAGTTCCACAGCAGAGACTGGAGTATCTGTACATAGGACGACAATAAGCTGTACGCTCCATAGAGTTGGGCTTTATGGCAGAGTTAGAGTTGGGCTTTATGGCAGAGTGGCCAGAAGAAAGCCATTACTTTCAGCAAAAAACAAAATGGCACGATTGGGAAGGCATGTGGGAGATTCACAAAATGTATGGAGGAAGGTGCTTTGGTCTGATGAGACTAAAATTGAACTTTTTGGCCATCAAAGAAAACACTATGTCTGGCACAAACCCAACATATTACATCACCCAAAGAACACCATCCCTGCAGTGAAACATGGTGGTGGCAGCATCATGCTGTGGGGATGTTTTTCAGCAGTTGGGACTGGGAAACTGGTCAGAGTGGAGGGAAAGATGGATGGTGCTAAATACAGGGTTATTCTTGAGAAAAACCTGTACTACTCTGTGTGTGATTTGAGGCTAGGACGAAGGTTCACCTTCCAGCAGGACAATGACCCCAAACACACTGCTAAAGCAACACTTGAGTGGTTTAAAGAAAAACATGTAAATGTGTTGGAATGGTCCAGTCAAAGCCCAGACCTCAATCCAATAGAAAATTTGTAGTCAGACTTAAAGATTGCTGTTCACAAGCGCAAACCATACAACTTGAAGGAGCTGGAACAGTTTTGCATGGAGAAGTGGGCAAAAATCCCAGTGGTAAGATGTGGCAAGCTCATAGAGACTTATCCAAAGCGACTTGGAGCTGTGATAGCCCTACAAAGTATTGACTTTAGGGGGTGAATAGTTATGCACATTGACTTTTTCTGTTATTTTGTCCTATTTGTTGATTGTTTCACAATAAAAAAAAAATCTTCAAGGTTGTGGGCATGTTCTGTAAATTAAATGATGCAATTTCTCAAACAGTCCAGGGGGTGAATGCTTTTGAAAAGCACTGTAGGATATTCTTGCATTTCTATCATCTCTATCTCTTCCCTCAGTTGCTCCTCAAGTGCTACTCCTGTTCTCTGGCTGCTGTTTGAGTTAATAATGCAGTTTAAAGTTCTAACCACAGAACTTACATATCTCACATATTTCAAACCCCTGCATGACTTCCCCTCCCCAAACTTAGTCTCCTCTTCAAACTTGCCTTCCTGACTTTTCAAATGCTTCACCTCTTATTTGGAACTTGCATATCAACATCTTTGGGATTTCTCCAAAACTTAAAGTGTTAAAATGTATTTCATGCAGGCCTCTAATAATACCAGTGTATATAAGGATATAAGTGCAGCGCAAGTAAAATTAATCAGAATTATTAGCAATAAACTCCAAAAAGTCTTTAAAATCTTTAAATAATTCAAAGTCCTTAAATATAAATATAAGAAGATAATCCAGAGAACCGAAGAGCAGCAAGTTGCACAGAGTCTTTCACCAGTGCTGTAGAAATCCACAAAAACCGTGACAATCCCTCCACCAATGGTCTCACTAATCACTCTCACCTTATTGCATAGACCGCTGAGCGAACAGGTGGTCATGTAAGCAGAAAAAAAAAAAACAGGTAATCACCAAAAACAGAACTTCTCTTTCTCCACTTAACCTGGGAGAAACAATCTAGAACGGCATTGACTCCTCCCATCATCCTGGGACAAACCATCACCCCAAGCATGAAAGTAAAAAGCCTAGGCATTAGCTTTGACTCAGACATGTCTATGGATGCACAAATAGGATCAGTGGTCACCGGATCTCACTATTTTCCCGCTTGCTGCGTAGACTCACCCCCTTCATCCCGAAAGAAGACACAGCTGTAGTAGTAGGAGCACTCATCAACTCCAGACTCAACTACGCAAATTCCCTCTACCTAGGACTACCCAAATACCAGATGTCTTGTCTACAAGTTGTCCAGAACACTGCAGCCAGACTGGTAACAGGTAAAAAAACGTGGGAACCAATCTCCCCGGTCCCTCAACTGGCTAGCCGTAAAGGATCAGGTGACATTAAAGACCCTCTGCCTCACCCACAAATGCACACAAGGAATCGTGCTGCAATACTTATGCGAGAAAATAAAACACTACACTCCATATCGGGCCCTACGATCAACTAATCAGAACCTCCTCCATATCCCAAAGTCCCGCTACACATCTAAAGGAGAACAAAGATTCGCAATGCAAGGACCGTGGCTATGGAACGCTCTACCTACAGACATTCGGATGGAAGTGAACCATCGGGCCTTCAGAAAAAAACTTAAGACACATCTATTCTGAAGCGTGGCTGGACGACGACATTGGATACAGCGCCTTGAGGCGATTTAGTTTGCATTTGTAGCGCTATAAAAGTTACTCACTCACTTTCCTTGAGTGTCAGCCAGGACGCCAGGTCATGAATAAAAAAGAGGATCTAAGTGCTCACTGCTTATTAAAAATGTATTTATGTATATAAACACAAACTACTCACATGTTAAAAGTCAAAGACAGCATGTAAAGATCGACATCCATCAGTAAATTTTTCCATGGGACAGCAGCGGGTGAAGTCATAAGCAGCTTTTAACCTGTACGCGTTACGTTTAATCAGAATTTCCTCAGCGGGGCTCTTTTATACTCTAATACCAGGGCCGGATTTCTTATGTGACACAGCAGACTCGTGGAGGCAAAAAAGTATTTCCTTGTATAGCTACCAGCCACATATTTTTTTCCCCTCCATCATCAACAGAAATAGTCACTTTAAGCTTATTTACACATTGTCACAATATAAAAAGATAGAATGAGACATGTAAAACAAGAAAAACTCAGTGTGAAAGAGATAAACCTAGCAGAGAGTTTCCTTTTGGAGACCAAAGGTGTGTGCCTATAAGCTTTACTGATGGAATTCCAGCCCTGAATCTGATTTAATAAAAATAAATTCCGCTAATATACTGCCAGACAAGGCACACCGCCACCTTACACACAGCTTGTTTATAGTCTTGCCTTTTTTCTACCCAGATTTTTTTCTTATATGTACAGGATTATGACAGTATCCTGTTGTTGCTGCATACTCTTTGCGATGCAAATATGTACTTGGGTCAAGCGTTTTTTTTTGTTTTGTTTTGTATGTCCCCATTTCAGTTACCCTTATTTGTTAATTTTTTTTGTAAAGAGCCATGAGAGGTAATAATATCTCATTCCACAGCTTATTTAAGTTTGGCCACCAGGTGGTGCAGTTCAGTAAAGCATCAAACATTACAATTCATTATTTATGCTCAGGTTTACTGACCCTGCTATTGCTGGGGATTTAAATAATTACAGAAACATACGTATAGTATGCAGATTGGACGTACTGTACTAACATTACACTGACTTTACTTGCTGCATGATCCAGGACTAGGCAGCCCTCTCATTTATCTCATGACAGGTGTACTTCAAAACTATCATATCAACACATGAGAACATTATTTATAAATATATATACAGTATCTCACAGAAGTGAGTACACCCCTAACATTTTTGTAAATATTTTATTATATCTTTTCTTGTGACAACACTGAAGAAATTACACTTTGCTACAAAGTAGTGAGTGTACAGCTTGTATAACAATGTAACTTGGCTGCCCCCGGAAAATAACTCAACACATTAATGTCTGAACTGCTGGCAACAAAAGTGAAAATGTCCAAATTGGGCCCAAAGTGTCAATATTTTGTGTGGGCACCATTATTTTTCAGCACTGCCTTAACCCTCTTGGGCATGGAGTTCACCAGAGCTTCACAGGTTGCCACTGGAGTCCTCTTCCACTCATCCATGATAACATCACGGAGCTGGTGGATGTTGGAGACCTTGCACTCCTCCACCTTCCATTTGAGGATGTCCCACAGATGATCAATAGGGTTCAGGTCTGGAGACATACTTGGCCAGTCCATCAGATTTACCCTCAGCTTCTTTAGCAAGGCAGTGGTTATTTTGGCATTCATGGTTCCCTCAATGAACTGTAGCCCCTCAGTGTCGGCAGCACTCATGCAGCCCCAGACCATGACACTCCCATCACCATGCTTGACTATAGACAAGAGACACTTGTCTTTGTACTCCTCACCTGGTTGTGGCCCCCACAGGCTTGACACCATCTGAGCCAAATAAGTTTATCTTGGTTTTTCTCAGACCAGAGGACATGGTTCCAGTAATCCATGTCCTTAGTATGCTTGTCTTCAGCAAACTGTTTGCGGGCTTTCTTGTGCATCATCTTTAGAAGAGGCGTTCTTCTGGAATGACAGCCATGCAGACCAATTTGATGCAGTGTGCTGTGTATGGTCTGAGCACTGACAGGCTGACCACCCCAACCCTTCAACCTCTGCAGCAATGCTGGCAGCACTCATACGTCTATTTCCCAAAGACAACTTCTGGAGCACCTGCACTCAACTTCTTTGGTCGACCATGGTGAGGCCTGTTCTAAGTGGAACCTGTCCTGTTAACCACTGTATAGTCTTGGCCACAGTGCTGCAGCTCAGTTTCAGGGTCTTGGCAATCTTCTTATATCCTAGGCCATCTTTATGTAGAGTAACAATGCTTTTTTCAGATCCTTAGAAAGTTCTTTGACATTGTAACGCCACTGGCGTTCCTTCCTCCTTAACCACTGCGCTGGTGACTTCCCCACACCTCCGCAGTGAGTTACGCGCGTCATTTCCGGTGCGCTCTGTTGTGCGCTCCACGCTGGAACGCGGAAGTGCGCCCCAGCGATCCGCATCCATTCCCGCGCCGCGCGCTCTATTTAAAGCCCCAGGTATGATGGCACGGTGTTCCACTATTTTGTGTGCACCTGCCGTCACCTGGGACCCTTGCAGCCTCCATACAGACCCACCACTCTGGACCTCTGGCCTCAGACCCACAGAGGATCCCTGCTCCCCACCAGCCAGCATCACTTCAGCCCAGTGCTCTTCAGCAAGGAATCCCTATTCTCAGGAGACTACTGCTGTTGTCCAGGAGCTGACACTCTATGGACTCTAGGAAACATCAGAACCGCAAGTAACAGTGTCTAACCATGCTTATGCTAACCTGAGTACTAACTAAAGCAATCCTGTGGTCTGCATATCTCCAGTATTGTTTATGTATGATAACCGCAAGTAACAGTATCTAGTCATGTCTCTGCTATTCTGAATACTAACAACGCAACCTTTGTGCACTCCCTATCTCCAGTAATCTTAGTCTCATACTTGTTGTCCTAGTCTAGTATATGCAATTATACCCTGTACCTGAAGTGCAGTTATGCACCAGCTTTGATACCCGAGTAAAGGTGGCGTGAACCTTCGTGGTATACATCTGATTCTGCTATAGTAACCGTCATACATTTTTCCTTTGCTTTATTTAAGTTACATTCCTTATTTGATACGGTGCCGCACCCAAGATTGGTTCCCCCGACAGAGGTTGTGATGAAATAAACCCTAAACTTTCTGTTATTACAAGAAAGTGCGGATGTGGTTTAGTCTGAGAAACCTCTGTAACTGGAAAATCCATTAAGTATCATTAAAGAGAGGACAGGATTGTAACATAATAGTGGAACCCTACACACTTAATGGATCCAGCGGAACTCGCCAATCATCTGGTTGCTCTCTCACAACGAGTCGATACCCTCACCACCACTGCTAATGACCTCCGTTTGGAAAACGAGGCACTTCGAAACCATAATTTTGCTCAACCACGGGATCGACCTGAACCCAAGGTCTGCCCCCCTGAGCCTTTTTCAGGAGACAGGAAGAACTTCCGTCAATTTATTAGTTCTTGCCGTCTTATGTTTGACCTACGCCCCCGCACCTACCATTCCGATAGAATTAGAATTCTCACGTTGACTTCGTATCTCAAAGGGGAACCAAGAGTATGGGCTGACGCCTACGTCGAGGAACATGGTGACCTACTAGGAACTTTCAATACTTTCCTTGATGAAATATCCCTCCTTTACGAAGACCCCAACAAACAGCTCACAGCAGAAAACACCATCAGAAACCTTAGACAAGGTAAAAGACCAGTAGAGGATTACATCTCTGAGTTTAAGTGCTGGTGCCGTGAAACTTTGTGGACGGATATTTCCCTTAGAAACCAATTCCGTATCGGACTTTCAGAACCTATGAAAGATGAACTTGCCCGAGTTGAAATTCCCACTACCCTGGAGGATCTCATGCTCCTCTCCCTCTCCATTGACCGCAGACTCAGAGAGAGGAAGGCCGAGCGTATTAATTCATATCAAGCTACGCCACCTAGGAGGTCCAGATCCCCACCAAAGGACATTCCAATGGACATAGCAGCAGTCAAAGGACCACTATCACCAGAAGAGAAACAAAGACGCAGAGCTCAAAACTTATGTCTTTATTGCTCAGCCCCTGACCACATTGTCCCTACCTGCCCTCTTCTTAAGAGGAAGTCTGAAGGTAACCCCCACAACATTAATAAGATTGCTTTGCCCCAAACTTCCACTAATAACTATGTTTTTCTTACTCTTACTTTACAGTGGGACCAAGATAGATGCACTGTAGATGCGATGGTTGACACCGGTGCCTGTGGTAACTTCATTGACAGAGAAATTGTTAACTCAAATAATATCCCAAGTGTCTTAAGGCAACATCCCTTGCCTGTTACTTTTATTGATGGCTCTACTTCCTCATATGGGCCAATACACACTCAAACCTCACCTTTGTTGGTTACCTGTGGCAATGGCCATACTGAAACGCTAGTGTTCGATATTATCCGATCACCCACTTTCCCAATAGTATTAGGGTTACCCTGGTTACTTCTCCACCAACCAATCTTCCACTGGTCTAGTAACTCACTTAAGCTTGAATCCTCTTTCTGCAAACATACCTGTTACCCTGTGTACAGTTTGCTTCTCACAACTGAAAACAACAATACTCTCCCTTCTTACTTGTATGATTTTTCGGATGTCTTCAGCAAAACTAATGCAGAGACACTTCCCCCGCATCGCATTTATGATTGTCCGATCGACCTTATTCCAGACTCTACCATTCCTACCGCTCGAATTTATCCTCTATCCCAACCGGAACTTATCCATCTCAAGGACTACCTCGATGACAACCTGAGGAAGGGGTTCATCAGACCTTCCACATCCCCAGCTAGCGCCGCAATGTTTTTTGTAAAGAATAAGGACGGTTCTCTTCGCCCAATAATTGATTACAGGTCCCTCAATAACATCACAATAAAAAATCGGTATCCCCTACCACTCATCCCAGAACTTATTGAACGACTCCAGACCTCCAAAATCTTTACAAAACTGGATCTTAGGGGCGCTTATAATTTAATTCGAATCCGTCCTGGGGACGAATGGAAGACGGCTTTCAAGACCCGCTATGGCTTATTCGAGTACACGGTTATGCCTTTCGGGCTATGCAATGCCCCCGCAACTTTTCAAAGATTCATTAATGATATTTTCCGGGACTTGTTAGACATTTGTGTAGTGATTTATCTTGACGACATCTTGATCTTCTCAGACAATCTTGATGAACATACCAAACATGTACGATGGGTACTATCAAGGCTTAGAACACATCGTCTATACGCTAAACTGGAGAAGTGTGTCTTCAACCAAACCAGTATCTCTTTCCTTGGCTATCAGATTACCCCCGACGGCATCCAGATGGACCGTTCTAAGGTTGAATGTATTCTCTCTTGGCCCATTCCACAGTCCAGGAAGGCTCTACAACGATTCCTGGGGTTCTCAAACTATTACCGTAAATTCATTAAGAATTTTTCAGAGATTGTAAAACCACTAAATTCCTTAACTAGTAAAAAGACACCCTTTACCTGGACAAATCAAGCTCAGAAATCTTTTGATACACTGAAACTCTCCTACACCTCTGCTCCGATACTGCAGTTACCTGATCCACAATGTCACTTCACCGTAGAAGTGGATGCATCTCACTTTGCTTTAGGTGCTGTACTTTCACAACAACTAACCCTATCGGATCCTCTACATCCAGTCGCTTTCTACTCCAGAACTCTAAATTCTGCAGAGAGGAACTACCCCATTGGAGAGAAGGAACTTTTAGCAATTAGGGACGCATTGGCAAACTGGAGACATCTTCTAGAAGGTTCTATATACCCAGTAATGATCCTCACTGATCATCGGAACCTACAACATTTGAAGGCATGCAAGACTCTCTCTGCTCGTCAAGTAAGATGGAGCTTGTTCTTTGATAGATTTGACTTTCTCATATCTTACAGACCAGGTACCCAAAACCTAAAGGCTGACTCCCTATCCCGCATCAATGAAGATGAGATCATTGAAAGTCCGCCTTCATCTATCATCTCTCCTAAGCGCTTTATTGGAGTCACCTCCTCAATTCGGGAACTAATCTCTCAGAACACACCCACTGATGCCTCCTCCTTGCCTAAAGGAATCTCTAGGCAATCAGATGGTACATATACCTTTGAGAATAAGTTATATGTTCCTCCCAGCCTTCAACTAACACTCCTCAAACAACTACATGACTCTCCACTAGCTGGCCATCCAGGAATAAATAAGACCATACACCTCCTCAAAAGAGATTTTTGGTGGCCCCATTTAGCTAGAATGGTTCAAGATTACGTCAACTCCTGTGTCATCTGTGCTAGTAACAAACTCTCAAGAAAATCCCCCTTTGGTTATTTATCCTCTCTTCCAATCCCTAAGCGACCCTGGCAGGTCGTCTCGATGGACTTTATAGTAGATCTTCCACGCTCAAATGGCTCAAATACTATCATGGTCACAGTGGATTTACTCACAAAGATGGCACATTTCATTCCTTTAAAAGATTTACCAACATCATCTGAGACAGCAACAGCTTTCATTAACAACGTCCTCAAGTTACATGGCCTCCCTTCTCAAATCATTTCCGACAGAGGTTCTCAATTTATCTCTAAGTTCTGGAAGGCTTTATGTACCACATTAAAGATTGACCACCGCATGTCTAGTGCATATCATCCCCAAACAAACGGTCAGACAGAAAGGGTCAACCAGACCCTAGAACAATATCTACGTTGTTACTGCACACACTTACAGGATGACTGGTTCCATCTACTACCCCATGCTGAATTTTCTTACAATAACGCCACCAGCTCTTCTACTAGGTTTTCACCATTCTATGCAAATTATGGTTTTCACCCACAAGCTTTACCGTCCAATATGCAGTCAAACAAAGTCCCTGCTGTAAGGCAATACCTTTCAACCCTAAAGGATACCCTACAAATTCTTCATAACAACTTAGAAGCTGCTCAAAGACGACAAAAACGGAACTATGACATTCACAGATCTAAGCCACCTGTTTACAAAGTGGGAGACCTAGTTTGGTTATCCACCAAAAATTTACGTCTTAAAATTCCCTCCAGGAAACTCGGCCGACAATTTACTGGGCCTTTCCCTATTTCACATGTGATAAATCCTAATGCCGTAAAATTAACCTTACCAAGTGAATGGAAAATCCACCCCTCTTTCCACGTCTCACTTTTGAAACCATTTATACCAAACCCATTCCCCAACAGAGTTTCAAATCCCCCACCTCCAGTTGACATTTCAGGTGAATGTGAATATGAGGTTGAACAAATTTTGGATTGTAGGAGAAGGGGCTCTACTTTCCAGTACTTAATACGTTGGAAAGGTTACAGTCATCTCGAAGATTCATGGGAAGACTCTACACATCTCCATGCACCCCGCCTTATCAAATCATTTCATCAGAGGTACCCTAACCGACCTTCTCCTGCTAAGAGCACTTTAGGAGCGCCCTTGAGGAGGGGAGTATGTAACGCCACTGGCGTTCCTTCCTCCTTAACCACTGCGCTGGTGACTTCCCCACACCTCCGCAGTGAGTTACGCGCGTCATTTCCGGTGCGCTCTGTTGTGCGCTCCACGCTGGAACGCGGAAGTGCGCCCCAGCGATCCGCATCCATTCCCGCGCCGCGCGCTCTATTTAAAGCCCCAGGTATGATGGCACGGTGTTCCACTATTTTGTGTGCACCTGCCGTCACCTGGGACCCTTGCAGCCTCCATACAGACCCACCACTCTGGACCTCTGGCCTCAGACCCACAGAGGATCCCTGCTCCCCACCAGCCAGCATCACTTCAGCCCAGTGCTCTTCAGCAAGGAATCCCTATTCTCAGGAGACTACTGCTGTTGTCCAGGAGCTGACACTCTATGGACTCTAGGAAACATCAGAACCGCAAGTAACAGTGTCTAACCATGCTTATGCTAACCTGAGTACTAACTAAAGCAATCCTGTGGTCTGCATATCTCCAGTATTGTTTATGTATGATAACCGCAAGTAACAGTATCTAGTCATGTCTCTGCTATTCTGAATACTAACAACGCAACCTTTGTGCACTCCCTATCTCCAGTAATCTTAGTCTCATACTTGTTGTCCTAGTCTAGTATATGCAATTATACCCTGTACCTGAAGTGCAGTTATGCACCAGCTTTGATACCCGAGTAAAGGTGGCGTGAACCTTCGTGGTATACATCTGATTCTGCTATAGTAACCGTCATACATTTTTCCTTTGCTTTATTTAAGTTACATTCCTTATTTGATACGGTGCCGCACCCAAGATTGGTTCCCCGACAGAGGTTGTGATGAAATAAACCCTAAACTTTCTGTTATTACAAGAAAGTGCGGATGTGGTTTAGTCTGAGAAACCTCTGTAACTGGAAAATCCATTAAGTATCATTAAAGAGAGGACAGGATTGTAACAGACATGAGGTGCCATGTTGAACTTCCAGTGACCAATATGAGAGAGTGAGAGCGATGAAACCAAATTTAACACACCTGCTCCCCATTTACGCCCGAGGTCTTGTAACACTAATGAGTCACATGACACCATGCAGGGAGGAAAAATAGCTAATTGGGCCCATTTTGGACATTTTTACTTAGGGGTGTACTTACTTTTGTTGCGGTTTAGACATTAATGACAGTCTGTTTTTTAAGAGGACATAACATTTACACTATACTAACTGTACACATTGTAAAGTACGTTTTAGAAAAGTGTATTTTCACATGAAAAGATATAATAAAATATTTACAAAAATGTGAGAGGTGTTCTCACTATTGTGTGATACTGTGTGTGTGTATATATATAATTTTAAACTAGAACTATAGGCATTTTTTTTCCCTCTGTGTCCCATTGGGGAGACATCCCTTCACTTCCTGTCCCATGGCCTAACAGGAAGTGAGAGAAAATCCCTACGAATTAAGGGAATTTCTTAGGGAACCCCAGGTTCCCATTAAAAGATTTCCTCTCTGTGGGCCAGATTCACAGAGCGATTACGCCGGCGTAACAGGAGATGCGCGGCGTAAGTCTAATTGTGCGCGTGCGTTTCGATGCACGGCATCCCCAAAACGAGATACGCAACAAATCTAATTTTTTTTGTCCAGCGGAATTTCGTTAGACAGGCGCATCCGTCCGCGCAAAACTGCGCTAGACAAACCATTGATTTGCTATTCAAATATGCTAATGAGGGACTTACGGGGATCCACAAAAGAACGTTGGGACAGCGCAGGCTACGCTCTGTGCGCAACAGCAAAATGTCCTGTCTAAAATTAGACCATATAAAAGCTGGTCTAAAAAAAAAAAAATCGTCTACATGTCAGATAAAGCAACACTGTTAGTGAGGAGCTCAGCAGTCACACGTGTTGCACAACAATCTGTATGCCAACATGCCAGGGGCATCGTCGCGCATAGCTATACTACTGACTTTAGATGAGCAAAGAAGGAGGAGGGCACTGAGGAGGGCACGGGATTTTATTTATTTTTTGTAACTTTTTTTTGCTTATATAAACTTTACCATTTAATCTAATCTAATACAATATTCTTATCTGATACAAGCCCCTCACTCTTCACTTGATATATCACACATGCATAGACATCTATGGCATGAGTGATTCTGAGGTGTCTCACATCTTCAGATTCACCCCTCATGCCATCATGGAATTAACCACAACCCTGCAGGAGAACATCACCAGCCAAACACATGACACCACCCATGACACCCATGACAGCTACATATACAATCAGAGCCCCATCCCCACAGATTTCGAACAGAACATGTATGGGGACAGCTGGCTGGTTGGTGATTGACATGGGTGGCAGGCATGACTGTCCCCCCCCATGATGCACACATCACAAGGGGCACATGCACTACTAACATCCTCCTGTCTTTTCCCTTCAAGGTGACTCTGCATATGCACTGGGACCCCATCTCATGACCCCATCTCATCTCATGCCAGCTCACATTATGCATCTTTGCACGTTAAACACACACATTAATCAAGGCACAATGAGAATGCATGCATGCACACCACTGTGGTCCCTAGCACAGACACACCACATCCTCATCACATTGGATTGGCACAAACCCACCATGCAGGACTTGTGAGCAGCAACGCCATGCCACGGCTCCAATTATGTCACTGTACATTCATACACCATTCACACGGACCTGGGGATCACTTCTCCACCACAAATGAGGGTGACACCCCTTTTCCCGCAGGAATGTCACCCCCACATTTCAAAATCATACACAAACAGAACCAAAAAAATAAAATAAATGACGAGCAAAAATAAAAAATGCCCAGCAAAAATATAATTTAAACAAAATAACAACAAAGAAAACACATAAAAGACAAAAATCATTCTGCAAAACAGTCCCCAAATATCTCAAAGACACGTCACAAACAAACAAACAAACAAACGCTAATAAACAACAGAACAAAAGCACCTTGCTGTATAGGAAGGGATACAAAGGGATGTACTTTTGCAATGGAAGTGCGTTTGTGTCTGTCTATTTATGCTGTCTGCGTAGTTCACTAAGTTGCCCTAGTCCACTTCCAATTTCACTGATTGCGCCGTTCCCGAGTTGTGAGCATGCGCACAGAGGTGCTGACCATGGTCTGCTTCATGTGCACATGCGCGAGCCGGCCCTT
The DNA here is from genome assembly GCA_029574335.1 of Rana kukunoris. Classification (NCBI taxonomy): domain Eukaryota; kingdom Metazoa; phylum Chordata; class Amphibia; order Anura; family Ranidae; genus Rana; species Rana kukunoris. The sequence goes on from CM056049.1 coordinate 226,901,891, forward strand.
CATTTGCATGGGGTCACGGCTCATTTCAATGTAACACGCCCACGTCCTTCCCAGTTTGTATTACTCCGCCTTACGCCTCTGAAATAACGTTACGCATGCGCAATTTTTTGCGTAAAAGCGTTGAGAATAGGGTGATTGCGCGGCTACATTGCGCAAGTCTAACGTAATGGCGGTGCGCTACGCCGGTCCAATAATGCGCAGATGTACCTGAATCTGGCCCTAGGACTTTTCTGGGAACGACCTAACATTCAGGATTTTCTTTTACTTTCACTTTCAATGATAATGGTAAACAGGACAAATATAGAGGGTGAATTTCCTTAACCTCCCCGGCGGTATGATTCTGTCTGGAATTACATACCAAAAGTGGTACAATTATTTGCATGGAAATTTGGCGTTTTATACTGTAGGCCTGCAATTCTTAGGAATAACTTGCTTAAATCTGTCCAAACAAGACATCCCGGGTATGATAAAGTTTAAAAAACAAAATCATAATTTTTTATATAATAAAAAAATATAAATTATTATGACGAATTTCCCCACAAATAGCTATCGCTCAATTCTGCAAGTGATTATGATTTATTATCGCTGTTTTCTAGCTGATCTAAAACCATTTTTGACATAAAGGGACACTTTTGGTTGCTATGAACAATCTACAGTTTCCAGGCAGAAAGAACAGTTTTTATTATATAAAAGGACATGTAGTGCACAGGACAGACCACTAGGGACAAGGGGGGTGTGTATTTTTTACATACAGTACTGTAATCTATAAGATTACATTGTACTGTATGTAAAGTGTTTGTTTACTTTTTTGAATTTGGCGCCGTTCTCCGCTCCTGTGCGTCGTAACGTCGCAGGGAGCGCGGGGATGCTGTGTGAATTGAGCAAGCACCCGCTCGCTCACACAGCGTGGATGCATCGCTGGATCCAGGAAGAAGGTAAGACAGCGCGCGCTGCAGGCTCTGCATGGCTACCCCGAGCGTGACTCGGGGATACCGATCTCAGCAGAAATAAACCACCCCGAGTCACGCTCGGGGATACCGCCAGGGAGGTTAACAGGGGCACAGACAGCAATAAAAACAGACAGGGGTTCTAATTCCTCTCCACTCTATTCAAAACCAAAAAACTTTTGCCTTTAGTTATACGTCAAGCTATTTGGAAAATAGTATCTAATTGTAACAGTGGGGACTTCCTTGTGCTGGGATCATCTGTTGCTTTAGTCCTCTGCGGCAGAGGTACTGTCTGACAAAGAGTCTCACAAATCCTTGAGGGACAAATTTGTTCCTGAGGAGCCTCAGTCAACTGATTTAGCTGCCAAGATGCCATATCCATGTTGGCTCTAATTAATGTTGCCCCAGCCACCTTTAGGCTGGGTTCACACTTTTGCAAATTGGATGTGTTTTTTTCCACATCCAATTCGCATGACAGGAGAGTGTGACCGTCTCTCATAGGAGTGGGTTCACACATCTCAGGGGCGGCCATAGAGCACATTGCACATGGGGCCTGTGCGTATTTGGTTCAGTTTCAGGTCCGAATTCAGTCGAAAATTCAGGCCTGATTCGTCCCTGAAACGCAGAACAGGGACACCCTGCTGTGGGCCGCATCCGTTTTAAGTGTGAACCCAGCCTTGAAATGGAACAGCCTATTGGTTTGACTCTGTTACCAGTCTAGTTTACTCCTTACTTTAACCTGTTCTGTACATAGACGGGAACACTTTTATTAAAGTATTTACTCCTCCCAAATGCTTTTTTATACAAACATCTGTTTGATGAGAATCTTTTTAAGTAGTGTGCTGGTCCCACTCTGCCTCTAGTGATATCCTGTCTTATTGAAACACTGGTTGTACCTATTAACCGCTTGTCGACCTCTGCACGCAGATGTGCGTTGACAGAATGTCACGGGCAGGCAAATTGGCGTACAGGTACATCCCTTTAAATTTGACGCCCAGCGTGCCTCGTTAGTGTGTTCGTGGGTCCCGGGAATTTGATGTTCCCGGGCGGCCCGCGATTGCGGTCAGGCAAAGGCAGAACAGGGGGATGCCTTTGTAAACAAGGCATTCCCCTATTCTGCCTAGTGACAGTGTCACTGATGGCTGTTCACCATGATCGGGAACGCTCATTAGTGACACGTCACGTGTAGCCACACCCCCTAACAGTAAGAATCACTTCCTAGGGAACACTTAACCCCTACAGCGCCACCTAGTGGTTAACCCCTTCTCTGCCAGTGTAATTTTCACAGTAATCAGTGCATTTTTATAGCACTGATCGCTGTAAAAATGACAATGGTCCCAAAAATATGTCAAAAGTGTCCGCCATAATGTCGCAGTGTTGATAAAAATCGCTGATCGCCGCCATTACTAGTAAAAAAAATATTAATAAAAATACCATAAAACGATCCCCTATTTTGTAGACGCTCAAAAATATGTAGAAGAATACGTATTGGCCTAAATTGAGGGGAAAAAAAATGTTATATATTTTTTTGGGGATATTTATTATAGCAAAAACTGAAAAATATAGATTTTTTTTTCAAAATTGTCGCTCTATTTTTGTTTATAGCGCAAAAAATTAAAACTGCAGATGTGATCAAATACCACCAAAAGAAAGCTCTATTTGTGGAAAAAAAAGGCGTCAACTTTGTTTGGAAGCCACACTGCACGACCGAGCAATTTTCAGTTAAAGCGACCCAGTGCCGAAACGCAAATAGTGGCCTGGTCTTTGACCAGCGTAATGGTACGGGGCTTAAGTAGTTAAGGAAGCTCTATAATGACACCAATGACAAACAATTAGAAGCCCTTTTCAAATTCTTGTTTATGCAAGTACTCCGTGCTATGCAACCTGCCATCGCTGTGTTGTCAATCTATTAAACCTAAGTAGAATGGACTACGCTAATGTCAGGATCCTGCTACAGTCCTCACTTATCCCTTAATCGAAGAGTGCTTAGAGCTTTTGCCTTCAGCCCTACATTATTGCATTGATGGCTTTGTTAATGTTATCCATCTTATGTCCTGAATGAGTCTCCTGCCTGTGAATATAAGGGGATCGCTTTAGTTTAAATGTATGTCTGAAAATCAGCAATGTAGAATTTTTTTTGCTGTCCATGATTTTTGATGATGAACTTTGCTTTGGTGCTTCATTAGACAATTACATAAAGGAAGTTACTGGTGATAAAGAGCACTTATTTTCCTGAGCATAAGAAGCCTAAGCATCAAATGACAAATCTTTTCCCTCCTCTGAAGCTGAAAATAGTTATTTTTGTTTCTCCCATTCAGGAGCCAAACTTCAGGCAAGGGCCTGGTGCAGTTGTAAGCCTTGGGCCTGTCTATATACTACCCTAGTCTGTCCATATACTACACAAGCCTGTCCATATACTACCCTAGCCTCTCTATATACTACCCTAGCCTGTCTATTTGCTACCCTAGCCTGTCAATTTACTACACTAGCCTGTCTATTTACTACCCTAGCCTGTCTATTTACTACCCTAGCCTGTCTATATACCACCCTAGCCTGTCCATATACCACCCTAGCCTGTCCATATACCACCCTAGCCTGTCCATACACTACCCTAGCCTGTCTATATACTACCCTAACCTGTCCATATACCACCCTAGCCTGTCCATATACCACCCTAGCCTGTCCATATAACACCCTAGCCTGTCCATATACCACCCTAGCCTGTCCATATACTACCCTAGCCTGTCTATATACTACCCTAGCTTGTCTATGTGCTAGCCTAGCCTGTCTATGTGCTACCCTAGCCTGTACATATACTACCCTAGCCTGTCTATATACTACCCTAGCCTGTCCATATACCTGCAGACCACAGCGGAATGAGGAAGCAAGCCGGTTCTGCCACTATTTGTCTTCAAGCCGGGTCCAAAGGGGCAGGTGCAGGCCTGCAGACAATGACTGAAGAAATAGGTAGAGGCACCACAAAAATGTCCACCGTCGCTACCTCAACTGTATACATGGGCAGGGCAAAGGGGGTGGAGTCAGGGGCAGAGCCAGGGGCAGGCAAAATCCGGTTTTGCCTAGGATGACAATAATCCTTGCACCAGCCCTGACCTTGGGCCTCAAAATCCTCCAATCCTACAGACAAGGCATTTCTTTCCAAAGTGGGGGGGGGGGGGGGACATCTGTTGGCCTTAGCAGACAACTGGGCAGACAGCATCTCAGATGCCTGGGTATAGCAGATAGTTTCAACATGTCAAAAGCTAGAGTTTTGCTCTCTGCCTCCACTCAGCTTCATGTTGTCCATCCTGGCAGTTTCTGTGCTTAGACTAGCAGGCCTCTATTCTTCACATACAGGCCCTTTGAATTAAGGAGTGACAGTTTTGTGCCAATGGTGGAAAGGTTTTAGGCTGTCTTTTCACTGTTACAAAACCAAGGGGGCGTTTGCACCATTTTGCATCTGAAGCCCTTGACTTCATTTAAGTCCAAAAATTCTTGAGTTCACCAAGCTTGTCCAAGCCTCACTCCACTGGGGCTTAAAGCTTTCAAGGTGTATGGACCCATGGGGAAAGGTTTCCACACCCAGAAGTGTTTCAGGACCAGCGTCACAGAGGAGGGAAACCTGGCATTGTTCCCCTGCCCTCCAGGTTCAACAATAAATAACAGGTTTGCCTACAAATGCATAGATCCTCTGGTGGAAGAAGCGGATACTCTGGTGACTTTGCGTAATAAGTACAGCCTGATCTGTGCTTTTCCTTCTCTAAAAACCTTTCCTAGACTACTTTAAACAAAAAATGATCGCGCTAGTCATAAATAATAGATCTAAAATGGAATAAAATACATTCAGTACATTAATGACATCCAAATTGCAAATAAATGAAAATTATACAAATTAGTTAAAAGTTTGTGCAAAAAGTGCATCCTTATAATTGCGACATATGAAAGTCCAAAAATCATTAAGACAGGTATTCCACCAAGAAGTCATGCAGGGCCTCCTGTGACACTCCACACCTCGTTATCAGGGACGCTTACCAGATAGTAGAGACCACCTATTACTAGCATGGTTAAACAGGCAGGGTATAAGGGACCAGGAAACCTCTGGGACACTCCGATGGTGAGATGGATCCTCTGTTTTAGTCACACTCACAGCGTGATCTATACAACAGAACTCAAAAGGTGTCAGGGCTGGGCTCAGCCCTTCCTTCTCTGTGCTGCCAGCTCAGATGTCAGCTAATTGCCAGCTCCCATCTCTCCACAGTCATCCACCTGTTGATGATCCTGTTCGTCAGCTCTGCCTACTTAAAGCCTTCCAGTTCATTTGCTCTTTGCCTTCGCCTGTGTTAACATCACAAGAGACTTTCTCCTGTGTTCCTGTTGAAGACCTGCTTGACTACGTTCCTTCTGGCTACAGATCCTGCTTGCTGAACTACTACCTTTATTCCTGGCTCTTGGACAATGGCTTGGCCGACTACCCGATCTGGTTACTGAACTCTGGCTATGTTTTGACTACGCTTACTCTGTTTACCTTTTTATTTTTATTATTAAGTTTGATTTAACTGTGCTTCTGTCTAGGTCTGATTCATGGTTTCTGACAAAAGGTAGACCATACAAAGGAAAACTCTGATAGTGGGATACCGTTTATATGACATTTATTAAAAAAGGAAACCAATTGGCTGCTTACAATGGATAAAAAACAATCTTGCTTGGATTTGCTAGCAAATTCTATCACCCGCACTTCTGGGTCACATTGGCCACGATTGCTTCAGAGCATAGCTCCGCCCATTGCACCCAACTTTACCCGGAAGTGCGGGTGATAGAATTTGAATTTGCCGGTAGACAATTTTAATCCATGCAAGATTGTTTTTTATCCATTGTAAGTAGCCAATTGGCTTTCTTTTTCAATAAATGTCATATAAACGGTATCACACTATCAGAGTTGGACTGCATTTGGATTTCCCAGTAAATCCTTTGTCCAATAATGAACAATAAATCCATATAATCAATTTCTTGGAGTTCATCCAGGAATACAGGTCCCACCCTCTATGCTGTAATCTAAGTCCCGATTTTCAAACCATACTGAAGCTATGTTGAAGGAGTTATACCTGGCTGGTCAACGACTATTTGTCGAGTTATAGTGCCTATACGAGGCAATATAACTCAATCATCTCGGACTAACTGAATCCAGCGTCCCTTAATGAACTCTAAGAAACAAATTTTATATTAAGTAAACAAAAAAAAAAATCAGTTTTGACCAAGCTAATGAGTAATAGATTTTTAGACCTTTTGCAGATGTGAGATGTGTGCAGTGTGCATTAGCCCAGAGGGACCTATGTGTCATAAAAGTTACATTGTAACTTAATTGGCTACTTCTGCTTATCAAATAATTACTTATAACTACCGTACTTTACTATCAAGACATGGAAGCTTTGAAAATTGACCTTTTTGTCACTCTTACAGTCGTATAAATATTGTTTTAAAAATGCCCTTTTCTTTATTACTTAATGGAATATATATTTAACTATGTAGATAGGCATTATGTGATAAATATACAATCATGACCTTTGTAAGATAAAAAATACTGCTATTTTATATTTACTATGAATGATAATGCTACTCTAAGGCCTTGTACACACGATCGGACATATCCGATGAAAACGGTCCGCGGACCGTTTCCATCGGATATGTCCGATCTGGAGTTTGGTCCGATGGCGTGTACACACCATCGGATCAAATTCCCCGCCGGCGGACGGCACGGTGACGTGGCGGTGACGTTAACGCCGCCACGTCACCGCACCAGGAAGTAAAACACTTCCGCGCATGCGCCGAATCCATTCGGCGGCGGCGCGGCGGCGGTGCGGGACGACATGTCTGCTGGTAAGTGTACTAACCAGCAGACATGTCGGGCGGACACATTCCCACCCGATAGATTTCAAAGCATGCTTTGAAATCTGTCGGGTGGACAAATCTGACCGCTAGCCCATACACACGATCGGAGATGTCTGCTGAAACGGTCCATCAGACCGTTTTCAGCGGACAAATTCGATCGTGTGTACGAGGCCTTAAAGCTATATAAAAACCCTAGTTGTTTCTTTCTTTTATATAAGAAGGTCCTAAACAACCTAAAATGAATATTTATTTTCATCATCAAGTCCACCTCTTCTAGCAGGCCCCCAAACTGCTCCCCCGCCCCCTTAGTTGGCCTGGTGCTAAAGAAACACTCCTGCGCTCCGATTTGTGGTTCTGTAAATTTAACGCAGCATGTTGTTTTTGATAAGTGGTGCTGCTTCCCAAATGCGGCTTAAAATAAAAATCAGACATTCAGGGGGCAGCAGTATCTTGAATGTCTAAAACATGCTGCACAATTGCCTTTGAAAAGCAACCCACCACAGGATTTTCACCGGGACAATAAAGTTCACTGCCCATGTGAAAGGGAGTCAGTCTTACCTGTTGCCTGTTACTCTGTAGCTCCTGCTGGATTTTGCTTCTAATCCCCTTGGGGAGGCTGCCATTTGTGAATGGACATGTTATGGTTATACAACCTATCACATTGCTATAATCTTTTTATATGGATATAAACTGAAAAACCCAAGAATACCGTATTTATCGGGGTATATCGCGCTCCCGCGTATAGCGCGCACCCCTAAAGTGGCCCCCATTCCTGTGGAAAAAAAGATTTTTGTACTTACAGTTTTGGTGTCTTGTGCGGCGTCCATCGGCGGCTTCGGGTGTCCGCTTCGTCGGGTCCGGCGTCCTTCTGCGGCGTCCTCCCTGCTCGATCCTCGCTTTCCCACGCCGAGTTTGAATACTGCGCCTGCATATACCGAGCGCAGTACACTCGTGTATAGTCGGGCAGGCTCGGCTCCTCTCGTGCTCACATCCTGGACGTACAGGACGTAAGCGCGAGAGGAGCCGAGCCTGCCCGACTATACACGAGTGTACTGCGCTCGGTATATGCAGGCGCAGTACACTAGTGTATAGTCGGGCAGGCTTGGCTACTCTCGCGCTCACGTCCTGGACGTACAGGACGTGAGCGCGAGAGTAGCCGAGCCTGCCCGACTATACACGAGTGTACTGCGCTCGGTATATGTCGGCGCAGTATTCAAACTCGGCGCGGCAAAGCGGGTATCGGCGTATATCGCGCACCCACGATTTTGCCCTGATTTTCAGGGCAAAAAAGTGCGCGGTATACGACGATAAATACAGTAAATGCTTGTGGAACGAATCATCTGAGTTTCTATTATTCCTTATGGGGAAATTTGCTTTGATAAACAAGTGCTTTGGATTACAAGCATGTTTCCGGAACAAATTAGGCTCGCAATCAGCCAGTTGGCGTCAGCACTGATCAGGGTATTCTGACAACAGAGGAGTCCACACTGTCAGAATACAATAGCACAGAGAGGAGGATCCCCCCATCCACCTTGCTTGTGCAGTTTGGGAATCCTTTTTCTTTTTTTTCTTTTTTTCACTGTCTGCTATCTATGGCCAGGTTTAGTTCATAGGTCAAGTCACCAGTATTACCATGAATCATAATCAGTGGGAGCACAAAAGTTCTGACTATATCAGATAATAGCAGGCATCTTGTGGTAAATGGTGTTACCATGTGGTAAATGGTGTTACCATGATGGGTGGTTTGCATGAATCAATCTGTATGATCTGGTAGGGGAATGTCACATATCTCTGGGCCCTTTATCAAGATTTCGAGTTGACCTGGGCTTTCATAGAAACCAATGCCATCAGCTTGAAAGGGTATTTACTTGCTATTTTTTTCTGAAGAAAAAAGTTCTTGGATGTTCCTCCCCAACTTTTATGGGCCTGAGCATGTACACTTGCTGATTGTAATTGTGTATGCTTGTGCCATGATCTTTCATTAGATCATTTCATCAGATTAAATCAACAGCTTGCATTAGTCAATCTGGTAAGTACATAGCAATGTGCCAAACCCAGCTTACTGTTGCCTCGTGCTTCACCATTAATCACCCATCCTACGGGGAAAATAAAACGAGCCTTGTGATCATTTGCAAAGTCTCTGGTATCCTAGATATGTTCGAAAGTTTTATAAATCAGTGGTATGAATAGTAACGAATGTACAGAAGACTGGAAATTCTAAAGGTTAAATTTAATTTTATGTGAACAATCTGATTGTAAACATGTTTGTACAACCTTCTTTAGATTTATCAACACTGTGTAATACAAAGGAATTGCCTGAATGAATATAAAATCAATTGAACTGCATATTTTTTTGTAACTTTAAAAGATTGTACAGTGATATTGTAAAGAGCATGGCCAGCTGTAGGCCCCTTTCACACATGCGGACCGTTCGTTTCATCAGTTTGCCATGAATTGTTCATCTGTTTTTACATCCTCCAGCTAGAGCCACTTGAGTCCCAGAGCCATCTTTTCATGCAAAAACAGGCAGTTTGTTCATTTACATCCTTTTTACGTCGGGTGCATTTTTTGAATAGAAGAAAAATAGGGCTTTGATCTGTTCCAAAAAACAGCGGGTGTGGCTAAATTTCTGTTGCTGACATCATCACCCTAACCCCCCCCCCCCCCCCCAGTAATGCCGAACCTGCCCCCAGAGAGCCGCCCACAGCTTCTGGATGGCAACAGATTTGTGTGTGACTATTTTGATTACTTGGGAAACATTAGTCGGGTCTGAATAATGTGTCCGGTGTGGTATGTCCGGTGTGGTATGAAACCCGGACAAATGATTTAAAACCCATACTGTCTGGGTGAATACTGGACAGATGGCAACCCTAATGTATCTACATATCTCTCTGATTCTTCACAGCATCTAAGACCACAGGGGAGAGGAACATAGGTGATTGGAGGCAATAGTATCTGTATTGGAGGTTATCAGCAAGGTCTGGCATGCCTCTAAAGCACTGGCTAAACCTGCCCATGCTAGTATTACCCCCTGTACTACAGGAAACACCATTCAGACGTTACTCACATATGCTTTACACAATAGATGTAAGATAATTTCCTATATTATTACGTAATACCTTACAAGGAAGATATAAAATATTAGCCTATGTTCCTCAGGTATACCATACACAGAAGTTGTAAGTAGGGTTGTCCCGATACGGCGATACTAGTACCGGTATCGGGGCCGATACCAAGTATTTGCGGGAGTACTTGTACTCGCGCAAATGCTCCCGATGCCTGGCCGAATACTTTTTTTGTATTTATCAACATGTTTTTTACTACTGCGTGACAAGCAAATAAAACATTTTTATTCATTTTTACTAATTTTTATTCTTTTATAATGTCTTGAGTTAGAGTCCTTCATAATTCTAAAGAAAATATCCTTAGTCTGTATTGTGGTTTGAAAATGGTCACATGACATTTAAAAAAAGTATCGGTACTTGTACTCGGTCCTAAAAAAGTGGTGTCGGGACAACCCTAGTTGTAAGATAATTTCCTATGTTATTCAGGTATACCTTCAATGGAAGATGTAGAATAATAGCCTATGTTCTTAAGGTATACCATACACAGAATTGTAAAATGATTTCCTATGTTATTCAGGAATACCTCAAATGGAAGATGTAAGATAATAGCCTATGTTCTTCAGGTATATCATACACAGACGTTGTAAGATAATTTCCTATGTTATTCAGGTATACCTTAAATCACAGGTGTCAAACACAAGGCCCGCGGCCCAAATCTGGCCCCCCAGGCCATTTTATGTGGCCCTCACCCCTCTCTTGCAGATGCAGGAGAGCTCCAGCCCTCCTCCAGTCACTTACTTTCTGCTTTCAAGCAATGCATCCAGCTTCTTCCCAGCAGCAGCATAAGTAAAGGGGGGTATACTGTGATGTAAGGGACAGTGGGGGACTCAACTTCTGATGGTGGGGTGGCTCTTGACATCTAATGTAGGGGGAGGGGATGCGTTGGACATCTAATCTTACAGATACAACCGACCCTTTTGAGGGCAATCATAATGCTGATGCGGCCCACAATGAAATTGAGTTTGACACCCCTGCCTTAAATGGAGGATGTAAGATAATAGCCTATGTTTTTCAGGTATATCATACACAGAAGTTGTAAGATAATTGCCTATGTATCTCTGGAAATGACAATGTGATGTCAGGAGTGTTTTAGGTTCCTGCAAGTCTAAAGTCGGGTACACACGAACAGATTTTTGTCCGTTTTTTGTTGCATGCTAGTCTCATATCGAAATTGAAGAGGTTGCTTACCATACAGTTGCTTGCAGTCAGTCTGTCAGTAGGTGTGTCAGCAGGGTGTGCAGCAGACGTGCAGCAGACGCTCTCACCTTAGTCTGCTCCTTAGGGATAGTGAGAGCAGGATGCTCTCAAACGAGTCGGCTCTCCCCAGGGACAGCATCAGCTAGGCAGGCAGGATTTTTTTCGCAGCTCTCTCCTTCTTCTCCAGACATCCTCCCCAGGTAAGCCCTACTTTCCATCGCCTCCCCTGGAACCGATTGGCGGCCATCCTTATCAGGATAAGCCGCCGAATCGGCTGAACGCTGGGGCCTCTTTCCCTCTCCTTACCCCACATTACCACCCACCTGCCAGTGCAACCTTCCCCCGGCGCCTCCCCGCGATTCCCCCGTTTTCTCCCCTGAACCGCGCCAGCCACCACTGATTCGCGGCCGCCGCATCTTAGGAAAGGCCGCGGCTTCATCCGCGGCCTAGTGGCGAGCCGCACTTTCGGCCAAATCACCTGCAGTAGCCCCCAGGAGCTCACCCCCAGCCCCTGTAGGTACTCATTCACCCCTGGCCTCAACAACCAGTCCCCCCCCCTGGCTCACCAATCCACCCAGCTGGCTACACACTAGCCTGGGTCCCATGTCCTGCTCCTGGTCGGCGGCCATCTTGGTACACCCAGCAGCAGTGTCAGCTTCCCCCCCCCCCCTTTACACAACTAAATAGTACTTGATCCAGGGGTTCGCCCGATCGCCTTTCAGGGATCAGGAAGGAATTTTTTCCCCTACCAAATGCAAATTGGCATAGCATGGTTAGGGGTTTTTTGCCTTCCTCTGGACCAAGCCGGGAGGATTCACTGAATCCTCTCTTCATCGCCACCAAAAGGAACGACTTTTCCCCCGGTGAATGGCGACCATGGTTAATCTGCGGTACTCCGCAGAAACCATTTGGAATTTGAGGCGTTTCGCCGCAATACTGCCAGCCATCACCAAAAAGACCCTAAGAATTGAGCACCTTTTGAGGATCGATCGACGATAGCCGTTTACCCCAACCTAAGCGCATTTCATGTGCTTTGATCAACACAAGATCGGCAGTAAAACACCGACTTGAAATCCATGATTTCATTCTACAACATGACCTAGACTGCCTCTTCATTACAGAGAGCTGGCTCACAGCCGACTGTAACACCATTCTAGGAGAATTGGTGCCAGAAAACTACCGTATTATTACGGAAAACAGAATAGGGCAAAGAGGAGGAGGACTGGCGGTGATCCATAAGACGCGTCTTGCGATCACAAAACCAAGCCTCCAAAACCCTCTTCCATTCATGGAAACCCTTACTCTTCAACTGCAAGTAAACGGCCAGGAGACCGTCCGGATTCTACTCTGCTATAGGCCACCTGGCCCCAAGTCGCAGCTGCTCCCATCTTTGACGGACTTTGTCTCCACCTATACCCTGAATAGCAAACACCTTTTGCTGCTCGGGGACTTCAACCTCTGGGCCAACTCCCCGCAAGACCCCATTGCCGACGCCTGCATCGACCACCTGGAAGGATTAGGGCTTCAGCAACTAGTATGTGGGCCCACACATGCTTCAGGTCATACGCTCGATCTTATTTTCAGACAAGATCTGGAAATAAAAATCTTGGAAAATGAACCTTTGCCATGGACAGATCACCATGCAATTAAATTCATTATTTCCGAATTCCCCCCCTTAACAAAAACATCAAATCCAGTGACAACACACTGGACCAGATGTCGGAAGAAGCTCCATTCGGAACTCTTCAAAGCCACGTTAGGGGAAAAATTAATCACAATTCAGCCGCACCAAACAGCGGCAGAAACACTGGAGGCCATAAACATAGCACTATTGCAGTCAGCTGACTTGATAGCGCCGAAACGAAAGACCCAGATCAGGAAAAATAACTCCGGCTGGTTCAACAACCAGCTGGCGTTACTGAAGCAAGAGCGCAGAAGGGCAGAAGCAGCCTGGAAAAGAAACTCTTCAGATGAGAACCTCTCGATCTACAAGGCAATAACCAGGAAATACTACAAGCAAATCTTCGAAGCCAAGAAAAACTATTTTTCTGAGGCTATCAACGATGCCCTAAATCGCCCCCGCAAACTCTTCAAGCTGGTCACTCAGACCATGAATCCAGAATGTCTTGAAGCCCCCAACTCGGACACACAAGAATTTTGCGATGAGTTATCGGATTGCTTCATTAACAAAATTATGGCAATCCGGCAAAGCATTCAGCAAAACAATTGCTCTCCCAGCCCCCCCCCCCCCGTAGTCATTTACACAGCACCGGCAGCAATTCACCACAGTTTGGTGAGTTCACGCTGGAACCCATCTCCATTCAGACCACTAAAAATATCATCGGCACTCTGCGCAACAGCACTGCGCCAAATGATATTATCCCCACCAAACTGCTGAAGGAATGTGCCGACATCCTGGCACCTCCTGTCACGCAGCTTATTAACCAATCCTTCAGGGAGGGCAAAATGCCCTCCCAGCTGAAGGAGGGCTTCATTCAACCCATCTTGAAGAAAGCCACCCTGGATCCTAAGGATCCACTCAACTGGCGCCCCATAACAGGCCTAAATGTTCTCTCCAAGGTAATGGAGAAAGCAGTGGTACAGCAGCTGCAACAGCATCTAGATACCCACAACTTACTCGACCCATTGCAATCAGGATTCCGTCCCGGACACGGGACGGAAACAGCATTGCTTAAGATATGGGACGACGTTCTCGAGGCCGCAGACGAAGGAGAGTCTTCTCTTCTGGTTCTGCTGGACCTAAGCGCAGCCTTTGATACAGTTGATCACAAGCTGTTATTGACTCGGCTGGCTAAAATAGCCAAAGTCGCAGAAAGCTATCTATCTTGGTTCTCCTCTTTCTTGGAAAACCGATCGCAAATAGTGAAGCTAGGACCATTCACTTCGGAACAACGCACATTATCGTGCGGGGTCCCTCAAGGATCTCCCCTGTCGCCGATGTTATTCAACATCTATCTGCGTCCTCTTTTTGAAATCATCAGCAGCCAAAAACTGCTATATCACTCTTACGCAGACGACACGCAACTGTACTTCCGCATTTGCAATAAAAAGGATCACCACCTCAACCTAGAGACATGCCTCTCTTTGATAGAGGACTGGATGACAAAGAGTTATCTCAAACTCAACGGAGCGAAAACAGAACTGCTTCTGTTTCACGCCAAGCGTAGGAATCAATCGACAACAACCTGGATCCCCCCGCCCATTCTGGGCAAAGTCATCACCCCTAGCGCCAAAGTCAAAAGTCTTGGGGTCATCTTTGACTCCGACATGACAATGAACGCACAAATAGGGGCAGTAGTCAGCGGATCTCACTATCTGCTGCGCCTACTATGCAGACTCACGCCTTTTATTCCCAAGAATGACATAGCGGTCGTGGTGGGAGCGATTGTAAACTCCAGATTGGACTATGCAAATGCCCTTTACCTCGGACTCCCCAAGTACCAAATCGCTCGTCTTCAAGTCGTTCAAAATACGGCCGCCAGACTTGTGACTGGGAAAAAACCCTGGGAATCAATCTCACCTTCACTGAGATCCCTTCACTGGCTACCAGTCAAAGACAGAATCACCTTTAAAGCACTCTGTCTAACGCATAGATGTATCCATGGGAATGCTCCCCACTATCTATGCGAAAAATTAAAAATTTACAATCCCAATCGTATTCTACGATCCACCAATCAAAATCGGCTTCAGATACCGAAAGCCGGATACAAGTCCAAAGGAGACAGGAGATTCGCTGTCCAAGGTCCTAGACTATGGAACGCCTTACCAGCCAGTATTCGACTGGAGGAGAACTACTTAGGGCCAGATTCACGAACACTTGCGCTGGAGTATTTGGATATGCGCCGCGTAACTGTGATGATGCGCCGTCGTTTCTATGTGCCCGTACCCACCAAACTAGATGCGCCCAATAACGGGTCATTTGCGACCGGCGGAACGTTCCGACGCCAGAGTATCGTCAGCGCTTATTTTCGCTGGGCGCATCAGTCGCGCCCATTGATTTCCCCTGCAAATATGCAAATGAGGGATTTTTCCCAATTCACAAACGGATTAGCACCATACGCTGGCTACATGCGCCGCGCGTATCTCGTCCGTCCGGCGCAAAGTTATTTCTACAAAAGGCTGCTTTATCTTTACTCCAGATGGCCACAGGTCAGCAGGAGAGCAGCTACAGCAGCGTTACCGACGATAAGAGCTAGCTGAGCACCCCCACTTGCAGGACAACACCTCTGTCCATGCTTGTCTGTCAAATTTTACAGCCATGGAGGAAGACATCATAGGTCTCCATAGCCGAGATGATGGCTGACAGCTCCTGGCCATTAAAGTTCAGCTTTCTCCTGTGTGTTTGCGGGGAACGGGAGCAGCCATCTCAGAACAAAAGTAACATCACTGCGGGGAGGGGGAGCAGGATATACTTTAGTGCCGGAATGGCGCTTCTACGGGCGCATTTAAACGCCCAACGGAAGGCATTGCACTGACGTTTCCCGTGCAGTGGTGCCGACGGAAGTTGTGAGCATGCGCACAAAGGGGGCGAGTGGAGCCTCACTCACTGCGCATGCTCCGTGGTTGATGCGCTGAACGTAAGCCTCTGCGCTGGGCTCCGCCCATCATTTACATATGATCACACCCACTTCCACTTGCGTCGGGTTACGCCAGCGCATTATCGTTACTCTGGCGCAAGTTTACGCGCAACTGCTATGTGAATTACAGGACTTGCGCTGAAAGGGTCTTCAGAGTAACGTAAATGAGAAGCGTTACTCCAGAGGAAAGATACTCTCATCTACCTGAATCTGGCCCTTAGTCTTCAGGAGAAAGATTAAGACTCATCTCTTTTGATCTCAAAGGAGACAGGACCAACAAGCACCCATACATGCGCTATACAAGTTCTTCATTCATTCATACGAAAATTCTCATACGACAGAATTCAACTTCAGAAGTGACGTAATGTGTTGAATAGTTTTGTATGTATTCTTTTGTTTCTGAGCATGCATAGTCTTGCTCTTACGATTTTTTTCAGACGAAAACTGTAATAAATACTGGAAACGAAAATTGGACATTGTGTTCAAATACAACACAAAAATTATATCCTGCACATCCAGTTTTTGTCGTCCGAAAATTTGGAATCGCCTGTGGAAAGCACCATACCATAGGTGTGTACACAGGGTGTGCCTGGGTACACCCGAATCACCCTGTGTGGTGCAGATTCCCCCGAGTTTAGACTCTTGATATTTTGTAAAAACAATATTTAAAAACTAAAATTGTAAAAAATAAAATAATAAAAATAAAAACTGACACCATTCAGTAGCCTTCATGACACCAGTCTCTGCTCTAATGACACCGTCCGCTGCTCTGCTGAACTTTTCAGTATGTATACACATGCACACACATGTGTTTGAGCTTTGGGGTGCACACTCTAATGCAATAGGCTGTGCACACCTATGCACCATACTAACGATCAGAAAATAGGCAGATGGTTCATCGGATTCAATTTGACTTCCAATTTTCTGAACGTGTGTACAGGCCTTAACTTTCCTTTAATTGTTTAAAATGGCGTATGGCTTCAGTCTAAAGGGAGGTTTATTAACCACTTCAATACCCAGCCATAGACAATTGACGGCCTGGGATGGGATTTACCATCCTAAGTGGCCGTCAATTGACGGCCTGGGTATTGCAGGCGAATATCTGGACGATGCCTGCAGCCAGAGGCATCATCCAGATATCCATCTCTTCAGCCGGCGATTCTGCACAAAGTAAGAACGATCATAGCGGCGGTTCCGCCACTTGATCGTTCTTACAGGCCGCGGGAGGGGACATCCCCCCCTCCCGCCGCCATCCGGTGCTTCTCCGGGCTTACCTGTACCTTCGGGGGCCCGGAGAACGAATCGTCGGCGGCGGCAGAAAGCATAGAGATGACTGGTGACCAGATGGTCACCAGTCATCTCTATGACCGTCGGAGGACCCGGGCGCGATCTGATGACGTCACGCCCGGGTCCCCGTATGTAAACAAAGCCGCGATTGCGGCTGTAAGTCACCATTCATGAGATCGGTGAATTTTTTTTCACCGATCTCATGGTTTCCAGCCTGGAGGTGAGATGTGAGGTCTTATTGACCCCACATCTCTCCATAAAGAGGACCTGTCACACACATTTCCTATTACAAGGGATGTTTACATTCCTTGTAATAGGAATAAAAGTGGAAAAAAAAAAAAAAAAAATGAAAAAAAGTGTAAAAATAAATAAAATATAAGTAAAAAAAAATAATAAAAGATAAAAAAAAAATGAAAACGCCCCTGTCCCCGATAGCTCGCGTGCAGAAGCGAACGCACACGCAAGTCCCGCCGACATATGTAAACGCCGTTTAAACCACACATGTGAGGTATCGCCGCGTGCGTTAGAGTGCCAGCAACTAATCTAGCACTAGATCTCCTCTGTAAATCTAAACTGTAACCTGTAAAAAATAAATAAAGCGTTGCCTAGGGAGATTTTTAAGTACCGAAGTTTGGCGCCATTCCATGAGTGTGCGCATAATTAAAGCGTGACATGTTGGGTCTCTATTTACTCGGTGTAACATAATCTTTCACATAATACAAAAAAATTGGGCTAACTTTAGTGTTTTGTTATTTTTTTAATTCATAAAACAATTTTTTTTACAAAAAAAAGCGTTTGAAAAATAATTGCGTAAATACCGTGCAAGATAAAACTTTGGAATGACCGTCATTTTATTCCCTAGGGTGTCTGCTAAAAAAAACATATATAATGTTTGGGGGTACTGTGTAATTTTCTAGCTAAAGAATGATGATTATTACATGTAGGAGAGAAGTGTCAGAATAGGCCCGGTATGGAGGTGGTATAAAAGCCTAGTATTGAAGCGGTTAAAGAAGGAGTTCACTCTTTTAATCAACACTGACTGTTTTTAATCCTTATGCTGCTAGTTTTAGTAAATAGATAGGAAAGTATATCATAATTACTTGTTTCAAACTTTTTTTTAATACATGTCTTCAATAAATTTCTGGTTTCCAGGCCTAGGATGATGTCATACATCCCAGGAGTCTTCAGGAGGGGAGGAGGGGTTTTCTCAATTAAAGGAGTTGTAAAGAAATTATTTTTTTCACCTTAATGCAATCTATGCATTAAAGTGAAAAAACATCGGATGCTGGCGCCCCCCAGCCCCCGTTATACTTACCTGACCCCTCAAAAGTCCCGCGCAGTCCCGAGATCCTCTTCGCCGCTCAGCCTGGCCGCTGATTGGCTAGGGCGGATGGATTAAGAGCAGCGCAGCCATTGGGTGGCGCTGCTGTCAATCACATCCAGTGACACGGCGTGCTGAGGGGCGGGGCCGAGTGATACTCACACAGTGTATCACGGGAGCGTGCCCGCAATTACTCACCACCATGCGAGCTCTCGCATGACTGTGGTCAGTAATAGTGGAGAGGACAGAGACAGCCGCCGAGGGACCCAGAAGACGTGGATCGGGGCCACTCTGTGCAAAACTAACTGCACAGTGGAGGTAAGTATCACATGTTTGTTATTTTAAAGGAAAAAATAAAAATTCCTTTACTAACTCTTTAATGCAACATAAATCATCTGCCCTTACTCAAGATGGCCATGGTTAGAAATGCTTAGGGTGTTTTTCAAATTGATTTCTTAGCAAAATAAAGCATGGAGACATGGATGGTAGAATTTGCTTTAAATAATAAAAATGAATAGTGTTTTTGGTTTGTGGTGCTCAAATGCAGTATAGTTATACTTTAACTAATGCTTTGGTATTTAATCCTACCCTTTGTAATTAAATGAACATGTACAGTATGGGGTCATATTTACGTAGAAATGCCTATCTATAGGCATGCCTAGCGTCTGCCTTTTAAACTAGGCCGCCGCAACTTTTTCAGGCAAGAGTTTTATTCTCAAAGCACTTGCCTGTAAAGTAGCGTAAAAGAGCCGGCCGAATTCAAATTTGGCGGGTAGGGGGCGTGTATCATTTAAATGAAAAGCGGCCCCGCGCCGAACGAACTGCGCATGCGCCGGCCGTGATTGGTACCCAGTGCGCATGCTCCAAATCTCGACGTCAATTAGACGTGTAAACGACGTGAACGGCACGTTTTACTGCGCCTCATATAGCAGGCATAACATTACAACGGTACTATGCTAACGCAAACGACGTAATTGTATAGCGCCGGCCGGGCGTTTGGGAATCGGCGTATAGGCTCATTTACATATTTTAGATGGGAACGCCACCTAGCGGCCAGCCTAAAATATGAAATTAAGATTAGACAGCGTAATAGATTTACGCATGTCTGATCTAAGGGAAATCTATGCTTAACTGATTTTATGAATCAGTGGCATAGTTTAGGCACTTAAAACGCAGAGATAAGAAGGCTTATCTCCTACCTGAATCTACCCCTATATGTTCGTATATGCTAACCCTTCTTTTGTATCTAATTTTGCTAGATTCATCTAATTTATTAAATAATTTCATTTTACAAATGGCATTAGCTAAGTCAGTCTGTTTTCTTTCTTGCCAGTGTTCCACTAGAAGGAAAGGAAAGTGTTTGCAAAGCAGAGGTAGTTCCTATATTTGTACAGCTCCTGGAAGATGAGGATGCCGAGGTCAGAGCCAATGCTGCTGGGGCTTTGATGTTCACTACCATTACTACTCAAGGTAAGGCATCTGTCCTATGGTGGTATGATAACTCTGCACAGTTTCCCAGCATGCTCTTATTGGTACTTTTTTCTGTAGGGAAATATGCTGCTCTTCATTCTGGAGCCATTCCGAAATTGCTAGCTCTTGTGAAAGATAACCACAGCAAGGTGCGACTAAACTGCATCAAGGCATTAACCAACCTATCTGAAACACCTGAAGGTCGCAAAGTTCTCCTGCCGGATGTGAATCTAATCCAGGAATGTCTGAGTGACTCCAGTGAAGTAGTGAGCAGAGCTGCTGCTATAGCAGTACAAGTCATACAGTGGAAACCCTGAGCCAAGCACGATAATGATACACAGGCATATTACTGTGTCCAATTCACTGACCTTAATTGTAATGTCCATAAGAAACATCGGATCCTTTGGTTTAAATTTGTTAAGAAATTGTTAAATTGTTGCCTACGCTATACAAAGGTTTGAATAAAAGTTTTGGTTGAAGTTCTACTTTAACTTACACCCTGCAGCCTCCCCTTACTGAGGAACCCCGAGCCTAGCATTCCCCTACTTGCATAGTTGTATCTGTATTTTCTTGCTAACTTCAGGGAGGCAATTTACCCAACTTTGATTAATAATGTTTTACAATAAACCTAAACATTTTTAAAAATGACTCGGACTTCAGTTTATGTATTATGGAATGGTCCCAGATTGCATTAAAGCCTATGTCCACCTTGAAGGCCCATATTTAGGGTCTAACAAAGTGCCAATAGGAATACAGTAATGCACAGGCATGTTCTGCCTTTACCCTCCTCCGGAAACCCATCCTAAAAAAAGCATGCCAAGCTTTTGGAAGTTGACATAAGTGTAAAAATAATAAGAATATAAGAATAAAGTTTTATGTACCTATGTTAGTATCACATATGGTCAGTGTGCTGCTGTTTACATAATGTGGATCTGTTGAGGTTGACCATTGTACTCTTTACTTTTTTTGTTGGCTTGTTTTTACTGTCAGTTCATGATAAGCTCATAATATATAACCTACAAAGTTGTGACTCAGTGTTTCACTGTCATTTTCTTAGTAATCTGGGGAGGTGATTATATGGCAATAAAGTGCACCAAAGGCATTCTTATCACATAAATGAGTTGTATCTTGTAGGTTAGTGTTTACTATGCAAAGGAGATCAATGTACTAAGTAGGGTTGTCCCGATACCACTTTTTTAGGACCGAGTACAAATACCGATACTTTTTTTCATGTACTTGCCGATACCGAATACCGATACTTTTTTTAAATGTCATGTGACAGTTTTCAAACCACAATACAGACTAAGGATATTTTCTTTAGAATTATGAAGAACTCTAACTCAAGACATTATAAAAGAATAAAAATGAGTAAAAATGAATAAAAAATTTTTATTTTCTTGTCACGCAGTAGTGAAAAACTCAAAGAATTTTCACAGAACATGTTGATAAATACAAAAAAGTATTCTATTTAGGTATCGGGAGCATTTGCGCGAGTACAAGTACTCCCGCAAATACTTGGTATCGGTCCCGATACCGATTCTAGTATCGGTATCTGGACAACCGTAGTACTAAGCATCATTATTTTCTAAATATCTTAAGTAGGTGACGATAGTGAGGCCTAATCAAGACTTTAAAATTATAAAAAATAAAAAAAAACTGATGAATGATGTACCTTCCATGTGCCAGGCGAGAACATTCATTTACAAAATGGCAGCTAAACGCTGTATGCATCTTGAGCACACAGGCTGGGGACACAGGCAGCACAGTTGCAGCCTTAAAAGAACAGAATAAGAAAGAAAAACAGCATAGACTTATGCACAGTGCCTTGAAAAAATATTTATACCCCTTTAAATTTTCCACATTTGGTCATGTTACAACCAAAAACGTAAATTTATTTTTGGGGAGTTTATGTAATAGACCAACACAAAGTGGTACATAATTGTGAAATGGGAGGAAAATTCTAAATAGTTTTCATTTTTTTTTTTTTTTACAAATAAATATGTGAAAACTGTGACGTGCATTTGTATTCAGCCCTCTTTACTCTGATACCTCTAACTAAAATCTAATGGAACCAATTGCCTTCAGAAGTCACCTTAGTAAATAGAGTCCATCTGTGTGTAATTGAATCTCAGTATAAATACAGCTGTTCTGTGAAGCCCCCAGTGGTTTGTTATAGAACCTTAGAGCCGGTTCAAACTGGGCGGCACGACTTTGGGGGCAACTCGGCAAGGTGACCTGAAGACAACTTCAGAGGCGACTTGCAAAATGACTTCTGCATAGAAGGCAATGCAAGTCGCCCCGAGTAGCCCCCAAAGTCGTACAAGAACCTTTTTCTAAGTCGGAGCGACTTAGCGTCGCTCCTATTAGAATGGTTCTATTGAATAGAACGGGACGCAACTTGTCAGGCGGCTGAGTCACCTGACGAGCCGCCCCTGTGTGAACCAGCTCTTAGTGAACAAAAAGGCCAAGGAACACACCAGACGGGTCAGAAATAAAGTTGTGGAGAAGTTTAAAGCAGGGTTAGGTTATAAAAAACTATCCCAAGCTTTGAACATCTCACGGAGCACTGTTCAATCCATCATCCGAAAATGGAAAGCTACCAAGACAAGGCCATCCACCTAAACTGACAGGCCGGACAAGGAGAGCATTAGGGTCCTTTCACACGGAGCGGAACGTTTTTCGGTCCGCTCCGTGTGCCTGTCAGCTCAGCGGGGGGGGCTCCGCTCAGCTGTCGGCGGACGGGGCGGTCCCCGCCCACACTGTGCAGGGACCGCCCCATCTCTCCTCCGCTCTCCCCTATGGGGAGTCGGATGGAAACGGACCGTCTGTCCGTTTGCATCTGATCCGTTTGCCCGGATGGAAGAAAAATAGGACATTCTTCCGTCTGCAAAAACGGATGCGGATCGAGCGGACGTTAGCGGATGCATCATCCGCTAACGGATCCGCTCCCATAGGGACCCATTACAAGTCCGTAAACAGACTTGTAATGAGCGGACCGTTTGTCCACTAGTGTGAAAGGGCCCTTAATCAGAGAAGCAGCCAAGAGGCCCGTGGTAACTCTGGAGGAACTGCAGAGATCCACAGCTCAGGAGGGGCAATCTGTCCACAGGACAACTGTTAGTTGTGCACTCCACAAATCTGGCCTTTATGGAAGAGTGGTAAGAAGAAAGCCATAAGAAGTCCTGTTTGCATGTGGGGGACACAGCAAACATGTGGAAGAAGACGCTCTGGACAGATGAGAGCAAAATTGAACTTTTTGTCCTAAAAGCAAAACACAGTGTGTGGCGGAAAACTAACACTGCACATCACACATTATTTATCAAAGTTCAAGAAGAAAGACGTTTGTATTCCCTCATGACAAGTGATCAGATCAGATTGTTTCAAAGTGAGAAAACAAAAGTGTACGTTGTATGGATAAGGTTCATTTTCAGGAATCAAAAATGAAACATATGTTAAAGGCCTTGACTTTGGCAAGACTGTTTTAAATTCCTACCTGGTGCCAAGGTTTGCATCAGTGTCATGTTTTCTAGAAAAGGAATTTGCCATGTGTTTTGTCTACTGATGCTTTTGGATTTGTATTCTCTTTCTGGAGATTCACTCAAAGTCTGTTGGTTTGATTCACCTCCAGCTAATTATAAATGAACAAAGACTTTCTTAGGGCACTTTCATACTGCCTAGCTGCGGATTGGCCACAGTTCAGGCTCGGCGCCATGTACTCATGGTTTTCATGCTGATTACCTGCCCTTTCCCATAGGCTTCTATTATATTGGGCGTTTTTGGTGCTTTTGGTTTATTGATAGCAGTCATGGGGAATTAGCGCGTAACCTGCAGGTACACTGCACTGCACCCGCATTGTGTTTTAGCCACAGTGTGAAAGTGCCTTATAGTTCAGAACAGGGCTGGACTGGGACAAAAATTTGGCCCTGGACTTCATCAGGACCGGCCCACTTTAATTCAATAAAATGCTTCCCCCCACGAAAAATCATGCTCCCACCCAAAGGCCCCTACATCCATTATTGTATATCATAAGAGCGAGAGAGAGGGAGGGTTGAGGGAAAGGGGGTGAGAGGGGGGTGGGTAAGAAAAAGAGTAAATGTAAAAGAGAGGGGGTGAGTGTAAAACCCCTTTCACGCTGAGGCGTTTTGTAGGCACTTTTGGGCTAAAAATAGCGCCTGTAAAGGGACTGAAAAACGCCTCCGCTGCAGTCCCAGTGTGAAAGCCTGAGTGCTTTCACACTGGGGAGCTGCCAGGGCATTAAAAAAGTCCTCCAAGCAGCATCTTTGTGGCGGTGGAGGAGCGGTGTACAAACTGATCTTGCTTATTGAAATGAATGGCCACCGCAGCTGAGAGACCGAGGGGGGAGCTGAGAGACAGAGGGAGGGATCTGAGAGACAGAGGGGGGGGGGTCTGAGAGACAGAGGGGGGGTCTGAGATATAGATGGGACTGAAACACAGAGGAGGGGGCTAAAATAGGGGGGTACTGAGAGACAGAGGGAGGGATCTGAGAGACAGAGGGGGCAGAGAGACAAAGGAGGGGGCTGAGAGACAGAGGAGGGGGCTAAAAGAGGGGGGACTGAGAGACACAGGGACTGAGAGACAGAGGGGGGACTGAGAGAGTCTGTTTTAAAAAACGGCCCATTGAGCCATCGGCCCACCGGGAAACTCCCTGTAGTCCCTATGGCCAGTCCATCCCTGGTTCAGAATATTCTGCTGGTTCAGGCTGTAAGGAGCTATTCATACCCATGCTAATAATAGTATTAGATTAATTCTACAGCACCGTGGTGTAAAATGCTATTTATTTTGTCTCCAAACCAAAACAAGCATTTTATATATTGCGCCTTTCTATTCATTAGATGTGGTGGCTGCATTTATTTTCTCTTTTAAGACACCTTTGCTTTATTTTCACCTGGTAATCCTGCCAGTAATATACTATGCTGTTATGCAGAACAAAGTTCAGGTTAAAGGGGTTGTAAAGGTTTGTTTTTTTATTTTCTAAATAGGTTGCTTTAAGCTAGTGCATTGTCGGTTCACTTACTTTTTCCTTCAATTTCCCTTTTAAATGTTTTTTTTTCTTTGTTTTCTTTGTTTGAATTTCTCACTTCCTGTTTCTCCTCAGTAAGTTGTTTGGTATGCTGTTCTAAATCACTTTCCACCACTCAGATGATGATGGAAAGCTTACTGAGGAGAAACAGGAATTGAGAAATTCAAACAAAGAAAAAAAACATTTAGAAGGGAAATCAAAGGAAAGGGTAAGTGAACCAGCAATACATTAGCATAAAGGAACCTATTTAGAAAATAAAAGACGAACCTTTACAACCCCTTTAACCACTTAAGGACCGCCTCCTGCACATATACGTTGGCAGAATGGCGCGGCTGGGCACATGTACGTACAGGTACGTCCTGTACTAGTACCCAGCTGTGGGTCGCAGGCGCGCTCCCGCGACCCGGTCCGAAGCCCCAGGACCGCGACACTCGCGGACCCGAACGCCGTTAGAGTACGGCGATCGGTCCCCGGAGCTGAAGAATGGGGAGAGCGTTTGTAAACACGGCTTCCCGTTCTTCACTGTGGCGGCGTCATCGATCGCGTGATCCTTTTTATAGGGAGACACAATCGATGATGTCACACCTACAGCCACACCCCCCTACAGTTGTAAACACACATTAGGGAACACATAACCCCTACAGCACCCCCTGTGGTTAACTCCCAAACTGCAAATGTCATTTTCACAATAAACAATGCCATTTAAATGCATTTAATGAAAATTTTCCCAAAAATGTGTCAAAATTGTCTGAAGTGTCCGCCATAATGTCGCAGTCACAAAAAAAATCGCTGATCGCCGCCATTAGTAGTAAAAAAAAATAATAATAAAAATGCAATAAAACTATCCACTATTTTGTAAACGCTATAAATTTTGCGCAAACCAACCGATAAACGCTTATTGCGTTTTTTTTTTACCAAAAATAGGTAGAAGAATACGTATCGGCCTAAACTGAGGGGATATTTATTATAGCAAAATGTAAAAATTATAGCATTTTTTTCAAAATTGTCTCTCTATTTTTGTTTATAGCGCAAAAAATAAAAACTGCAGAGGTGATTAAATACCACCAAAAGAAAGCTCTATTTGTGGGAAAAAAAGGACACCAATTTTGTTTGGGAGCCACGTCGCACGACTGTGTCTGTTAAAGCGACGCAGTGCCGAATCGCAAAACCTGGCCGGGTCCTTTAGCTGACTAAAGGTCCGGGTCTTAAGTGGTTAAGATGTATCACAGAATCTGTAGTCCACATAGCTAAACTGGGCAGAACTGAAATAGGACTACAGAGTGCACAGGACAGCACTGGATTTCTGGCAGGGTCAATCTTTTTTTTTTTTCTGCACTAATGCAGCAGGTATAATAAAATGTTTTACATTTTAGAACAGAACAAAATGAACAAAATGGAACACATATACAGTAAATAAAGTTAATTTGTAGAGTTGACATCCGTATTGGTCTTTACTCTACTTTGTAGACTTTACTTCCACCAACAGGATCAATTTATTGCTCATCAGTTTTTACAGTTTAATAATTCCCTGTGGAATCAGATACAAAGCAGGATATTCAAGCACACAGAAAGAGGTGTAGGCAGGAAATAAAAGGATAAGCTTTCCTTTCCTGAAAAAAAATATAAAATGCACATATTTTTGCCCCCAAAAAATTGCATGTATTTATTTTTCCTGCAGGAGCATGGAAAGCATTGCACCCCTGATCCACTGATGACAGGTGCAATGTCAGGTTTCCGCAGACAAGCCCTGCAGATTTCTGCCGTACCTTCCTACGGGCTGTCTGTTAAAAGCTGCAGGGATTGTGAATGAACTACAAGAGCACTCATCAGCATCCTGAGGTCAGAACTCATTCAGAACTATAAGCTGTCAGCCACGGTCGCTGACAGTAAATGACATGGCCATGTGGGCGGCCATGCTGTTTTTAAATTGTGACAACGGGTGTGAGGAGAAGATCCCCCCAGTCTGCCATCACAGGAAGGACGCATTGGGGGACTTGGCAACAAGTGCTGGAGCATGTTACATGCTCCACCCTAAATACAACAGGTAACATTTTCCAAAAGGTGAACTTATCCGTTAAGACAATTTAAAGATGGCATACTGTGTGTAGGCAGGTGAGGCTGCAGTATATCCTTCAACCTGAAGGTGGCACTGTGTTGTTTTTTCAGGCTGGCAGAACCCCATTGAGGAATAATTGTCTCCTGCTATGGGCTCTAGGTAGCCATCTTTGGGAGGATGGCAATTCAATTAAATACTGAAGTCCCATGAAAGGTAGTCGTCTTGACTATGCATTCTTTAAATAGTATGATACTGTGTCATTCGAGGCACCTGCAGTGTGAAGGAATGATACCGCTCTTAAAGCTACTGACCCCTCGGATTGCTTCTGCCCTACTGAAACCGACAGGTGCTGGCTCTACACACATACATGGAATTGGAAAAAATCCTGGAGACTGCCGCACTCTGTTAAACTACGTCTTTATTGGATAAAAAACAGATCAAAACATAATCCAAAATGGTGCAGTCAAGATGAAAAAGTGGACAACAGGACAAAAAATGGCTAACATGTTTCACATCATAAGATGCTTACTCATAGCTCATGAGTAAGCATCTTACGATGTGAAACATGTGGTTAACGCGTTTCACATTGTTTTTTGTCCTGTTGTCTACTTTTTCATCTTGACTGCACCATTTTGGATTATGTTTTGATCTGATTTTATCCAATAAAGGCATCGTTTAACAGAGTGCGGCAGTCCAGGATTTTTTTCCAATTCCATGTGCCTGCAGTGTGGGAGTAAGATAGGTACAGATCCCCGCTGGACAGGTAGAGAATAGGAGCAACGTTTTAGAGAAGTACCTGTTAAGGAGGAAAAGAGTAGGTTTCCCCTCACAGAGTGTTTCCTCTGTCTGCTTCCTGGAAGAGTCTTCCGCTGGCAACCAGTTATCTGCAGGGACATTTGGGGATCACAGTGTGAACAGTCTATAGCAGGGGTGGCAAACTCAAATTCATCGCGGGCCGCATCAGCAGTGTGGTCGCCCTCAAAGGGCCAGTTGTATATGGGTCGCACTACATACAGAATGCAGAGTTCAGGATTACGTCAGGATTATGCTACGTACATAGTGCAAGGATTCAGGGGTCCGCACAGACCCCCATTACATCAGAGTCCGCACAGACACCCATTACATCAGAGTCCGCACAGAGCCCCATTACATCAGAGTCCGCACAGACCCCCATTACATCAGAGTCCACACAGAGCACCATTACATCAGAGTCCGCACAGACCCCCATTTCATCAGAGAACACACAGAGCACCATTACATCAGAGTCCACACAGACCCCCATTACATCAGAGTCCGCACAGAGCACCATTACATCAGAGTCCGCACAGAGCACCATTACATCAGAGTCCGCACAGACCCCCTTGTAATGCTGTGGACTTGGATGTAAAGGGGGAACTCTAATGTAAGGGGGGGCTCTGCCCACCAAAGCCCCCCTCTTGCACCAGAGTCCACAGAGCACCTCTTAAATTCATTTAATATATACACTGGGAGGTGGGAGAGGGTGAGCTTACTCACCCCAGGATGGAGGGTCAGGGGCGGGCTGCCTGCATCTTCCTTCACATTTTCCCGGGGATGTGTGAGCGGGGAAGACACAGGGGGTGTGGGCGTGCCACACAGTGTAGAGAGGCGGGAAGAGGAGGGGCAGTGTCCGAGCAGCGTCCGAACAGCCAAACTGTCAGCGTGGATTCTGAGCTCTGTGTGAGAGAGACACACAGCTCAACCAATCAGCTGCGCCGGAGCACGGAGATGACACAGGCACGGCCACATAGCGGCCGCGACCTGTGTTAACCCTATACAGGCCGCGGGTCGGCGCTTACCTCTGGCAGCACTGGAACAAGTGGTGGAGGCTGGCGGGCCACATGACAAGGCTTGGCGGGCCGGATTCGGCCCGCGGGCCTTGTGTTTGCCACCCCTGGTCTATAGCCTCCTCCTAGGGAAGTGTTCCTCTGGTATTCTGTGTTTCTATGAATGGCTTACTATTTAGAACAGTGCCCTCTTCTGCCTGATAAAGTGTATGACCTCCAATATATGTGGTGTCATTGCTGTAAATTGTCTTATTTCTGTGAAAACTGGTGGCAAGGTTTACTACTGGCAACATTGGCCGGTTCTGATGTTATGGACTGTTACATATTCAATCAACACTGACAATGAAGTAACAAAATTATATTTCATAATAATAGTTTATTTATTTATGAAAATACAAGAGATGTTTTACAAATATGGAAGAATTCTTTATCTATTAATTGTAGCTTTTGGACAATTTCTTCTGTGAAATGTTTTCATAGACCCTCATTAACACAAGAGATTCTAGTCAATGATGTCCATCATTGGTACTAGGTTAGGTTAGTAATGTGTGGATGAAGTTCACTACCAATGTCCTGCTACTTCACCCTGCAATAGGGCATGTCTATGTAATATGTACTGCTATTGGGGCTTCATGGACAGGAGGAGTTACCCACAGGGTAGATTTTTCATCATAAATTACCTTCACGTCCATATTTCCTTTGTTTTGTATCATCCAAATGGTTCTCATAAGCAGAAAAAGGTAATAATTGGTACCACTCTCTGCCATTACCCTTTATTTGATGATTGGACCAAACAGTGTCTATTAGGATTCAGCATAAAGAATATATTACATCTAGGCAAAGTAGGCATGGCAGAACACAGCCACAGCTAGTAGGATAATGCCATTGATATTGGACACATTTCTCCATAGTGGCGATTCCGACGTGTCTGTCATCTTTGCTTGAATGGCCGCCTTCTCTTCCTCACTAAGTTTTGGAGCCTTCTTAGTTTCGAACCCACAGAACCAATTGTAAGACTTCTTCCAACAACTCATTTGTTTCTCTGCATCAAATGTAAAAATAAAAGGGTTGAATGAATAACTGACAAACAAAATGCTACACTTAAACTGACTGTATCAGCTTTTTTTGTTGGCTGAAGGACTATCACTAGCTCCGAGCACCCTTTTGGTCCTGCAGTAAGAATTTAAACAAATAAGATTCTGTGCTTCAGTGAATGGGTTTTAGATTCAGTATTTTTTTTATATATAATCATATGACCAACTTTACTGATCAGAGATCAAAGGCTTGCCACATATGAAATGCTTTTGTACCTGGTTGAAAATTTGATTACACTAGTTGGGCGCACCCTGAGTATTAAGGTCCCATTGGCACAAAGCTATACCTATGGTAACATGTACAGTTATTTACATTATGCGATTATTTAGAAAAGTGGGGTCCTTATGTCTATTTTATTTTAACAACAATGTACTGGCTAGTCTGACTAACCTTCATCAAATTCATCATCTGTTTGTTCTTCAGCAACCCAGTCTTTGGCTTCAAGGTCTTCTCTTTCCTCTTTGCTGTTTCTCAGGGACCAGCACAAGCGGTAAAGCTACAAAAAAAAGTTTATATTTTTGTCACATTATGTCTAGCATTTGTATTTTACTCTTATTTTAGTCATCTAGTACATTTTGGAATTGGATACAAACATTTAGGCTGGGTTCACGCCATTGCGAATTGGATGCAGCCTTCCACATCCAATTCACAGTAGCAGTAGATTTGAACCACTCTCTATGGAGCCAGTTAACATATCTCTGCAGCAGGTCTCCGTTGTAGCTACGAGTAAGCATCGCACGATGTGAAACATGTCAGCCTTTTCCTTTTGCCCACTTCTTTTTCTTTGACTGCATCAACTTTGGTTGTTTTTCTATTTGAATTTTAGTTTTTTATGTTCTGAATAAAGACATCGTTTTTGAGGAGCGTGGCGGTCCAGGATTTTTCTTTCATCCCAGGTCTCTGTTTCAGGTACGAAATTCAGCACACAATTCTGTTTAAAATTGGACCTGAAATGGTGAACCAGGACGCACCAGACCCCCTGCTGTGAGCCGCATGCGGTTCATATGTGAACCCAGCCTTATACATTCTTGTTATAGTTCAGTCATGTTTTTTTTACTTCTATGCAATAAAACCAATCTATATCAAGCCCAAAATGTATTTTCTTTAGTTCTTAGAGCAGGAAAAGATTATAATATGTATCTGTTTTTTACCACCAACCAGGCCTGGCCAAAATTCCATCGGAGTAAAAGAGAACATGTTCTCTATCGAAACTCCGATGGAATTCCTCAGAACTTCCCATGAAAAAAATTACACACGGTCGGAATTTCCGATGGAAAAAAGCCGGCTGACTTTTTCCATCAGAAATTCCGATCGTGTTTATGGGGCTTTAGAGATTTTCCCCTCACTTTCTGTCCTGCTTACAACAGTTTTACCAGACAAAAACAAAGCCGCAAGTTGAAGGGAAGGACCTCCAAGGTGATATTCTCTGAAATATTGCCTATGCCATGTGCAACAAAGGAAAGGCAGGGGGTGATTAGAGAGCTGAATGAATGGCTAAAGACCTGCTGTAAGGAGGAAGGATTTGGGTTTTTATAGTGGCTTTGTGCTGAGTGGTTTTAGAGTGGTTTTTAGGCTGACTTTTCACTGGGGTGCAACCTATATGCTAAAGATGGTTTGCACCTAAATGGAAGGGGGTCTACTGTGCTAAGGGAAAGATTTAGGGAAGGCTGGAGGAGTATTTAAACTAGGATTGTGGGGGAAGAATTAGTTTGATTATAATGGGGCAGACAGGTCAGACAGGGGTCAGACATTCCCTATTGGTGGGTGGAATGGGGAAAGATGGGGGAGGGCTATGGCAGATGATATGAACGTTCCTATGCTACAACCATTGGAAATGGTACTATTTGTACTAAAATAAAAAATATGCAACATACGTTTGCAAAATGTGATAATGAATTAAAGAGTTTGTTCACCAATGCCAGAAGTCTGCCAAGCAAAATAGATGAGTTGCAAGCTCTGGTGCACGAGGAAAACTATGATCTAATTGGTATTGCTGAATCTTAGCTTCATTCTTCTCATGACTGGGCTATTAATATTTCTGGCTATGATCTCTTTTGGAAAGACAGGGTAAAACGGAGGGGTGGTGTCTTTCTCTATGTAAAAAGTGATCTCAAAGCGAGTGTAAAAGAGGACCTAGTTGATAGAGAGTGTATGAGTCTGAAGCTTTATGGGTGGAACTGTACATGTGTGCGTACTACAAAGGTTGTCATTGGAGTTTGTTATAAACCTCCCAGTGTTAGTGAGGAGGTGGAGACTCAGCTCCTTGCAGAGATGGTAAGGGCTGGGACAGTGATAATAATGAGGGATTTCAACTACCTGGAGTAATGGCACTGCTGTGACAGTTAAAGGGCAAAAATGACAATTTTATGGTCCAGTTTATTGAGGCCCCGTCTAGGAATGACGCTCTGCTGGACCTGCAGAGCTTATTACCAATATTTATATAAAAAGGCATCTGGGTAGCAGTGACCATATCATGAATTAATGTAATCCACAAACACATACAGTTCAGATAAAAACACTTAAAGTGACACAGTTCACTTTAAGAAAAAAATGTCATACAGCTGGTAAGATAGTGCAGGGGGCTAATGCTCCTTGCAGCAGTCTGTGATTGCCTGTGTCCCAAGGGTTGCAGGTTCGATCCTGGCGGGGTCCACTTAGCCTTTCATCCTTCCGAGGTCGGTAAAATGAGTACCATTGAGTTGGGTAATAATGACAACCATTATCAGCGGCATTCCAGCAATTGGCACTATATAAGTGTAAACATTATTATTATACTTACCTCCACTGTGCAGTTCATTTTTCATAGAGTGGCCCCATACCTCCTGTTCTGGGGTCCCACTGCAGCTCTTGCGGCTCCTCCCCGCAATAGATAACCCCTTCTGGGAAGCTCTATCCCGAGGGGGCTACCTTGCGGGCACCCTCCTGTGTCATACACTCGCCCCCAGTGCCTGCATTATTGCATTTGATTGACAGCAGCGGGAGCCAATGGCTGCGCTGCTATCAATCTATCTCCAATGAAGAGCCAAGAAGCAGTGGAGAGAGCAACGCGGGATCGTGCCCACTGAAATTCGGGGCTCAGGTAAGTAAAACGGGGAGGCTGGGGGGGCTGGACAGTGCAAGGAGTTTTGTCCCCTTAATGCATAGGATTGGGTAGCGCACATTGATGTAGTGGTGGTGACTAAGGTAGAGTTCTTCAGTGCAGTGCAGTGGCGGTTAGTGAGGTAACACCGGTGCTGTTTTCTATCTAGGCACAGTTGAGTGGTTCAGTCTTGTTTGCAGTAGAAATAAGTAGAGATGTAGAGAAAACTTAACTTTTTTTAGTGCAACACATTTCAATGCATGTTAGCGCAACTGAACACAGGAAAAACAGCAGGTCAACACAAGTTTGGCACCTCTGCAATGACATTTCTTTCTATGTTCCAGAAAGTGAAGAGAAAAGTGCATGTTAAAAACGCAATGCACCACAACTCAGCATGCCAACACACATCAACGCATTAGTGTTTACCTGCGCTCAATGCACACATTGCAGTGTGAATTCACCCCTAATCTTTCTTTCATTACAGTTTGGCACATATGTTCAGGAAAGGGTGCATCTATAAAGAGTAGTTGCAGCCCCTAGCTATACCTAGACCAATATGTGGTGATCTGTCAAAAAAAAAAACTAGTGCCAGAAGATCAAACACTGCCCTGACTCCAAGAAGTCCAAGAGCCCTTCGTAATCTTACTTGTGTGGCAAGATGAAATATGTACAAAGAAACAATGTTTCACTTTTTACTCACAAATTTGTCTGGGATTGGCTTGGTCATTAGTGATACGGCCAGAACAATGATGGTGGTTGCAGTGAAGAGAATAATAGCAAAATACAGGTAATGCACCCCACAGATGATCTTCGGACATTTACTGGGCTTCTGACAGGTTCCGGTACCAAAGGCGAATTCTGCAATCATCCGGGACAGACCGATTAACAATCCGATAACTAATCCCCAGAAAGCTCCCTGGTAGAAAATTAAAAAGTGATTAAATATTTAAAAATCTAGCCACACCTTGAACACTGTTTATTATTTCATACGCACACTCATGTAATTGTGAATGTATTCATAGACATTTTATGTGATCTCTGCAATTGTGTCATTTCTGACAATCAGCCTTTCTGTAAAGCACATCACTGGGTAACCAGATTTAATGACATAAATAATACAAGTTGTCAACTTTCAGCTGATCCTGGTCCCCCACAGTTCTTCTCTTTCAGACATGGACGAGCACCTTATTTCAGCTCATAGCACATACCTGCTTGTTAGATATGAGCATGTGTGTATGTCACTAGGTGAACAAATGATTTGCATTATTTTGCTTTATAGTCAGCTGTAGTCCCATGTGTGAAGGTAGGTTTATGGCGGCTCCCAAAAAGTAAACAAAAAATAACAAGCAGGGACGTTAAACGGAAGCTAATCTCAAAATGTGAAGATTTTCTATCTCTAGAAAACACCTTTATTAGTTGTACCTAATCAGTACACTGAAATATTTACTAGTTGCCTTGAAATACTACTAAGAAATGGAAGTTCACTTCTGCCACCTAGACACTAACTTTTATCTAAACTGAGTTTGGTCATGTCACAACTGTACCACTGTTCTCCTAGCTGGAGAGGAAACTGTATCTGAGGACCTATGGTAAACCTTTTTTTAATTAAATAATCATACTTACCTAGGTGGATACAGCATCAGTCCAATGCTGCATCTGTCCCCCGACACCTCTAAGGCCTCGTACACACGACCGAGAAACTCGTCGTAAATGAAACATCGTTTTCCTCTACGAGTTCCTTGTTAGGCTTGTCGAGAAACTTGACAAGCTTTCTTTGCATACACACTCTCAAGACCAAATCTCGTCGTTCTCAAACGCGGTGACGTTCAACACGTACAACGGCACTATAAAGGGTAAGTTCCATTCCATTGGCGCCACCCTTGGGGCTGCTTTTGCTAATCTTGTGTTACCGTGTGTTAGTAAAAGTTTGGTGAGAGATGATTCGCGCTTTTCAGTCTGTTACAGCGTGACGAATGTGCTACCTCCATTATGAACACTACTTTTACCAAAGGTGCGCTCCCGTCTCATATTTTATTCTGAGCATGCGCAGGTTTCTAAGCATACACACAAACGTGTTTCTCGTCGTAAACCATCCCGACAAGGAAATTGAGACTCCCGACGAGGAAAAAGAGATCTTCTCTTTTTTTCTCATTGAGTTCCCCGACAGTTTTCTCGATGAAAAACATACACACAACCGTTTTCCTCTGCAAAAAAGCTCTGCCATCAAGTTTCTTGATGGATTCTGTCGAGGAAAACGATCGTATGTATGAGGCCTGAGACTGAGAATCGAGCGCACTAGCACCGCAGATCGCTCAGTTCTCAGAGGTCCTTGAGCAGAGAGCTGTCTGACTGTTAGTCAGCAGCTTTGTGCTCTGCCCCCCTCACTCTTGTGCTCACTGGAGCGCTGGGCTGTGGAGGGGGTGGGAGCGGCCGTCTCAGGCTCACAGCAGCTCACTGAAAGGCTGAACCTGGACCAGGTCTGTGACGTCAGCAGACAGTGGACTTCAGCCCGCTGTCTGCTGAAAATGGGTCACAGGAGTACAGAATGAACTGCACTCCTGTGATCCACAGGAGAAGTACAGCCAAACAAGCTTTGGCTGTACTTCTCCTTTAAACGTTAAAAAAAACATAAATAAGTGACATTATATTTTTCTTGTTCTTATCAATAATAATTCTTTCAAACAGCTAACTTACCTGTTCATTAACTCTCTTGACAAAGATAGCCAGGAAGAAGACAGATGCAATAGGAGGTCCCAAGTAGCTAGTCACAGACTGTATGTAATCAAACAACTGTCCGCTCTGTGCAGACTGCAGAATGGGAATCCAGGCAATGCTCACTCCAATCAGGACCAGCATAAAGACTCTACAAGGAGATTTGACAATGAAAAAAATATCTGCACAACTGCCGTAGACACACATGGACATCCAACACAGAAAAAAAAGAATGTATCTATCACCTAGTATAGAAGTAACTACACATAACCTGATTAGATATCCATGGTCAGTGCACCAAGAGTGGTCATAAATGGGCATGCCTGTATATGAAATTGATAGATGGGGAGATTTCTGATTGTGATCAAATGAGTCTCATCAGTGTCAAGCTTACCCTTCAATTTATGCTTACAGCAGGTTATGTTGCATATAACTTTGATTTAAAATAGCGGGTGAAAGAATTAGTCCTGCTCGCAGAAATATTTACTGTGCGTCAGAAGCTCCAACTGTGTAAACACCTCCAATTGCTAGGCGCATATTATTCCTCTCTGAGGAGTTCAGAATAAGCATGAGAATTGTAAAAGATGCTCGAAAGAGAGACAATCACTCCCAATTATCATCTTTGAAGAAAAGTTGCCAGTTTTACACATAATTTGTCCAACATTAATTAATATGTTTACATCTGCAGGAAATTATGTATGTTCTGGAAAGTTATAAACATTGGCAGTCATCAATTACGGCATAAACACTCTACGCGAGTAATGACCTGTCAACTTAGAATCATTGAGGAGGATTTACTAAAGAAAAATAGACTGTTTACTAAAAATTAAACTTTCGTAAAGCTGAGTGAATGAGGTGAAGTTCTGCTGACTTCCTTCATCCAATCATGTGCAGGCAAAAATATGTTTTTTGTTTGTTTATACATGATTTGGTACTTTGTTGTACCACTTTCACTAAGCTCTGGGGAAAATTCCCCTGCAAACATATTTGTCTTTGGTAAATCAATTGCATTGTCTACAATCGTATCACACTTAAACAGTGTGGTATTAATAAAGTATTAAAGTGGAGTTCCACCCATTTTTTTATGTTTGTCTGTGCTGCATGCCCTAATCTCATAGTGTTCAGAATGGACAATTTTTATTTATTTTGTTGCTTGTAAATACCTTTATTTTGTAGTCCTTCATTACTTCCTCCTCCTTATTAGCCTAGGCTATTAAGTCACATGGCTATTTGCAAGGGTTTCTGGGATAGGCATCATGTTTCCCAGTAGTCCTTGCAAACCTGACTGAAACCTATTACATTGCTTGTGCAGCACTGAGCATGTGCGAGATATGCAAAGCTGAAATCCAGGAAGTCATACAGTCTGGCTTCATGATGCCCACACTTAAGATGGCCACGGTCTAATTCTAGATTATAAACTAAATGCTGTAACAACCTAACAAAACAGACCTTAGTTTACAGACTAACTTTACTAGAATACATTAAGCTTGTGTATTACAGGGGTATTCATATTTAAAAAGTGAAATTGTGGGTGGAACTCCCCTTTAAGGTAAAATTGCTCACTAAAAGAGTATTATTTTAGGCCTGTAAAGTTTGATTGATCCACACTATGTAGCAGTGGTGACCCTGTCTTTTGAGTATGGCCAGCTTGCATTATGTGTTTATTTGGCATACTAAATCCATTCCAAGGAAAGACACAAGGGTTGTGTGAGCATGGAATAGCGTCTCATACCTTCCTGCTATCATCAGCTCCTTTTCTGATGCGCGCTTGCGGATCAAGGTATAAATGTCCATGGTAAACAAGGTGCTGGCACTATTAAAGATAGATGTTAGGGAGCTCATGAGAGATGCCAACATTACGGACAACATCAAACCTCGAAGACCTGTTGAAACATTTCACATTCAATGAAAATGCAGAAACCAAATTCAGGGAAAATTAATTAAAGGCAGATAAATGTCAGGTAAATATTATTTACCTCGCCGTTTTATACAATCTCAAAACATTTTTGTGTAGTGCTACCCCCAAAGGTGCCGCTGGGTTTTGGGCCTATTTCCCCCACACAGCACCCACAGCCAGGCAAAACAAATTTTCCACACAATCTAGTTGGCGCAAGAGAGAGTCTAGGGGTTCTGGTTGTTGGTGTTTATTTTGGGAACAAAGAACACGGATAAGGATTGGGGTACATGGGATGCCCAAAACTGAAGAAATGACAAACTCCAAACACAACGGTTGAGGAACTGCTAAATTCTCTGGCTCACAGTAACTCAATAAAAAACCTGATTTAGCTCAACCTTCTCATATCCTGAAAAAATTGGCTATTACACGCAGAGGGTTTTCACCTGACGTCCCTGATTAAAAACATATCCGTCGGACAGTACCTGAGGGTTCGCAGTAATTGTATGGACTTTGAGCAGAAGGCAAACATTTTGGGGGAGAGATTTTACACAAGGGGCTATTATAAGAAATGGCTCATCAAGGCCTATATTAGAGCTAAGGACAGTGAACAGGAATCCCTGATTTTTCGATGCAAGGAGGGACAGGAAAAATAATTGGGCTACGATAGGTTGAGCCTACAATACACACAGGTATTTTGTTGAGTAAGGTGAGGGACATTTGCTCTGCACACTGGCACCTCCTGGGGGAAGATACTTCTGTCAGTAGGGTTATCTCAAGGAAGAGCTGGTATACGAGAGGGCTCGCTCACTAAGCGACCTCCTGGTACACAGTGATATTTCCTGGAAACCCCTGTGCTATCCTGCTAGAACAGGTATGACTCAATGTGAGAACTGTGAGTTCTGCCTCTATATGATAGAGGGTGATGCCTTATCATTACCCATGGGTAGACTTCTAAAATGCAGGTAGAAGGCGAATTGTGATACTATGGGGGTAGTGTATGTGATCTTGTGCTCTTGTAACTCGTTTTATATTAGCAAGACGATTAGACCAGTACGCAAACACTTTCAAGAGCATATTTATGAGATCGCAACCTATCATTTAAACGCCCCTATAGCAAGGCCTACAACATGTGTGCAGTGATGTCATTGCAACTTACAGGCAAAACCTTGCAGGATCTTGAGTCTTCTTTGCGAGACTCGGGTACTATTTATCTAAGCTATAAAGCCTGTGTCAAATGGATCCGATTGATCAATCCCTTGATTAATTTTTTAAACCGTTTGTGGGAATAGAAACCTGGTGCTCGGAGAGCTCAAACAAACGTGCCATCCACCTTGTAGACACTGGTAAAAAACTGAAGTAACTTCCGGTATGGGAGGGGTTATATAGGGGAACGCTGCCTGTCTAAAGACCTTGGTCTACCAGTGGCAATTCACCTGATGATGGAGTATAACCCAGCAGGTAATGAATATTATTAGCCTGACTCTGTGTCCTATGATGTATGAAAAATATAAATAAATTACTCCACAAAGCTACTGAGGTCAGTGAGGGCTTGCACTCAAAGATAATGCACTGTTTTTTAAGAATATGGAAAACTTTAAATATTCATCGCTATAGCGAAACCACTGTTTTACTAATTTTGAAAACGCTGCTTAACAGATATAATTATCGGGATAGTCTTACCATCTGGCATCAAATCAATAACCATCTTTGGGTATGCAATATTTGTACATCCAACTTCGGTACCACAGTATTCTTTACACTTTTCTGGCACCACACAAGCTATTTCATCTATAAAGAGAAACAGTGGACATGTAAGCATCATTGTGTCTATAGATTATTATTATAAATATTGATTAAGGTCTTAAGTAATGCCTTTACTTGTGTACAGAATGCGACTGATCATTCCTGGGAACACCATCAGGAACATGGGTAAAAGTTTAAGATATCCAGCCAGCACACAGCCACCCTTGACATGTGACATGTTTTTGGCCGAGAGACATCGCTGTACTATCACCTGGTAGAAGAAAGCAAATTTTTGTTGACCTTACATTATTTTATTATCAGTACAACATCTGTGTTCACGGCTTATGTAAATTACCTGATCTGTACACCAGTACCACAGGGCTAGGATGGTTAAACCGAAGATCAGACCTGGCCATGGCATATCTCCTGAGATAGGATCCCGGAAAAGGTGGAAGGCATCTTCCCGTGGAGTGTAGCATTTTGGGTCAACCGGTATGCCATTATTTATAGTCTCATTGGGAATGGCAGCCATGTATTTAGTCACAAAATTTTCATATCCTCCAACTTTATTGAATGCTGAAAAAAAAAATGTGCTTAGTAATAACATAATATCAGGGTTGACTATAATTGTAGTGCAGAAGTTATAAAAGTTCATCATATTTTAAACAATAACATAATTTAAGGCTAGTTATGCACCGTCCAAATGGTAGGTTGGAAACCCAGTGCAGTAATTCTTAGTGTGATCATTCAAGCATAGAAAAGAAGCCCTGCCACCACCCATCCCCTAAAACTTAAAGGGGAGGTTCACCCGATTTTTTTTAAAAGCCAGCAGCTACAAATACTCCAGCTAGCTGCTGACTTTTAAAAAATGGACACTTACCTGTCCAGTGCGCCTGCGATGTCGGCAGCCGAGGCCGAGCAATCGCTCGTCTCTCTCGGCTGCCCCAACCACCATCCTCGGTGAGGGAATCAAGAAGTGAAGAGTTCCCTACTACGCATGCACGAGCGGCGTGACCCATCCTCACTGGTCCCCGCTCTCTGCTGGGAACAGTGTGTTTCCCAGGAGACAGCGAGGGAGTGGCGTGACTCCCACTGGAGT
Organism: Rana kukunoris; assembly: GCA_029574335.1. Classification (NCBI taxonomy): domain Eukaryota; kingdom Metazoa; phylum Chordata; class Amphibia; order Anura; family Ranidae; genus Rana; species Rana kukunoris. The sequence goes on from CM056049.1 coordinate 226,942,246, forward strand.
CTATGCCCGGAAGTAGGTGCAAATACCTGTCTTAGACAGGTATCTGCACCCCCTCCCCCCCTGAAAGGTGCCAAAAGTGACATCGGAGGGGAGGAGTCTTCCGAAAAGCAGAAGTTCCATTTTTGGGTTAAACTCCGCTTTAATCTTTCTTAAAACGTTACCAACCCCTGAACCCCCTTAATCTCACCCTAGCATTTACATCAATCTTTAGCACTTGAAGAGACCCTGTTTTCAGACTATCCATTTAAAAAAATTATCTTCAAATAGGATTCACATAGTTTAACATATTTTGGATGTGCCATCTACCTATAAAAGCCTCTCTTGTGTAGACGTCCAAAAGCTATGACCATGCAATGTAATGAGAGCGCCCAACAACCCGTAGTGTTGGAAGTAATTAAAGAAATGTGAGATAAAAGTTTAAAACAAGTAAATATAATATAACTTCCGATCTGTTTACTAATGCTAGCAGCATAGGGATTAAAACTAGTCAATATTGCTTGAGAGAGTTTCAGCTTAAAAATTCCCCAAATTTGTTTGTTTTATTGCTGCATGTGTCCCTAATGATGGAATCGTACTTTCTATTGTGTCTGGCACCTATAAATAGACAGGAAGAAAAGAAAATTGCCCTTTTTTGTTTCTTGTTCTGTGTGGGTGAGGGAAAATCCGCACTGGCTTTGCAGACCGCAATAATACTTTTAAATAAATTCTACCCCTTTCCTGCAAAAAAGTAAGTTTAGTCTGTACTTGAATCTTAAAGAGGACCTTCAGTAATTTTTTCAACTTTCCATCTATTAAATTGTCTGCCCTTGTTGGATAGTAAAAAAATAAAAATAAATTCTGCCCGTAAATACCTTATACTGCCCACTTCCTGTTTCTTGTCTGGTAAAAAAAAACAGACTTATGACATCATACACATCTCTCTCTCGTGAGAGTTTGCTAGGAGGGGGGGGGGGGGTGAGTCATAAGAGGGCCAATGAGAGCTACAAAGCTGGAGGTGTGCCTCTGCGTGTCTGTGTTAGCCCTGGTTCATATTGGTATGATTTGGCAAGTGATTTGACATGTCAAGTCGTATGTCAAATCATCAGCATTTGCCGGTGATCTGCTGATATGGTTCCGTGTGCAGGCACAAGCTGAGCCGACGGAAACCACCGAGCGGGAACAGCTGTTCGTGAGCTGTAGATGCACTCGCTCCCGATGCAGCAAGGGGGCAGGAAGGGGCGGAATGTGATATTGAACAAGCACTGTTCCATAGGACATGAGTCTCCTTGGCTCCGCCCCCATATCTGGGGTGAAGCACGGCATGGCATGTCCTCCAGCCCTTTGTGTCCGCTCTGTGTCTTCCCCTGTCTCCGCCCTGGTCTCCGCCCTGGTCTCCGCCCGCTGTGGCCGCTGAGAGCGAGTGCCGAGCATTAACAGCTGACGATCAGCTGTATAGTTTGGCTATTTTCGTGGGCTGTTACTGCGCATGCACGAAGTCTGCGCAGTCGGTTCCGGAACCTATCCGATGGCGGAACCAGATCGATATGACACTGGCAATTTCCAGCAATAGCACCATCTTAATCGGTTTTCTGATTTCAAAAAGTAGTTTCTGTACAACTTTTTGCAATTTCGGGCTGCTATTTACATTGACATCTGTGCAAAATGCCTGCACAAATGTCTCTAAAATCGCTGCCGAAATCGTAACTGACAAGCGGGAGTGAAATCGTTCAGCTAAACTCCCACGGCTTCATTCCCACAGCCCAGTGTAAATAGTTAAAATGGATGTAGCCAGACTCAGTGGAGGGAGATTTCTGCAGCATATTTGGCAAGTACAGAATCAAAGTATATATAAAATAATGTGCAAAGTGGTTGGAGGGAAGCTTCAGAATGGCAAAGATGTTTTTATTACAAATTATGTGAGAAGACTGCAGTTCCTCTTTAAGAGTTTTTTCAACCATACATCACTGACATGTTTCTTTTTTGAGAGCCTGTCATATATATAGTTACATAGTTACATAGTTGTTACATAGTAGGTGAGGTTGAAAAAAAGACACAAGTCCATCAAGTCCAACCTATGTGTGTGATTATATGTCAGTATTACCTTGCATATCCTTGTATGTTAGGCCGCGTACACACAATCGAATCTATCTGCTGGAAACGGTCCGACGGACCGTTTCAGCAGACAAATTCGATCGTGTGTACGGGCGGACAGACAGGTTTTTCCAGCAGACAAATTTTAAAGCATGCTTTACATATCTGTCTTCTGGGAACCCGTCCGTCCTACATGTCTGCTGGTTAGTACACTAACCAGCGGACACATCTGTCCGCACATGCGTCGAATGGATTTGACGCATGCGTGAAAGTATTTTACTTCCTGGTGCGGTGACGTGGCGGCGTCAACGTCACCGACACGTCACCGTGCTGTCTGCCGGCGGGGATTTTGGTTTGATCGTGTGTACACGATTAAACCAAAATAGCCCAGCAGACAAATCCGATCAAATCAGTCTGTCAGACCGATTTGATCGGATTTATTTAGCCGTGTGTACGCGGCCTTATGGTCATCATTTGTTTGTCATGCCAAATCTGAGCAATAAAGTCTAGTTTTGGACCAAGCAGACTGGGAATCAATCACTAGGTTTTCACTTCAAGATTTCAGTACTGTGAAATCTTGATGTAGGGACTGCCTGACTTTAGCAATAACAGCTCCAGCACGTGATAAGGAAAGTAATGTTTTCTAGGGATTACCTTCATGTTAAAGTGGAACTGTACTCTCTAAATCAACATTGAGTATTTTTAATCCTTATGCTGCTAGCATTAGTAAATAGATAGAAAAAGGTATATTATATTTACTTGTTTTAAAGTTTTTTTTCACATTTCTTCAGTTACTTCCTGGTTTCTGGCCTAGACAAATGATGTTGTATATCCCTAGGAGTCTTCAGGAGAGGAGGAGGGATTTCTTAGCCAAGCACGCCCTCCTGCCTGTGTTCCGTTAGATATCACGACCCGTCAGAATTGGTAACGGAAGTGACGTTCCGTTGCCACCATATTGCTACACCCTGCACTCCTCCACAGTAACGATACACAACAAGGGGCCAAGCAGACATCTTGTTAAACCCACCAGAGTTTTGAATTTCACAGTTATTTTTAACAGAAAACTGAGCTTATAAGGTGAGATACAGTATTTAGTATTTTGTGAAATCAGACGGACTGTTTAGATGTTGAAGTTTAAAAGAACCGACAGACCTGCTGATCTGACCTTACTCAAGATGGCCAGAAATGCTGGAAAAGTGAAGTCCTCATCTTACCTCATCCTTCGATTTTGCTTTTAAATGTCCTTATTTCTTCCAAAGCATGTTTATTTTTTTGTTGTGAGGGGCAGAATTTTACATGAAGGGGGCAGATTTTACTATGATGGGCAGTGCTTAAGGGTGTGTGTGGGGGGGGACAACAAATGAAAGGTTTTCAGGCCCACAAAAACCAACAGGTTGGCAGAAGAGACTCAACAACATTATGATCAAAGCTGGCATCAGCTGAGGCCTAAACATCCACATGATAAAACCTAATGTCCTGGTTAAAGTCAATAGAAGAAACCACCTTGAGAAAAAAAAGGAGGTCTCGGGACTCAAAGCAACCTTGTCTTTGTGTAGCACAAAGGGTCATTTACAAGGTAAGGTAACAAACTCAGAGCCTGGCTTTGCAGAAGTGATGCCAATGAGACAGGTAACCCTAAAAATAAAATGAGTTCAAAGGATGGTTTCTAAAAACCTACAGAATGAGGCCAAGATCCCATGCAGTCACTGGGGAGCATTCATAAGTAATAAGGTGAATGGGACCATGTTCGAAGGGCTTCACTAAGAAGAGAAAGGAAAGCAATCTCTGAAAAAGAACAACCAAGGCAGAGACTTGATTGAACCTTGATGGTCAAAACCATAGCCAGTGGTCAAAACCAGTATGGAGAAAAGACAGGATTAATTCCATGGAGCACTTCCTTGCCTCGAACCAAGAGAAATATGTGTCCCAAGTGCAATGGTAAAGTTTGTTATTTTCAAGCTTCATTAGGGATAACTGAATACAGCAGACCCCTGTACCTTGGGACCTAAGCTTTAACAGCCAGACATTTAAAAGCAAGTGACGAAGAAGAAGGATGATAAGCCAGTTTCTGGGACAGAAGATCCAGACGATCTGAGAGAAGCCGTAGAGAGTTTCCAGGAGACAAGAGGTCTGAGTACCATGTCCACCTGGGCAATTTGGTACATTGAAGATCACCAGAATGCCCTGTATCGCTATCCTGTTAAACAGGAGAAAAAGGAGTTTCAGTGGAGGAAAGACAAAAATCAAACTGAACTGATCCCAGAGTGACCGAAGCATTCACTGCAAAGGCTAGAGGTTTCCTGGACCTGAAGGAAAACCTGCTCAGTTTGTTGTTCAATCTGGAAGCCAAGATATCAATGTCTGGTATCCCACATTTTGACAGGGGCTCTGAAACACATCGGGGTGAAGAAACTATTCTTCGAAGTCCAGAGGTTGAGAACTGTAGAAGCCTGCCTGGTGGGATGTGTATAGCGAACAGAGCTAGAACATACAGTTCTGCTCATACCAGAGTCAAAATTGCTTCTTTTTGAGCTTCAAGACTTATGGTTCCTCTCTAAAGGTTGCTTTAAGCCACTGCCTTGGCATTATCTGACTGAATCCTGGCCAGATAATTTTGCAGACAAGAGTTTCAGTGTTGAAAGAATAACCAAATCAGCTCCAGAATACTGATGTGGCTAAATCCTATGTACTGAGACAGTAACAACAGGCTGGCATCTGATATGATTGCATTCTGTTTTTGGTAAAAGAACTATGTGTCTATAGGACCTCTAGCACCTAAAGCAAATAGAATATACAGTACCTTGAAAAAGTGTTCATACCTCTTGAAATTTTCCACATTTTGTCATGTTACAACCAAAACGTAAATGTATTATATTATTATATTATTATTATATTGGGATTTTATGTAATAGGCCAGCACAACGTGGCACATAATTGTGAAGTAGAAGGAAAATGATAAATAGTTTTCATTTTTTTTTTTACAAATAAATATGTGAAAAGTGAGGTGTGGATTTGTATTCATCCCCCTTTACTCTGATTCCCCTAACTAAAATCAAGTGGAACCAATTGCCTCCAGAGGTCACCTAATTAGTAAATAGAGTCTACCTGTGTGTAATTTAATCTCAGTATTAATACTGCTGTTCTGTGAAGCCCTCAGAGCTTTGTTAGAGAACCTTAGTAAACAAACTGCATCATGAAGGCCAAGGAACACACCAGACAGGGGTCAGGGATATAGTTGTGGAGAAGTTTAAAGCAGGGTTAGGTTATAAGAAATATCTCAAGCATTGAACATCTCATTGGGCACTGTTCAACCCATCATCCGAAAATGGAAAGAGTATGGCACAGCAGCAAACCTACCAAGACATGGCCGTCCACCTCAACTGACCGGGAGAGTATTAATCAAAGAAGCCCATGGAAAGAGGCCCATGGAAACTCTGGAGGAGCTGCAGGGATCCACAGCTCAGGTGAGAGAATCTGTCCACAGGACAACTATTAGTTATGCACTCCACAAATCTGGTCTTTAAGAGTGGCAAGAAGAAAACTGTTGTTGAAAGAAAGTCATAAGAAGTCCTGTTTGCAGTTTGTGAGAAGCCATGTGGGGGACACGGTAAACATGTGGAAAATTATTTTTTGGTCAGATGAGACCAAAATATAACTTTTTGGCCTAAAAGTAAAATGCTATGTGTGGCAGCAAACGAACACTGCACATCACCCTGAACACACCATCCCCACTGTGAAACATGGTGGTGGCAGCATCATGTTGTTGGGATGATTTTCTTCAGCAGGAACAGAGAAGCTGGTTAGAGTTGATGGAAAGATGATTGGAGCCAAATACAGGGCAATCTTAGAAGAAAACCTGTTAGAAGCTGCAAAAGACTTGAGACTGGGGTGGAGGTTCACCTTCCAGCAGGACAACAACCCTAAACATACAGTCAGAGCAAAAATGGAATGGTTTTGATCAAAGCATATTCATGTGAATAAAAATTGAGAATCTATGGAAAGACATGAAAATTACTCTCCATTCAGTCTGACAGAACTTGAGCTATTTTGCAAGAAGGAATGGGCAAAAATATCACTCTCTAGATGTGCAAAGCTGGTAGAGACATCCAAAAAAGACTTGCGGCTGTAATTGCAGTGAAAGGTGGTTCTACAAAGTATTGACTGAATACAAATGCACACCACACTTTAATTTATTTATTTGTAAAAAATGAAAAAAACATTTATCATTTTCCTTGCACTTCACCATTATGTGCCACTTTGTTTTGGTCTATCACAAAAATTCAGATGAAATACATCTACGTTTTTGATTGTAACGTGACAACATTTTGAAAATTTCAAGGGGTATGAATACTTTTTCAAGGCATTGTAATCAATATGATAGGAAGGGCAACCCCCCCGCCCCCCCAGACAAGCATGTCCTGGTTAGCATTCTGTAGTAAACCTCTAAAGGACCGGATATTTGCTAATAGACCAAAAGACTGGATCATTGCTCACAAATATACGATATGTATGGCCACTCTAATTCAAATTATACTTACAAAGTCAGAGATAAAGCCATCTGCTCTTTTCCAGAAGCTGCTGCCGCTCCTAAATCCCCACCTCATATTTTGTGCATGGTGATATAAACTGTGGTGGGAAATTTGAATTTACCAGGGGAATCAGGGCAAAGAAGAATGTATGTTTTACTGGACTGGTTACATTTTGTGATATGACAAATGAATAGCTCAGCTGTTCTTTAAGAAATTACTTCTTCCTGGTAAAGGTCCCAGGTGATAATCAAATTAGCTAAATTGTCCTTTTGTTTTGAAGGGAAGCTGGACAGGCTGAAAGGCTCCATCACAGCAGGGGCCCCGTAGCATACTTGTGTAACTACACATAAAAGGGTTGCTTGACCACCAAAGACTTAGAGTTTGTGCATGCTAGAAACATTTCTTTTAAGGCTTGAAAATGCGACCAATCAGATACTGATTGGTACTCGGAACCAATGAATATCTAGGCTTGAGACTCAACCAATCCGTTGGTAAGGCAACTTTAAAACCAATAGAATGATAGAGTTTTTTGAATCCTGTAAAGAGAGGGTAGGGAGCAAGTGGAGGGTATAAATCAGAAGGCCGCCCGATAGCTCAGCCCTTTCCCTGCAGACAATGATTTGAGCAAGACACAAGACATGTAAATATATCTCTCTCCCTCTTCCTCCCTCTATCCCCCTCTTCCTCCCTCTTTCCCCCTCTTCCTTCCTCTATCCTCCTCTATCCCCCTCTTCCTACCGCACTCTCTGTTTACTTTCCTTCTATCTTACGATTTTGCCTAAGAAGTATATTAGGAGTCCATGGATGTCCATTGTAACCATATCTGAGTTAGGCCTTAGTTATCCTTGTAATCTGGCAACACTATACCTGTAACATCACCTAGGGACATTCTAATCATTACTTTTCTTCATCTTTGTCATTTTTCCTTTCCTACAACTTGTCCTTATATACTGATGGGTCCATTGAAGCAATATTTTATAAGTGTGTAACATGGGTATCACCTTGGTTTTAAAGGTGATATCTGTTATGTTAATAGCCACGAATATCAGATTAATATAAGCTTCTTCTATGTATCAATAAATGTAATCATTTTCTCTTTTTCGCACTGCTATTCATTGTTTTAATTTGTATATAGACAAGAAGGTTTTGATCGCTCAGTTTAATTAAGTACGGTATAAATATTGTTCTGACAAAACTTACCAAACCCCATGAGGATGAAGGATCCTACAAGCATGATAATAGTCTGTAGAGTATCTGTGTAGATAACAGCTGCCAAACCACCTGAAAGAGAGAGAGACAGTCTATCAGATGTGGGAAAATAACTATACAAGGGTACCTACTAAACAGGAAAGTCAGAGTAGAAGAACAGGGTGTGACATTTCCATTAATGACAATAATATCAAACAACTAAAATCAAAATTATATTAAAGGCTTAAAAAAAAAAAAGAAATACCTGCTCCGTTCAAAGATATTGCACATAATATAATTTTTCTCTTCTTCTGACAGTTCCCCGCGGCACTGACAGCTTCTCACTCCTCTTGGTGCCTCTTGCAGCAAGCTAGGTGCCAAGGAGGCACCCATGTGTTTGTGTTCTTAATCCAGGCTGTGTGCTTCCATAGACACACACAGCACTGGTAAGCTGCATTCCTGATCCCTCATCACAAGAGTTTGACTGACACCAGCAGGACCCTACAGTTCCATTGCCCTCAGTTTTCCTATGAAAACAGGAAGTGAAGGGAGCAGGTGCTGGTGCCAGAGACAGTGCAGGAACATTGACATGGAGCCATGTAAGTGTTTAGGGACAGGAGGGCTAGGACAAGTAGTGGGGCATTTTTAACCTAATTTAGGGAATGCATTAAGGTAAAAAACATTTAGGCCTCGTACACACGACCGAGGAACTTGTCGTAAAAGACACATCGTTTTCCTTGACGAGTTCCTTGTTAGGCTTGTCGAGAAACTTGACAAGCTGTCTTTGCATACACACTGTCAAGACAAAATCTTGTTGTTCTCAAACGCGGTGACTTCAACACATACAACGTCAGGGGAAGTTCGATTCCACTGGCACAACCCTTGGGGCTGCTTTTGCTAATCTCATGTTACTGTGTGTTAAGTAAAAGTTTGGTAAGAGACGATTTGGTAAGAGACAATTCAGATCGAATTCGATATTCAAGCCCCGAGGTGCGAAAGTGTCTAACGTGAATATCATTTTGATTCGAGTTGGCTTAGTGTCCTGACTTTATGGAAACAAGTGTTTTATCTTCTTGACAGATCTCTAAATCTAGAAAGGTGATCTTTTCGTCACTTATTTCCCAGCTGAGTTTATATTTCTATCGTTTATGTTCAGGTTTTGGAGATCTATATAGTTCTACTTGTTCCTCATTCCACACAATGAAAATATCGTCAATGTATCTTCTGTAGCTGAACAAACCTTTTGGACGATTGGAAAATTTCTGCTCCTCTTCACATTGCGCCATGAAGAGCCCTGCTACACTGGGAGCAAATTTAGCTCCCACAGCCACGCCTGTCTTTTGGAAGTAATAATTAGAAATAAGAAAAATAGCTACTTTTGGTATAATCGTAATTATTACTGTAGCTGCGGGCTTCAATATATAGGCCGAACTAAAAGACCCCTCAAAATCCGCATAAAAGAACACGTGCAAAAGATAATCAATAAGCACAGTGTGTCTAAACACTTTGTTACTCATCACAACAGAGACCCCACACAACTCAAATTTTGGGGCATCGAACCGTACGTAAGACATTGGCGGGGGAGTCATAAAGTCAGGACACTAAGCCAACTCGAATCAAAATGGATATTCACGTTAGACACTTTCGCACCTCGGGGCTTGAATATCGAATTCGATCTGAATTGTTTTATTAGTGATTTTTAATCTTGCTAGTTTATGAACTATTCCATAAGTATTGCCTCTCCTACTACGACCCTCCTCCCTCTACCTCAATCGAGTTTCCATTCTATATTAATATTTATGGCTATTATGGCTTCTGGGTCTCCTTTAGAATAATTTTAGCATTATTTCCCCTGTCCATCCACCTGCCATATGTTTAATGTCTATTTTTTATATAATTTTTTTATATTTTATATATTTTTATATTATCTTACCATTTACTTTTTCATAGACATTGGCTGTTTGTTTTTTAATGTTTTTTTTTTCCATATTTACACATAGTTATTAAAAATGATTTTTATCATTTTTTTTTCTAACCATTAAAATGGCCGCCGACCTACTTCTGGTAAAAAAAAACATTTAAAAATGGCCGCCATACTACTTCCGGCATCCGTAGCTACAGGAAAATGGTTGCCGCAGATATTTAATGTTATTTTTGACCATGGACAACCAACAAAATGGCCGCTGACTTTCTACTGGTGACAAAAACCACCCAAAAATGGCCACTTCATGGGACCAAAGTTACAAGAAAATGGCCACCATAGTAATTACCTGTATTAGTTCACAACCATATATAAAGCCACTTCCTAAAGGCCTCCAGTTATCCCATGATGAAGTTATGTGACTGTAAGGAACACGTGCGGGAACGCAGGGCACCGGAAGTGACATTGGATGAGTTCGCTACTCGTTTTTTATATGCCTGTCTGATACTTCACATTGTGAGTACCTGTTTTTATTATTGCTGCTGACTCCAATAAATGTTTTAAATACTACACTATCGAGCATCCCTCTGTACATCCCCCATGCCCCAATGTGAGGCTATCTGATACAGATACACCAGGGACACTTAAAGGAGACTTTGATGCCAAAGTAAAGACACATATCAGCAGAGACTGAGACGTCAGGAGCCACCAGGCGATTGAAAGACACACTCATACGCAGTTACCTTACAGCGGTAAGGTAAGGGGACATCTATACCCTAAGTTACACGGAGAACCAGTAACCACCTATCAGTAGCACTCCATACCAGAGATTGACTACTAGCACCAGCACCCTAATCCTGATCACTGTACACACACAGCCATCCATCCAGCTTGCACCTTATGGAGATTTTCTGCACTGCGTTTTTTTGACATTCATTTTATTTTTATTTTTTTAATGGAATTTTAGTGTGAATATATTTATTTATGGTTGCACTTGTCACATGATGATGCCATTTTAAAGATTTTATGAGTTTTTTCTCACATCTATTTTGTGGTACACTTTTCACAGTATTTGGACACTTCTTATCAGTCCATTGTTTATACTGTTGCAGCTGATTATTTATTGTTGCTATTTTGACCATTCATTTATTGCCTTTCAAGTGTACCTGTCACGTGAGCACATTTGCACTTTATCCCCTATTTATGCACAGCGCAGCACTACTTCTACATTTCTGAAAATTTCTGAAAATTTCTGAATTCTCGTCGACTTCCACGTCAGTTTTCTTGACGAAAAACATACACGCGACCGTTTTCCTCGGCAAAAAAGCTCTCCCACTAAGTTTATTGATGGATTCTGTCAAGTTACTCGGTCGTGTGTACGAGGCCTTAGACTTTAGAACAAATTTAACCGCATGCCGACCATCTAACGTACTAGCACGGCGGAGCGTCCATCTGCTGGATCACGTACTAGGTAGCAAAAGCCGATCTGCCGGTCTCAGCCAATAATTGGCCCCTGGCACCCACCGATCGGATCAGTGATTCACAGAAAAGAGCTTTGTGACTGTAAACAATACAGAGCTCTGTTCACTGAAAGGGGATCTTGCTGTTTTTCTTTTCCTTAAGCAGGGAGCAGCACAAAACATTCACATTACACATAGTTAGGCACACATTTAACCCTTTGATCGCCCTAGATGTTACACCCTTTCCTACCCAGTGTCATCAGTACATTGACAGTACATATTATTAACACTGATCATTGTATTATAGTCACTGGTGATTAGTGGTGCAACAGGTCGTCATTGATCCGTGATCCGCACGGATCAGCAGCTTCGGATCAGCACACACGTGATTCGCGGGATCGCAGAGCGGTAAAACACGCTGTAACAGCTGACATTGAAATTGTCTCTGCTCGCACTCACATAGCCCTGCCTCCTCCTAACCCCACGCTTGTGATAGACAGAATGCGGGTCCAATGCTGGAAAGTGTTCTGTCTATCACAGCATGGGGTTAGGAGGAGGTGGGGCTGTGTGAGTGCGAGCAGAGTGGAGACAATTTCAATGTCAGCTGTTACAGTGTGTTTTACCACTCTGCGATCCCGTGGCTTTAATCTTCCTCCAGTCATGTCCCGGGTTCCCTCTCACTTCCTCCTGGCTGCAATTTGGAGCACAGTGAGGCTGGATTGTGGGGCACAGTAAGGCTGCAATTTTGGGGCACAGCGAGGCTGCGATTTTGGGGCACAGTGAGGCTGCAATTTGGGGCTCAATGAGGCTGCAATGTGGGGCAAAATGACATTGCGGCTGCAATTTGGGGCACAACGAGGCTGCAATTTGGGACACAGTGATGCTTCAATGGGGGCACAGGGAGGCTACAATTTGGGGCCGTATTTATTTGTCTTTTTTTTTTTGCTGATCCGAAAACTGATCCGATCCGATCCGAGGAACCATCCAAGCCATGAGTTTTTTGATTTGTTGCACCCCTACTGGTGATGTCAGTGGCAGTTAGTCAGTTCCTTGCAGTGTCAGATTGCCCGCTGCACTATCGCAGTCCCTTTTTAAGACTCTGATCGCCGCCATTAGTAGTATAAAAAAAATAGAAATGCCAGTATATATCCCACAGTTTGTCAGACAAACAAACCAATATACACGTATTGAGATTTTTTATCAAAGATATGTAGCAGAGTACATTTTGGCGAAAATTCAATCAAATGTTTTTATATCAAATGTTTGTTTTATCAAAACAAAAAGGTGATTTCTTTCTTCAAAATTTTTGGTCTTTGTGCGTTTAATAAAAACACAGTGGTGGACAAATACCACCAAGAGAAAGCTTAATTTGTGTGAAAAAAAAACTGTACACATTTTGTTTGTGTAGAGTGTTGCATGACCACGCAATCGCCAGTTAAAGCAGCACTGTGCTGAATAGCACAAAAGAGGTTAAATCTTCCGGAGCTGAAGTAGTTAATGGGGTAGATTCACGTATCTCGGAATTCACAAAGCAAATGCTCCCAATGTTGCGCCGGCGTAGCGTATATTCGTCGGCGTAAGCCGACGTAAGTCAAAGTATGTGGAAGTGGGCGTGTAACATTTTTTTTTTTAATCTTTTTTTATTTTAATAGTAACAAGACAGAAACATACAAAACGTACAATAGCACAGCCAACATCTGGCATAAATCCCAGCAATGACCCGCGCAGGGGTCAAAAGGTAGCAGTACAGAACCAAAACATGTTAGAGAATTAGCGACTACCACAATAAACTAACAGCAATAAGGCGATCCAGCTCATGCTCCAGGGGCAGGGTGATAGTGGACAGGGTCACCTAAGTCGTTATGTCAACAGGGGACGGCTCAGCAAGGCTTCAAGCACCGCTACCAGAAATCATAGGATCCACCTATTCTCCTGCCGCAGTGGAGGGCTCAGCCAACCATTTAGACGAGACTCTGTCGTATTTTTTCAGACAGCCTCTGTGTGCATAGGTATCTCTGTATAAAGGAATCACATTTTTAAGCAGTGTTTTCCATAGATCTAATGAGGGAGGGGCCCTGCGCTTCCAACATAGGACGATGGACTTCCTGGCATAGAACAGCAAGAGACCCAACAGGGTTCTCTCAGCCACCCTGGGCACCAGGTCCTCCACCAGCCCCAGCAGGCATATTCTTGGGGATGGAACAGTAGAGATACTTAACAATTCGTTCACCTCTAGAACGACCTGTGACCAAAAGATTGCTATGACCGGGCAGGACCAGAAAATTTGAATGTAGTCCCCTTGAGCATGGTCACACCGCCAGCACTGCGGGAAGAGGGAGGATCTCATCCGGTGCACCCAGGCGGGAGTGAGGTATGCCCTATGGATGATCTTGTATTGAATGAGGCGATCTCTCAGGGATACCAGTATTTTAAACGGGAAGTCCCATATATCCACCCAGTCCTCAGAGTCTAACTCCGGGACATCCCGGCCCCATTGCTGACAGAGCCTGGACAACTCAGGAGAAGAGGCTCGGAGGAGATGAGCATACAACACAGAGGCGGGTTTGCTAGCACAGTCGAAGCGCAGAATCCGCTCCAGGTCAGACTGCACCAACTGCCTCTCGCCTGGTGGAAACTGGGCCTTGAAAGCATGGGACAACTGAAGATATCTGAATCTATGTGAGGGCGGAGCATTATTTTTAGCCATTAAGTGATCAAAGGAGAAAATCGAGAGGTCAGAGGTGATATCCGAGAGAATTTTAATATGGTACTTGGTCCACACCACTGGGTCTGGGATGTTAAGAAAATTACCCAAGGTAGGGTTGTTCCAGAGTGGGGCATTCAGGGATACTGCCATCGAGGGATATGTCTCACAGGCCAGGCCCTCCCTCCAATAGGAGGTTTGATAAGGCCTCCGCAGACCCCAACATCGCCGCCTCAGTGGCCCAGGCTGGGTTGGACTTATCTGGGACAAGCCATCAGAATGCAGTGACTAACTAAGTCGCTAGAAAATATTTGTGGCAGTCCGGGAACGCTAGTCCCCCCTGCGAACAAGGTCGCATGAGAGTGGCTAACTTGAAGCAGGGAGGGTGTGGGCCCCATAAAAAGGAGGATAAAATTTGATTTAGGTGGGAAAAAAACGACTTGGGGATCCATTGAGTGGAGTTACGGAACAGATACGTAAACTTGGGAAGGATTTTCATTTTGATCAGATTGACACGCCCCAACAAGGATAGAGGAAGGTTCTCCCATGCTTTCAGCTTGGTCCTGACTGAGTTAACTACGGGGGTCAAGTTCAGTGGAAGGAAATCCGCCACATTCCTCGAGACCCGTACCCCTAGGTATGTAAATTTGTCCACCCACTGTAGCTGAAGAGAAGCCGAAGCCCCCCCCCCCACTAGCATTTTCATCAATAGCCAGCAATTGTGACTTCAACCAGTTGACTTTAAGTCCTGTCACCTCTGAAAAGCGATCCAGGACCTGCAATGCCCCTCGTAGAGAGGGGCCGGCATCATTTAGAAAGAGGAGGAGGTTGTCTGCGTACAGGGCCACCCTCTCCTCCAGCCAGGCCAGACGAAGCCCCTTAATATGTGTCGAAACACGCAGTGCCTCAGCCACTGGTTCCATGGCAATGGCAAAAAGGGCCGGATAGAGAGGACAGCCCTGCCGAGTACCCCTAGCAAGCGTAAACACAGGAGATAGCCGACCCCCAACCGAATGGCAGCTGTCGGCGAACGATAAATAGTCTGCAACCATCATATAAACACTAGGGGGAAACCCATCCTCCGTAGAATCTCCCACAGGAAAGGCCACTCTATGGAGTCGAATGCCTTCTCAATATCAAGAGAGGCAACTACTCTGGTACCCTGATTGTCATGTTGTGCATGGAGATTAGTGAACAGTCTACGCAAGTTGATATCTGTGGATTTGTGGGCCATGGAACCGGTCTGATCCGAGTCTATGAGGGAGGGAAGTAAAGTGCTAAGTCTAGCAGTGAGGAGCTTAGTTAGAATTTTAAGGTCGTTGTTAAGAAGCGCTATGGGTCTATAGGAGGCACACAACTTTCGATCTTTACCCAACTTGGGAATGAGAATAACATGCGCGTGCGCCATGGAGGGCGGGAGAGAGCCCTGGTCCAGGCAATGAGAAAACAAGGCGGCCAGTCGGGGGGCCAACATGCCTGCATGTGCTATATAAAAATCAACTGGAAGACCATCGGGCCCAGGAGCCTTGCCAGTGGACAGGGAATTAATCACAGCAAGAACCTCCTCAGCAGTTATTGGGGCAACTAGATGTGATCAACCAAGGGCTATTGGGTCTAGGAGGAGATTCAACTCCTCTGGCTCTAAACCCGCGGGCAAAGTGGTGTTGTATAGGGATTGGTAAAAGTCACGGAATGCCAGCAAAATGGCCTCAGGAGAAGAGATGGCCTCACTCATGGGAGAGGTGAGCTCAGGAATCACTGTACTCGGGGCGTCATGGTGGGACATCATTGCCAACAGTCTGCCATTCCTGTCCCCCTGTTCAAAAAATGTTTGCTTTATACGAAACAATTCCAGTCCAGTAACCTCTGCTACATGAAGGAGAAGGCTGCGCTTAGATGCCTGCAGCGCATCAAAGTTTGAGGCGGAGGGATCCGATCCAAAGTGGGCGGAAGCCAACTCCACCCCATCCTCCGGGCGTGTAACATTTAAATGAAGCATGACCCCATGCAAATGATGGGCTGAGGTTCAAACAAGTACTAAAAACGAACGGCGCATTCATCGTATCTTGGACGCATCCCAGTGCACATGCTCACAGCCACGTCAAAATAACTGCCTAAGATACGTTAATACACTGCCTACGACGTGAACGTAACCTACGCACAGCCCTAGTCACGTACTACGTAAACGGCATAAAAATCTACGGCGTACATTCCCTGGTCCATACCTTTGCATGGGTTGCACCTCCTATATGAGGAATAACTTTACGCCGGACATAACCCTTATGCAAATCGCTTAAAACAATGCGGCGGGTGCAAGTACGTTCGTGAATCGGCATATCTCCCTCATTTGCACATTTGCATCGTAAATCAATGGAAGTTTCAAATGCGTCCAGTGTAAATATGTGGCCACTCTACGCCGGCGTAGGCAAGTTACGTCGGTCAGATGAAGTCAGTTTTTTTGGCGTATCTTAGTTCTATGGGTACAGCGCATAGATAAGACGGCGCATATGTACACTTACGCGGCGTATCTCGAGATACGTCGGCGTAAGTGCTTTGTGAATCCGGGCCAATGTGTTTTTCCACTTTTGAAGTCAAATTCTATCAAACTTCACTATATACTTGTTATGTGTTCTGATTAATATATTATACCTAAAAAAAAATGAAAGCTAGCTCCACCTTTTAGACCATGTTACATGTTACAATGCGACAAACAGACATTTTCATTGGAACACAAGTGCAGTAATTAGCGCACTCATGGCCCTTCTGGTGCGAGGTATGTGCTGCATGATTTTTGGCCTCTGGGCCATGTTGGCCCGAGTCTGCATTCCTGCCAGGTAGTCCTGACTGGGGCCTACGCTTTGAAGGTGATCCTGTGCTGTCTGTCCTGCGGGAAGAAGCCGCTCAATGGAGGAAACCAGGGGAGGACCTGTCCCAGAAAGGACCGAACAGAAGGCTGGTACTTTGGGAGAGGCCTGGTAACTTTATTGGAGGATGCACCGTAGTCTACGAAACCTTACAGTGTGTCGGGGTGGCTTAAAGGCTCTAAGACTGTAAGGCTGGATATCCGGGTACCAAATCCTGTGACAGAGGATTCCGTAATTGTTAATTTATGCTTGCAACCAGTCTGTGGCAAAGACTGTTACTATTCTTGTCCGTGGATCATCAATACTCACTCAAAGGAAGGAGGTAAGAGTAATCTTGAAACTTAACCGTTCTTCAGTGATCTGCCTTGTGCGCCTGAACCTTCCCCTGATCCTTCACCCCTCTACCTATGCAAGTTGTTTGGAAAATAAAAGCAGAGCAAAAAGGATTTATAAATTGTGTGGACATTGAACTTTCTACAGACTCTCTCATCCCCTAGACCAGGAGTCTCCAAACTACGGCCCTCCAGGTGTTCAGGAAATACAATTCCCATCATGCCTAGTCATGTCTACGAATGTCAGAGTTTTACAATGCCTCATGGTAAGTGTAGTTCCACAGCAGCTGGAGGGCCGTAGTTTGGAGATCCCTGCCCTAGACCACGGAGAACGAGGTAACGTGCAAGGCCCAAATATAAACCAGCAGCTCCTACAGGGGTAGTGCTACAGGAGTTAAACACTAGGGAGCGATGAAGGAGTTAAGTGTGTCCTAGGGAGTGATTCTAACTTTGAGGGGGCTGGGCTACAAGTGACACGACAGTGATTACTGCTCCCAATGACAGGGAGCAGTAGATCACTGTTCTGTCACTAGGCAGAGCAGGGAAATGCCTTGTTTACAATTGCATCTCCCTGTTCTGCAGCTCCCTCACACGATCGCAGGACACTGGCGGACATTGAGTTTGCGGGTCCCACGGGCATGGTCACGGAGCTTGCGGCAGGCGTGTGCGCCCGCTAGGCGACAGATTCAAAGCAACGTATAGGTACGTTGCTTTGCCTGCCCGTACCATTCTGCCGACGTATATCGGCGTTAGCCTGTCAGCAAGTGGTTAAATATCGTGCCTGGGGGTTCCCTTAGTCTGCATGTAAAGTGGCGCGTCTGTGCAATGTCTAGAACAGCTTTGCAGCAAAATGATATTTCTAACGGAAAATATTTTATTTGAACGGCTGTAATGTATTGCTGACTCCTGGCAATATAGATAAAAAAATCAAGGAAAAAATTGCCATGGGTCACATGAGTGTACGCTTATATATGTCCATGTGAACAAGGCCTAACAGTAACATACAGACATACAGCGCTGACAAGCTGGGAGAGGCATTTATGACAAGGCGTAGTGTATACAAGGAGGGGGACAGTGTAAAAGAGGAGCGGGACTAGTGTGTACAGAGGGATATATAGGAAGGGAATGTAGAGAGGGTGGACAGTGTGTACAGGGGATAAATTTATTTTGGGATAATTCACTGGTTGTGTTTATTTGTTGTTTCTAACTAGATTAAAAAGCCACGCCCAATATTTTGCAAAATTTAGCCACAGCCACTTTTTTGCAATGGCATGCACCACATGACACTATCTTTCTGGTGGGGGCCTAGTGCATTATTTTGCCCTGGGGCTATGATGAAATTTAGACAGCCCAGTTAGTAGCAACACAAGTAAAAACAATATGTTGATTCTACAAGGGCTACAGTATGCTTCCACTCCACTACTTAAAACTGCATACTGAACTTTCATATGAAAAAATTAGACTGTCGACTTTCTCTTTTAATCTTTTTCTTTCTTAACCTACAGATCTATATTCCTGTTTTCCTCTCTCTGAGGCCTCGTACACACGACTGAGAATCTCGTAAAAGAAGCATCTTTTTCCTCGACGAGGTTCTTGTCAGGCTTTTCGATGACGCGGTGACATACAACACGTACGACGGCAATATAAAGGGGAAGTTCGATTCCACTGGCGCCACCCTTGGAGCTGCTTTTGCTAATCTCATGTTACTGCGTGTTAAATAAAAGTTTGGTACGAGACGATTTGCGCTTTGCGGTCTGTTACAGCGTGACAAATGTGCTATCTCCATTACGAACGCTTCATTTACTGAAGGTGTCGCTCCCATCTCATACTTTATTTTGAGCATGCCCGCGTTTCTAAGCATACACATGTAAGCAGCTGTCAGTGATAGGGTATTTCAGTGCTGCAAGAGTAAGTGGTAAAGCATCGTATGTATTTCACGCTGTAGCTAGTTGTTATGTTTATTATGTTACCACTATTTACCTCTATAGTGTCTCCAACACCATTTTACAGGAGCCCTGCGTCCTGATAGGCCGCACGAGATCTCGAGAGATTTGGGAGGCCATTTTTGTGTGGTTTCCTTATATAAAAAAGCTCAGGCTCGTTTTTGGGGAGAACACGTGTGGATGCAGAGAGGGACAGAGACCCTGCTTGTGAGGGAGAGGTAGAAGAAGTCAGGGAGAGTGTTCCGGCCTGTAGGGATAGTTCAGGGCTCCTACGGAGTCGTGCAGTGGTAACCTTGGTCGGGTGAAAGACTCCCAGCTGCTACGGGTAACGTGTTTCCAGCCTCTTCCAATCTGCATTGGGTGCCGGGGTATATAGCATACCATTGAGTGAGGAGTGCCTGTGTTACCCAGAAGGCCACATCGCTTAGAACAATAGCTGCTGTGTTGCATATGTGTGCCTCTGTGCCTGGAGAAGAACCGTTTGCTGTTTGATTATAAAGACTGTTGTTACTACCGCCTTTCGGTAATAAACGTTACTTTGTTCAAAGAACTTACTTGGCTTCCTCTGTGAAACGCAACACCCTTTCCCCGCTTACATTTTGGCGTAGTCGGCAGGATGTCAGAACCATCGTCCTCAAGCGGGGGAGTGGCTAGAGGGTCCTTCATGGCACCGTATGGAGCGGCCTTAGCACTGATTCCAAAATTTAATGGTGCCAATTTTCCCCTGACAGATTGGGTGGAGAGACTGGACAGCTCGGTCCGATTATTCGAAATACCCGCAGCACACTTTGCAGATTTGGCGGTTAATGCGCTAGAAGGAGAAGCCCGCCGGGCTGTGATGGTTCTGCCCGAGAAGGAGAGAGATAACAGAGCCGCCATTGTGGCCCGCCTAGAAAGTCTGTATGGTGAGAGTACCTCCATAGCCGAACTTCGGAAGAATTTCTACAGTCGGGAGCAGTATGATCGAGAGACTATTCCTCAATTTGCAGTGGCATTGCAGGAGATCTGGTGCCGGTTGGAGGAGAAAATGGCCCCCGCAGGAACTGGGGTTGCTAACCCCGATCAGCTAATACGGGACCAGTTTCTCGCTGGTGTGTGGTCCCCTTCCTTAAAAAGAGCCTTGAAGGATCGAGTGAGGGCTGATGATACAGTGAAGTTTGCAGTGATCCTACAAGAGGCCATCGAGAGGGAACAGGAAGAGGCGGACCATGAACGGCCTGGGGCCAGAAGCCAGGTTACCCGCACTCAAGGAGCTGGGTGGCCGGTGGGGCGGGTGGAAGCGACTGCTCTATGCCCTGCCACAGTCTCGACGGTGGAGATGCCCTCGATGGAGAAGGTCGTACGAGACTTAGCTGAGAAGGTCGCCTCCCTCAGCCAAGAGGTGGCGGCCTTGCGGAGAGGGTCAGAACAACCCCGAGTGGAGACCAACCCACTCCGGAGGAACCCAGATACTGACCGAAAATGCTGGCAGTGCGGACGGTTAGGCCACCTCGCAAGGGACTGTATGAAACGGGGAGCCCATAACGTACAAAGGCATCCTTTAAACTAATGATTCCCGTGGTAGAGGGGCGACCCGCGGGAAATGTTCAGTCACCGCCTCAACGTAGCCCTCCTCAATGTGATCCTACAATGATTTCTGGTTGCCCCGTGGCGACAGTGATCTTCAACGGACAGCCGGCCAGTTGTCTGGTGGACACTGGATCAGAAGTCACTACCATGGCCTATTCGTTCTACCAACAACATTTTGGGCCAACCACAACGTTAGACCCCTCCTGGTTGAGACTGAAAGCTGCCAATAACCTTCCTATTCCAGTAGTAGGGGTCACTTGGATGTCCATGAATGTGTATGAGCAGACCCTTCCTAGGGTTGGAATCGTGGTGACCCGGAATGCCTCTTTCCCGGAGATCCCAGTAGTGTTGGGCATGAACGCCCTAAAGGAACTGGACTTAACACGCCTTCTTCGGGAGGCTTCATCACAAACATCTGGACAATCGGAACAACGGCTGCAGAATCTGATCAAAGCGTGTCGGGCAGTTCAGACGCAGAGCCGTAAACATACTGAGAAAGTGGGGCTCATCCGCCTCCCTGCCCGACATCGGGTTACTATACCCCCACGCCAGGAGTTGGTGTGCCCCCTTCCGGTGGCAGCTAGAAGACCCATCAGAGGGGCCACTGTGATGGTAGTACCGCATCGCAATCTGGAAACCAAAGGTGAATGGCTGGTAGCCAGAACTTTGTCTGTTGTCCGTAAGGGACAGGTGTTGGTGCAACTGGTTAACTTGGGGTCCACCCCTATTCAAGTGCCCACAGACATGACCATTGCTGAGTTATATACAGTACCCAAAAGCTGCATTACTGACCCTTGCCCTGGGATGGAGGCCGCCTGCGCTGCCTTGCAAACGGCTCTACCTGATTCAGCAGAAGACCATCTTCCGAAATTGTTGGAACAACTAGTGCTTCCGGTGCCGGGAATGATTCCTGACCAACGTAACAAGCTCCAGCAATTAGTTCATAGACATCTGATGGCGTTCTCTCAAGGCCCTGAGGACTACGGTTGTACTAACGCTTTGGATCATTCCATCCACACCGGAGCCACTGCTCCGGTTCGGGAAAGATATCGTAATATACCCCCCGCTCTTTGTCAAGAGGTCAAAGACTTGTTACGCGGTATGCTGAAAGGGGGGGTGATTCGAGAGAGTCGTAGCCCTTGGGCTGCGCCCATAGTTCCGGTTGCAGAAAAAAGATGGGAGCTTACGCTTTTGTGTGGACTATTGCAGATTGAATGCCTGCACCCATCGGGATGCTTACCCACTGCCCCGGGTTGAGGAATCCTTGATGGCCTTGGGGCAGGCACAGTACTTCTCCACGCTCGACTTGGCCAGCGGATATTGGCAGGTCCCCGTAAAAGAGGAAGATCGTGAAAAAACGGCCTTTATCACCCCTCTGGGACTATTCGAGTTCAATCGGATGCCCTTTGGCCTGACCAATGCCCCCAGTACGTTTCAACGGTTGATGGAGCGCTGCTTGGGAGACTTGAACTTTGAATCTGTCTTGATTTATTTGGATGACATTATCATTTTCTCCAGGACGTTCGAGGACCATTTGCTACATCTTGATCAAGTCCTCCAACGGCTGACCCAGTATGGCCTTCGGCTCAAACCAGAAAAATGTCATCTCATGAGAACCAAAATCCAGTATTTGGGGCATGTGGTCGAGGCAAAGGGGGTGTCCCCCTATCCAGATAAAATTCAGGCTGTACGGGCATGGACAAGCCCTAAAACGGTAACAGAGCTACGCTCCTTCTTGGGACTTGTGGGTTACTACCGCAGATTCATTCCGAACTTTGCTACTATTGCAGCCCCCTTAACCCAGTTGCTGTGCGGTCAGCCTGCTCATCGCAAAGGTAAATCTTCTCCCAGTATCATTGACAGTTGGGGGGCAGCACAGAGTGAGGCATTGGAGGCCCTCAAGGCGCAGCTGACTTCTGCACCCATATTGGCCTACGCGGACTACCATAAACCCTTCCGGGTGTACACCGATGCCAGCCTTCAAGGGTTGGGGGCTGTGCTTGCGCAGGAGCAAGATAGAACTGAGCGGGTCATTGCCTATGCAAGTCGGAGCTTGCGCCCTACCGAACGTAATCCAGTCAACTACAGCTCTTTCAAACTGGAGTTGTTAGCAGTAGTCTGGGCCGTCACCGAAAAGTTTGCTGAGTACTTGGTGAGTGGCCGGGTGGACATATATACTGACAACAATCCTCTCGCCTACCTAGAGACGGCGAAACTGGGCGCTTTGGAACAACGCTGGGTGGCACGATTGGCCCGGTTCAGCTATACCATTCACTACAAACCAGGGCGCTCCAATGGTAATGCTGACGCCCTCTCTCGATTTCCCTCGGATCGGCCTCAGGATGATCTAGATCAACAACTAGAGGGGGAGGAGGTCGTCCCCTCTGGGGTCAACACGCAGGAGCAACTGGCTTCAACGACTCTGCAAAGTAATCAGGGCCTACCAGGAGGGTCCGAAATTCACACTCCTCGGGAATGGTTACAACTTCAACGGAACGATCCTGATCTGGATCAGCTCGTTAGATACTGGGACAGGAATCGGAAGCCAGATTCCAGGGAGCGAAGGAAGCTCTCACCGACGTTGTGCCAGCTGCTAAAACAGTAGGATCGGCTGGAAAGATATAATGGGCTCTTATATCGACAAGCACCGGTTCCTGGAGAGCTGTGAATTGTTCATCAGCTGGTCATCCCTCAATCGGAGGCCTTGGAGGTTTGTCGAATTTTTCACCGGATTGGAGGACACTTCGGTGCGGAACGGACAGAGGCCCTTATTCGTAAGTACATATTTTGTCCGGGACTGTCTAACTGGGTGAAAAGGGCATGTCAGGAGTGTCAGAGTTGTGCCATCCACAAGGGAGGAACAGAGCACACTACCCCTCTGGTGGTGAGAACGGGAGAACCCTTTGAATTGCTGACCATGGACTTCTTGACAGTGGCGGACACATCGTCAGGGTATCGCTATACCTTGGTGTTTGTGGACCACTTCTCCAAGTTTGCCATCGTAGTGCCAACTAAAGATCAGACTGCCACCACCACGGCTAAACTGTTCTGGACCCATGTAGTCCAGCCATATGGGTGCCCCAAAAGGATTCTGTCGGACCAAGGGCCGAACTTTGAGTCTAAGGTGTTTTCTGAACTGTGTCGTCTTAGTGGTATCCGGAAGTCGCATACTACTCCTTACCACCCCCAAGGAAATGGAGCATGTGAACGTTTTAATCGCACCTTGTTGGGATAAATTCACACCTTAGAGCAGGAGCACCGAGTACGTTGGCCACAGTATGTAGGAGATGTCGTTTGGGCTTACAATCAGACTGTGCATAGAGCCACTGGTTATACTCCTCATTTTCTGATGTTTGGGCGTTACGGCCGGTTACCGGTGGATTTACTCCTAGAAACCCCAGAGCCTATTACGTCAAGGACCCCGGATGAGTGGGTCCAAGATTACTGGCATCGGCTGGATCAAGCCAAACAAATAGTGTTGGGAAAACACCAGGAGTTAGCAGAGGAAAGTGCTGTCCAATTGTTGCCACTTGCACCGGGCGACAGAGTCTTGGTGAGGAATCCCAAACATCTGAGGGGCAGTAAGCTGGAGCCTAAGTGGGAGCCATGTGCGTATCGAGTCGAACAGCAACCTTTCACGGGGCGGCCTGTGTACGATCTGGTCGCAGAGAAGCCAGATGGGCCGCGCAAAAGACTGCATCGTAATCTCCTCCGTCCCTGTGTGTTCAGTGCGGAGTCACGAACGGATAATCCTGTTCCTGTCTTCCCACCGTCGGCTAGACGGGACTGTAGCCAGAAAATCCTCAACAATGACTCTGCAACATGGTGTTTGCCTCCTCTGCCTGCAATAGAGAGCTTATCCCCGGCAGAAGGAGAAACAGAGAATCCGGCTGCTGTAACTGAATGGAACTTGCTAGCGAGGGAACCAGATGTACAAGTGGCCCCCATCCCTGAGGAGGATGAACCTCTTATGGATGAAGTAGTACCTATTGACCCTGTCGTGGGTGAGGAACAGTACCCTGTTGTAGCTGATAGAGATGGACATTTGGGGGATCTGGAGCCTCGCTTCCCAAGGCGTACGACATAGGGACGGAGACCTGTCCGCTTTGCTGACTATAACTTGAACTGTTGTGTTGCTTATTGACTCACATGTTATCTTCTTGCACTGTGTTAATTGTCTTCCCCTAGGTAAGGGCTTGTTCACACTATCAGTTTTGCTTCAGGTTTTTCTCTTCAGGTTTACCAAAACCATGTAGTGCAAGGGCCTGCCTGATTGCATACAAATTGAGACTCTTGAGGTTAGACCTCATATTAGATGGATTTGGTAAACCTGAAGAGAAAAACCTGAAGGAAAACTGATAGTGTGAACAAGCCCAACTCTTGCAGCACTGAAATACCCTATCACTGACAGCTGCTTACATTTTCCCCCCGTTTGAAAAGTGCAATCCCTTGCGAAGTGGTAAAGCATTGTATGTATTTCACGCTGTAGCTAGTTGTTATGTTTATTATGTTACCACTATTTACCTCTATAGTGTCTCCAACACCATTTTACAGGAGCCCTGCGTCCTGATAGGCCGCACGAGATCTCGAGAGATTTGGGAGGCCATTTTTGGGTGGTTTCCTTATATAAAAAAGCTCAGGCTCGTTTTTGGGGAGAACACGTGTGGATGCAGAGAGGGACAGAGAGCCTGCTTGTGAGGGAGAGGTAGAAGAAGTCAGGGAGAGTGTTCCGGCCTGTAGGGATAGTTCAGGGCTCCTACGGAGTCGTGCAGTGGTAACCTTGGTCGGGTGAAAGACTCCCAGCTGCTACGGGTAACGTGTTTCCAGCCTCTTCCAATCTGCATTGGGTGCCGGGGTATATAGCGTACCATTGAGTGAGGAGTGCCTGTGTTACCCAGAAGGCCACATCGCTTAGAACAATAGCTGCTGTGATGCATATGTGTGCCTCTGTGCCTGGAGAAGAACCGTTTGCTGTTTGATTATAAAGACTGTTGTTACTACCGCCTTTCGGTAATAAACGTTACTTTGTTCAAAGAACTTACTTGGCTTCCTCTGTGAAATGCAACACCCTTTCCCCGCTTACACACACGAATGTGTTTCTCGTCGTAAACCAGCCCAACGAGAAACACAACGAGGAAATTGAGACTCCCGACGAGAAAAAAGAGAGCAAGTTCTCTTTTTTTCTC
Organism: Rana kukunoris; assembly: GCA_029574335.1. Taxonomy (NCBI): domain Eukaryota; kingdom Metazoa; phylum Chordata; class Amphibia; order Anura; family Ranidae; genus Rana; species Rana kukunoris. Next base: position 226,968,012 of record CM056049.1, read on the forward strand.
GTTGAGATCCACAACAGTTTTCTTGACGAAAAACATACACACGACCGTTTTTCTCTGCAAAAATGTTCTGCCAGCATTTTTCTTGGTGGATTTTGTAGAGGAAAACAGTTGTGTGTATGAGGCTGAGAAACATTAAGAGGTCTTGTTATCATAATCAATATGATTTACAAAACGATTTTGCTTACCTAAGAGGATTAGGACATTGGTCTGTTATGGAGTCTTTGAAACATTTGCATCCAGGATACACAACATTCATAAAGCTGTCGTAAGCATTTGGCACACGTTACATGTGACCTTTGCGCGTTTTTAAGGCTCTATTATTTTATGATAGGTTAATGTGATAATGTGTTATGTGCTTAACTCAGGTATAATTTCTCCTTATCACTTGTTGCTACAGGATGAAGCCTGAGTGAACACTTCATTTGTTTTTAAGTCCCTAGAAACAGATTTTCTTAGTTATGTGTTTTCTAGTTTATAACTGCAACACAGCTGTACCTTAATCCTGGCAGGAAAATCACATATACAATACCCACTGCTAGAAAATAACAGGATTTATCCATAGGTGAGACTGTTAAGAGATACATAAAATTGAGTATTTACTGTCATACATGGAAAATCCATTGATGGCAGTAGTCCAGGGCTCAAAATTTCAAGCCTTGAGCTACTAGCCAGGCCTCAAGAGTTACTCGCCACCAGTTGCCCCACCTAACAGCCCATTCATACACTGCCCCACGCCTAATTGCGCCCCTAAACACGCCCTTGTAGATTATCTCATGGAATGACACTGTTAAATGTTTAATGCAGAATCAAGTTACACAATTAAATATTACCAACAACTTTAACAAAATGGGACAGTGCATGGTAGCAGACCAGAGGGACAGGGCACTGGGGGCAGACCAGAGGCACAGGGCACTAGAACGGGGTCTCTTCCCCATTCTCTTGGAACTCCCATCCATCCAGTCTCCTCTGCAACTCCAATCCATCCTCTATCTCTCTCTCTCTCCATCTCCTATTCATCTCATCATCAGGAGCCCCTGTGTGCGGCTCCACGCTTGCGTGTCCCTATTTCCCCCTTTTATTCAGGCTGGCAGTGAGGAGAGGAGCTGCAGCACAGCGGGAGGGAGTACAATTCAGCGCTGAGATCCACACAACTGCACAGCCATCGACACCATAGCACAGCGCACACTGACACCGCACAGCACACATTGAGACCAGTCTGCTCGCAGTGCTCAGGCTGAACTGCTGGACACTTACATAGAGCACAAGGAGAAGAAAACCGTACAAACTGGAAGGCTGTCGCTCTCATGTCAGGGCAACTTTCAGTGATCGCTGCACTGCCTACCTGGGACACCCTGAGTGGTCATTTTCGCAATCCTCCACCTCACTAATTACTTCTTGCTCCCTGCTCTCCAGCTACATTGATGGGGGGGAGGGGGGCAGGCTCAGAGAGGTCATACTGTTAGGTCCCATGGCTTAATGAGAATTGTAAGTAGAGCACCTGTGTACTGCTCTGCCTGTGCGCGGCTCACCAGAATACTTTTCCCGAGCATGCACCTTTCCTCTTCGGCCGCCAATCGATTTGGGGCTATAAGTGTATGTACAGATTGGACGGAGATTGGTCATGCAGCCCTTTCATCACTCGCCCCCAGCTGAAATCCACTCGCCAAATGCTAGCAGGCGAGTGGAAATTTTGAGGGCTGCAGTAGTCTATATGAAAAGCTTAAGATAAGACTGCTATGTAAAACTAGAATACACAAAAATAATGCATTCATTTTATTCCATGCTGAACATTATTTATTAGCAAACAAAGCCTTGTCAAATAGGAAATCAAACATCAAAAATTACTGTATCCAGTAAAACAGCTGCAATGTTGAAAATAGAACACTAATCCCCGCATCAATTTCGTTTTTTAACAGGCCTTTTTTTCTCGGACAATAGGTGCAGGAACTCCCCCTTTCCGAGTCATCCCTTTTCTCCGCCCCCTACCCACCTCCCAGTACTGCCCCTTTTAATCAATATAGAACCAAGTATCATTTTGTGGTGCTAAGTAATATATATGGAATTTGGTAGTGATATCAACAAAAGCAGTAAAATAGATCCCCTGCAGCCAGCAACAATAGATCCCCCTAACAACAATGGACCACCCACAACAAAATTTCCACGTCAGCAACAATACACTCACGGCAGCATCAACAGATCTCCATACAGCAAGCATTAATAGACTCTCTGGTAGGGTGATACATTTCCAAACTACCATTCAGGGACACCCCCCTTCCAAAAAATCAGCCTGTGCTGTAACGAATCACAGAACAGTGACTGGACACAAGAGGCGGGATGTATGATTTTTCCAATCACAAGCAGGGGGCGGGAATTGTGCTTCTTCGGTCAAAATGGGACACGTGGTCACCCTACTCTCTGGCTGCCATCAACAATAAACCCCTCCCCCAACAGTAGATCTCCTTCAGCAAAAACTGACCCCCCCACCCCCTAGAAACAATAGGTCCCTCATCTGCAACAATAGACCCCCTGCAAAAATAGATGCACAGCAGTCAGCATCAATACCCTGCAGCACACCCCAGCATCCCTTGCCATTACATACAGTCAGTCCAGAAGGTGCCGGAACTGCGTTCCCCCGCATTCCCGCTGAAAAAAAGCCTTGTGCCTGCCCCAAAAACAGTCTGCTTTGCTTACAGTAACTAACTGATCTGATTAGTTTCTATGGGCAACATCACTAAGACAGCTCCTTCCTTAAGCTAACCATAGCTGGTTAGAAATTTCGGCCAATTCAGCAGAGACCGGTCGAGATCAAATAATCTATGGGCAGGCTTAATGTTCCCAAGTAGATCCATCGATTGACTTGGGTACAACTAGCATGTCGGATTTTTGTCATGCGATCATATCAGCCACTAGCAATAATTACTGTGTTCTCCCATCAGGGACAGCTCCCCTAAATCTTCTTTCACACCATTCATGCTATCCTTACATGTTTTAGTTTAAAAAGCCTGTTGTTTACAGAGCTCAATAGTGCAAAACTTTAATATATGCTCACTTTCCCAGCTTATCTATTTAGGCTGGTCCCAAGGAGCTTCAATCAGAGAGAGGACGTCTGAAGGTAGACAGTTTCTGCTGTACTGTCTCTTTAGAAAAGCAAAACTGCACTGTCATGGGCAATTCTGTTTAAAATGTTTATTTGTAAAACTAAGGTTGAGTGTAAATAGTTAAACATATAAAACATCAGTTCAACTATTATCAATTGTAAAATAATATTGACCAAGTGCATTACAGTTTCTATTTATAAGGAAAGAAAAACTCACCTGTCACAGTGTATAAAGCAGTGATAATTAGTAACATTACAACGGCTATGTAGATATTAATTTTCATGGCTTGTTGGATAAAAATGCCTCCTGAAAACATATCTGCCTGAAAGAAAACATGTTACACATTTAGGATGAAAATCCAGGTTCATAATGCAGCAGCATCAACGCATGCGTCCCAACATTAGAGAAGATTTATTTTCTAGAGCTTTACACACTGGTACTGACTAGTATTCCATTGTTTCTCTTCTCCCTGATTTCCCCTCCCTCATTCAACTAATATGACCCCAGTGCAGACAGAGAAGGGCAAACAATAACATCCTCAGGTGCTTAATGTCTTCCTTATCAATTTATGACATCATCATTTGTTAAAATCCCAGCAGCTGGCTCACATGGGACCCAAGTTTGTAATGCTGCACAAATTAAAACCTGTGGCTTTGTGCATGCTGACAATTTTGTGCAATTTGAGGCAATTGTTTGCATTTTGCCAAGGCATCCGTGAAGAGCCCAGAAGGCACATCAGGGTGCCATGACACCTTGGTTGAAAAAGGCTGCACTAGATAATACAAGCTGGGTGATTTATGACTTCGGCCAAGACAAAGTTGGCCAACGCAAGTTTTAATGCACAGATCTGAAAAACTGCACTGTGCTAGTGTTTGACCCTGTGCACCATAAAGGAGATCTGTACTGAAAGAAATACCATATGTAGTGGTGGTGGACACTGTCATGAAAGGGCCCTTGAGGAGGGCCCAAATAGGCTTTTGATACCCTGAACTCTTTCATGGCTCAAACAACAAACACCAACTAGCTCTCAGCACCTGCCTAGCCCATATCTAGAATAAATCCCAGGGGGCTCTAGCAGCTGCAGTTCTGCACATATGTTATGGACCCCTTGGTATGTAGTCTGCTATAGCTTACCTGCAATTCTGTAAATGCCTGGCATGCTAATCCAACAAGTTTCAATTGCTTTTACTACCTTTTACTACCATGCTTGTTTCAGCAACTCAGAAATAAATAAAGCCATAAACAGGCAGGCATCTACCATTTTCTCACGTCAAAAATTGTAGCTTCCACAGTTCTTTCAGTACAGACAACCAACATTTAGTCTATTCAAATAATGAACTGGGGGTTATGTTCATCCATCGGCCATTAGTATGGACTACCCATAGGTTAAAGAGTAAAAAATGTTTCAAGCTGAGTGTTTGTCTACAGCAATTTAGTAGGACAATCTTTATAATAGAGCAAGGTTGCTCGAAAAACTAGAAGAACTAGTAATTTTTAGCAGTTATCCTGTACCCAATCTTTTAACCTATTTTCCTATCTAAGGCCCCACTCACACATCCTATAAGGTCTAGATAGCGGTTTCTTGCAGCGAAAATAGGTGGTTGGGGACAGCTGCAGTCAGGAATCCTGTACTAAGCAATGACAGGCTGACATACATTGCAGCTGTCTGCAATGTATGTCAGCTTGTTCACCAAATTCCAGTAGTTCTAAAATGCACCACCTTGACATTGATTTGCATTGAATGCGCCACTTTCATATTCTGTTGTATTGAATGTGGCAAATGTAAAAGTGCAGCTAATTAAGACCAACTCCCTTTTGACATACAGAGAGAAAAACTGTCTCGGACAAATTTTTGAAAAAGTGTCTCTCGTGTATTATAAGTGGTGCAGCATGAGCCAAATTCAAGTACAAGTTCTAGACATATATATGAATTTGGCACATTCTTTAACCCTTTTAGAATGCATGAGGGGCACTATCACAAAATCTACCTGCGCCAATCTTAATGAATTCCAGGGATTGTGTCCAGGGCTGGTCATCTGATGTGTGAATGAGGCTTACAAGTATATATATATATAGCTATAAAAAACATGTTTTAGCTGTAGACAAAGTAGAGAAGTATTAGAAACCCTGGCCATTTTTTATGTTCTCTGTATCCGCATTGGGTAGATTCACCCTCTCTATTTGACCTTTTGTCACAGAGACAGAAAGTAATGGAAAACTGAAAATTTACCAACTGTTACCAGAACAGGAAGTGATGGGACATTTTTCAGTGGGGAATTCTGTTCTATTGACACCTGTCGAAGAGGGAGCTTCCTCTGACTTTTTGACATTTTCTCAGAAATCCTGGTGAATCTTTGGGGGCAGCAATAAAGGGAACTCTCCCCAAGGGGACACAGAAAACAAAAATGCTTACAGAGATTTTAACCCTTCCCAACTCTATCAAAAACTAAATAAAGCTTTGGCTATAGATACAATTTAAACTAATAGAGTAATCATACATCTTATTAACTTCAGCTACAGTTTCAATATTATCTGCCATCATCACAGGTAAGTTTTCCAGACATTCATTTCAAAAGTAAGCATTCATCTGATTCTCTCATATCTACATTATACGATATTCACAGACACTGCCAGTCATTGGCTATTGGGTAAACAGCGATAGGACATGTTGGTAAATCTTGTCTGGCTGATGGTATTTTCTCTTGATAAGTCAGTGTCAGGTTGGGTCTGCATACCTATTCCCCTTCATATAGGCTAAACACAAACCCTTGTCCAACCTAAGAGCTTGTGTTTAATGATGTATATGCAGACACTAGTACCTGGGGGGAATTGGATCATGCCTTCATGCCCTTTTGTGTCTATAGATATCTTAAGATATAATACTGATTGTAACTTTGTATATATTTTTGCAACCCAGAAAGAGCATGGGCAGAGTATTTAACAGACTATCAGATACACAGTTTAACAATCTCTTTTCAAACAACACGTATTTACAGTCTAAATAGTTTTTTTTTACTAATGCTCCAAGCCAAAATTGCATTCATTGTCTTGTCAGTAGTAGACAAATAACACACCAAACACCAATGACTGATTGCTTTCCTTGCTCTAATGTAAAGATCTAGATCAAATAAGCATTGCATGTTAACGAAGAACACTGTATCTTAACTCACTGAGATCTTGGTGAACACATAGAGCAGCAGTGAAAGAACAGAGAGGTAGACCCGTATCCGGTTTCCACCAAAACGTTTCCTCAGATACTCTGGCATTGTTACCACCTGGGAGGAAAACATAAGGGTGACCAAAGACTGAATGACATAAAGTTCTACACAAAGCCTATACACATGCATTTTTAATATTAGAAAACTATTATTTAAAAAAAGGAGCCCGAAAAACATTAATCTGATTGTATTACATTTATTGTCCAAAAGATGGATGATTTATTGCATTTATGGTTTATGTTAAATCACCAACTTAAAAACAAAATAACCCTAACATTATACAGCTAGTTGCAATAATCAGACACTTTGGAGTTTATGTACTAAAGGTATGTAGCTATTCACTTTTAAAGGAAAGTTGTACTTTGTAAGAACATTTTCTTCAGAGCTTAGTGAACAAGGTGAAGCTCTGCTGACTTCCATCTGACTTTTGCAAGCAAACATGCCGTCTTTTTTTCCTTGCACACGGTTGGGGAAACTTTAAAGCTCGAAATATTAAAAACATGCACTAACCCATGTCAACTAATCCGATTTTCTGTTTACTAAAATTGGCTGAAAACTGAACTTATTAGTTTCTATTGGTTACTGAACTTTTAGTTTATGCATGCTTTGTCGAATTAAGCCTCGTACACGACCGGTTTTCCCGGCAGGAAAACTATCAGGAGAGCATTTGGCCGGGAATCCCTGCCATGTGTATGCTCCCTAGCAGTTTTGGAAAAGAGAAACTGCCGCTCCAGGTGAGTGCACTTAGCGTTCAGTGTCCTCTCAGAAGCGTAGGTGCAGGCAATGCATAAAGCGAAGACTGGATAAAAGACTGGACAGGCGCACTTCCACGAAATTCTTAAAAAAGTTGCCTTTAATGGTAAAAAATGGAAACAGCACTACAGGTCACAGCAGACAGTGGGGTGGAAACTGACGCGTTTCCCACTGGGGTATCAGCGCTTAATCATAGCTATGATTAAGCGCTGATACCCCAGTGCGAAACGCGTCAACTATCCACCCCACTGTCTGCTTTGACCTGTAGTGCTGTTTCCATTTTTTACCATTAAAGGCAACTTTTTTAAGAATTTCGTGGAAGTGTGGCTGTCCAGTCTTTTATCCAGTCTTCCCTAGCAGGAAAACAGCCGAGAATCCTGACGGGAAATTGGAGAACCCTGCTCTCTATTTTCTCGTCGGGTTTCCCGGCAGAGTGTTTCCTGCCGAGAAAACCGTCCGTCTGTATGCTTACCTGTCCCAGGTAAACCTGCACATGCTCGATAAGAGTTCGACGCACGAGCAGTGGCATACAAGTTTAGTGTGGGGTGTAGCAAAATGGTGGCGACGGCATCAAATGTGACGAGCACCGGCTCGTCGTAGTCGATGATGTCACCGCATTCTTGCCATTCAAAAGAACGGTGGTTCTTTTAAATGGCCGTCTGTATGCACGGCTTTGCAAGAAAAGCTTGCCAGAAATCCTGTTAGGAAAACCGACGTTTAAAGTACCACTGAGTTATTACGTTACGGAAGGAAAGTCCATTTCCGAACTGAAGCAGTAGGATGGGTATGCGAGGTAAAATTATTGAGTTTAGAGGAGTTTAATAGGGAAATGAGACCTTGTGTTGGGGACGTTCGACATCTGGTTTCAAATGACGTTTCGGTTGTTGACCAATCGTATTTTTTTGTCAGGGATTTCAGCAGTAGCGAATTTGGAGCAAATTACATTTCTCAGAGTTTGGAATGTCATATTGCGCCAACAGTGATAGGTCTGGGGATTTTCCAAACTCGGGGGGGAATTAATCATCAATTGTGTGTGTATAGGCATCAGAGGGAAGGAAGTATTGGGGGAGTATTGGGGGAGGGAGGGATGTCTGATCACCAGTAGTCTTGAACCTATCCAAGAAAGATATACTGTTTGTTAAGAGGAGAAAGATCAGAGTTTTCAGGAAATCTGGGATGTTAAACTTTCTGAATTCATCATTTTTATAGCTTTGCATTACTGACCTTTTTCGTAGCACTTGCAGGTTAATATTCTTTTCATTGCTGTTAATATAAAAACAAAAAAAAAAAACAGAAAAACAACAATTTGCGTTATGTAAAGTCTAATAAAATAAAGTCTCTCACCCCAGCTTTTACATATATGGGTACAAATATCCAGCCAAGAATGACCACAACAACCAGTGCCTGAAAAAAATAACACAAGATCATGTTAATAATCTGTACTTATATAAGCAGTGTTGTAAGTAACGGAGTTACAATAAACGCAGTTACCTAACGCAGCCCCTTTTGAGGGTAATGAGCAATCTACCTGATTACTCTTCCCCTCACGGTAACGCAGTTCCCATTACTTGGGCGGCATTACTGCAATTACATCTACCGCCACTAGATGGCAACAGAGTAATTGCTTCTGCCGACGCTGTGAATATAAATATGGGTGGAACTCCGCTTTAGAATCATGTGACCGCTGTGATGGCCTGTTACAGCGGTTTGAAAACTCCCAATCGCAAGGAGCCCTGGATACAATGAGCCCCATCCGCCTCACACTGACCTATCACCGGGGAACAACTCACATCGATCACACACACTGTGTGCGCAACCTGTCCAATAATACAGGGAACACATGGCCGGAACAACACAGTGTACACAGCGACATCTAGTGGTCAACATGGTAAGTGCAGGACACCTATACAGACCAATGATCAGCAGGTTTTTTTTGGTCAGTGATTTCATCTCTTCATCAGACAACAAAGAAAAATATGACATCCCCATTCCAGATCCCTTGCATCTAATAAAGCTTATATAAGATGAATAAAATGATAAACAATAAACTATAGAAAATTCTAATAAAGCCTAATATAAGATTTTAAATTTCAGACTCTGTAAACGTCAAGGGAATGTATATTATAAACATACATTTTAATCCAGCTTATAATTTGGATGTAATATGTAGCAGATGGATAAGGGTTTTAAGTCCTATTAGCTGCACATACATGGGGGGACAGATGCACCTAGGCTGGGATATACACAAGATCACCATTTGTTTTCAGTATTCTTCTCTCAAGGATCTGGCATTCTTTTGTCTTGAAGTATTAACTCACTGCTCCCTGGCAAGCGCCCGTCATCTGCTTCTCAACAAAGCATTGTAGAATATTAAAAAAAAATCAGTTACTTTGCTGAGTAACTAATTACTTTTTCAATGTAGTAACTGAGTCATTAACGCAATTACTTTTTCGAAGAAGTAATTTGTAACTGTAACTAATTACTTTTTTAAAGTAAGATGAGCAACACTGTATATAAGTAGCGACTTTTCAAAGTGAAAATACATGTTGCAATTTCCAAGACATGGTAACTTGGTTTTTAAATAAATGATATAATCATAAACTATTTAAATGTATAGCTAAAAGTAGAAACATTCAAGTATTTACATGTTTTAAAAACCAAGGCTTTATGTACACGGGACGTTGCTCAACCTTTCCTGAACAATTTAACTTGACAGCTAAAAATCAGTGTCTAAAAACTGCCGTTTAGCCGTGTTTACATACTGCATTTAGCCGCCTTTGCATCTAGAAGCAGGTTAAAAGGTTTTTTTTTTGTTAAAATGAAAAACATCTGTAAACGAAACGTTGCTAAACACAAGTTGCCACGTTTGACGCTTCAACTGCCTCTAAACACAGCTTCTGAACGCATTTTTTGGGGTTCAAGAAAAAGCCTCTAAACAACTGCCTAGAAACGACTATAAGCAACCCTGTGTACATGTACTGATAAGATAACAGAGGAAAGTTCAGGAACAGTTGAAAAAAATGCCCAACTTCTCTTAAACATCCGTTTACCAGCCGCAGTGCACATGAGGCCTGAATAAATGAGCTTTGAAATAAGCCCTCCCTTACCTCTATACCTACCTGCAGATACTATGAAGCAGAAGCAGTGAAGTCATCCATTTTGGTGATCTTACTAGACATCTTATAGATTGATTGGCCCTATAACCATAGATATACTCTGGGGGATCTAAGGGTCTAAGGGAAGTAATATATGGCTCCACTTGAAGAGAGTTATTCCCTGGATAGGTGATAGCCAATGCTATGTGTAAGTGGGCTTGTTCAAATATGACTATTGGTTTATGTTTAATGACCACATTGTCATTTTTTAAATCTAGGGAAGTGCAGTCGCTGTAGATCCGAGTGGGGACCAGCTAAGAAAATAAAAAACAAAAATTTAGCTTGCACATGATTGGATGAAAAAATCAGCAGAACTTCCCCTCATGTCAGATCTACCCTCAGATTTACAGCGACTGCACTTCCAAGTGCACATTCAGTGCACGTGTAGTGCAAAGTGGATTTGCCTTTTCGTAAATAACCCCCTTAGTGTCCCTAATTGAGACAAGTACACACTATGGGCCCTTTCACACGTGTGGACAAACGGTCCGCTTTTTCTAAGTCCGTAAACGGACTTAGAATGTGGCCCTATGGGAGCGGATCCGTTAGCGGATGATGCATCCGCTAACGTCCGCCTATGATCCGCGTCCGCCTGGATCCGTTTTGCGGACGGAAGAAAACCCTATTTTTCTTCCGTCCGGTGGATCGGATCGGATGCAAACGGACAGACGGTCCGTTTCCATCCGATTCCCCATAGGGGATAGCGGAGGAGAGACAGGGCGGTCCCTGCACAGTGTGCGGGGACTGCCCAGTCCGCCGACAGCTGAGCGGGACCCCCCGCTGAGCCGACGGATACACACGGAGCGGACCGAAAAACGGTCTGCACCGTGTGAAAGGGCCCTATAGAGGGATATGATTTGTTTGTATTTTATGTCTGAGATTACAACCACTTTTAACTGCAATCCTTGTTCTGGATGCTCTTCCCTGCCACTGTCCAGACCTCTTACTGGTCTTGCTTTTTTTCCAAAACTTGAGAACAAGATCCAAGTACCTACATTTTTTCCCCATGTAAAAGGATTGAACATCACTTTTGGGGAGCATAACATGCACTCCAATTAAAAAATAAATCCTGTGTAGTTTGTGTAGCCGTGTCTACAAATTGTACAGATGCCACCTCCAGAACCCTCATACCAGACACCCTCCGTCCCTTACACAACATAGATATTTTGTAAATTAAATTAGAAGTAGAGTAAAAAGACACCTTAAATTGTTATGTCTTAATGACAAATATGTGGACACATCTCTAATGTATGTATATAGTAAGACTGGTTAAAGCAGAGTTCCACCCAAAAATGGATGGAACCCTCCACCCCCCTCCGGTGTCACATTTGGCACTTTTCAGGAGGGAGAGGGGTGCAGATACCTGTCTAAGACAGGTATTTGCACCCACTTCCGGGCATAGACTCCCGTGGGAGTCACGCCATTCCCCCCCCCCCCCATGCGCGCTGTCTTTTGGGAAACACACTGTTCCCAGGAGAGAGCGGGGACCAGTGACAGCGTGCCACACTACTTGCGCATGTGCAGTAGGGAACCGGGCAGTGAAGCCACAAGGCTTCACTTCCTGATTCCCTCATCCTGAATGGTGACAGCAGCATCCGAGAGTCGAGCGTTTGCTCGTCCTCATCTGCCGGCATAGCGGGCACGCCGGACAGGTAAGTGTCCATTTTTTAAAAGTCAGCAGCTGCTGTATTTAAAGCTGCTGGCTTTTAAAGAAAAAATTCAGATGGACCTCCGCTTTAAGGGAAGTACAGAATTACAATATCACAAGTGTGTTACAATAACTTACATTCCATTCAAAGCCTCCAATTACAATCCCACCAGCAGCTGCGGTACCTGCCAGACCAACAAAGTGCCCACTTCCAATGTTACTGGCAAAGAGGGATGCTCCAATCTGAAAATATGAAGAAAACAGCATTATATATTATACAAAAAAAATTAAGAGCTTTAGATTAACATTACATATTTTGTAAAAGCGTAATACTTGAATTTTACATACCTTGTTTTTAGATTTTAAACTGAGAAACCACAGTTTGAATTTACCCGTCCCTTGTTTCTATAACCTATTTATATTTTACATAAATTACCCAGAGGCCCTTTAAATTTAGAATATGTTTAGTTAAAGTGGATGTAAACCCACTATTCACCCAGTATAAACAGATGCCACTGTTTTAATGTATATATACATGCAAGCCAAAAGTTTGTCATATTTTGTTTTAAAATTTTGAGGTGATTTTTCTCCTTCACCGATGGGCACTGATGAGGCAGCACAGATAGGCTGCACTGATAGGTGGCACAGAGAGGTGGTACTGATAGGTGGCACTGATGGGCAGCACTGATAGCTGACACTGATCATGAGGCACTGATTGGTGGCACTGATTGGCGGCACTGGTGGGCATGATTAGCAGTATTGATGGGCACTGGTAGATGGCACAGATGGGCACTGGCAGGCAACACTGATAGGTGACACTGAAGATGAGACACCGATGGGCACTGATTGGCAGCACTGATGGGCACTGATTAGCAGCACTGGGGCGCACTGATTAGCAATACTGATGGGCCCTTAGGTGTCTACTCACCACAATCATTTGTAAACACAGAAGTCTGGTTTCTGTTTTTACAAGTGACAGCTCTGCACTCTATGTAATGCAATCTTGGTATGTAATGCCCCTTTAACCACTTGCTTACTGGGCACATAAACCCCCTTCGTGCCCAGGCGAAATTTCAGCTTCCGGCACTGCGTCGCTTTAACTGACAATTGCGCGGTAGTGCGACGTGGCACCCAAACAAAATTGGCGTCCCTTTTTTCCCCACAAATAGAGCTTTCTTTTGGTGGTATTTGATCGCCCGTGCGGTTTTTATTTTTTGCGTTATAATGAAAAAAAGAGCGACAATTTAAAAATATATATATATTTTTTACTTGTTGCTATAATAAATATCCCATTTTTTTTTTTTTTTTTTTTTATATATTTTTTTCTCAGTTAAGGTCGATACGTATTCTTCTACGTATTTTTGTAAAAAAAAAAAAAAAAAATCACAATAAGTGACTGCTTTGCGCAAAAGTTATAGCACCTACAAAATAGGGGACATAATTATGATTTTTTTTTTTATATTTTTTTTTTACTAGTAATGGCGGCGATCTGCGATTTTTATTGGGACTGCGATATTGCGACGGACACATCGGACACTTTTGACACATTTTTGGCGCCATTCACATTTATACAGCGACCGGTGCTATAAAAATGCACTAATTACTGTATAAATGTGACTGGCATTGAAGGGGTTAACACTAGGGGGTGAGGAAGGGGTTAAATGTATTGCCTGGGTGTGTTCTAACTGTATGGGGGGAGGGGGGTGACTGGGGGAGGTGATCGATGCTGTCTCCCTATGTACAAGAGAAACAGCATCTGTCACCTCACTGACAGGACGTGAAGCTCTGTGTTTACACTCAGAGCTCCACGTCCCTGCTGTCTCACCGACGATCGCGTGTACCTGACGGACATCGCGGCCGCCGGGTACACGCATCGGATCCTCGGTGATGCGTCGGGACTGTTTTTCCCCGCCGCGCGCCACCCTGTGGCGTTCGCGGGGAATTACAAGCAAATCACGTCCAAAGACGTGACCCCGGCGCCTCAGGTCCGCGCTGTTCACGTCTTTGGACGTGATGCGGTTTCCAAGTGGTTAAGACCCTCCACCTGTTTTCATGAAATTTGACTGAACACACTCACTATTTGTTGTGATTTTGAGGATGTGTCTAGGGGAGGGGATTTGTGGGGCCGTGGTTAAGTTCCAGCACCTCTTGTTTGAGAAAAAAAGCCCTCGATAGATGGCACTGATTAGCAGCACTGCAGGGCACTGACTGGCGGCACTGATCTCCACTGAGGACGGATGTTCATCTAAGCCTGTAAACGGCTTGCTCTTCTCTTAAAGCTGACAGCATGATGGGGGAAAAAAGCCAATAATCGGCTTCTGTTTACTTCCGTGACCAGCTGTCATTTGCTGGCAGCTGATCACGTGATAAAGGGCCCTCTGTGATTGTCCCTTTACCCAATCTGTGATCCGCCGAGTCCCAAGGACTCGGCGCTAACAGAGCACGCCACCAGGGCAGCATAAGAATAAAAGGACGTCCATGTACGCCCTCCTGGCAATGTAAGCCCACGCTGTAGCCGTCTTTTGGCTATAGTGCTGGCGCCAAAAAAACACATACACTGTTAGAAATGTTTTATCCTGCTCCTTGTCGATTTGACCCCACTGAGGATTCAAAACAGGAACAAGGTCAGGGCTTAAGTCCTGCGGGAACGCGTGGGAATGGAGTTCCTACACTTTTTTTCACAGCAGGAACTCAGTTCCCTTTTGCAGGACCAGAGCAGCCGAGCCGCCAGAGCTAATCCTTCACTAAGCAGCGATGCCCAGCTCGAGTCACTGTCAGGATCAGGCGAACCTTAGTAATCCTTTATGTAACTGGCCACTTCCTGTATATGGATTCATCGGGTAGTGTATTCCGTCACTTCCTCGATGCCGCAATGTCTCCTGGGAGCTTTTGTCATTGTTCCCAGGAGACTAGGGGTGCAACGGATTAAAAAACTCACGGTTTGGATCGTTCCTCGGATCAGCAGTCACGGATCGGATCATTTTTCGGATCAGCAAAAAAAAACAGTGTCTCCCCCCCAGTAGTGCAGGCACACAGTGACCCCCCCAAGTAGTACAGGCACACAGTGACCCCCCCCAAGTAGTACAGGCACACAGTGACCCCCCAGTAGTACAAGCACACAGTGACCCCCCCCAAGTAGTACAGGCACACAGTGACCCCCCAAGTAGTACAGGCACACAGTGACCCCCCCAGTAGTACAGGCACACAGTGACCCCCCATAGTACAGGCAGACAGTGACCCTCTCCCCCCCATAGTACAGGCAGACAGGGCCCCCCTCCCCCCATAGTACAGGCAGTGACCTCCTCCCCCCCGTAGTACAGACAGACAGTGACCTACCCTCCCCCCCCCGTAGTACAGGCACACATTGAGCCCCCCGTGCAGACCTCAGATCAGATAGCGGCGTGTGTGTCCCTTGAGCGCGGGCTCCTCATCCTCTGTGGGTGTAAACAGAGAGGAGGGGGCGCCGCCAGGTGTACCAAGATGGCCGCGGCTCCGGAGCTAGGCCGAAGCCGGGGCCTTTCCTAATGCTATGGCCGAGGCGGTGGTCCGTGGATCGCATAGCATACCGATCCAAAGGGGGTGACCCGTTGCACCCCTACAGGAGACATTGCGGAGGTCTGCCACAAGTTATCGCAGGATTTAGAAAGAACTTGCTTTTTTAAATCCCGCGATAACTCACGGCAGACCTCCGCAATGTCTCCTGGGAACAATGACAAAAGCTCCCAGCAGACATTGCGGCAGCGAGGAAGTGACAGAATACCCCGCACACTACCTGATGAATCCATATACAGGAAGCGGCCAGTAACATAAAGGATTACTAAGGTACAGTGGATCGAAAAAAAAAAAACTTGCATTTTTTTAATTATGCATATGAGTATATCATTCTTTATCTTTCATCTGTCAGTGGGGAAGTCTCATGGTTATTAAGGACACAGGAGGCCGGCTTCCCGGCCCACTGCTTAACAACCAGCTATTTCTTCACACAGAATTCGAATCGGTCAATCGTTTTTCGACCAATCCGAATTCTAATCATTCTGAAAAGTTGGAATTCTTAAGAAAATTTATAAGTTAAACACATTTTTTTTAAAATGTACCTAAATTTAAATAAAATGAAACAAATTCCGAAACAAAACTAAACAAATTCCATAACGAAACTAAATTAGTAACATAACGAATCTATCTGAAACAAAACACATTTTTCCATTCTGCACATGTCTAATGTAGGATATAAGAAGCATATTGCAGATTAAATATAGCAACAATGGAAGTATGTGTCATAAATTAATCCAATATCAGTGAATAATTTATATCAGTGCAAACAACGGATTTGTCCATGCAAGAAACTGTATAAATAATGGTGATGAAAAAACAAAGATGCAGCCTCCCATTAGGAACTTCAATATCCCACAGAGTGCTTCTTACTCCCAATTAGTGCTCAGACAGCTCAGACGAGTGCTCCATTTCTCATTAGTGCTCAAAAATCACTCAACAGATCACCTTCAAGTGCTCCCCCCTCCAGGAATAATCTCACCTGAGGGAGTCTGATCTCTATAATAAAGTGAGATCAATACAAGCCTTTTAGCCTCCTGGGATTTCAAATTCCTTGCTGTTGTCCTCTCAGATATGACTTATAGTTATTCGGAGTATCCAAAGTGCATATGTAAAGAAAAACAGCTAATAGTGCTTAAAAAGAAGAGAGAAGTGTGACCTGCCCTGTCCACAGTAAAAGGTCTCCATCCCTGGCTATATCGAATAAAAACAATGAAAAAAGAATGGGACTTTAAATGAGGTTTATTGCTGCAAAAAAGTGTATGGAGTATATTATATATGATAAAACCTTCATTGTATCAAACGCAATTCAGTGGTCTAGAAATGCATGATAAAGTTTTCAATACATAAACATAACCATATACAAAGGCTGACATTATGGTAAAAGTATACCATGAACATATACACTGTATACAATGATGATACATAATTATACATATACATATAACTACACGAGTACATGCTGTATGGAAGTCGAACTGTCTTAGCATGACATGAATGGAAAAACTCCAAGCGTTTCGTGAATCACATTCACTTATCGGGAGTATGAATGCAAAAATTCATTCACTATAGGTACAGAAAATCATGTATATAAATATAATAAACCCTTCATAAGAATGAAGGAGGGAAAACTTTCTGAAGGATCCAAAAAAGTTCCCTTAAAGGGTTTGTAAAGGAATTTTTTTTATCTTAATATCTTCCTTGACCTTAATGCTGTGCTGTTTTCATGTCCTCATTACAGTAGCGGCCCGTCCATAGGGGGCGCATGGGCGCCGCCCCCTCCCCCAAAGCCAGTAACACAGTAACACAAAGCCAGTAACGCCGGTCACAGTGCAGTGCTATAGCGTCATTGAAGCGTCATGCCAATACAAGCAGGCAAGACGCTTTATTCACAGGTTTTTTTTAAGCTCTGGGGCTATGTGCTGTGCGCCACGAGCCAATCACACTCCAGTGTCTACACTCTCTTCACTCTAATTGGGTCCTGCTGCTTCCTCACTGCCAAAGGAAAATGGACGGTGTTTTCCCCAGGGCAGTGTTACTTTCGTTTTGGCTCCATGCAGGAGGACTCTAAGGTAGGAAACGTATTAAAATACTTTATTTGTCTCATTGTCTGTCCTGTCCACCCCATCCATGTCCAGCAGCACCTTGTGCTGTATGCTCAGCCTGTACTGTGATCGGGATGAGAGTGGACTGGAGGGAGGGGGAAGGTGCCGTGTGCTGTGCTTCACCCAGCAATCAGAGCCTTACACATCTCCTGTCTGTGTGTGTGTGTGTGAGGGCTCTGATTTAGGCGTCCTGCAGCTGAGCTTTACAGATCACTTATCTCTGTGTGTCTCTATCTAGTGTTCTCTCTCTCTCTCTCTCTCTCTCTCTCTCTATCTATCTATCCATCTCTGTTGTCCTCTCAGATATGGCTTATAGTGATTTGGAGTATCCAAAGTGCATATGTAAAGAAAAACAGCTTGACACCGACTAGACAGCTAGGAATAGAACTTGACGCGGTCCGGGCTCAGGTGACAGAGCTATTGCAATTTAGAGCCAAGGCGGCCCTGCAGATATGTCGCAGGAAAATATACGAATCAGGGAACAAGTGTGGTAGATGGCTGGCCCAAACATTGAGGGAACAGAGACTGGCGTCGTACATTCCACATATCACCTCACATGCAGGCCATCGACTTTCTCTCCCCCAACAGATAGCCCAAGAGTTTAAAACGTTCTATATGTCCCTTTACAACCTGCCCAAGACGCGGTTGGACCGTGACACCACGTCGGACTATATCGCCTCTTCCTCCATGCCTACCCTCCCCATCGGTGCCAAAGAGGTTCTGGAAGAACCCATCACGATCCTGGAAATTCAGTCAGCGCTCGGCAGCTCTAAACCGGGGAAAGCCCGGGACCGGATGGTCTCACCATCCCTTACTATAAGACTCTGTTGCCGAACTTGGGCACCCACATGGCCAATTTATACAACAGCTTTAGCTCGGGAAAAACCTTCCACCCCTCCACAACCCAAGCCCACATCTCGGTAATCCCGAAGGCAGACAAAGACCCCTCCCAATGTGGAAGCTATCGCCCAATATCCCTTTTAAATGTCGACCTTAAACTTTTCACCAAAATAATCGCCACGAGACTACAAACACACCTGACCCACTTGGTTCACTGGGACCAGGTGGGATTCGTCCCAAGCAGAGAGGCTAGGGATAACACCATTAAAGTGTTGAACCTACTCCACGTGGTAAATAGCGAAAGAACGCCCTGTGTTTTCCTCGGGACGGACGCTGAGAAAGCGCTGGATCGCGTGAGTTGGAAATTTATGTTCGCCACTTTAGACCACATAGGAGTGGGTCGCAACATGCTCCATTGGATCTCGGCTGCCTACCATACCCCGTCGGCAAGAGTCAGGGCAAATGGAGTGTTTTCCGATCCGTTTCAGATAACTAATGGCACCAGACAGGGATGCCCACTATCACCCTTACTCTTTGCCCTTTCCCTGGAACCCTTTTTATGCCATGTCAGGCGAAATCCGGATATTACTGGAGTGCGGGTCGGTAGTTCGCAACACAAGGTGTCTGCATACGCGGATGACCTCCTGTTTTCCCTCACCAACCCCACCATCTCACTTCCTAACCTGATGCGGGAATTCGAAAAATACGGACAGCTGTCCAACCTTAAGATAAATTTCACTAAATCTGTGGCGATGGGGGTGAACATCCCACAACCTCGACTCACCCACCTCCGAGACAGCTTCCACTTAAGATGGACTGATACAGCTTTGAAATACCTAGGCACATTCATACCTCCCAGATTTACTCATCTTTACCAACTTAATTTCCCACCCCTCCTGATAGAGGTACAGAAACTCCTGGACCGATGGAGCAAAGGACTCCACTCGTGGTTCGGCCACTGCAATATACTAAAGATGTCAATACTGCCCAAGTTTCTTTACCTAATTCAGGCCCTCCCAGTACAGATCCTGGCTACCTATTTCAGACAAATACACTCAGCCTTCATAAAATTCCTTTGGGCAGGAAAGAGGCCTCGCATACAAAGGAAAATTCTTACATTTCCCAAACGCTACGGGGGCCTGGCAATGCCAGGCGTCCGCTCCTACTACGACTCTGTCCACCTCAACAGACTTTTGGACTGGTGTAGACACAAAGACACCAAGCTCTGGCCGAACATAGAACAAGATCAGACAGGGGTTTTGCTCCAGGGGACACCATGGTGCTATGCAGACCTTCCCACAGATCTTAAGCGACACCCCTTGATTGGAACGACTGCTAAGACCTGCGCACAATTGACATCTAACTACTCCCTTTTCTCCCGACACTCAGGCCTACGCCCGATCTTGGGAAACCCCCAATTTGACCTGGGCATCAATGACTCGCGATTTCAAGCTCTTAGGGAGACGGGACTATGTCAGGCCATTCATTTTAGCAGAGAGGGAAGGTGGAGGACGACCGGGGAACTGCAAGACCCCAACGGACCGTACCAACTGGACTTTCTGAGGACATTACAACTTAGACACTACCTCACACAACAGATGCCCCCGACCCTGGACTCCCACCCTATTACACCGATTGAGGCACTGTGCACAGATGAGGGGGTGCTGCCACACGCACTCTCACAGGGGTACAATATGCTCGTAACTCCGACCGAAGACTTTCGACTCCCAAGCTTTAACAAGTGGGAAGGGGATCTAGGCTGCCACCTCTCTACCAGTCAACGTCAATATATCCTTACCTTTACGCACAAGTCGTCTCTGTGCTCTAAGATACAGGAGACTAATTACAAAATTCTTATGCGCTGGTACAGGACTCCCGACCTACTACATACATTTTTCCCTGACACTCCAGACACCTGCTGGAGATGCCAAGAAGAGAAGGGCACGCTACTGCACATTTTATGGTCTTGTCCGGGGCTGCGGATGTTCTGGACAGAGGTCCGCAAAATAGTGCAGAAGTTTACAGAGCGCCAGGTCCCGAATAAGCCAGAATACTTCCTACTGCACTCCACTGACATCCCGTCCCGCGTATACAAAAAATCGTTGATCAGGCACCTGCTGGACGCAGCTAAGGTCTGCATTCCTTTTTTGTGGAAATCTCAGCAACCCCCGACCGTTGCCATGTGGCTGAAAAAGGTTGAAGAGATTAACCTAATAGAGGATCTTGTCCTCTCGAGCCAAGACAGGAATGAGACTTACACAGAGACATGGCAACATTGGAACTTTTTTAAATATTCAGCTGAAGGCCAGGCCCTCAGAGGGGGTACCTGACTGCGGCTCATGCCTTTAATAGATGGGGGACGGGATCATCCCCCACCCCCCGCACCCCCTCTTCCCGATGAGACATAGTTCAACGTTTGAAAGAGTAGAGACTCTGACATGCTCGCGAGTCCCTCCACCCCCCCCCACCCGACCTCACTCCACTCCCCCCTGTGCTCACCCCCACATCTTCCCTTTCTCACCCTTGTAGGGACCCGGCTGCGGCCTGATCTCCCTACTGCCCCCCCTAACCCCCTAGGGGGTCCCTCTCTGCTTTCTATCCTATATCTCCACCCTGTACTTAATTTCCGTTTCCTATAAAAAGAAAAACAAGGGACACCGGGCCCACCCGACCCTCGCGGCCCTGACCCCCCGGTCGGGGCAGCGTGGACCTTGTCGGTATTGTTAGTTATGTGCGTGGCTTCTGAGGACATGGAAGTTACGACAAGTTACGACATGTTAATCTTCCTATCACTGTGACACATGCCCACAGCTTTGTACATTTTGAAACGCTATTCTGTAACAGTAACCATATATTATATGAAAAGTTACCCTGCGTGGTATCACACAGTGATGTTTTGTTACCTTGTTTTTGGTCTGCTGCGGGACCGGTTTCCTGATATAAATAAATAATTAAAAAAAAAAAAAAAGAAAAAAAGAAAAACAGCTAATAGCGCTTAAAAAGAAGAGAGAAGTGTGACCTGCCCTGTCCACAGTAAAAGGTCTCCATCCCTGGCTATATAGAATAAAAACAATGAAAAAAGAATGGGACTTTAAATGAAGTTTATCGCTGCAAAAAAGTGTATTGAGTATATTATATATAGTAAAACCTTCATTGTATCAAACGCAATTCAGTGGTCTAGAAATGCATGATAAAGTTTTCAATACATAAACATAACCATATACAAAGGCTGACATTATGGTAAAAGTATACCATGAACATATACACTGTATACAATGATGATACATAATTATACATATACATATACATATAACTACATGAGTACATGCTGTATGGAAGTCGAACTGCCTTAGCATGACATGAATGGAAAAATTCCAAGCGTTTCGTGAATCACATTCACTTATCGGGAGTATGAATGCAAAAATATAGGTACAGAAAATCATGTATATAAATATAATAAACCCTTCATAAGAATGAAGGAGGGAAAACTTTCTGAAGGATCCAAAAAAGTTCCCTTAAAGGGTTTGTAAAGGAATTTTTTTTTATCTTTATATCTTCCTTTACCTTAATGCAGTGCTGTTTTCATGTCCTCATTACAGTGGCGACCCGTCCATTGGGGCGCATGGGCGCCGCCCCCCCCTCCCCCAAAGCCAGTAACACAAAGCCAGTAACGCCGGTCACAGTGCAGTGCTATAGCGTCATTGAAGCGTCATGCCAATACAAGCAGGCAAGATGCTTTATTCACAGGTTTTTTTTAAGCTCTGTGGCTATGTGCTGTGCACCACGAGCCTATCACACTCCAGTGTCTCCACTCTCTTCACTCTAATTGGGTCCTGCTGCTTCCTCACTGCCAAAGGAAAATGGGCGGTGCTTTCCCCAGGGCAGTGTTACTTTCGTTTTGGCTCCATGCAGGAGGACTCTAAGGTAGGAAACTTATTAAAATACTTTATTGGTCTCATTGTCTGTCCTGTCCACCCCATCCATGTCCAGCAGCACCTTGTGCTGTATGCTCAGCCTGTACTGTGATCGGGATGAGAGTGGACTGGAGGGAGGGGGAAGGTGCCGTGTGCTGTGCTTCACCCAGCAATCAGAGCCTTACACATCTCCTGTCTGTGTGTGTGTGTGTGAGGGCTCTGATTTAGGCATCCTGCAGCTGAGCTTTACAGATCACTTATCTCTGTGTGTCTCTATCTAGTGTTCTCTCTCTCTCTCTCTCTATCTATCCATCTCTGTGTCTGTCTATTTATCTATCTATCTATCTATCTATCTATCTATCTATCTATCTATCTATCTATCTATCTATCTATCTATCTATCTCTCTTTCTCTGTGTGTGTCTATCTATCTATCTATCTATCTATCTATCTATCTATCTATCTATCTATCTATCTATCTATCTATCTCGGTGTGTATCTATCTATCTATCTATCTATCTATCTATCTATCTATCTATCTATCTATCTATCTATCTATCTATCTATCTATCTATCTATCTATCTATCTCTGTGTGTATCTATCTATCTATCTATCTATCTATCTATCTATCTATCTATCTATCTATCTATCTACAGTATCTATCTCTGTGTCTATCTATCTATCTATCTATCTATCTATCTATCTATCTATCTATCTATCTATCTATCTATCTATCTATCTATCTATCTATCTATCTATCTATCTATCTCTGTATCTATCTATCTATCTATCTATCTATCTATCTATCTATCTATCTATCTATCTATCTATCTATCTATCTATCTATCTATCTATCTATCTCTGTGTCTATCTATCTATCTATCTATCTATCTATCTATCTATCTATCTATCTATCTATCTATCTATCTATCTATCTATCTCTGTGTCTATCTATCTATCTATCTCTGTGTCTATCTATCTATCTATCTATCTATCTATCTATCTATCTATCTATCTATCTATCTATCTATCTCTGTGTCTATCTATCTATCTATCTATCTATCTCTGGGGTAGATTCATTTACTCCAGCGTTTTTAGAGATGTGCGGCGTAATTGTTACTTTGCGCCGTCTGATCCATGCGCCGTACCTACTATACCAGATCCGCCTTCAAATAGGCTAATTCTTGCCGGCGTGTCTTTGGCGCATCTTTACGCGGGACAGTTCAACCGTTCCCATGGATTATCTATTCAAATATGCAAATGAGGGAGAACCGCCGATTCAGAAACGCACGTTTGTCTGGCGCCGGCGTAACCCGGTACGCGTAACTGCAATTTCCTGTGCAAAGTCACCCCTCATAAAGCAGGGGTAACTTTGCACAGGAGTTGAACAGATCAGCTGGAGAGCATCTAAAGCAACACTGTTACAGACGAATTGAGCTAAAACACTTGCTGGACAACACATCTGTCTGCCAACATGCCAGGGGCAGCCTTGCTCATAGCCCTACAGCGTCGACGTGCACGTAGGGGGGCACGGGAGAGGATATTCTGCACGCGCATTGACGTGTTTGGCATGAGTGAATTGGAGGTGTTTCGCCTATTCAGATTCAGCCCTGAAGCCATCCTGGAACTAACCACAACTCTGCAGGGTGACATCACCAGCCAGACACACCGCTCACAAGCAGTGCAGCCACTGGTGAAGGTCCTGGCAACACTCCATGTCCTTGCCAGTGGATCATTCCAGCGTACAAGTGGAGTGGTGGCTGGGATGTCACAGTCCACCATGAGCAGATGTGTGCACCAAGTTGTCCCCGCAATCCTCAGACGCTTGGCCAACCACATCATCAAACCCACCACTGAGGAGCTGCGGATGAAGGCAATGACAGATTTCTACAACATTGCCAGATTCCCACGCACTGTGGGGGCCATTGATTGCACACATGTGGCACTACGGCCCCCCCGGGACACAGAGCACATATACTGCAATCGGAAGCATTGGCATTCCATCAATGTACAGGTGATAGTTGATGCGCAAGGCCTAATATGGCACGTCCGTGCCAAGGACCCCGGGTCCAGCCATGACAGCTACATATACCGTCAAAGCACCATCTCCACAGAATTTGAACAGAACGTGTATGGGGACAGCTGGCTGGTTGGTGAGTGACATGGGTGGCAGGCATGACTATCCCCTCCCATGATGCACACATCACAACGGGCACATGCACTATTAACATCCTCCTGTCTTTTCATTACCAGGTGACGCGGCATATGCACTGGGACCCCATCTCATGACTCCATTCCGGGATCCCCAAACCAGAGGAGAGCAAAGATACAATGAAGCACACATCAAAACCCGTGCAGTCGTGGAGCGCACCTTTGGCCTCCTGAAGTCACGTTTCCGATGCCTGGATAAGTCTGGGGGGACCCTGTTGTATTCCCCAAACTTCGTGTGCCAGATCATTGGGGCATGTTGCATGCTGCACAACTTTGCCGTGAGAAAGGGCCTGGAGATTGACTTACGTGATGACCTGACCCCCGAACCACACAGTCCCCCCTTGCCCGAGGGTCCCCCGTCTGCTGAAGGAAGAGCAGTCAGGAGGGTCCTTGTGGTTGGCTACTTTTCACGTTAAACACACACATTAATCATGGCACAATGAGAATGCACGCATGCACACCACTGTGATCCCTAGCGCACACACACACCACATCCACATCAAATTGGATTAGACCAAAGTACACCACATGGGACTTGGGAGCAGCAACGCCACGCCACGGCTCCAATTATGTTGCTGTACATTCATACACCATTCACACGTGTCGTGGTGATAATTTCTCACCAACGACTGAGGGTGACACCCCTTAATGGCAGGAGTGTCACCCCCACACATTCACACCACATTCACACTGTAGCCTGCACTCCTCACCATGTGCAGGGAGATAAAAAAAAAAATAACTCATAATCTGAGTATCAAACATAAATTAATATAAATCAACGGCCCTGTCGTGGGCTCCTTCTTGTCCCTAGGCTCCTGGGGCGCAGTTGTCTGGGGCGAGCCACAGGTGGGGGGGCTGGGGGGGCAGGTGGTTGAACCTCCACCAGTCTCTCCCTGGCTGCCTGGCTGCCCTCCATTGCCACGGCATCCGCAGCCGGCGGGTGGTATTGCTGCGCTGCTGTCGCCGTGTCTGCCTCCCCTCCTCACGGACAGCAGCTGCCAGGCTCCGGACCTCGGAGACCAGGCCAGATGTGGTGGTCTGCAGGTCCACCAGGCAGGACAGAAGGGCTGCCCCGTTCCCAACAATGTCCTGCAGACTTTCATTTATAGTAGTATTCTACCCAGCCTGCTGGGCGATGGCTTCCTGCACTGCCACAGTGCAAGCAGCCTGGCTCTCGGCCGTGGAAGCCAGGCTATCTGCGACCCGATGAAGATCACCAGCAAGACATCCAATATGGCGGGTCTGCCTTGTCTGGTCCCTTGCCAGATGGTCCTCAAAATCGTCAGGGACTCCTTGTGTTTTTCTCGTTGCCTTACTATAGGCCTGAGAGGCTGGAGGACGGGTGTAGGGGAGGTCCCTTGAGGGGGTATCCCTGGAGGGGATGGTGTCCCTTGAGGGGGTATCCCTGGAGGGGATGGTGTCCCTTGAGGGGGTATCCCTGGAGGGGATGGTGTCCCTTGATGGGGAATCCCTGGAGGGGATGGTGTCCCTTGATGGGGAATCTAGCAAGGGGGGGGAGGTTTGGGAGTGGCCAGGTATGGGGGTCTCCTCCAGCATATACACAGCATCCTCTTCTACCCCGACGTGCTCCTCCTCAACCTCTTCAAGCAATGATGTCGGGGCTAGATCCACCATGGATGGGGTGGATCGCCCTGCATCCAATGACGGCCCAGCTCCATCCTGCACATCTGTGGATGACACAAAACAATCACATGTTGGAGTACCCACACACTTGTCACATGTATCCCCCCCCCACCCATGCAACACACCACAAAGCAGATAAAACACACTTACCTGACCTCAAAGGCTGATCCCCTGATTCGAAGCCCGGCAGACCCTCCACCAGCTCCCTATCCAGCAACCTGGCCACGACCATGTCCTCTGGCGTCAGGGTGATTCTTGTGGCTGGTCCTCCACCTGTGCCACTGGCATGCTTCCTCATTGCCACAAGTTTATCTTTCACCAGTCTCCGCATGTCGTTAATTTTCTTGCGGATGTGCTTGGGCTCCCTCTCCGCCACACCGACAACATTTACCTGCCTGGTTATTTCTGCATAAATGCAGGTTTTCTCCGATTTGCCAGTGTTGGCACTCTGTGGCCCATAGAGGCGGGACCCATGTTGGGAGAGCGCATCGGTGATCACAGCCTTCTCCTGAGGGCTGAAATTAAACATTCTACGGTCACCGGGAGTCTCTGGTGCAGCCATCATTAATGCAAAGAGCAGGATGCAAAAGCCCTGGCAATTCAAAAAAATGCTGGTCACGTTTTGCAAGTGAGTGGCGCTTCTGTGTGCGTATTTATGCACTGGAGTAGGAAGTGGTGCGGCGGATCTTGGTGGTGACGTCGGCGCCGTACTGCGCATGCGCACAGGAGGCAGACAGCCAGGTGACATTAGTGCGCATGCGCCGTTTAAGATACACCGTACGGATCTCTCTGCGCCACCGTCAGACCATCATTTGCATGTGGTGACGCCCACTTACAGTTCCGCCGCCTTACGCCGTCCAAAATCCGCTACGCAGGTGAGTGAAAAAATGATGAATACAGTACATGCCTCTCCGCGCGGGTACGGCGTAGCGGAAAAAAGATGCGTCACGCCGGAGCAACGATGCGCCATTGTACATGAATCTGGCCCTCTGTGTCTATCTATCTATTTATCTATCTATCTATCTATCTATCTATCTATCTATCTATCTATCTATCTATCTATCTATCTATCTATCTATCTCTGTGTCTATCTATCTATCTATCTATCTATCTATCTATCTATCTATCTATCTATCTATCTATCTATCTATCTATCTATCTATCTATCCATCCATCTCTGTGTGTGTCTATCTATCTATCTATCTCTGTGTGTATCTATCTATCTATCTATCTATCTATCCATCCATCTCTGTCTGTGTCTATCTATCTATCTATCTATCTATCTATCTATCTATCTCATACTCATTCACATAGGGTGGGGGCCGAAATCTGGGGGCCACCTTATTAAAGGGGGCTCCCAGATTTCGATAAGCCCCCTGCCTGCAGACCCTGACAACCAATGGCCAGGATTGTCGGGAAGAGGCCCTTGTCCTCATCAACATGAGGGACAAGGTGTTTAGGGGTGGGAGCATGTTGAGGGCATGCGGACTGGTACGGTTCAGGAGGGGGGGCGCTAACTCATCCCCACCCCCTTTCCTGACC
The DNA here is from genome assembly GCA_029574335.1 of Rana kukunoris. Lineage (NCBI taxonomy): Eukaryota > Metazoa > Chordata > Amphibia > Anura > Ranidae > Rana > Rana kukunoris. The sequence continues at coordinate 226,995,685 of CM056049.1, forward strand.
AGCCGGGCTGCGCGCTCGGATAAGGGTCTGGTATAGATTTTGGGGCCACCCCCACGCCATTTTTTCGGAGTAAGGGGATCCCTTAAAATCTATACCAGACCAAACGACTGGGTATGCTCTTGGAGGTGAAACCCATCCTGTTTTTTTATTTAAAATTTGGCATGGAGTTCCCCCTCAAGATTCATACCAGACATAGTGCCTGGTATTGTCGGGGATCTAATTTGGATCCCTGTTAATTGAAGTCGGACGCATGTTGGACTTCAAGTCGCAGGGCAAAGTCGGATCCAAAGTAGTACGACTGTCGTGTCATACCAGTGTGAACCCTAGGGCTCATTCACACAAGCAAGCAGCACAAATCCCACAGATGCTGGTGTACCCTTGGAATAAACCGTGATTATGCACTAGGGGCACTTTCTTTTTTTATTTTTTATTTTTATTAGAACTTTATGAAAATGTCACAAGTGACATTTCATTAACTTGTTTTACCAAGGGGAAAATCTGCATTAATTTTCTTTAGAAGCTTCTGCGCTAAATCAAAGTACTGCGTGGTGCACCTTTTTTCAGCATGCAACACTGCAATGCATGGGTGTGAACTGCCCTCATAGAGAACAAGGCTTTTTGGCAAGGCTGCCCAGTGCACCTAGTATGATCAAGCCCAAAATGCTTGCATAAATAAATTCCTGACATGTTACAATATACAGCTACAGTGTTATTGTATGTACGTGTTTTGTCTTTAATGTACATGCACTTTCACTGAGTGAATTACTATGCGCATTTTCTATAAATAAACCCATTGCTGTTATAGAATTGGCTCTTTTTCATAATTGTCTTTCTATTTCTGTTTGTTTAGTACATAGAAGAAAGACAAGAGAATAAAGTCAGTATACATAACTCTGGTTACAATGTACCCATGTCCACATAACTTATATAGCCCTGGAATTGTTTGGATCTCTGTCAATCTGTCACGTAACTGTTAAGAAATTTCTGCAGTAAGTGTTACGAACTCTGGGAAGATATGGGATAATCGTATTTAGATAAATTATTAATCTGAATAACAGGTATTAGGCACACAATCACGTCAAATCATTAACCACATTTATTCACACCTTTGCAATCCCCAACAAAAAACATTACCACTGCAGAATGGACTTTCAACATGCGGTTAAGATCTCAGCTGCAACTAAGGAGCTTTCTTGACCAGTCAAATAACAGTAAAACACCCATCAAGGCAGATACAGTGCCTTGAAAAAGTATTCATATCCCTTAAAATGTTCCACATTTTGTCATGCTACAACCAAAAACGTAAATGTATTTTATATAATAGACCAACACAAAGTGGCACATAATTGTGAAGTGGAAGAAAAATTATAAATTATTTTCAAAATGTTTTTACAAATAAATATGTGTGAAAAAAGTGTGGCGTGAATTTGTATTCAGCCCCCTTTACTCTGATACCCCTAACTAAAATCTAGTGGAACATCTTGCCTTCAGAAGTCACCTAATTAGTCAATAGAGTCCACCTGTGTGTAATTTAATTTCAGTTTAAATACAGCTGTTCTGTGAAGCCCTCAGAGGTTTGTTAGAGAACCTTAGTGAACAAACAGCATCATGAAGGCCAAGGAACACACCAAGCAGGTCAGGGATAAAGTTGTTATCAGGGTTAGGTTATAAAAAACATATCCTAAGCTATGAACATCTCACGGAGCACTGTTCAATCCATCATCCGAAAATGGAAAGTGTATGGCACAACTGCAAACCTACCAAGACATAGCTGTCCACCTAAACTGACAGGCCGGGCAAGGACAGCATTAATCAGAGAAGCAGCCAAGAGAACCATGGTAACTCTGGATGAGCTGCAGAGATTCACAGCGCAGGTGGGAGAATCTGTCCACAGGACAACTATTAGTCGTGCTCTCCATATATATGGCCTTTATGGAAGAGTGGCAAGAAGAAAGCCATTGTTGAAAGAAAGCCATAAGAAGTCCTGTTTACAGTTTGTGGCAAGCCATGTGGGGGACAGAGCAAACATGTGGAAGAAGGTGCTCTGGTCAGATGAGACCAAAATTTAACTTTTTGGCCTAAAAGCAAAACGCTATGTGTGGTGGAAAACTAACACTGCACATCACCCTGAACACACCATCCCCATCGTAAAACATGGTGGTAGCAGCATCATGTTGTGAGGATGCTTTTCTTCAGAGTTGATGGGAAGGTAGATGGAGCCAAATACAGGACAATCTTAGAAGAAAACCTATCAGAGTCTGCAAAAGACTTGGGACTGGGGCGGAGGTTCACCTTCCAGCAGGACATACATACAGCCAGAGCTACAATGGAATGGTTTACATCAAAGCATATACAAGTGTTAGAATAGCCCAGTCAAAGTCCAGACCTAAATCCAATTGAGAATCTGTGTCAAGATTTGAAAATGGCTGTTCACAGACGCTCTCCATTCAATTTTACAGAGCTTGAGCCATTTTGCAAAATTTCACTCTCTAGATGTGCAAAGCCAGTAGAGACATACCCAATACAGACCTGCACCTGTAATTGCCATGAAAGGGGGTTCTAGCAAGTATTGACTCGGGGAGGGGGTTTTGTATATAAATACACGTCACTCTTTTTTCACATATTTATTTGTGAAAAAAGAAATTTAAAACATTTATAAATTTCATTACACTTTCACAATTATGTGTCACTTTGTGTTGGTCTATTACATAAAATCCTAATAAAATACCTTTTACGTTTTTGGTTGTAACATGACAAAATGTGGAAAATGTCAAGGGGTGTGAATACTTTTTCAAGGTGCTGTATATATGATGTGAAAAAACACAGTTCAAGCAAGCCATAAAATATTTGGTTAATAGAGTGAGCAATTGCATTCCAAGATGGAAAAAAAGGAAATAATCCAATCACATGTACCATAACTATTTGTGAAGTAAATATTGATGCATATACTGTATATCAAAAGGCTGATCTTCCAGATAAGCATTGAATATTGGATTAGATATTTTCTATACTGGTCTATCAACATAATTACGTAGAAATGTATACCTGAACTAAAACCAGCGGGAAAAGACAAACTAGGTGACACCGCCAAACCAGACCTTTCAGTGAACACTCAGGTAATTTGGGTTACTAACTGTAGCTCATAATTCTTCCAGCAATGAGATGCAGAGAGTACCACTGGAGTTGATTTGCTAAAGACAATAGATTGTGCACTTGCACTCATTTTCCCCAGAGCTTAGTAAATACGGTAAAACTTTGCTGATTTCCATCATCCAATCATATGCAAGCAAAAGTCATTTTTTATTTTCCTTGCACCTGGGCTTTACCACATTTATATTTCCAAAGGAAAATTAGTGTAACTGCACTTGCACAGTCTATTTGCCTTTAGTAAATCCACCCCATTGCTTCTACAAAAATAAGCAATGATACTGCATTTTGTAAGTTTTATTTTGCTTTCCAGCACAGCTTATTGCACAAGGTACAGAACTGATTGCACACTGTACATACCTGGACATTGTATAGCAACATAAACAATGAATTTACAGAGCCACAATTATTAAACCCCTATTTTAAATGCTGTTGAACATGTAAGCCTATTGTCTTAGGCCTCGTACACACGACCGGTTTCCTCAGCAGAATCCAGCCAGAAACTTGTTGGGAGACGTGTTTTGCCGAGGAAACTGGTCGTGTGTACATTTTTCGACGAGGAAACTTTTGAGAAACTCGACGAGCCAAAAAGAGAGCAAGTTCTCTTTTTCCTCGAAGGGAATGAAGAAAATTGCCTCATCGAGTTCCTCAACAGCCGAACAAGGAACTCGACGAGGAAAACGATGTGTTTCGCCCGACGAGTTCCTCAGTCGTGTGTACGAGGCCTCACATATAGGTACCGTAAATATCTCCTAAAATTGTGCTGTTTAGGAGATATTCGCATCAGCTCCAACTGATGACGTTATTGTGCATGTGTACTATATTTTCACAGAAACTGACCAAGCATTGCCCCATAATTTGTTGATCACGGGTGCAATGCCAAGAACCTGTAGACTGTTTCCATAGCTCCCTGCCCAGACTGTGGTACAGGCGTTCGGTTACTGAGCTGGAGGAAGTGTCAATGGACTATAAATGCACTAATTCTGGAACTTGCATGTATTGTGGCGGCAGATTGGACTTTAAGGCCGCGTACACATGACCAAATCTGTCTGCTGGAAACGGTCTGCCAGACCGTCCCAGCAGACAGATTCGATCGTGTGTACGGGGGAGAAGACGGATTTGGCCAGCCGACAGATTTGAAAGCATGCTTTCAAATCTGTCGGCTGGGAACCCGTCCGCCCGACATGTCTGCTGGTTAGTACGCTAACCAGCAGACATGTCTTCTCGCACACGTGTCAAATGGATTCGACGCATGCGCGGAAGTGATTTACTTCCTGATGCGGTGACGTGGCGGCGTCAACGTCACCGCCACGTCACTGCGCCGTCTGCCGGCGGGGATTTTGGTTTGATTGTGTGTACACAATCAAACCAATACGTCCCCAGCAGACAGATTTGTTCAAATCGGTCTGCCCGACCGATTTGAACAAATCTGTCTGCTCGTGTGTATGGGGCCTAAGTCTATTCATTCATAGGTCTCTGCCAGTGAAAGACCTGGAGCCCCATTTAAGTGTGTCAATTTCAAAAGTGACAGTTGTTGTGGGGAAAAAGAACCCCCAGGAAGCTGTCACAGTGGGGAGCAGTTTGGGGGAGGGGAGTTACGTTTGCACCATGTTACACCCTAAATACTGGTGTAATATTTAACATCATGCAAAAGGTGGAGCTTGCCTTTAAACATTCCAATTTGGATTTTTCATTGAATGACTACCGTATATACTCGAGTATAAGCCAAGTTTTTTAGCAAAGTTCTATGTGCTGAAAATGCCCCCCTCGGCTTATACTCGAGTTACCTTTTTGTGCATGATCTCCCGAAATTTGGGGACCTGGTACCGGCCGGCCGTAGGTCCCCTGGACCTCAATTTTGTAGCCCCACTCCTTATCTACAAGTGTGCAAAGTTTATTGTCTGGAGGACCTATGGTCGCGGAGCACCGAATTTTCAAAACCGGGCACCCTTACCATAGACTCCCATGTTAAACGTCAGTCTAGTCATGGACACAGTGAGGCATGGACACAGTGAGGCATGGACACAGTGAGGCATGCACATGGACACAGTGAGGCAAAGTGAGACCCAGTGAGGCATGCAGATAGACATCCTAGGCTTAAACTCTAGTCAATTTGTTTTCCCTGTTTTTTTAGGTAAAATTAGGTGCCTCGGCTTATATTCGGGTCGGCTTATACTCGAGTATATACAGTAACATGTGTTTTTTTTTCATTATTAAAGTCATTTAATCAAGTTTTCTTATCACAGAGAGTTGTTAAAGACACAATGACACATATTGGGAAGTGTTTTGGGAACACCAATATTTTCTTTTAGATAAAATGTTGATATCTTATATTTGTTTCCTGTTGGGAAAACATATTTACATACATAAGGTATATATTGTGATGCAATGACTGCCATGAATGTGAATAGTGTATAGGTGTCACCTAGATTTCTCACACCCATATGGTGAGGTAGTAGATATTGGGCCAGATTCAGGTAGAGTTAGGCTGGAGTATCTGTGATACTAACTGTCACTGTAACTGTCACTGTCACTTTAAGCCGGCGTTTCTGTTTTCTGTAACCAGAAAACATGAAACGCCGGGTTGGTGTTCCGATGCGATCGGCGCAATTGAATTTCGCCATCGCATCGCAACTTTAATTTAAAAATGGCGCCGGGGGCGTTCCCGCTGATTTACGCTGAAAAAATATGTTAATCAGCGGGAATCGGCAATTCACGATCGTATTCGGGCGCGACGCAGTGACTTTCCGACGTTTCCGTAAGCGATACGCGGCGTAAAGATAAAGCAGCCCCCTAGTGGAGTATCCTATGTTAAGTATAGGCGTCGTCATCGCGTCGGAAAAAAAAAAAAATCGCGTCGCTTGCGTAAAACTTTCATGAATGGGGATGTGACGTCATTGACGTTCACTGACAGAATTTGGAGCATGCGCACTGGGATGCATTGACACTCGACGCATGCGCAGTACGTTCGCCGCGGGATCGCGCTTAGTTTAAATAATACACGCCCCGTACCCGCCCAATTTGAATTCCGCCGGCTCATTTGCGATGCGCTGCCGCAACTTTAGGAGAAAGTGCTTCATGAATAACAGCACTTGCTCCTAAAATTTCGGCAGCGTAACGTAAATGAGAAGCGTTACTCCAGAGCAAAGATGGTCCCATCTACCTGAATCTGGCCCATTAAGTGTAAAGGTTTTATAAGGTGAGGGCTCCAGGGTTTTTCACTGATATGGAGTAAACAAACCTTTTGTTTTGTCAGAATCTTAATAAGTCATGAGCTGGGTTCTGGAGGCCAGAGATTTGGTAGAGCTTTTAGTGGGAATAGGCCCCCATTTCACATCTTACCTGCTAATCCCCCCTGTTATTAGTCTAAGCTGTGCACAGGTCTTTATACAAAGTATATGTGAGCTGACTGATGCTCAATACTTATTCTTTTTCTCTATGCTGTGGGAGCCTGCTGTTGTGTGAAGAGGCTGACTGCTGACAGAACACAAAAAAAGCTGCCTGTTTATTTTGGGAACACATTAGGGGGCATCTAACCTGAGTTTAGTTATGGTTTGGGATAAGCAGATCTTTTGTTTTGTTTTATGCCATGGACTTGTAGTACAAAGTCCGCTGCTTTAAAAATGCATTCATTAGCTGCCTTGCTGAATAAGAGTGCAGGAAAAAAAGGATAAACCTTCTTGGACTGTTAATGGGAGTCTGTCTCAATTATGCCCGCCTCCCAAAAAATATTTTTTTCCCATGTAGCAGTACTGTGGTGTAACCTTTTTTCCAGTGAAGGCACCCTTTAAAATTATGCACAATCTCAGGGCACCTCGTTCTAAAATATAAAAAACTAGCAGCAGCATCCACACATGTAGGATACCCAATGTTAGCGGCGATATATTCTTCTAAATCAAACACCAATGTACACTGGTACTGACAAGTTCCAACGTTTCTCTCCCTCACTCCACTAATGTTACCCTAGTGCTGACAGAGGTGCAGAGGAGGGAAAAACATAGATGTTGTGCAAACGTCAGATGTCCTCCTTATAAACTGATGACGTAATTGGTTGTTAAGATGCCAGTGGCTAGAAGGTTGTAATGGGGCAGAATAAAAATCTGTGACTTTAGGTAACTATAAGACAGATTTAATCCACCTGATGGCTGGTACAGAATGTTTGGGCAATTGTTAGGCATTTTGCCAAGGCACCCCTAAGAAACCTGAAGGCGCCCTTAGGGTGTCTGGGCACCCTGATTGAAAATGCTGGTGTGAGGACAGGGCTGTAGTGGTGATATCTGCAACCAAGCCTTTAGGAAAAGTTGCTGCCCATAATACAACCTCCTGCTCCATTAATCAGAATCCTGCTGCTACTCACTCCAAACATAACAATTTCAGTTAAGTGCTTAGCTGCATAAAAGAGATTAAAACAGTAGTATATGCTAGGTTGCCTGCTATGGACGCAGACATGCTTTATTATATGCTCTGTATACAGTATGTATGTCTAGTGACTAGTTCACGGGTTATTAACATTTTTATAAATATAGATGCTCATTGGATTTGTTCCAATATCCTCTTCATCTGACTGTCAAAATCATCATCATTATAAGTCCTATTAGGTACCAGTATAACTGAAAAAATATGTCAATAACTTGGTCTTGCTACTTGTTATGTGTACATCCTGATCAATAACCCGACTTTACTTTCATCTACATGCAATCCTTTAAATGATGTCATACAATTAACAATTTTGGTAGCTGATTGACATCAAAGAAGTAACATTGGCTTAACCATACAGGGCAAAGTGACACTGTCTTTGCAAAAGGTATCCTTCTCCCCAACCCCCCTTCTCCACATACTCCCCCTACTAGAACCCTCTCCCCACTCCTACCTTCTCCACAGCTAGCTACAATGCCCAACACTTTTTTGTATGGAGGAGCATGTGACCTTCTCCACAGTGGTAGTGTTTGGGTCTAGCAGCCAGTATGACCTAAGCACTGTAACATGACTGGGGAAGCGACGTCACTGGGTTGCCAAAACCAGTTATTTCAGTACTTTTCTGAAGAAAAAAAAGAAGAAGCAAAGGAGCATTGGTGTCAGAAACCCCATGTCAGCCATCAGAAAGGCTGTGCCAGCTGTAATGCCACGTACACACGATCGGTCCATCCGATGAGAATGGTCTGATGGACCGTTTTCTTCGGCTAATCGATGAAGCTGACTGATGGTCCGTCATGCCTACACACCATCGTCGTGCCTACTAACGATCGTTTTTTTCTATCGGTTAGCAATCCATCGGTTAAATTTGGCTTTTTTTTAACCGATGGTTAAATAACCGATGGCGCCCACACACGATCGGTTTTGACCAATGAAAACGGTCCATCAGACCGTTCTCATCGCTTTAACCGATCATGTGTACGCGGCATAAGGCTCATGCGCATAAACATGTTTTTGGACATAAGTCCAGTTGCAGACACATAGGAACGCACACACCATGGCGTGCTCGTGAATGCATGGGCATGGCCACCAGAAATACTGGCACCTAGTGGGCTATTTTAACCTGGGTCCTGCATGAGATCATTGCTGAATGGTCTTTCAGCTTGAGTTTATGTTTTTCCTGATCCTGAATTAGTTTGACCAGTAAAGACCCAGCTTTCATCTGACCTGCTTCTGAATCCTCCTTGCCTGTCCAAGCCTGTTGCCTATCTTTATTACTGACCTCAGCCTGGACATTTCTGATCAAGATTTTACCTATCGATAGTGTACCTTGCTACCTATACATAGCCTTGTCGTAGTCTATACGTAGTCTTGTCTCTGACCTAAATCCTGATCACTATTTAGTGCTTTTCTGCTCGACTGTTACCAATCTCGGCTTGAGACCTGGCTCTGCTCACTACTGGACTTTATGTATTCTGGGTGCCCTCTCCTCTGTTCTTCCGTTTACCTGACCCCAGTACTTCAAGTTCATGTTTTCAGTTTCAACTTCCTGGCACTGTGCCCTTCCTTTGTCTTTGCAGTGCCAACTTTGAGGGTTGCCCAGATGGTAAATGTGCGAGATGCCGCCCTCATTATCTGAGGCTCCACATACAGGTACATAATAACTGTTAAGGTGAGTTATAGAGGAATGAGGAGGTGAGATTTGCAGAGACATTGTCAATTTTCCTGTCACTGGTCAGGGGACAGTGTCTCAATAATAACATCACAGTATGCCAATCAGCTTCAATTTTCCTGCAGACAGCATGTAAATATACATGAGAGGAAATAGGCATACTGAAATTTGTAATCGATTACAATTAGCCAGCTATGACCCTGAACAAAAATAAATAAATTGTGTATCCATACTTAGTCACAGAAAAATAAGCATGTATCTCTCTGTGGCCATGTTTTCTCTTGCTAATTAGGAAAACAACATTTTCATGTTGGAATGCGACCTGAAAGCTTGTGGTTAGATTCACTGAAACCTTTCCTAATCTCCACCCACCATTGTGAGCTTTTCTCTTGGTCAGAAGTGGAGAGTTGAGAAATAACTGGATTTTCTGGATGTATACCCAGTGATGAGCTCATCTAGTTTTTGCATAATCTGGGCATAGAGGATTGTGGGAGACACAAGGAAGCTATCTTGAAATGTTGCACAGAATGAACATTCCTGTTCATACCATTTAACTGCAGCTCACCACACAAGGAAGAGTGACACAAGGTCTGTAGAAGTATAACCTCATCCAATTGTCACTGCTAATTTCAAGAAAAAATATAATAACTGCTGTACTACATAAAATGAATTTCAATCAAAAACTGAGATCATTTACTATATTTATTGTGGAAACAAGACTCAAGGATGGTGACATATAAGTAATGTCATTGTTTACTTTGGAAAAGCCAGGAGTTGCTTGTACATTTTATTCTAAAGAACAAAGAGACCCATTCATTCCCAGATACATGTACTCTTGTATTTGACCCCCTTAGCTGCACGTAACAGTTACCGAGTTACAGACTGGAATCAGCTCCTGTGAAAGGAAATCACTTTCTGTTTTAAAGCGGAGTTCCATCCATAAATAAAACTTCTGCTTTTCGGAATCCCCCCCCCCCCCTCCGGTGTCACATTTGGTACCTTCCAGGTATTTTCTCCCACTTCCGGGCATAAATCGCTGCATGTCCGGCCCCTCCTCTGTCCCCCCTGCTGTCTTTTGGGAGACACACATGTCCCAAAAGACAGCAGGGACCAGTGAGATTGCGCAGCACCACTCGCACATGCACAGTAGTGGTTAATTTGTGTAGTGTGAATTTGTATTCAACTCCCTTTACTCTGATACTCCTAACTAAAATATTGGAACCAATTGCCTTCAGAAGTCACCTAATTAGTAAATAGAGTCCACTTGTGTGTGATTAAATCTCAATGTAAATACAGCTGTTTTGTGAAGCCCTCCAAGGATTGTTAGAGAACCTCAGTAATAAACAACATCATAAAGGCCAAGTAACACACCAGACAGATCAGGCATAAAGTTGTGCGAAGTTTAAAGCAGGCTTAGGTTTTAAATGGGTATAACTAGTAGAAGTGCAATCGCCTACATAATGAGAATCGAATACGTAGCTTGTGAATATGTAACCTGTGTGTATCTAGCTCTGGTACTAGCCATTGTCTCACCAGCCACTGACCTCACTGCACGTCCCTGCTGTATGTACGCCCAAGGAAATTACTGCAGAATTCAACAAATATAGCTTTACTATCATTTAGCATCTACAGTATATGTGTATAGGCTAAAAACAAAAACACGATGCAAGAAAAAGGAGGAAAAAACATTTTGTTTGATTCCCTACTGTTTCTTTTAGTAAAGAAATAAATAAGATGTGTTCATAGTTCAGAGGCTTTGTATGGGCTGTTCACTTTGTAAGGCCGTGTACACACGGCAGAGAACCTCGACGGGCAGAACACATCGTTCCGCCCGTCGAGGTTCTCTCCCGGCCGTCGAATTCGGCGACCCGCCCGTCGGGAATGGCAACCAGCCATTCTTCCAGGCGGGCCGTCGAGGAAATAGGCGCCGTACACACGGCAGAGAACCTCGACGGGCAGAACACATCGTTCCGCCCGTCGAGGTTCTCTCCCGGCCGTCGAATTCGGCGACCCGCCCGTCGGGAATGGCAACCAGCCATTCTTCCAGGCGGGCCGTCGAGGAAATAGAGAGCGTGTGGTTTTCAGCGAGAACCTCGGCCGTGTGTACGCCGCCATAGAGAGCGTGCTCTCTATTTCGGCTCGACGGGCTTCCCGACGGGAAGCTCGCTGAGACCGTACACACGGCCGAGGTCCTCGCTGGAATGTGCATTCCAGCGAGGTTCTCGCTGATTTTCAGCGAGAACCTCGGCCGTGTGTACGGCGCCTAAGGGAAGTTGCACTGTGTAAAGAGGTTTTTCCCCACAGCTTCAGGGCCGGCGCTAGCGTAATTCAACATGGGCACTTTGCTTGCAGTGTTAAAAGCATGTTTTAAAATTTGTCCGCCGGTCAGACATGTCCACTAGCCCATACACACGATCAGATTTGTCCACTGAACTGGTCCGTCGGACCAGTTTGAGCGGACAAATTCGATCGTGTGTATGCGGTCTAAGTCACATGTTTTCATTGTGCACCATTACAATGGCATCCTAATGACCAATAGCGTCATCAGTTGATAAGGATGTCAGTCCCCTGCAGAGCATCCTTGTTTGACCCTCCCCTGCCCCTCTCCATCAACTGTGGGGTCACATTAGCTGATAATGGAGAAACATTGGAATACTAATCAGTAATAGTTTGCAAAAGTGTATTTGCTTTGGAAGAATAAATCACCTCTAACATTGGGTGTCCTACTTGGACTTTGCTTTGGAAGAATAAATCACCTCTAACATTGGGTGTCCTACTTGGACTTGTGGATGTTGCTGCATTATGTAAAACTATTAGAATAGTTTTTACATTTTAGAATGGGGTGCATTGAGTCAGTCCATCCTTTTTAAAGGATGGCCGAGATTGTCCATAATTTTTAACCTCCCTGGCGGTATTCCTGAGTCTGGCTCGGGGTGGATATCCAGTACCATTAGCAGTATCCCCGAACTAGACTTGGGATCGCATCGCAGTATCCAGGCAGAGTTTACTTACCTTCTCCCCTGGATCCTGCAATGTCTCCCCGCTGTGTGAGCAAGCTGTCTTCTCGCTCAATTCACACAGTGCCCCGAGTGCCGCCGAGCTCCGTTCCTTGCGATGTTACGACGCACGGGGGTGGAGATCGGCACCAAATTCAAAAAAAGTAAAACACAGTACACATACAGTATACTGTAATCTTACAGATTACAGTACTGTATAAAATAATTACACATCCCCTTTGTCCCTAGTGGTCTGTCCAGTGTCCTGCATGCACTTTTATATTATAAATACTATTCTTTTTGCCTGGAAACTGTAGATTGTACATAGCAACCAAAAAGTGTCCCTTTATGTCAAAAGTGGTTTTAGACCAGCTAGAAAACAGCGATAATAAATTAGAATCACTTGCAGAATTGAGCGATAGCGATTTGTGGGGAAATTCGTCATCAAACACTGAAAGTAATGACAGCGACAATTCTGCAACTGAGCAAATTTTAATGTTTTTGATTTGATTACATTATTGAATCATTTTTATTATTATTATATTATTATTTATTGTTATTTATTATATTATAATGAATGGTTTAGTGTTTCAAACTTTATCATACCCGGGATGTCTAATAGACTCTTGTTTGGACAGATTTAAGTGAGTTATTTCTAAGGCCGCGTACACACGATCGGTCGAACCGATAAGTACGGTCTGATGGACCGTTTTCATCAGACCAAACCGATCGTGTGTGGGCGCCATCGGTTATTTATCCATCGGTTAAAAAAAATCAAACTTGTTTTAAATTTAACTGATGGATACCTAACCGATATAACAGAAAAAACAATTGTTTGTAGGCACGACCATCAGTTAAAAATCCATGCATGCTCGGAATCAAGTCGACGCATGCTTGGAAGCATTGAACTTAATTTTTTTCAGCACGTCATTTTGGTTTTTTACGTCACCGCATTCTGACACAATCGTTTTTTTTAACCGATGGTGTGTAGGCACGACTGACCATCAGTCAGCTTCATCGGTTAACCAATGGAAAAATCCATCAGACCGCTCTCATCGGTTTGACCGATCGTGTTTAAAGGGCTTAAGAATTACAGGCCTACAATATAAAACGCCAAATTTCCATGCAAAACAATTGTACTGCTTTCAGCATCAAAAACCTGACATAATCATACCACCAGGGAGGGTACCTGATTGGAAAAAGGTTGCGAAACACTGCCCTATAACATATGCATTGATACATTTAGATTTAGTTACACCTGTGATACAACACATCATCATACTTTCTTAAGTAGAAACCTAAAGGCGTACAGTAAAGCGTTGGATTGCGAGCATAATTTGTTCCGCAAACATGCCTGTAATCCAAAGCACTCATTTATCAAAGCAAATTTCCCCATAAGAAATAATGGAAACTCAGATGATTAGTTCCACAACTATTTATTCATAGGTCTTTTGGGTTATAACCCATATAAAAAGATTATAGCAATGTGATGTGTAACCATAAAATGTCAATCCACAAGGGGATTAGAAGCAAAATCCAGCAGGAGCTACAGTGTATAAAAGAGAAAAGAGGCGCCTCTAAGTGTAGCAATATGGTTACATTTAATAAAGGTACAACATGTAGCAACTCACATGGTTGATGAATAAAACAGGCACATCTAAGTATGCAGGCACCCGTGGTAAAGCTGGTCACACAGACCATCCCTTCGCACTGCCGGCTCTCACCGCTTTCATTCTGCAATTGTGACCAGGAAGACTACCCTGAAAGCGAGGCTTGAAGCACTTGTGGAGCTCAGCGTGGAAGGGATGACTTCGATGGCAGTGCGGACGACAGTCTATGTGGACAGCTCTAACCCAGATGCCTGCATACTTAAATGTGCCTTTTTTAATAATCAACAACCCTGTGAGTTGCTAAATGTGGTATTCATTAAATGTAACCATATTGATACACTTAGAGACGCCTCTTCTCTTTTATACCCAGTGGTGACATGACGTTACTTGTATATCAAGATATCGCTTGTATATCAAGTCAACATTTATTGAAAAATTTAGCTTGTCTTGCAAAACATTCTCAAACCAAGTTACTCTTAAACCAAGGTTTTACTTTATTTGCCTTGCCAGCACATGATTAAAACCATATATGTTTTAAATGGCCACTGTGGCTATCTATATTTGTTCACACATTAGAATACTTACTGGCCACCACACCATGCTGCGTCCAGCCAGGAAGAAACCTCCTACAGTGCCACGACTTGTCCTTATCATAGCCTGTAATATACAATCATATTTTTGTATGTTAACCACCTAGCTTCTTATTTGTCCAAATATGTTATCACATCTGTCTTTTTTTCCTGGAAATTAGATAAACTTTTCATGGGGGCATATTTATTAATTCATTTATGTACAAACCTCTTCAGTACATTTGCCATGGATATAAAGCACATATGCCATTCATTGTTTACTGGATCACGTACTGCCTAATTGAATTCCCTGTCTTTTAAAGGGGAACCCTGGTCTTAATATTATGGTGAAAGTTACAGTTCATCATGATGGAGCACGTATGCTCCTAATGCCAGCTCAACCAGGCCTCCCGTCCATCACTGCTGACATGTTGTGTGACCATCTTCAGCCTCGGGGTCTTAGGAGCTGCTTGAAACTGCTGACCACCACTGCTGCCCAGCTGGACTACAAGAGCCCAAGCTACTTATGCCATGCACATTATATCTCACCAAAATGTGAGTTGATCTTACTTTAATAAACATTGAATTTTAACTGAAATACTGCACTGCTCCTCTCTCTCTCTTTCTCTCTCATCCATATCCACAGAGACACTTCTGCTCTATACAGCTGGCTAGTCACACTGATACAGACCAGAACCCCTAAATCTTGGTCTTAGCATTAAATTAACTTTGCCTACTACCCACCTGGACCTTGGAACCATTTCCATATCACACTAGCTGCATTTCTAGCGCTCCATATTTTTTTATTTTAATTTGCTGGACATTTACAACCTGGGTATGCCTTCTTCACCCATCACTGCATCCCAAATCACCGACTTGAATTATTACATACACTGCCCTTCCAATGTTGTTTACAAGAATAAATAGGGTACTTCAAACAAATTTGGGAAATGTAAAAAGCTTGCTAAAGCATACTTTTATGTTAAGCTAAAATTACGGCATTTAGTTCAATAAAAAAATGTAACTTTAATTTCTAATGCCGCGTACACACGGTCGTTTTTTTTGCGATGAAAAAAAAAACAACGTTTTCTGTGAAGTAAAAAACGACGTTTTTGAAACGTCACTTTTCAAAGACGATGTTGCATACACACCATCGTTTTTTCACAAAAAGCGAGGTTACGTTCACCACTCTTTTCCATTGAAGCTCGCTTCATAACTAGCTTCTGGGCATGCGCGGGTTGAAAAACGTCGTTTTGAACGACGTTTTTGCTACACACGGTGACTTTTTGTGAAACAAAAAACGACGTTTTGAAAAACGACACAAAAAATTCAAGCATGTTGGTATTTTTTTTTGGTCGTTTTTTTTAAGACAAAAAACGACGTTTTGCCCACACACGATCAATTTAAATGACGTTTTAAAAAACGTCGTTTTTTTTTCATCGCAAAAAACGACCGTGTGTACGTGGCATAAGAGTAAACCATACATAAGATGTGAACAGTCAAGATATCTTCCATGGTGAATGCAAAAGATATGTTATATCAGAGGATCATTTATTTAATTATGCATATACTGTTCCTTTTAAAAAGGTAACAAGATGCACAATATAAATCAATACATTTTGGTTAAAACCAATCAAATACAGCCAGATTCAATAAACTATGAAAATCATTATTTCACAAAACATTCTTTATTGGTTGTTATAGGCTACTGTGCTTTTCTTTTTAATTTAAATAAAAGTCAGTTCTGCAGGAACTGTTTACAAAGCAAGTTGAGTTCACAGCATGGATATTCTGGAACTGCAAAAAAACATTCAAAGAATGACAGCATCAGTAGATACTTATAGTTACTCAACCAATCATAAATGACCTGATATAGTTAAGGCATGAGTATGTAAATGCTTAATTGTAGTGGATATAATGTTTATCTATTTCATGCACAGTATCAATACCTTTACATATTATCATCTTCATTATTAAAATAATCCCCAAGCTAATACAACACTTACCCATACTCCTACTGCCAGGACCACTACAAAATAAATTACAATCACGGAGATGTCTGCTGGGTTATTAATTGGAATGGTGTTTTTAGAGGAAGCAGTGGGACTAGTTGGTTTGACATCCATCTTCTCTGCTTCAGTCCAGGGAACACTGCTCCCATGTGCCAATCGGTCCTTCTTTTTTGCTCTTTCAGGTGTATGACTTGGATGTGGGGTTAATAATAAACCCAGCCCACAGAGGCTCACCGCCCCTTACCTTGCCATCAATGTATAACCTGATCTGCTATACTTTCCAAAACTCAGGAAGCTAATCAGTGTCACAAAAAAACTCTGTACTCCAACATTGCACGATAAGCCTATGAGACTTAGGTTAAGTTGAAAAGGAATGTTTGTCATCAAAAAAAACAAAAAGGAAAGTGGGTGTGTGCCAGGTGATGCCAACTTAGCTATGTGACTTGTGTAAGTCTTCCAAAGGATGGGTAATAAATCACACAGACAGTATTCACCTAAATGTGTGCACAAATAAACATAATCACACAGGTGTAACATTGTCACTGTTATTCTGGGCACTGATTCAATAGACTTAACTAGGGAAAAGAAAACAATACTGCGCTTGTCTAAGAAAAAACAAATAGCAGCAGCAAAAATTGTGAGATATTACAACCAAATAAATGAAAAATAAATAAAGTTTTGCTCAATCGGAATAGACCATTAAAGTCCAAAAGTGTTCATAAAGTCCAATACAGCAACACAGGCTGAATAGCAACAAAAATAAATAAAAAGTAGGGCTGTTACTGATCAAAATTTTTGTGTTTGATTAATCGTTTATTTTTTTAATCGATTAATCGACTAATTTCGATTAATTATAACGCACATACAAATCCAACTACTTTCAGCTGATCTCCTTGCAAGCTGATTCCCAGTGCAGCTACCAACCACTGGAAGAATGGATAGCAGGATACAAAAAACACACAAAGGCAGCGCTTGATGGGAATAGCATTAAAACTTTTATCGTCTTCAAGTAGGTAACCAAATAAATATTGCACTGGAGATAAAATCGATATAGCTACATAAACTGTAAAAATGGTGTGAGTAATACCAAACGGTAGCAAAAGCAGTCATAAAAACATGTAGCTAAGTATGATACCGGTATAAAAATGTGTACAAAGATACCACTGCTGAATCCAGATGAGGAGAGGTTAACATCAGTCCCTCGGCATGTAGATGTCCCATGAAGGGAACTATCACAACTCCCAGTGGATGACTGTACAATCCCAGGGTGAAAGAGGGAAGTGATAGAGGGAAGTGTAACAGCCCTTGCGTGTGGCAGATAGTAAGGTCCCGTCTGCATGCAGATATGAAGGCACAGCAAAGGAGCCCTTCAGATGGATACGGCAAGCCCCGCCGGTGTCCGTGACGTCACCGGATCTCCGAAGGAACTCCCTGAAGGCCCAGAAGCCGAAGGGGAGGTGAGTACCAATCAAAAGAATTGTAATCAATCAAAAAGATTTTGATCGATCAAAAAAATTAAAGATTAATCGATTAATTAAAAGTTAATTTGCACAGCCCTAATAAAAAGACATGCATTGAAGTGCTTGTGTTGAACTAAATCCAAGAAAATCCTCCACCTTGTGACGTCACCAACATTAGGGTCAAGATGTGCTCTTACCCCAAGTAATGGACCCTCTATTATAGAAGGTCAAATAGACATTTTGGATATCCCGTTATTTCCATAGGAGATGTACTGCAGATGATTCACATCTCATAAGCCATTCCTCCAGCACGAGTATAGGTCAGGACACACAACGATACCCAAAAATAATCAAGGGGCTCCAATAGTGTAAAATTACCTTCTCAGAGCTGTTTATTTGATGCCAAATGCACTTAGACAAATTGCCAAAAAGTACAGTGCATAAGTAGGAAAGCTGCAGCAATCAGGTAACAGGTTTGTGTGTCCTCGTCCGTCCTGTTTCGTTGCAATTGGTCTTCCCGGGCATCATGCTAATTGTGACAAAACCAGCATCATGCCCCGGAAGAAGTCCAATTTTGTTGCTATTCAGCCTGTGTTGCTGTATTGGACTTTATAAACACATTTGGACTAATGTTCTATTCCTATTGAGCGCAACTTTATTTATTTTTCAACAGGCTTATTGATTGCATATTTTCAGTGAGTACATTAATGGTTATTATAAATTTACGTAAAAGTCATTTTTGATTTAACGTTCACAATTTAACTTCATTGCCAGTTTCCTAGTGTTTTTTTATTTAATAAATATCTAATTCTCCCTCTATTATCATTTTTCATTTTTTAGATTTAATCTGGTTATGTGTTCCTTAAAGAGCAAGAAAACCCCCCCTCCCCGAAAAACGGGGAAAAAACGAATACTGCAAGAGAAAGGCATAATGAGCTAGTATGCATAGCATACTAGCTTATTATGTGGCACATACCTGAAATCAAAGCCCCCGAAGTCCTCGTCGTTCCCCTTCGCTGCCGCCATTTCCCCTTGCATCTTCTTCCTGTTATCGCCGCTCCGACGATATAATTGGCCGGAGCAACGATAACGTCACTCCTGCGCATGTGCACGGTACCGGCAGATCTTTGAATGACAATTGCGCAATCAAAGGACACTATACCCATTTGATTTTTTTTCCACAAATAGAGTTTTTTTTTTGGTGGTATTTGATCACCTTTTTTACTTGTTGCTGTTATAAATATCCCATTAAATTTTTTTTAAATAAAATCAAATTTTTTCCTCAGTTTAGGCCGATATATATTCTTCTACATATTTTTGGTAAAGAAAATCGCAATAAGCGTATATTGATTGGTTTGTGCAAAAGTTCTAGCGTTTACAAAATAGGGGATAGATTTATGTCATTTTTATTTGTATTTTACTAGTAATGGCAGCAATCTGCGATTTTTATTGTGACTGTGATATATCGGACACTTTTGACATGGCAGACATATCGGACACATTTGACACTATTTTGGGACCATTCACATTTATGCAGCGCTCAGTGCTATAGAAATGCACTGAGTACTGTATAAATGTCACTGACAGGGAAGGGTTTAACACTAGGGGGCGATAAAGGGGTTAGGCCGCATACACACGATCAAATCTGTCTGCTGGAAACGATCGGCCCGACGGATTTGGCCAGCAGACAGATTTGAAAGCATGCTTTCAAATCTGTCGGCTGGGAACCCGTCCGCCCGACATGTCTGCTGGTTAGTACGCTAACCAGCAGACATGTCTTCTCGCACACGCGTCGAATGGTTTTGACTCATGCGCGGAAGTGAATTACTTCCTGGTGCAGTGACGTTGCAGCGTCAACGTCACCGCCACGTCACCGCGCCGTCTGCCGGTGGGGATTTTGGTTTGATCGTGTGTACACGATCAAACCAATACGTCCCCAGCAGACAGATTTGTTCAAATCGGTCTGCCCGACCGATTTGAACAAATGTGTCTGCTCGTGTGTATGGGGCCAAATGTGTTACCTAGGGCGTGATTCTAACTGTAGTGGTGGGGAATCACAAGGGGAGTAGACCGATCTGTGTTCCTCTGTACTGGGAACACACCATCGGTCTCCTCTCACCTGACAGGACATGGATCTGTGTGTTTACACACATAGATCCACAGTCCTGCTCTGTTACCGGCAATCACGGTTGCCTGGCAGACATTGTGGCCGCATCGGCTCCGAGTGATGCGGCGCGTGCCCCCTAGACAGCCGGGAAACCCAGGACCTCATATGGCGACCGCCCAGGATGGGAGATCCCACCTGCGGATGTTATTTGACAATAGGCGGGTAAGGAATCGGTTAAACAATAGCTAAATGTATGGTAATTTTAAATATAGCTAGTATAAATATTTGTCTATTTCATTAGCTTCCCATAAACCTCTGGACAGTAATATTCAGATTGGGAGAGGAGGAGTACTGAAAAGTACTCCAAGTTTAAAGCTACCTACAGACATTGGATGGTGTATGGATGTACAAAAACTCTAAAAACATGCATGTCCAGATTGGTTAAAAATGCATTTTATCAGATAATGCAGGGAGGAAGAGAAGATATCACTTGCAAAAGCTTATCTACGGAAAACAATAGTGACTGTCAAAGAAAGTACAACCCAGTTAATAGATCCTTCTATCAAAGTTCAGCCAGTGTAAAGCTGTTAAGATTGGGGATAACTTGCAGACATATAGTCACTGCTATTATAACGATAAAAGTAAAGTTCGACAATAACTCTATACCTAATCTGCCTACCTAAATCATTTTCTGTTGATTTTAAAGTCAAGCTTCAGGTTTCCTTTTTCATGTTTTCTCATTGTGCCCACTATCGATGTGAAAGGTTTTGAAATTGTTATTTTTTGCCAAGAGCTCCACTTTAAACTGGTGTTAACTGTACAAGCATGTGCGGTAATGTGAGGAAAGGTGCAATATATTCTGTTTTTGTCTCCCATAAATATTGTATCAGTTGGATATTTGGCAATATAGATAGAATATCAGTTGCACAATATTTATTACACAATACGAGTTCCTTGTACGTTGTGCTTGTAAGCTCTGGGAATAGATCTTATAAGAAACAGAAATAAAAAAATTCCCGTTCCACGGGGATGGCAATAATTGATCACTGACGTGCTAGTCATGGACATGGATGCTTGAGAAACAAAGAGCACTTTTGTTTTTGTAAAGGTCAATCCTGAGTCCAAGTGCGCTCACAGAGGGTTGGAGTACTTAAGTGGAATATGCTGAGCTGTAGTTGTGGACTCCAAATTATTATCAAAGCAATTAACGTGAGCTTGCACTTTGGAGTGTAAAAACTTTATTGAGGGAAATTATTGATAAGCAAATGCTTAAAAGACGTAGGAAGATTTAATTGTGAAATTTGCAGATTCTTATGAAAATCTTGATGAGTTTTGTCTTCTTAAACAGGAAAATTGAATTTTTGGCACTTATGTGTTTCGAAAAAACTAAAAATGTGGGACTTTTTTGCATATACTGTAGATGCAGAAGCAGAAAATGTATTTGTTGGATCCCATAGGGGCCCCAGTGCACATAGCACTTGTTGGGGGTAAGACTGTTTCAGTGGGCTAGGAAATCTCTGCTGTGCTCTAGCTCCACCCCAGGCTGAAACCCAATTTATCAGCTTTCCAATAGGGGGAGCTACAGCACAGCACTGAGTCCCCACCCCTCCTCTAAGCTGACTGATCTTTTACTATGATAAATTAAAGCATTTGTTAACCACCAAAAAAAAATGGATCCTGCTCCTTTAACCACTTTCTCACCGCGCCATAAGCATTTTACTGCTACGGCGCGGTGGAGTTATCTTGGGACGACGTCCCTGGGACGTCGTCCTTCACTTTCGCGATATTACCAACGATATATACAGATTACCAGTAATTGCGCAGTGTATGTAAACTCTACATGTCTCATGTTTAGCGGTTATTTGATATCCGCTTCCTCAGGAGTCATACATAGGCGCATAATTTGTTGAAAGGTATATACAAGTAATATGTCACGAAACAAAAAATAAACACATAAACATTAATATCTTTATATATACATTCAGTGATAGTAACGGATGAATAAATTATTTAAGCTGCAATCAATTAAAGGTGCTCTGATTACCAAAAAATGAATAAATATTGTAAATATTGATGCGCTAACAACCAACCCCTTTCTATAGCACAATAATACTAAATAAAATGCTAGATGTGCAATGAACAACATATATATGAACGATAATAATGTGGTTTAAACAGTGCAATGTGCATATGACAAACTCAAAAATTATATATAGTTCCCCACAGTGCAATAGTGCTGAAATGAATCCTTTTGTAAAGGAAGAAGGGAGAAAAGAACCTCACTAGCTAGTAAAAAAGTCCAGACATCAGACCTGCATAGCTTAGTATAATAAGTCCATCCAGCAGAAAAACAGCTTCAGCTGATAAATCTCCTTAAGGCAGGCATGTCCAAAGTCCGGCCCGCGGGCTGAATGCGGCCCCTGTTCCGGTTTAATGTGGCCCCCCTGGGAATTTGGATACATATATCTTTTGCAGCCCCCCGGCTACTAAAGATATATACTGTATTTATCGGCGCTACCTCAGAGGGGACAGGGAGGGGGCATAACAAGCGTTTACTCCGCAGCATCTGTACTAGGAAGTTCTGTTTCCTGGGCTGCCATTGGACGACTGTTCTGTCTATCATAGAAGGCAGGACTTGCTATTAAAGAGGCCGCTGAGAAAACGAGATTCTCCTGCATTTAATCTGTTAGCGCTCGTCCCGCCCCCTTCCTGTCCCCTCCGAGGCTGCAAATGGGCAAGGATCAGGCTGCACGGATGGCAATAGTGAGACTGCATTCATGGCAATGGGGAGCCTGCATTGATGGGCACTGACCCTTATTTTGCTTCACAGTTCTTTATTTAAAAAAAAAAAAATTCCCCCTGAAACCTCTCCTTAAGTGAAGGTGCGTGTTATAAAATAATACTCCCGAGCTCATCCTTAGTCTTGAGTGGCACGCTCGGATTTGTTGGGGCCACAAAAGATATATATCAATATAGATATCTATATCGATAGATAGATAGATAGATAGATAGATAGATAGATAGATAGATAGATAGATAGATACATAGATAGATAGATACATAGATAGATACATAGATAGATACATAGATAGATACATAGATAGATACATAGATAGATACATAGATACATAGATACAAAAAACAAGCCCAAGCTCAACTCTTCACCACACACAGCCACAAAGGCAGGGCTTGTTGTGCCGTGTATTAGTGCACAGAAAAACACACTTAGACCGAATTTTAATGGTTCAAAGAATGTCAGGCAAAAATGGTCGGCCCTCATGCATGTTCACTTCATCAAATCTGGCCCTCTTTGAAAAAAGTTTGGACACCCCTGCCTTAAGGCTTCCCAGGAAGGTGGATAAATGCCCAGGGTTGAAATCACATGCAGAGAAAGAAAAACATGGATCATTGCGCAATGTTGTGGCCAAGGACTAATTCATCTATCACATGTATACCTAATTCACTCACATGTGGCCGAGTTGTGCCAACACATAGAGGACACTCAGTGTGTGTGGATCACTGCTCATCGCTCCGCATCTGGTGGGTTGAAACACCGACGATCTTGTCACTTGGATCCCTCCATGCGTTACGTCACACGTCACTTGACTTAATCATGGGTGACCATGTGACCAATCGACTAGAGTTTTATACTCAGGATCACATACCGGTTACCCTGGCAACAAATGGAGGATCATATTCACACACAGAGAGGGATACTACAATAAGACGCAGCGCTGATGGTGTATACAGGTTAGAGTGGCTTAACAACCACTTTAACAGTTAGTGCTACAGGTCTGTGTGATAGAGCTGCCAGCTGCTAATAAACATACATGGATTGATTAAAAAAAAAACGTACACGGTACTGACCAAACACATTCCCACCAGCAGTGACTGTTCATAATAGTAGATCAGTCATCGCTGCAGGACTGTGTGATCTATCTGCTGGTACAGTAGATGTTTATTGTCAGCTGACAGCTCAAATCACTTACTGATCTTTTACTGAATAAACAATCAGTACTATCAGGTATGTGTGATCAATCTGTCAATGCAGTGCATGCTTACTAGCAGCACACAGGCCCACCAGCGCTGACTGCGGCCAGCTTGCTGGCCTGCTCCTTAACAACTGGATGTACACTGGTTGTTAAGGAAGTGGGCAGGGCTGCTGGCTAAGAAAAGTTCCACCGGCTGAATGAATGGGCTGGTGCCGGATCACGACGATAGAGATTTCCGGTGACCAGGTGGTCACCAGTCATCTCTATGACCGTCGGAGACCTGGGCGCGGAATTCCATCAGAAACAAATAGAACATGTTCTATATATAAACTCTGATGGAATTTATCAGAATTTCAGATGAAAAAAACTCTGAGGCGGCGTACACACGACCGAGGTTCTCGCTGGAAACCAGCGAGAACCTCGCTGGAAGCTGCATTCCAGCGAGGACCTCGGCCGTGTGTACACTCTCGGCGAGCTTCCCGTCGGGAAGCCCGTCGAGCAGAAATAGAGAGCACGCTCTCTATTTGCTCGACGCCCCGCCTGGAAGAATGGCTGGTTGCCATTCCCGACGGGCGGGTCGCCGATTTCGACGGCCGGCAGAGAACCTCGACGGGCGGAACGATGTGTACACATAAAAAATAAAAAAGAATTCATTCAATATACATAATGAAATTCTTTTGTTATAGATGTCATTGAACAATGAACATACAACTGAAAACGAACACAAAACAGATTCAAACAAAATACACAATGCAAACCTCTTGATACAGATTTAATTTTCGTTATTTTGCCATTTTCGTTTTGTCGTTTTTTCCCGTCGGATCGTTCGTTCGTATTTGCGGTCGTTCGTTATGCGGCTCATCCGTTATCCCGTCGTTTTCGTATTTTGGTGCTTTACCGTTTTCGTATGTACACATTATCCCGCGGGTACGAAAATGAACATTTTCGTACGAAAATAACATTTGTACGAACGGGAATGCACATATCTACTGTCCATTATTCCACGTAGCATGTGCTCCAACAAGTGAATAAGAAGGACAGTCTCACTGATGCATACACTGTCACTGCTCACCATCCTCGTGGCCTCCCTTAAAATGGTGACAGGACAGTGCATGCATCCCTGATCAAGGCCCACTGGCGTGGGGAAAAAAAACCTAGCTCTTCTGACCCAGTTCTGCTGCCATATTGGCACAGGTACTCATTGATGGCCCGCTGCTGTGTGTGCAGCCGCTGCAGCATGGCCAAAGTAGAGTTCCATCTGGTGGGCATGTCACAGATTAGGCGGTTCTTGGGCAGGTTGTATTCCCTTTGGAGGCCAGTCAGCCGAGCAGTGGCATTATATGATCTCCGGAAATGCACACAGACTTTCCTGGCCTGCTTCAGGACATCCTGTAAGCCCGGGTACCTGCCCAAGAACCACTGCACCACCAAATTCAGGACATGCGCAAAACAGGGCACGTGGGTGAGTTTTCCCTGTCGCAGGGCAGAGAGGAGGTTGGTGCCATTATCGCTGACCGCCATTCCAGGCTTCAGCTGGCGTGGCGTCAACCACCTCTGAGCCTGACCCTGCAGAGCTGACAAAACCTCTTCCCCAGTGTGGCTCCTGTCTCCCAAGCACACCAGCTCTAGCACCGCATGGCATCTCTTGGCCTGCATTTCTGCGTAGCCCCTCGTACGCCTACAGAGCACGGCTGGTTCTGAGAAAACATCACCACAGGAAGAGGCCACAGAGGAAGAAGAAGAGGAGGGGGTGGAGGAGAGATGTGTGTCACAAACAGTAGTAGTGCTTTGGAGGCGTGGTGGCGGAACAACCTCCAAAACTACTGGACGTTGCCCTGCGTCCTTCCCAGCTGCCAGCAGAGTCACCCAATGCTCTGTAAAAGACAGGTAACGTCCCTGTCCATGCCTGCTGGACCATGAGTCAGCGTTAAGATGCACCTTATCACCGACCGCCCTGTCCAGCGAGGCATGGACATTGCCTTCCACATGCCAGTAGAGAGCCGGAATCGCCTTCCGTGAGAAAAAGTGGCGTTTTGGTACTTGCCACTGAGATGCTGCACATTGCACAAACTCACGGAAGGGGGCAGAATCTATCAACTGAAAAGGTAGCAGTTGAAGTGCTAGCAATTTTGCTAAGCTAGCATTCAACTGCTGGGCATGTGGATGGCTGGGATTGTACTGCAGCAGCTGGGGCAGGGAAATTTGCCTGGTACTTTCAGTAGATTGCTGCATGTACTACTACTAATAGCTTGTGACACACCTATTTCTACACCTTCACTGCAGGCTTCAGAGAGGACTAGGGGTCTAGTGGGGTTGGAGCTCCCAGAAGGGCAAGGGGGGGTACGCTTTTGTCTTTGGTGTGGGTATTTCAGGTGTGCTTGCCAACAAGCTGCATGGCAGGTCAACATATGTCTGGACAAGCATGTGGTACCCAGGCGGTTGATGTTTTGGCCACGTGACATATGTTGCAAATAGCAAAGGTACGATCTAATGGACATGTTTCAAAAAGGCTCACACCAAAGAACTTTTGCTGTACCGGTCAGACACAGCAGCGCCATGCACAAGCGCCGTAGATGTGCGCTGTAATGCAGTTGGTGTGCCCTTAAGCTGACCCCTGGAGGCCATCCTGCCTCTTTGGAGATGTGCCTGTGCCTCGTCCTCCTCCTCCTCCTCTTCCTCCTCCTCCTCCACTCTCCTATCAGACACCCAGGTAGAGTCAGTGACCTCATCATCCCCTCCCTCCTCATCACTGTCAACAACCTGGCAGTATGCTCCAGCTGGGGGAACATCACTACCAGATTGCTGTCCCTCTCGGCCACCCCCTCTCCCTGGACTCACATCAATGCCTTCCTTTATCTGTGTTCCATCATCGGAGCCTTCAAAACGCTGCGCATCTTCATTCAGCAGCATGTACCCAACACTGTGTTGAATCAGTTCGGGGGACTCCTCAGGAGGACACGGTGGGACTAGGGAAGGATTGTGTGATGCCATGGTACAGAGGGAAGAGGAAGCCTTGGCAGCTGCTGTGCCAGACAAACTACGATCAGTCTGTGTGAGAGAGGATGAGGAGGATGAGGACGGCTTGGTCATCCAATCTACTATTTTGTCTGCATGTTGAGGCTCTCGAAAATAAGGACGAGCGGCCACGTGCTGAAGAGGATGCACCGCGTCCACCACCAGCCTTGCCTCTAGATGCAGAGCCTGCTTGCCCTCGTGATGCTCTGCCTTTCTTTGTGCAGTATGATCGCCTGTGTTTATGGGCAAAAAAACACAGCAACGTGCAACGTGCAGTATGATCTACTGTGTTTATGGCCAAAAACACCGCAAAGTATGATCGCCTGTCTTTATAGGCAAAAAACACCCCAAACGTGCAACGTGCAGTATGATCTACTGTGTTTATGGCCAAACACACACCGCAAACGTGAAACGTGCAGTATGATCGCCTGTCTTTATGGGCAAAAAACACAGCAAACGTGCAACGTGCAGTATGATCTACTGTGTTTATGGCCAAACACACACCGCAAACGTGAAACGTGCAGTATGATCGCCTGTCTTTATGGGCAAAAAACACAGCCAACGTGCAACGTGCAGTATGATCGCCTGTGTTTATTGGCAAAAAAACACAGCAACGTGCAACTTGCAGTATGATCTACTGTGTTTATGGCCAAACACACCGCAAACGTGCAACGTGCAGTATGATCACTTGTGTTTATGGGCAAAAAAACACAGCAACGTGCAACGTGCATTATGATCTACTGTGTTTATGGCCAAACACACCGCAAACGTGAAACGTGCAGTATGATCGCCTGTCTTTATGGGCAAAAAACACAGCAAACGTGCAACGTGCAGTATGATCGCCTGTCTTTATGGGCAAAAAACACAGCAAACGTGCAACGTGCAGTATGATCGCCTGTGTTTATGGGCAAAAAACACAGCAAACGTGCAACGTGCAGTATGATCGCCTGTGTTTATGGGCAAAAAAACACCGCAAACGTGCAACGTGCAGTATGATCTACTGTGTTTATGGCCAAACACACAGCAAGCGTGAAACGTGCAGTATGATCTACTGTGTTTATGGCCAAAAACACCGCAAACGTGCAACGTGCAGTATGATCTACTGTGTTTATGGCCAAACACACAGCAAGCGTGAAACGTGCAGTATGATCGCCTGTCTTTATGGGCAAAAAACACAGCAAACGTGCAACGTGCAGTATGATCGCCTGTGTTTATGGGCAAAAAAACACAGCAACGTGCAACGTGCAGTATGATCTACTGTGTTTATGGCCAAAAACACTGCAAACGTGCAGTAACATGATCGCCTGTCTTTATGGGCAAAAAACACAGCAAATGTGCAACGTGCAGTATGATCTACTGTGTTTACGCCCTAACCGAACCGTTCCATTTTCTATGAACCCACATCTGAAGCAGGACCCAGAATGGTCTGGTACGGTTCGGTTTTATGGCACACTTTCATAATGGAAACACCCAAAATAGCGTACCAAACCGAACCATACCAAACCGATCCGCTCAGTGGAAACTTCCCATCCTGATCT
Source organism: Rana kukunoris (assembly GCA_029574335.1). Classification (NCBI taxonomy): domain Eukaryota; kingdom Metazoa; phylum Chordata; class Amphibia; order Anura; family Ranidae; genus Rana; species Rana kukunoris. Next base: position 227,024,216 of record CM056049.1, read on the forward strand.
TTCATCCTCAGAGTAAGATTCTCCATTTGTTGAATTTCTGCAATTATCCCAAACCACTGTGCTCTAGATGGGGGGCTTTCACATTTCCACAGGACAGGGACACATGCCCTGGCTGCCACCAACAGATGTCTCAATAGGGAATTTTTATACTTTTCCACTGAAATAGGGATATCGAATGATATATATGTAGCCGGGTTCTCTCCTAGCAGTACTACTGTTATTAATTCTGTGGTTTTAGCGACCATTCTCCAAAATTCTTTGATTTTCGCACATTCCCAGAAAATATGCAATATGGTACATTACATCTCCAGCAAATTTCTGATATTTGGGGGTATATCTGATGTAATACCGTTAGTGTTCTTTACCATCTAGTGAGACTTTTATATCCCCCCTCTTGGTATCTACTTGCAACTGATGCTTTTTGATTAAATACCAGGATCCTGTTTTTTCTGCTCCTGAGAAGTGTTGCTCACGAATATTCGCATTGCGAATATTCGCTACGAATATTGCATATTCGAGTATTCGCGAATAACTCGAATATCGCGGCGAATATTCGCTATTTCGAATATTCGTATTTTTTCAAATTTCGCAATCAATTTCGCATTCGCACTAGTGAAATTTCGCATTAGCGAAATTTTGCAATTTTTTTTTTATATATATATAAAAAATATATATATATAAAAAAAATAGCGAAATTTCGCATTGCCGAAATTTCGCAATTTTTTTTTTATATATATATATATAAAAAATATATATATATATAAAAAAAATATATATAAAAAAAATAGCGAAATTTCGCAATTTTTTTTTATTTTTTTATAAAATATCACGAATATTCGATATTAACGAATATTCGCGAATATTCTTCGAAATATTTGCGAAATATCGCAAAATCGAATATGGCGTATTCCGCTCATCACTACTCCTGAGAAAATATTACTCCCAGGTCTCTCTCCCACTTCCGCAGGAATATATGACAGCGAATGGTTTAATGGTTCCCCCGTCAAACAAATCTCCTCGAACCCCGTCGGTAGCCTAACTGCCTCATATGTATTTCGCTTAGATCTAATCAAGGCATCTAATTGCATCTTCCTTAGGAAGTCTAAATCTGGTGCTATCTTTCGTTCAATCTCTTTTTTTGTCATTAAATTATTATTTTTAGAAAAATGCACAATCCTACTATTACCTCTTTAAAGTATAGCTCTGAATATGGGGTCTTTAAGGCCTGGTTGAAAAGCAGGTGTATCTAATATCGGGGTCATCGGGCTGGGATGTGTTGAGATGGGTTTTTTTTAACCACTTGCCGACCGCGCTATAGCGAAAATACTGCTACAGCGCGGTCGAGTAGTTTTGACACGACGTCCCTGGGACGTCGTCCTTCACTTTCGCGATTGCGCGTCCCCTGGGACGCGCTCGCGAAAGTGTCCGTGATCGCCGGGTCTAGAAGACCCGGCGCATCACGGATCACGGTAAATTGCCGCTGATAGCGGCCGTTTACCACGTGATCGCGCCGTCAAATGACGGCGCGATCACTTGTAAACAAACCGGCGTCATTTGATGACGCCGGTTCCTCCCTCTCCTCCCTCTCCTCTCTGTACAGTGTGCGAGGAGAGGGGGGGGGAGCGGGGTGTCAGCAGCTGAGCTGTGGCTGGATCTGTGACAAATGCAGTCACAGATCCAGCCATCCCTCAATCCATCCCAGCTCTGCAATCCCCCAGTACCCTGCAATCCCCAGTACCCTGCAATCCCCAGTACCCTGCATTACCCCAGTACCCTGCATTACCCCAGTACCCCACAATACCCCAGTACCCCAATACCCCAGTACCCCAGTACTCTGCAATGCCCCAGTACCCCAATACGCTGCAATACCCCAGTACCCCAGTACTCTGCAATGCCCCAGTACCCCAATACGCTGCAATACCCCAGTACCCCAATACTGTGCAATACCCCAGTACACGAATACCCCAATACTCTGCAATACCCCAGTACCCCAATACTCTGCAATACCCCAGTACCCCAATACTCTGCAGTACCCCAATACTCTGCAATACCCCAGTACCCCAATACCCCAATACTCTGCAATACCCCAGTACCCCAATACTCTGCAATACCCCAGTACCCCAATACTCTGCAGTACCCCAGTACCCCAATACTCTGCAATACCCCAGTACCCCAATACTCTGCAATACCCCAGTACCCCAATACTCTGCAGTACTCCAGTACCCCAATACTCTGCAGTACTCCAGTACCCCAATACTCTGCAGTACTCCAGTACCCCAATACCTCAGTACCCCAATACCGCAATACCCTGTGCGATACCCTGAAATACCCAAATACTCTGCAATACCCAAATACTCTGCAATACCCAAATACTATCGCCTATGGGGATTTTTAGGTAGCGAAGTTTGGCGCCATTCCATGAGCGTGCGCAATTTTGAAGTGTGACATGTTGGGTATCTATTTACTCGGCGTAACGTCATCTTTCACATTATGAAAAAAAATTGGGCTAACTTTACTGTTTTTTTTTTTTTTTAGCACAAAACAGTTTTTTTTTTAAAAACACGCGTTCAAAAAATTTCTACGAAAATACCGTGCGAGATAAAAAGTTGTAACGACCGCCATTATATTCTCTAGGGTCTTTGCTAAAAAAGCATATATAATGTTTTGGGGTTCTATGTAATTTTCTAGCAAATAAATGATGATTTTTACATGTAGGAGAGAAATGTCAGAATTGGCCTGGGTGTTGCAGAACGCCTGATAGCATTCCCTGCATGTTGGGCCTCTGTATGTGGCCACGCTGTGTAAAAGTCTCACACATGGGGTATCGCCATACTCGGGAGGAATAGCAGAATGTGTTTTGGGGTGTAATTTGTGGTATGCATATGCTGTGTGTGAGAAATAACCCGCTAATATGACAGAAACAAGATTTTTTTTTTTTTTTTTTTTACAGAATTTTCAGTCGTTTTTCTTTTATAGCACAAAAAATAAAAAACCCAGAGGTGATCAAATACCACCAAAAGAAAGCTCTATTTGTGTGAAAAAAAAGGACACAAATTTCAAATGGGTATAATGTTGTATGACTGAGTAATTGTCATTCAAATTGTGAGAGCACCGAAAGCTGAAAATTGGTCTGGTTAGGAAGGGCCCAGTGGTCAAGTGGTTAATACCTTTTTAGTTGCTAATAGAGTGGCACCTGGGGGCGTGACCGGAAGCCGAGCTGGACGGACGTGCTGCCTAGGAGCTCCACTTCAGCCCGCAGCACATAGGCCGATTTCGGGGGAAATCTTCCTAGCTCCATGAGCTCCTCTCGCTCCAGTAGATCCTCCGCCTCCAGAGGACTTGCCCTACCGTTTTCCGGAGCCTCCACGTCCTTCAGGGACTACTTTAAGGTCCCCGACATGCCGCCGGCTGGCCATAGCAAGATGGCGCCGGACACCGAGGCCTTGCAGCGCCGGGACCTGTCCCCACAGCGCGGCCAGTACGCCGCTCAATCGCAGGCATCCGGGGACACACCATCATCCCCGCAGAGGACTCCGGAACAGCAGGGGGTGAGTGACCAAAACCGCCCGCCTCGGGACCCACACGTGCACGGCGGGGACCAGGCCGCAACGCATCCTCCATCGCAGTGGCGGCAGGACGCGGAGCCCGCCCCCGGATTGCACGGCGCGGCACAGGCCCTGGGGTCACAAGACGCCACCGTGGAGCCATCCTCCCCCCCAGATCCACTTCTGGACTTCCCGGCCCTGCCGAACCCATCGCACCCCCCCATGATGGTGGGGCCTGGTCCCCCCCAGGCACATGGCTTTCCCTCGGGGTGGGCCTCAAATCCTCCCCAGGCCCAGAGAGCACCCCACCTCACAGACTTGCCCCTGACGGGGGCACATGAGACAGTTCACCATCCCCACCTCTCCTATGCCCGGATGGCACAGACCGCCCCACCATTTCGGGGAGACGGGTCCCCGGGGCCTACCCCGCAGCCCCCCCTGACCGCCTCAGGGTCTGACCCGGGTGCTCTCCCATTTGAACGCCCCCTGCCCCCAGCCATGATCGGTGCTGCAGAGACCCACCGCTACGCGGACCCTGCATCCCCCCGCCAGCCATGGGGCCCGGATTGGGCTGAGCAGCCCCCCTGGCAGTCCTTTCTGCAAGCCTTCCCTACTAAAGAGGACTTTAAGCAACTGATTGCAGACGTAAAGGACACCTGTAGGACCGAAATTCAAACCATTCAAGCAGGCCTTAAACACCTGGCCGATAGAGTAGAGATGGCTGAAGAAGAGATACAGGAGACTAAACTGGCCGTACATAGGACCCAACTTCAGGGCTCCGACCACCATCTTATGCTACGGGACATGCAGCGCCACTTAGAGGATCTGGACAACAGGGGGCGCCGCAACAACATTAGAGTGCGAGGCCTCCCTGAGGCAGAAGAGGCTGAGGACCTGCAGAAAACGCTCCAGACGATGTTTAACGACCTCATAGGGGCACCCTTGGATAGACATATCGAAATGGACAGAGCTCATAGGGCCCTACGCCCGAAAGGCCCCGCTTCTAAACCACGGGATGTCATTTGCCGCATACAATCATACCCGCTGAAGGAGACCATCATGCACAAGGCCCGCGCCGCACGTGACCTGGTGTTCGACAATTCCCCAATACAAATATATCCAGACCTTTCCTGGATCACGCTCCAGAAGCGGAGACTCCTACAACCGCTACTGCGCACCCTGCAGGACCGGGACATCATTTATAGATGGGGCTTCCCCTTCAGCTTGACGGCCAAACACCAGGGGAGGTCGGCGATCCTGCGATACCCCGAAGACCTAGACCCCTTCTGCGACGCCTTGGACATTCCTGTACCTCAGCTACCCGACCGGGACTTGGTGGCCACCCCCCCTCCACCTCCGGTGGTTTGGCAGAAGGTTCCACCGAACAAGCGCCCCAAGGGCCCAGGGCCATCCCGGCGATCCCCTAAACACAGAACCGGAGGTCCCGGAGTTGGAAGGCCCCTTCCCTGATGACCAACTGACTGTCCTGTGCAACCCGGCCAACCCGGCCAGATGACGCCAACTACTGATATGTACTCTCCACTTTTTGTTGTTGTTTTTTTTTGTCCCTGGCGGTGCTGGTATGCTATGACCCCTTTTTTGGACGCTCACAAGCTCCGCACCCTTGCCTTTCCCCCGAAGGCCATCACCACATTTTTCTGTTTTTTATTTATCGGGCTGTCCCGAGGCGGCCCCTGTCTGGACTGATCGGATTTCTGGATGCTGATCCCCCCTGGTGGCTATCCGCCAGAGAGTTCCCCCCTGGACCTCGGTCCCCCTGAGTCTCCCCGGCCTGGACCTCTTAAAGCTCCCGGCCGGGGAGCCCGAGTGGAACTTGTACGGCCCGCGACCTCTTGGTCAGCCAGGGCACGCATACAAATGTTTATTGTGTTTAATCTGTGTGTTCTTACTCTCATTTCTTTTCCCCCCTCTAGAGCTCCCTGCTCCTGGTCGCCGCAGTCTGTACCTCGTCCCCACCGGCTCCCGGCTCTCCTCGCTTGGCCGTCGCCCCCCCTGGCCTGGACACGCCATCTGCTCCATCAGATAAGTAAACATATAGCACACCCCATCCTAGATTATGGCTAGAATTTTCTCGTTGAATGTACATGGGCTGAATTCCAACAAGAAGCGACACCTGGCGCTCCGAGAGTTTAGGCAGTCGGGGGCAGATATTATTATGGTGCAGGAGACCCACTTTGATAGGGGGGACTCCTTCAAGTTTGCATCCCGATACTTCCCCCAGGTATACCAGGCCTTCGGACCACATAAAAAGGCGGGCGTAGCCATTCTCTTCAAAAAGGGGTCTCCCTTCTCTTGCTCCTCCACATATTTAGACCCTCGGGGACACTTTCTAATTCTTAGGGGCCTGTGGCAGTCACAGGCCATTACCCTCTGTGTAGTTTACACGCCCAACACACATCAACACCACTTTTTGACCAGGGTTCATGCACGACTGTTCCGAGAGTCACATGACTTTCTGGTAATAGGAGGAGACTATAACCTGGCTCATTCGGTCACCTGGGACCGCCTGGTGGCCAATACCCAGACCTCGCAAACCCGGGCCCTTAGGGACTCAAAGTTGTTCCGCCAGTTGACTAGGAAAAATGCACTTTTTGATGTGTGGCGAGCCCTCCATCCAGGAGATCGACAATACACGTTCTACTCGGCCCCGCATCGCACTCACACGCGAATAGATTACTTTTTTGTGAATAACAACACGCTCCGGATTGCGGAAGCAGCTAGCGTGTTGCCTATCTCCTGGTCGGATCATGCCCCCATTACACTAACCCTGAACTTAAACGCTCCCCTCCGCCGCCCCAATAATTGGAGGCTTAATGACTTCCTCCTGCAACACGACCCCTCGAAACGGGCATTGGAAGAGACCCTCCAGCACTATTTCACTGAAAACGATACTCCAGACATCTCCGCCTCTACCCTGTGGGCTGCCCACAAGGCGGTCCTTAGAGGACGATGCATGGCCCTTTCCTCAGCGATGAAGAAAGATGCCGGTGCTGCTAAAGCACTGGCTGAACGCCAGCTAAAGGCCCTGGAGGCAAAACTCCTGCTAAACCCCTCCACTGCACTCCTTAAACGGATTGTCCAAACACGCACGACGCTGCGGGAACTAGCCCTAGGCAAAGTAGAAAAGGCGCTGACCCGACTGAAACAACTCTATTACGATAAGGGCAACAAGGCGCAGGCTCTCCTGGCCAGGAAACTGGCGGACCGGGCCCTCGCCTCTACCCCACACCAGATAAAGGGCAGGGGGGGCGATCTTCTGACCCATCCTAAGGACATAGCGGGAGCCTTTGCAGACTATTACATAGACCTATATAACAAGCCGGAAGTCCCACACAACCCCCCGTCTCCCGACATGAAAGCCCATATGACTCGATACTTAGAACAAGCGGGTCTACCCCGACTTAAGACAGCGGACTTGCAGGGCCTGAACGCTCCTATACTAGCGGAGGAGGTGGCAGAGACAGTGAAGGGCCTCCCAGCCCATAAATCCCCTGGCCCTGACGGATTGCCTTACGAGTACTATAAGACCTTCCTCCCGTTACTCAGCCCCCACATGACCACATTATTTAACGCCTTTCTCCACCAGACCCCAATCCCGAGTGACATGCAGGGATCCTTTTTGACCCTTATACCTAAACCGGACAAGGACCCAGCCTCCTGCGCTAGCTATAGGCCCATAGCGCTACTGAATTCGGACCTCAAGATATTCACTAAACTTCTATCGATTAGGCTGAATGCCATTCTCCCCTCCCTGATCCATAAGGACCAAGTAGGTTTTGTGCCGCTACGCCAAGCAGGGGACAACACCAGGAAGGTCATTGACCTGATTGATGTAGCCAACAGGGACGGTGCGGAAGCTCTCATACTGAGCCTAGACGCCGAAAAGGCGTTTGATCGCCTGAGTTGGCCCTTCATGTTTGCTACCCTACACCACATGGGGTTTAAAGGACCCTTCTTACGGGCGATACAACACCTATATTCAAACCCTACCTCCCAGGTTAAAACCCCCTTCGCCACATCCCCCCCCTTTCAAGTAGCCAACGGAACACGCCAGGGATGCCCACTTTCGCCCCTGCTCTTCGCTCTATGTGTCGAGCCCCTGGCAGCGTCCATACGGGGAAATCCGGACATTAGGGGTATCTCGGTGCGGGGAAAGGAATTCAAGACATCCTTATTTGCGGACGACATCATTCTCACCCTGACCCAACCCAGAATCTCCTTACCTAACCTTCATGTTGAGCTAGATAAATACGGGACACTATCGGGCTACAAAACGAACGCCTCAAAGTCAGCGGCCCTCCCGATCAATATCCCAGAAGGTGAGGTCCACCACCTACAGTCGAACTTCCCCTATACTTGGGAGAGCTCTTCCCTTAAATACCTCGGGGTCCATATCACCCCGTCCTTCAGTTCCCTATACCAAGCCAATTTCCCTCCCCTGTATCGCACAATTAGGGGCCTTCTTCTGAAATGGAAGGCACATCATATCTCACTCCTAGGCCGCGTGGCGGCCATAAAAATGGTCATTCTCCCCAAACTCCTCTATCTGTTCCAAACGCTACCCATCCCGATTCCGTACGCCCACCTCCGCAAACTCCAGAGTGATATGCTGAAGTTTGTCTGGAACTATAGGAAGCATAGGATCCCTGGGTCGGTCATGACAGCCTCACGGGGGGACGGGGGCCTGGCCTTCCCCAACCTTGTTAGATATTACCAAGCTACCCAGCTGCGTGCAGTAGTCTCCTGGTTCCCCCAGAGGTCCTTCAATAAATGGACGGAGATAGAGAAGATATGGTTAGCCCCGGTCCATCCAAACAGCCTCTTATGGGATGCCGCTGTGAGAGTGGAGCCTGGCCGCCTGTTAGGCTCAATGTCCCTACTTAGGGGGCTCTGGCGTAGGATGTCCCGGGAGGTGGCGCTGAAGTCCGAGTCCTCCCTGTTGAACTCCTTCATCTGCAACCCCAAAATTCCGGACAGCCTGACCCTGACCCTGGGCCTCTCGAGACCTATTTCATTTGGGACACTTAGTGGACCCCAGGTCCCGTAGGCTGCTGACGTTCTCGGAGCTCCAGGTGAAACACGACCTGCCCAGACAGGTGTTCTATAGCTATCTACAGATAAGGCATTATGCCCAGACAATAGCCCCGAAGCTCCAATTCTCACAGCCGTCTCCATTTGAACGTATTGTCCTAGAAGGGCGCCATAGACGGGGGCTGATCACTGACATCTATCAGCTGTTGAATGCACATGATTGGCAGGGACGGGGGAAGCATGCATATATGCTGAGGTGGGAGAGAGAACTAGGGGAGTCATTGCCGATAGAGGCCTGGCAGGCCGTCTGGAGGCACGCTGCTAAATCGTCCCTATGCACCTTGTATAAGGAAAACTCATATAAAATTATGTGCTTCTGGTACCAAACCCCGGATATACTCCACAAAATATTCCCCGCCACCTCTGACCGATGCTGGCGATGCCATCGGGACAGGGGCTCTCTCTTCCACATCTATTGGACATGCCCCCTTATCTCCCCGTTTTGGCAGTCCACGCAGCAGCTGCTTACCCGTCTCTTTGAGACGCTAATCCCCCTGACCCCTAAACTATTCTTGCTAGGGATCTCCCAGCCCCGCCTGGCCAAACCATATAAGAAACTACTTAGACTTATACTAACGGCGGCTAGATGCCTGGTAGCCCTTAACTGGAAAAAATCCACCCCCCCGTCCCAAGAGGCCCTTTACGCTAGGATCAAAGACGTAGAGCTGATGGAGCGGATGACAGCCAGGATACGTAATAGCATGGACGCCCACGACGAGGTCTGGAGCGAGTGGCGCCGACGGGAGGACCCGCCGGGAGCGGGCGAGGTGGCAGGTGCGGTGACCTGATTCTCTCTTCCCCCTCTTCCCTTCTTTTCTTTTCCTGATCCCTCTCTCCTCTTATACAATTTACTGGTTAGGTGTCACCGTTGACACCAGAGTTTAGGAAATGGTTAGAAATGCATAACATGTTGACATGAATGGCAGTAGAGTCAGCTTTTGAAACAGGGCCCAATGGGCCGGGAACTTAATTCCTCCTCTACCCATAAAGGGCTAGAGTAACATTTGTACTCTTGGATGACTGTCTGCTTTGGCTTTTGTTATTGCCTGCATTCACCTGTATCTTGCGAATCTGTTTCTCATAAATAAAAAATTTTATTTGGAAAAAAAAAAAATAGAGTGGCACCTATTGTTGGGTGTTTTCTTACTTCCCTTGGTATCTCTACTTCGGGTATCCATACCAGACCCTCTAGGGGGATATTTATCGTTGTCTGCTCCATTTGTATCCACTTTTTCTCCCGGCATATCGCACACCACTCCACTACTCTAACTAAATGGGAGGCTTCTTGATATCTTACTGGGTCCAGAACCCCAATCCCTCCTTTTCCCTTTGGAAGTGTTAGAAGAGTTCTATGTATTCTTGCTGGTTTCCCCGCCCAAATAAATCTCAAAAACGTTGATCTAAGGTCTCTCAAAAAACTTGGGGGATCTTAATTGGCAGCGTCTGTATAAGATATAGAAGCCTCTGCATCACATTCATCTTGATGATGTTTGTCCTTCCAAACCAGGTAAAATTTTCTTTATCCCATCTCTGAAAATCCAATTTAATCTGTCTCACCACTGATATGTAATTAAGCTCAAATAACTTAGTCAGATTCTTGTGTAGTTTAGTTCCTAGGTAACTTATATGGGACTCTGTCCATCTGAAATCAAATTGTGTAGTGATCAGCTGTAATAAACGTGTGTTTGTTTCTATCCCCATTTCCTCAGATTTCCCATAGTTTACTTTAAAATTGGAAGTTTCCCCATATTCACACAACTCTGCTATCAATGATGGTAGAGATATAATTGGGGCAGTTACGAAGAAAATTAGGTCATCAGCGTATGCCGCAAGTTTCTGTTCTTCCTCCCTTATGTGTATCCCCTTAATACTCTGATTTGCCTGTATTTTTCTCAGAAAGGGTTCTATTGTCAAAATAAAAATAATGGGTGAGAGTGGGCATCCCTGTCGTGTTCCATTATGAATGAAGAATGGCTCAGAGATTCTATCCTCTACCTTTACCCTAGCTCTAGGATTCGAATATAGTCCCTTAAACCAACTCAATATCCCTTCTCCTAAACCTATGTGTTGCAAAGTTGCTTTCAGAAACAGCCAGCCTATCAAACGTTTTTTTTTCCGCGTCCGTGGAAACTAGCACCATTGGTCTCTGCTATTTTTGAGCTACATAAATTGCAGAGGGGTGTGGCTTGACGCATGGAGCAGTGAGACGTGTCTGCTTGCAGCTCCCGGGTTCCTAGGCTCCAAGGACCGCATACAACGCAAGAAACCCACCCAAAACACCGCCTATGGGGAAGTATAAGCACCGGGCATCAAGGAGCACCGTGGGAACACACAAGGAGGTGATCTAGAGGAGTTATTTGCAAAATCCAGGGCCTCTGCATAGCGCCTTTCAGAATCCAAGATGGCGCCGGCGCCGCTGTCTCCAGCCCACTCTGAATCCTCCATTCACAGGCAGGTTAGCTCCCACAGTTGTTTCCCACTCCCTGAGGACCCTGTATTCCCCTCCATGCTCACCAGGAGCAGATCCAATGCATCCCTGGGCTCGGGTGACATCTGGGACATGGAATCCCAGATGAGGTCCCTCCACAGCTACATAAGATCTCTGCCCACCAAAGCTGACTTTGAGAACTGTGTTCACAGGATTGAAAAGGCGTACAAAAAGGAGATCTCTGATGTAGACAATACCACTGACAGCCTCAGCAGCTCTGTGCAGGCTCATGACAAAATCCTCAACACACACACACCATTATGCTGCAACAACTTGCCTACCAACAAGACGATATCGAAAATCGCAATCATTGCAACAATATTCGCATTCGTGGGAAACCCATGAAGCGGTAGACCCCAAGAATCTGCCCGCGGTTGTGACAGCGATTTTCATCCAACTGCTGCAGCGCCCTAAAGACGACCCCATTAAACTGGATCGCGTACACATGACCTCGGGTTCTCGGACCCCCGATCCCTCCTTTGTGCGAGATACATTATGCCAAGTTCACTTTTTTTTTATCAAATAACTTTTTATTGAAAATGATAGCTTACAGCATACAAAAGCGTAGGATATAGCATGAGGGAAGATGTACAAAGTAGGGCACTAGTCTGCGTACATTACAGGCCTTTCGGCTATAAGAGGTATCGTTTGTAGCACATACTCAGAGTTAAATCTGCTATATCGTGGAGGCGTACATTATGACTCTGCAAAACATTAAACCTGAAGTTCACTTTTACAGGATCAAGGAGGACATCATGAGGGCTGCCAGCTCTCAGACCACTATTCTCTTCAACGACGCCCCTGTGATGTTTCTCCTGGACCTATCTCGCCAGACTCTGACGATGAAGAAAGCGCTGAAGCCACTTACACAACTGCTGCAAGCTAAACAGATGAAGTATCAATGGCGATTTCCCTTCCACCTCCGGGTATGCCATGAGGGCAAAACTGCCATCTTCCGCACTCTAGGAGTTCTTCCTTAACATGTTGGAGCTTCCACAGGTCTCTCTCTCAGATTGACCGTTCACGCCTACTACTCCAGGCTTACCCTTTGCGCCTCAATGGCAGAAACAGGGCCGCAGACGCAGCTCCAAGCCTATATCTCAACGCTCCGGGTCTATGCCCCAGCAGGATCCCAATGACTGAGATGACCTGTTTGTCTGCACTAATCTCCTGCCTTTGCAGGGAATATCCCTGTGTCGACGCGGGGCGAATGTAGACTTGATCTTTTTGTGGTCTGCCTCTCCTGTATGTCCCCAACATAGTTTTTTTTTTCTCTCCTTTGAGACCTGTTTTTTTGGACTTTTGATCTTCCTCGTTCTATTAGTGTTTTCTTTTTTTTTTCTTACCACAGTTTGATTGTCCTCTGGTCCAGACTATTTAACCTGTTACGCACATATTCTTTTTCATTCCCTCTCTACAGGTTGTTCTGGTCGCCTAGCTCACATCATGGGCCTCCTAATTTGTGACATTTTTTCTTACTGCCCTGATGCACATGGTTCTGTTCTGCTCACTTTCCCCGCCTATGCATTTTCTATCCCTTGATATGTTGCATACCTCTTCCAATTGTGTGTTTCCTGCAATTCATTGACTACCAATGTTATGTGTCACCATTTTTGACTTATTCTAATTTTTTTTCATCCTCCGTGGAGTCGGGACCTGGGGACTTCTCTGCTTTGTGGGGTTCCCTTCGCACCACACCTTAAGGTTTTTTTTTATTTTTCAGTGCCTTAATGGACACTGAGCGGTATACTGTTGTATATCACAAAGTAGGGTCTTTTTAGCCCTTACTTCTGTTTTTTTTTTTTTGAACCACTTAGTGGCATTTTTTGTTTATTTAAAAAAAACTCAAAATTTATGTTGTTGGTCATCTCCTCACCTGCACCGAGATATTCTCTCTTCATCATTCCTACTTCCAGTTTTAGGTTTTGGGGACGGTGACCGAGATGCAGCTGTTTACCTTAATGTATATTTGGTCCTTCTGATTCTTGTCACTCTCTCTTTTTTCTCTTTCTGCTTGCTTTTTTTTTCTCCTTCCCCTTTCTCCTTGTCTATTCCCCTTCTTTCTCTCTCCATAGGCCTCTCTTGGCTTTGCTTTTTCAACCGAGAGCTGCTGACTTATGGGAAACCTGCAATGCCTACCACCCTCCCTATGGCTACAGTAACCCCAATTGCTTTAGCATCTTTTAACTGTAGGGGGTTCACCAAGCCGGAGAAGCAGAGCCAGATTCTATATAATTTCCATAAAATGCGTTCAAATATTTTATTGCTCCAAGAAATGCACTTCCGTATGGGCTCTGTATCAGCCCTACGCAACAAGTACTATACACAATGGTATCACAGTACTAATCCTCAGGCCAAATCCAAGGGGGTGTCCAACGCTTCCCATAAATCCTTCAATCCTGAGGTCTTAGACTCCCTTATTGATGTGGCTGGTTGCTTTATTTTTCTTAAGCTGAAACTAAACAATTTTCTCTTCACAGTGGTCAACATATATGTACCTAATGTGGATCAGGTTTGGTTCCTCTCATCCGTTCTCACTAGACTATCCTCATTTGAGGGTACCTGCTTTATCATCGGTGGAGATCTCAACTTCGCTATGTCCCCTTCTGCAGACACTTTCTCGGGTAAGTCTCCTGTTTCTTTCTCTCTGACACACATCAAATCCCTACTACACTCATCTCATCTGGTTGATGTTTGGCTTGTCCAGCATCCTACAGAGAGGAATTACAGTCATTACTCAACGGCACACAACTCTTATAGCATACTGGACCACTTCCTGATATCACAATCCCTGCTAGATACTCCCCTACAGGCATCCCTTGGAAACCTACTTTGGTCTAACCATGCCCAGTCTATTTGACCCTGGCACGCCCCCCGGCATCCCGTATCCGTATGCACTGGAGGCTCAACGATAATCTGCTGCGGGACTCTGCCTGTGTGGCGGACATCTCCACAACCATTCGGAACTTTATTCTTCTGACACCACTTCCCCCTCTCATCCAATGGGAGACCCTGAAATGTGTGGTTCGGGATGAGAGCAGATGATATTCGCTGTCTTCTCTCCACCATAGCGGAACTCGAACCTCTCCATAAACGGAACTTAGACCCTACCGTGTTTTTCCAACTCTCAAATGCTCGTAGGGACCTACTGCAGCTATTAGACTCGCATTTCTTGATAGCTTGGGATAGGGCACCCAATCACTAATGTGGCAAAAATCTGGCACGAATCCTTCATCCCAGACCGCCCCGATACTCCATTCCTTTTATTACCCACCCCAAACAAACCAAGACGTTTAACACGAAAGGCATCTCCTCTGCATTTAGAGATTACTACTTCCAACTCTATAACTTCTCCCCTGCAGCCCCAAACGCCCGAATGGCCCCTTCTGGTGACACTATGCGAGAGTACATTATGGAAACAGCGTTGCCTACTGTCAACATACTAGACTCCTTGCAGCTTGACAGACCCTTGGCCATGCCCACATTTTTGGGCGCCACCAAGGCTCTGAAGACAGGCAAGTGTCCGGGACCAGATGGATAAATCCCTTGCTTTTAAAAAACCTTTGCCCCTCATATAGCACCACTTTTAACTAAGGCTTTCAACGCCATAGACCACTCCCACCTGCCCACGATGGGCCTCTTATCCGCTAATATCTCCATAATCCCCAAGTCGGCCAAAGATCCTTCCCAATGTAGCAGATATCGTCCAATGTCTTTGCTCAACATAGACCTTAAGCTGTTCGCCAAAGTATTGGCCAACCACTTGTCTCCCTTCCTCCCAGGAGTGATCCACAATGACCAAGTGGGATTTGTCCCGGGCTGTGAGGCACCACTAAAACAATTCATGTCATATCCTTTATCCAATGTACAAATCTGAAAGCCTGGCTCCTCTCCTTCGACGCTGAAAAGGCGTTCGATAGGGTCAATTGGAGTTTTCTCCAACTCTCACTGGAACAATTGGGTTTGGGTACTAGTATTATTTCTAAAGTGATGTCCTTATACTCCTAGTCGACTGCCTCGGTTTTGGTGAATGGCACTACCTCCAAGCCATTTGACATTGCCAATGGCACCCGACAGGGTTGCCCCCTCTCCCCCCTCCTATTCATCATTTTTATAGAACACCTGGCGTGTGCTTTTCGGCAGAACGCCTCCATTCAAGGTATCCAAACACCCTCTGCCCATCATAAGCTGTCCCTTTATGCCGATGACCTCCTGGTTTATGTACAGCACCCCCATAACTCCCTGCCTTCCCTTTTCCATGAATTTTCGACGGTTTGGTTCCTTTAGTAATTTTAAGCTTAACGTATCCAAGAATGAAGCCCTCAAATTTTCCCACCCTGCCTCCATAATGTCCTCATTACAGTCAAACTTTTCCTTTCAGTGGCAGGCGAAGGGAATATCCTACTAGGGGGTCACCATCCCCTCCAACCATTCCAACCTATTTTCCTCAAATTATGTTCCCTTACTTTCTCGTATACGGAAGGACTTGGAGGAATGGGGTGGTTCAACCTTGCCGTGGTTTGGACGGATCAACACCCTTAAGATGGATACTCTACCTAAGCTTTTATACCTCTTCCAGACGATCCCCAGTCTGGTTCCTAAATCCTTCTTTACAGCCCTACGCTCACTAGCTATCAGATTTATGTGGAACCGGGGTTGCCTAGGGTGAAATACAAATGACTTACTCTTCCGAAGCTGCAGGGTGGGGCGGGCCTACCTGATTTTGAAACCTATTACAAAGCCACCCATGTGGAACGCATCTTGGAATGGTCGTCATAGAACAGGACTTAGCACCTGTAGACCTCCGGGCACTTCTTTGGGGGTATAGGTCCAACTTTCCCTGCATGCCCTCTCCCTCGCCACTAACACTCGCTTCTCTGAGACTATGGTTTCATAGGGGTTTGTACACTACTCTGTCCTCCGACCCCTCCCCGCTGTCCTCCTTGTTTGACAACCCTGCCTTCCCCCAGGGCATAGGAGCGGCAACGATAGGGCCCTTTAAACACTCTGACTGGCCACTCCTTTGTACACCCACTGCAAGGGATACCGGTCACGCCGACAGGTCCCCAGGACTTGCTCACCACTCTCCACTTATCTACGTTTGTGAAACATCTAAATTTTTCCTCCAAAATCCACCGCCCTTATACTGAATTTGAATGACTGTGCTCCCTCTCTGAAACACTCAGACACCTCCTTTCAACCATATACTGTCTCCTGCAAGCTCTTACACATGATGACCTGCCTCCTTACACCAGGAGGTGGTCTGCAGAATTGGGAGAGGACATAACCCGGTCGGATTAGCAGACCTTGTTCCATTTTACCCACAAATTAACGATATCTTGCTACTCTCAGGAAAAGAACGACAAGGTTGTGTCACAATGGTACAGGGACCCCTCCACGCTACACAAATTTTTCCCATCTACTCCAGCCACTTGTTGGCGATGTACTTCCTCTACAGCAGTGATTCTCAATTATTTTCTGTCGTGCCCCCCCTAGGAAGAAGAAAACATTTCACGCCCCCCCCACGCGACTGTAAATAGTATCATCACGGTGGTACTGGTGGGCGCACGGTGGTACTGGTGATCATCTCCCATTGGCCGCACAGATCGCGCTGTAAATAGCTGCTGTGATTGGCTATTTATCGCGATTAGTGTTTGGCTGTGTCCGAGGGACACGGCCAGCACAGGAGTTCCCCGTTGCACTCGGGAGTGCGCGCTGGGGATTCAGCAAGTAGTTAAACGAGCCACCCTTTACGTAGCCTCGCAGCCCCCCTGAGGGGCGCGCCCCACTATTTGAGAAGCACTGCTCTACAGGGACATATCTACATGTCTGGTGGGAATGCGAGAGGATCCGCCCCTTTTGGACTCAGGCATTTACTTGTTATAATAAAATTTATGATGAAACACTGACACCTTCCCCTAAGATTGCCCTTCTTTCCATGCTCCCTGGGTCGATACCATCACAGAAACAAAGTCTCCTCCGTGTCCTCAGCGAGACAGCTCATCCCGTCATTTTGGAAAACAACCGCCACTCCTCCCTTGTCGCGATGGGTCTCGATTATGAACGATACCATGAGAATGGAGGAGATAAATACAAGGGCCCAGATTCACAGAGCGATTACGCCTGCGCAACTGCTGTTGCGCGTGCGTAAGTCTAAATGTGCGCGTGCGTATAGTTGGACGCGATTCACAAAACAATATACGCCAGAAATCTACGTTTTTTGGTCCGGCGTAATTGAGTTAGACCTTCGCTTCCCTTCGCGCAAAACTGCGCTAGACACACCATTGATTTGCTAGTCAAATATGCTAATGAGGGAGTTACGGGGATTCACAAAAAAACGCAGTTGCTGCGCAGGCTACGCGATGTGCGCAACTGCAAAA
Source organism: Rana kukunoris (assembly GCA_029574335.1). Lineage (NCBI taxonomy): Eukaryota > Metazoa > Chordata > Amphibia > Anura > Ranidae > Rana > Rana kukunoris. The sequence continues at coordinate 227,041,741 of CM056049.1, forward strand.
TGTTCTGTCTAAAGTTAGAGGACCTAAAAGCTGGTCTAAATTTTGAAAAAAAGTCTAATTGTCAGATAAAGCAACACTGTTAGTGAGGAGTTCAGCAGTCACACGTGTTGCCCAACAATCTGTATGCCAACATGCCAGGGGCATCGTCGCGCATAGCTATACTACTGACTTTAGATGAACAAAGAAGGATGAGGGCACGGAGGATGGCACTAAGGAGGGCACGGGAGATGTTTTATTTTTTTATTTTTTGGCTTATATAAAATTTACAATTTAATCTAATCTAATACAATATTCTTATCTGATACAAGCCCCTCACTCTTCACTTGATATATCACACACGCATAGACATCTTTGGCATGAGAGATTCTGAGGTGTCTCGCATCTTCAGATTCACCCCTCATGCCATCGTGGAATTACCACAACCTTGCAGGAGGACATCAGCAGCCCAACACATGGCACCACCCATGACACCCATGACAGCTACATATACAATCAGAGCCCCATCCCCACAGATTTCAAACAGAACATGTATGGGGACAGCTGGCTGGTTGGTGAGTGACATGGGAGTCAGGCATGACTATCCCCTCCCGTGATGCACACATCACAAGTGGCACATGCATGACTAACATCCTCCTGTCTTTTCCCTTCAAGGTGACTCTGCATATGCACTGGGACCCCATCTCATGACCCCATCTCATGCCAGCTCACATTATGCATCTTTGAAAGGTTAAACACACACATTAATCATGGCACAATGAGAATGCATGCATGCACACCACTATGGTCCCTAGCACACACACCCCACATCCTCATCAAATTGGATTGGCACCAGTCCACCATGCAAGACTGGTGAGCAGTAACGCCACGTCAAGGCTCCAATTATGTCACTGTACATTCATACACCATTCACACGGACCTGGGAATCACTTCTCCCTGGTCCTGGGGAACCCTTCTCCACCCAAATTGAGGATGACACCCCTTTTCCAGCAGGAATGTCACCCCCACATTCAAACATCATTCACAACCCAAAATATGCCAAAAATGTCAGCAAAAAAATAAAAAAATGCATAGAAAAAAAAAAATGCAGAGAACAAAAATAAAAATGCTTTCAAACCAAAAAAAGTGGGAAAAAAAAATTAATGCCCTCTGCCTGAGCCACGCCTGGGGCGCCCCCGGCCACGGCCCCGGACCCTCAGGGGAGACGCATGGGGGAGGGGAAAAGCCGGGGAAGGAGGAGCAGCCCCTGAGATCTGCCCACCTGGCGGCCTGCCCTCCAAGGCCACGGCTATTCTGTCCAGGGCAGCACCAAGTGTTGCCGTGTTGCCCTGGATAGCCTGGGTAAGGGCCCTCACATCCTGCCCAACGCCTGCTGCTGTAGTTTGCAGGTCATTTAGGCAGGTTGTGGAGGCCCGGGAGTGGGAGTCCAGGTTACCCAGCCTATCGTTGATGGAGGACAGGCTCTGATCCACCCGCCCCATAGTCTGGCAGAGCTGTCTCAGAAGGCGGGTCTGGGTGGCCAGGTTCCTTCTCAGACTGGCGGGCAGGAGATTGGGCGCCCCCCTGGTGCTCTGGGATGACCTCCTGGCTCTTGCTGATGGTTGTGGCCGGGGAGAAGGGGAGGCCCTTGTGAGGGGAGCCATGTTGGGGGAGGAGGGGGGGGGGGCTCACCCTTAGGGAGGGCAGGCTTCTTGCAGCCAGAGGGGAAGAGTCCGCAGAAACCAAACGGCCAGTGCCTGCCATGGACTCCTCCTCCTCATGATTCTCCTCCTCCTCATGATCGTCCTCCGCATGATCCTCCTCCTCCTCTTGTTCCTCCTCCGCGGACTCTGGCCTTGTTGGGGGGGCCTCATTAGGCTGCTGTCCTGGCGTTGGAGCGGTCAGGCCAGATGGCCCTGCACCCTCCTGCACATCTGTGAATGACACAAACCATTCACAGGTTGGAGGATCCACACACTTGCCACATATTCCCTTTCACCCCCTCCCCCACACATGCTACACACCTGAGAGAAATAAAAACCTTACCTGGCACCGCGGGGACCGGACTTGTGTCAAAGCCTGGCAGGCCCTCCACTTCATGCCGGTGAAAGGTCAGGGCCACCACACGCTCCGTCGCTGTAAATCTAACCCGGCATGGTGGGCCCCCTCCTGTGCCCCTGGCATGGGCATTTATTGCGGCCAGTTTTTTTTTCACCTCACGCCGGAGGTCATTTATTTTCTTTTCAATCCCAGACCGGGTCCGTGTCTCCCCCTCCCCCGATGAATTGACCTGCTCCGTGATCATATCCAATATCTCCCTCCTCCTGGCCGGGGTGGTGGTGGCACTCTGCGGGCCGTGGAGAAAACGCCCATAGTCGGTAATGGCCCGGGCAAGAATTCTTTTTTCCCCCACTGTAAAATTAAGCTTTCTTTTTCTCTCAGTCATACTTCCAAACAAACTCACTACCAGTCACCAAAAATCAGTCACAAATACAAGCACAACCAATCAGACACACACAAAGAGAAAACGAACACCCAAAAATCACACTAGCACTCAGCAAGAAACAGTCACAAAAAAATCAGATGAAAAAATAAAGCAAGAAAACAAACGCTCAGAAATCTATCAATCAAACAAACAGTCAAAAAACACTTATCAAAACACACTTTCACAAAACTACCAACAAGCACTAGATCACACAGAACACTAATCTGACAACTACAAAACACACTCTAACGAACAACAGAGCAAAAGCACTTGATTCAATGGGAAGGGACACAAAGGGATGTACTTTTGCAATGGAAGTGCGTTTGTGTGTGTCTATTTATGCTGTCTGCGTAGTTCACAACGTTGCCCTAGTCCATGTCCAATTTCACTGATTGCGCCGCTCCCGAGTTGTGAGCATGCGCACAACGGAGCTGACATGGTTTCCTTCACGCGCGCATGCGCGAGTCGGCCGGCCCTTCATTTGCATGGGGTCACGGCTCATTTCAATGTAACACGCCCACGTCCCTCCCAATTTGTATTACTCCTCCTTACGCCTCCGGAAAAAACCTTACGCTTGCGCAATCTCTTGCGCAAAAGCTTCGTGAATCGCGGGATTACGCGGCTAGATTACGCAAGTCTAACGGAAAAGTGGTGCGCTACGCCGGTCCAATAATGCGCCGATGTACGTGAATCTGGGCCAAGAAGGTGTTGTGGTCCATTCGATAAATAATAATAGCCAATGTACACAGCACAAATGAAAGTAAATATATAAAGATTTATTACAATTGTTATACATCAATGGGCAACAGTAAAACTTGAAAGTTGCAGGGCCAGTGGATGCACATATACAATAAACAAATAAAATGTACATACACATAAACAGAAGTATGTAGACATAATACAGACATCAATATTATCCAGCATGTACAGGCATAAAACAAGCATCGATAAAGCCCTATTAGTTTCGCGAGACTCTGCTCGCTTCTTCAGGGGCGGATGCATGAATGTTGTATCTGCAATGTAAGTGATAAAATCAATAGATGTATGTTGTTAAATGGGGGGCAGGCAGAATGATTGGCAAGAGAGGTCTGAAGAGGGACCTCATACTTACCCAAGGGCTGAAATGACTTGCCAAAGGCTGGATATCAGGATAGCGGCCGTGTAGTGCATCCAGCTCTGGAGCTGAGGAGACGGAGCAAACAAAAGCCACAACAGGGGAACATCCGGAGGATCATCATGGTCTGGATGGAGGTATTTCTGACTGCAGTCTCCACTAAGCCCCTTGTGATCATGTCTAGAAAGTATCTGCAAGGATGCACATGTATCAGAAGGCATCATGGTTGCAAAATGAGCTTAATGTGTAAGGTTATACTAGATGGAGTATAATCTATATATAAGGATGTAAGTAAATAAATTAAGCTTACTAAAGTATGTTAACATGAAAGACTATCTGAGATATGATATATGCATGAATGCAAACCAACATGGTTACAAAGTTGGTATGGGCAGGGAGACTACGGGACAATGTAAAAAAGATATAAATATTACATGTATAAAAGAACAATATAACAGACCCAATAGTGGTAAGGAAAGTATATAAGTTGTACCTCAGTTAGTTCTTAAAGATGTGACTGCTCTATCCAACCATCAAGTTGTGAAACGAAGTTCCAGCCGTGCTGAACATCCAAGATATGCCCACAAGGGCCCTTGGGTCGCTCCCCCCTTCTCTCTTCCCTTTTTACTTTCTTGAAATTTTTTGTATACTATCTGACTGTGAACAACGAAGCTCCCCTGACCGGAGTCGTTTTTTGCTACTAAGGAAGGTCGTCCATGTTCCTTATTTACTGTATGGCGATAGGAATTATGCTGTGAGCGATAGCCATTAGGCTGACTCAATATACATGTCCGCTCACGACTGTCACTAGTATGTAACACTTTTCATCGGATATTCTGACCGTGTGTATGCCCCATCAGACATTTTCCATCGGAAATTCCGACGGACTTGTTCCATTAGACTGTATGGAATTCCGACGGGGAAAAAAGCATGCATGTTTGGAAACAATTTGACGCATGCTCGGAAGTATTGAACTTAATTTTTCTAGACTCGTCGTAGTGTTGTACATCACCGCATTCTTTTGGCGGTCAAAATTTGGTGTGACTGTGTGAGCGAAATTCTGTCGGAAAAAACATCCAAGTTTATTCCGACGGAAAAACCGGTCATGTGTACATAGCATTAGAGTTAGTTTTTGGCTAAACTTCCACTTAAAAAAAACATTTCTGAGCTTTGCTGCTTCATTCTTCTTTTTCAGAACATAACCTTTTCCATGTAATGAGAGATAAACCATGTATATACATCTTCTAGAAGTTTTATTGTATTTATAGAATGCAATAAAAACATGAATAATGACAGGTATATCATATTTTAAGTAAAACCAAGTGATATCCTTGCTGTATATACAGGTGGTACATATATGGTTACTTATTAGCTGCAATTATGTATAACTATCTGAGGTACTAAGACATACTTAAAAAGATAAGATCCTTACCCTGCTCTAAACCTTGGACCATCCATCATCAAGTTGTTGTAGCCTGCCTGTGACCTTTACATAAGAGATAGGCAGCAGCCTTAGTGAGATCTTATGTAACTGCCCAGACATTGGTTTAAAGTTGAACATTAGTGTAGCTTTGGAAACGTACACATGTTTGTAAATTCCTTTTCCTTCCCATTTTGTATCAAGTGCAAACAGCCAATAGTAAATCATCAGAAAGGATGTGTCCTTGTTCTGATTACTCTAAACTGACATAGATCTGAAAATTGTAGGAAATACAATTTACCACTATAAGTTACAGTATAGGCATGTGCACAGGGTGTGCCAGGTGTGCCTGTGCCTGCTGGTTCATCCTGCAGAACTTCTGTTACTGACCCAATGTCCTGCTAGTTCTCCCTTGGCACTATCTGTTTCACCCTCATTGGAGCTTGGACTGAAGATACAAGAGAGGCCAACCTTGTAATCTATGGCTTCTATCAGGTATGTGACACAAACAGGCAAATGAAAAAAAAAATACAAAAAAAGTGGCACCTTCCTTCTATTGCCTTATTATGCTTCAAGTTATTAAGGCAAGCCATAGATGATTTGATTTTCTTTTCTTCCACCACGGGTGGAGGGAACAGAATCGCTGTTAGAAATCCTGCCTTGAAAACAAAATGAATTGCAGTGATGGATACGTGTGGGTGCTAAAGCCCAGCTTTTTGCTGCCAGTCTGTAACACACAGTACAACCATAAGTTTATAAAGTCAGCACCCAACAGCCATGTGGCAGAGCCATACAGCGCCTGCTGTGCCATTTACTCTTAATTCTGATTATCATAAGCACACTGTGGACCCTAAAAAGATATTAATGTCACTCACAGTGTAACCACACCACCAGGGCAGGACTTAGGGTGGTGGGGGCCCCTGGGCTTGAGTGTTGAAGGGGCCCCTTGGAGCGAGAGGGGGATCATAGTTGTTGAGCGGGGGGGGGGGGGAGTGCGCATTAAAGTTGTTGAGCGGGGGGGCATTAAAGTTGTTGAACGGGGGGGAAATTGAAGTTGTTCAGCGGGGGGGCATTAAAGTTGTTGAGCGGGAGGTGCGCATCTCTCTTCCCTTCAGCAGACATCCCCACATCGCTCCGGTTCCTCCTGGGGGGAGTTCAGTTCTTCAGCGGAGTGGGGAGTGCCTCTCACCTGTGCCGACAGCCAGGGCCACAGACTGTCATTAGCCCGGCTGTTGGCTTTCTTCCCTTCAGCAGCCACAGTCCTCCACACACCGCTCCGGTTCCTCCTGCTTCCGTGCGAGACTGCGGGAAGAAGCGGAAAGTCCCGCAGAATCCGTGCGTGTTGGGAGGTATGCGCAGGGCCGCCATCAGGAATTTTGGGTCCCCTTACACAGCTTAAGGCATGGGCCCCCTGGAGCAGAGAAGCCGGGGAGGGGATGCTGCCGCAAATTGAGAAGCGGGGGGGGGCTGCCGCAAATTGAGAAGCAGGGGGGGCCTTTCCAAAAAAAGAAGAAAGAAAAATATATACCGTATTTTTCGGACCATAAGATGCACCTGACCATAAGACGCACCTAGATTTTAGAGGAGAAAAATGTGAAAAAAAAAGATTCTGATCCAAATGGTGTACTGAAGTATTTGGCTGAGCTGGGAACCTGGTCAGTGTTACTGTAAATTCCTTATTACTTCTTATTACTGTAAAGTCAGTTTTTTATAAATGCCACAACTATTGTACTGTATTTCTTGCTGTTTGCTGTATTCTGTATGGGTTATAGATGCTGTCCTGATGCATGTAAGAAAGCAACCAATGATCTTACACCATTATGGTCAGCTGACTCAGGAGATCACTGAGTGCATGGAGCAATACGCGGTGACGCCGTGTGGGCGTAGCTCCGTGCACTGAACATGGCGCAATTCTTCCTGGGGCTTCCTCTCCGTAGCCCGCTTCCCATGCCGCCATTACACAGTCCGTCCATGCCGCTGCAATCCGCCGTGTTGCTGTGTCGCCGTGAGCCCGCTGATGGCTCTGCTGCCTGCCTGTCTGCTATCCGGTATGTTAAACAGCGGTGACGGAGGGCCTGTACATTTCATATTCGGACTATAAGACGCAGAGACTTTTTTCCCCATATATTTGGGTGAAAAAAGTGCGTCTTATGGTCCGAAAAATACGGTATATATATAAAAAAAGGGGGGTAGCCATCCGGGGCCCTGGGGATCTCTGGGCCCTTTAACCACTTAAGGACCCCCGCACGCACATATACGGCCACAGAATGGCTCGTACAGGCACAAGGGCGTAAATTTACGTCCCCGCCTTCGTGCGGTTCGGGGGTCCCCCTGGCTCCGGGAGCGATCCGGGACGAGCGGGCGGATATCGGCGTTTACCCGCCCCCCCGCGATCGCTCCCAGCCAATGCGCGCGCTCCCCCTTTGTGTCACTTCCTCCTCCTGTGTAAACACAGGAAGGGGGAAGTGATGTAATCTCCCATCGCAGCGGTATTTCCAACCGCTGCGATGGGAGAAACACCTAACAGTAAGTGTGCACCAACATTACACTGACACACACTCACATAGGCATACTTAACCCCTTGCGATCTACACCCCCACCCCCCCTGTCACAGTGTCACTGAATGCAGTGATCTAATCACTGCATTTAGTGTCAGTGTGACAGGCAGTGTAAAATCAGTTAGTGTTAGGTTCAGGATAGCCCCCCCACCCCCCCTAATAAAGTTTTAACCCCCTGATCACTGCCCTAGTTAACCCTTTCACTCCCTATTGCCAGCGTCACTAAGCGATCATTTTTCTGATCGCTGTATTAGTGTCGCTGTTCCCGCTAGGTAGCTATTTTTTTATTTATTTTTTTTATCGCAATTTTTTTTTTTTTACTTAAGACATGTGGCTAAATAAATTTTGGCCTAAATGTTTGACTAAAATTTAGTTTATTTGATTTTTTTTTAACAAAAAGTAAAAAATTGTGTTTTTTTTTCAAAAATGTCGCTCTATTTTTGTATATAGCGCAAAAAATAAAAATCGCAGAGGTGATCAAATACCACCAAAAGAAAGCTCTATTTGTGGGAAGAAAAGGACGCAAATTTTGGGAGCCACGTCGCACGACCGCGCAATTGTCTGTTAAAGCGACGCAGTGCCGAATCGCAAAAACACCTTGGGTCATTTACCAGCGTATTGGTCCGGGTCTTAAGTGGTTAATAAAAAGAAAAAAGAAACCTCTGGGCCCTTTAATAATAATAATAATAAAAAAATAAAAAATAAACATTTATAAAAAATATAAAGAAAATTTAATTTTTTTTTTATAAAAAAGGGGGGGTTGCCATCCGGGGGCCCTGGAGACCTCTGGGCCCTTTATTTTTATATATATATATATATATATATAAAAACATATTTCTTTTATAAAAAAAAATTATAAAAAAAGTGGGGGTTGCTGTCTGGGCCCTGGGGGCCTCCGGGCCCCTGGGGGCCTCCAGACCCCTAAAAAAATAAAAAAAATAAACATTTATAAAAAATACATAAAAAAAGGAGGTTGCCATCCGGGGGCCCTGGGGACCTCTGGGCCTTTTAAAAAAAAAGACAAAAATATTAAAAAAAAAAAAAAAAAAAATTATAAAAAAAAAAAAAAAAGGGGGGGTTGCCACATGGGGCCCTGGGGACCTCTGAGCCCTTTAATAAAAAAAATATGTATATATATATATATATATATATATATATATATATATATATATATATAAACATATTTCTTTAAAAAAAAAAAAAGTGGGGGTTGCTGTCTGGGGGCCTCCGGGCCCCTGGGGGCCTCCAGACCCCTAAAAAAAATAAACATTTATAAAAAATACATAAAAAAGGAGGTTGCCATCCGGGGGCCCTGGGGACCTCTGGGCCTTTTAATAAAAAATACAAACATATAAAAAAAAATCGAAAAAAAAGAAAAAAAGGGGGGGTTGCCACATGGGGCCCTGGGGACCTCTGAGCCCTTTAATAAAAAAATATGTATATATATATATATATATATATATATATATATATATATATATATATATATATAAAATGTAAAACATTTTATAAAAAAAGGGGGGGGGTTGCCATCCGGGGGCCCTTTAATAATAATATATATAAATATATATAAAAAAAACATATCTTTTTTATAAAAAATAAATAAAAAAGGTAGGGGTTGCTGTCTGGGGCCCTGGGGGCCTCTGGGCCCCTGGGGACCTCCGGACCCCTAAAAAAAAAATAAAAAAAAATAAACATTTATAAAAAATACATAAAAAAGGAGGTTGCCATCCGGGGGCCCTGGGGACCTCTGGGCCTTTTAATAAAAAATACAAAAATATAAAAAAAAATTATAAAAAAAAGAAAAAAAAGGGGGGGTTGCCACATGGGGCCCTGGGGACCTCTGAGCCCTTTAATAAAAAAATATGTATATATATATATATATATATATATATATATATATATATTTATATAAAATGTAAAACATTTTATAAAAAAAGGGGGGGGTTGCCATCCGGGGGCCCTTTAATAATAATATATATAAATATATAAAAAAAACATATCTTTTTTATAAAAAATAAATAAAAAAGGTAGGGGTTGCTGTCTGGGGCCCTGTGGGCCTCTGGGCCCCTGGGGACCTCCGGACACCTAAAAAAAAAAAAAAAAAAAAAACATTTATAAAAAATACATAAAAAAGGAGGCTGCCGCAAATTGAGAAGCAGGGGGGCCTTTACAAAAAAAAGAAGAAAGAACAATATATATATAAAAAAAGGGGGGTAGCCATCCGGGGCCCTGGGGATATCTGGGCCCTTTAATAAAAAAGAAAAAAGAAACCTCTGGGCCCTTTAATAATAATAATTAAAAAAAAATAAACATTTATAAAAAATATAAAGAAAATGTATTTTTTTTTTTATAAAAAAAAAGGGGGGTTGCCATCCGGGGGCCCTGGAGACCTCTGGGCCCTTTATTTATATATATATATATATATATATATATATATAAACATATTTCTTTTATAAAAAAATAAATAAAAAAAAGTGGGGGTTGCTGTCTGGGGCCCTGGGGGCCTCCGGGCCCCTGGGGACCTCCAGAGCCCTAAAAAAATATAAAAAAATAAACATTTATAAAAAATACATAAAAAAGGAGGTTGCGATCCGAGGGCCCTGGGGACCTCTGGGCCTTTTAATAAAAAATAAAAACATATAAAACAAAAATAAAAAAAATAAACATTTATAAAAAATAAAAAAAAAGGGGGGGGGTTGCCACATGGGGCCCTGGGGACCTCTGAGCCCTTTAATAAAAAAAAAAATATATATATATATATATATATATATATATATATATATATATATATATATATAAATAAAATGTAAAAAAAAATATAAAAAAAGGGGGGGTTGCCATCCGGGGGCCCTGGAGACCTCTGGGCCCTTTAATAATAATAATAATATATATAAATAAATAAATAAATATATATATATATATATATATAAATAAATATATTTAAAAAAACATATATTTTTTATAAAAAATAAATAAAAAAAGTAGGGGTTGCTGTCTGGGGCCCTAATTTTTTTTAGAGGGGCTCCCTATTGGGCGGGGCCCATGGGCTTGAGCCCAGTCAAGCCCAATGGTAAGTCCGGCCCTGCACACCACCCACCGACACCGGGATTAGACCTGCTGCTCCCTGTCAGCCATCTCACATCAGTCTTAGCACCTAGTGAAGAAGTGGAACGGAGCAAAGTTGCTGAGATCACTCCCCCAGAAAAGGCAGTGGATTGCCTACAATTGAGCGGTCCTTGGGGGGGAAAGAAAAATCTGTCAATTCCCCATCAACACTTGCAGCGCTATTGTGTTCTGCTGTCAGGGAGCCTTCCCATCCAGCAGAACACAATGATTACTGCTAGCAGCTATAGCCACTGGCAGTAATCGTATGAAAAAAAACTGACTGGTTGATTGATCGACTTGGGTAAAACCATCCCGCACATAGATGGATACTCATTACAACATAAAAATTCTGGCTGCTCATCCTCGAAAAACCCATCTGTATTATTTGATGCCCTTTGTTTTCCTAATGCCCCGTACACACGGTTGGACTTTTGACCGGCCAAAATCACATCGGAATTCCGACAGAATTCCATCGAAGTAAAAGAAAACAAGTTCTCTATCTAAACTCCAACGTAATTCCTCGGAATTTTCGATGGAAAAACTCCAATGGGGCATACACATGGTCGGAATATTCAACGGAAAAAGTCTGTCTGACCTTTTCCTTTGGAAATTCCGATCGTGTGTACAAGGCATTAGAGTCAATAGGGATACGTTTTGCCACCGAGAAATTACTACGTATTTACATTTTGCATAACCAACAAAATGGGTGCCAAAACAGGAACAGATAGCCATGGTTTCCACGGCTTAATAAATGTATCCAGGGTATCCCTATGTTGGTATATTAAATACTCCATCACCATCACTAAATAAAGAATACAACCCTTGATATTTTTACACTTGAGATGGAATTCCTACCTTTGTACGTCTCAGTATTTCCAAGAGACAACAGGCCAGCTTACTATGACTATGACAAGCTTCATCTGACAGACGTCAGAAGCAGGGGAGGGCTGTCAGCCTTAGGCCTGGGGGGCAAGTCCAGTCAAGTGGCCCATAGTGGCCCATAGATTTTTCATGATCACAAAAGTCCACACAGAGGCTCCCCTTACATCAGAGTCCGCACAGAGGCCCTCCTTACATCAGAGTCCGCACAGAGGCCCCCTTATATCAGAGTCCGTACAGAGGCCCCCCTTACATCAGAGTCCTCATGTCTGTGCAGAGAGAGAAGGGGATATTAGCACTGGTGTGCGCTGAGGCTGAGCTATGTGTGAGACGAGTGTCAGCTCTGCAGCTATCTACTTTGGAGCTGACACAGGCAAGGCTGCACAGTGGGAGGTGAGCGGGGGCCGTGACCTGTGTTAGTATTCCTGCTCTCCAAAAACAGCATTTGGTAGTGGCGGCTGGTGGCTGTGCATAGTGTCACCAGCCCAGGGGGAGATTTACACCCTGCCCCCCCTGCCAGCCCTCCTCTGGTCAGAAGTGAGTGTGATTGCAAGAGTTCACAGCACTGCATGGTCAGCACATGAAGGTGTTAGCCTGCAAATTATGAGGTGATCAGGATGATCATTCTTTGCTTGACTAGCTTCTTAAAAGAATGCACAGCTATTATCTCTCACTAATCATTACACAGCAGTAAGCATAAGAGAAAGAAATGAACTTTACATCAATGATTCACTACAGACACAAGAAAACTGTAGCTTGATCCATTCATGCAATGGTACAAGCTAGAACTCTGAGAACATCCGAACTTGTGAACCGACCCTGGGTATGCCCATCCTTAAGATTCTCTGCATATGTTATTCCCTTCAAGTCAAGGGCAACACTCAATCTTGTACTGCTAGGGAATGCTTGTCCTAATGGCTGCTCTATCCTAGGAAAAAAGCAGCATAGAGCTTGGAAAACTGTTATGCCTCATACACACGGTCGGTATTTCCAACGGGAAAACGTCCATCAGAAATTCCGTCGGGAAAATTGAGAACCTGCTCAGTGCCCGAGTGCCCGAATGGTCAGTCGGCCCCTGGACATGCGTGCCCTCAATTTACCAATTGGTATATATGCTCCAACTTTTCTTGCCAATTTTACTAAAACAAAGTTCCAGTTCAACAAATGAGTTTCCCTCACAGGGATTTTCGGCCTTTGTTTGCTATAAAACAAATATTTATAAGCCTATTGGCTAAAATTCAATGTTGCTCTGGCCTCAGTTCTTTGGCCCATGTCTGCCTCCTCCAGACAGTCTTCTAAGACAAACTTAATGCAGCTCCCTTCTGCCCTGTCTCCCACCTAGATGAAGCCCTCCTGACTCTTGGGCTGAGACCTCATCTGTCCACTGGGGTGAAGCCCTAAACCATAGAGATGTCTCTAACAAATGCCCTGTACAAACCTGCCCAATTAGTGTGCTAATGTCTGCAAAACTTGGACCCAAGATTAGAGACTTCATCCCTCCCAAGTCAACAAAGTCTCCAGACTCCAGGTCCCAAACCAGGTTTTACCAGCCACTGAGGAAACTGAAGAGACCCTCAACCTGCCTGGATGAGAAGACTGTGTGACACAAAATGCTTTTTACGCTGTGGCAGGGCACGGTGCGGGAGTCTGGGTTTGGTAACGTACAGTATATAGTGTAGGGCCAGTTAATGTTCAGAATGTGGAGTCATGAGTAAGCAATCCATAGAGTGCAAGGGTCAGGTATATGTAACATAAATAGTTTAGCAGTCAGAAGCATAGCACCCCCTGTGATTCTTTTCACCACCATTCTTTTATACATAGCACAGCAGTACCATCTATGCACATACATATGCACTGCATACACATGCATACAACACTCACAAATGACACTTTGCTACAATGTAAAGTAGTGAGTGTACAGCTTGTATAACAGTGTAAATTTGCTGTACCCTCAAAATAACTCAACACACAGCCATTAATGTCTAAACCGCTAGCAACAAAAGTGAGTACATCCCTAAGTGAAAATGTCCAAATTGCGCCCAAAGTGTCAATATTATTTGTGGCCACCATTATTTTTCAGCACTGCCTTAACTGTCTTGGACATGGAGTTCACCAGAGCTTCACAGGTTGCCACTGGAGTCCTCTTTCACTCCTCCATGACGACATCACAGTGCTGGTGGACGTTATAGACCTTGCACTCCACCACCTTCTATTTGAGGATGCCCCACAGATGCTCAATAGGGTTTAGGTCTGGAGACATGCTTGGCCAGTCCATCACTTTTACCCTCAGTTGCTTTAGTAAGGCAGTGGTCGTTTTGGAGGTGTGTTTGGGGTCATTATTATGTTGGAACACTGCCCTGCGGCTCAGTCTCCAAAGGGAGGGGATCATGCTCTCCTTCAGTGTGCAAGGCCACCTTCAGGGAGGTACAGCCAATACAACTGTAAGGGGCCCCGGGGGCCTGAGGGGCCTGCGCGGGCCATAGGAAGGCAGGACGGGTGAAGGGGAGCTGTGTTGTGCACTATAGAAACGATCTTGCAGCTTCTGCTGCTCTGTGTCATTGTGTTTAGACATTGAGCTCTTACTGCAACCTCTGGCTACTATGCGCATGTGCACCCCTCGTGTGAGCTGCCTTTACTGTGTCAGCTACATGTCAGCTCTGTGAAAATGAGCTGGGACTAGGTAGGAAGATTTCCTTTACAAGTAGGGGCTGTGAAGGAAAGGGAGGGGGGTTGTTTGTGTACAGGGAGGGACCAGAGGCTTGCATATATACAGGTGTGATGGGGCTGACATATATACAGGTGGGGTGGGGGCTGGCATATATACAGATGTGTGGGGGGCGGACATATATACAGGTGTGAGGGGGCTGGCATATATACAGGATTGAGGGGGGCTGACATAGATACAGCATGGAGGGCGGGTGAGTGCATACAGGTGAGGTGGCCGGTGTGTGGATTCGGTGGGATGGTCCGTAGGCAAGCCCTGGGGAATGTTGGTGGTCAGGCTTGAGGGGGCTCAGGCCTAAAGCCAATCGCTCCTGCTGCTATAAATCTATCCAATGAGGTCCTGAGACAGTGGCTGGAGCTACTGTGCTCCTGCTCACTGCTGGAACGATCGTGTTCAGGGAAAAAAATGGGGGGCTCTAGGGAGCAGCTGCAGTGCAGAAGGTTTTTCACCCTATTTTTTTTTGTTTTGTTTTTTTTCGTTTGTTTTTTTTGTTTATGTGATGTTTTTCTTTTATTTTATATATTATTCTTTTTTTTTTTTTTTAACAATATCTTATCAGAAAAAAAAAGTTAAATAGAGAAAAATCCATTCTAATCCCCTATCCCCTATCCCCTATCCCGCTCTCTTATCCCCCCTCTTCCTCTTCCCTCTTATTACCCCCCCCCCTAGGCCCCCCCCCCAACTCCTAATCCCCCTCCCCTACCCTTCGGTTTCCTCTTTTGGCGTTATTTTTTCTATTATTAGGTTTTTTACCCTATTGCATAGAATGCATTAAGGTGAAAAACCTTGAGGGTTTACAACTCCTTTAATCCCAACAGATCACAGGTTGGTCACCATATGTTCGAATCCAAATCACTGCTGACATCCATCCAAATATCCAGGTAAGACTGCACTTCATTGCTCCAATATCACTCCATAAACATATTAGAATAAGGACAGAGAGAGAAAAGGTCTCTCGCAGTTTAGTAGTTAAAAAGATTTATTTAAAATGAAACACTTACATATAATTTGACAAAAATCTGCATGCAAGGTAGTTAGAATGCCGATTTGCATTCCACCTTTGCGCTAACTGCCAGAAATGACATATCTCAAGAAACCCCAGAGTTTCTACAATTATGGAGTGTGCCATGTCCTTTACCAAACCAACCTGAGGTTTCACAGTTCCAAATGAGGTAGTAATCAGCACCAGCACCAGTGGGTAGGACTTGGTATCACCATGAATGCATATGGCCCAGAGAGTACTGGTCACAGGACTGACTATCCTAACTATGTTGTCCTGTACAAACGTCACCATGTTCCCCCTTCCCTAATCTATGAAATCTTTGGTTGAGGTCTGATTTATGCACATCATGCACTTGAAAGTATGGTGCATGTGAAACATGACAGAATGATGTGTGTAATACATGCTTATTTTAGCTGCATTATATCCAAATAGCAAGAAAATGTCTAAAAGCATAGCAGTAGCAAAACCATCTCACCCACCCATGTGGGGAATGAGCCTCTTCCTATTTCTTTTTCACTTTTGTGTAAAGTATGTGTCAACATCACATCATCGAAGGGAAGGTTAGTATAGTTCCGCTTTAAAAGTCCAAACAGATAAGGTATCTACAAAGAAGACTGCAAATTTTTACCTCTATCGCTGCCCACATCACAGTACACTGCTCCAATAATAAAGACTTAATTTCAAGTGTGCTATTTGTATTTTGAATCTGTTGCTGTTAACTCTCAATATGAGATCCAAAGAGCTGTCACTATCAGTGAAGCAAGCCGTCATTAGGCTGAAAAAACAAAACAAACCCATCAGAAAAATAGCAAAAACATTAGGTGTGGCCAAATCAATTGTTTAGAATATCCTTAAAGGGGTGTTCCAGCCAAATTTAGTGTTTATTAAAAGTCAGCAGCTACAAAAAGTGTAGCTGCTGGCTTTTAATAAACACACACTCACCTGCTCCACGATCCAGCGACGCGCAGGCCGGGGGTCCGCTCCTCTCCCCCCCTCCCCGGCCGGCATCTTCGTCCTAAGTGTGGGCACCCCACCGTGACAGCCTTCGGCCCCCACTCCCCCCCCCAAAAAAAATTACATGCCAAATGTGGCATGTAAGGGGGTGAGGAGTGGGATTAGTGGAAGTTCCGATTTTGAGTGGAACTCCGCTTTTAAAAGAAAGAACGCACCAGTGAGCTCAGCAAAACCAAAAGACCCGAAGGACCACGGAAAACAACTGTGGTGGATGACCAAAGAATTATTTCCCTGGTGAAGAAAACACCCTTCACAACAGTTGGCCAGATCAAGAACAATCTCCAGAAGGTAGGTGTATGTGTGTCAAAGGCAACAATCAAGAGAAGACGTCAGAGTGAATACAGAGGGCTCACCAAAAGATGTAAACCATTGGTGAGCCTCAAAAACAGGAATGCCAGATTAGAGCTTGCCAAACAACAGCTCATATTCAGCCAAATGCTTCAGAACTCATTGGACAGCGCTTCACAGCGCAGATGGACAATGTCCCGAAGCATACTGCGAAAGCAACCAAAGAGTCAATCACCTGACCTGAATCCGACTGAGCATTCATTTCACCTGCTGAAGACAAAACTGAAGGGAAAATGTCCCAAGAACAAGAAGGAATTGAAAACAGTTGCAGTAGAGGCAGAGCATCACCAGGGATGAAACCCAGCGTCTGGTGATGTCTATGCGTTCCAGACTTCAGGCTATAATTGACTGCAAAGGATTTGCAACCAAGTATTAAAAAGTGAAAGTTTGATTTATGATTGTTCATCTGTCCCATTACTTTTGGTCCCTTAAAAAGTGGGAGGCACATATACAAACTGTTGTAATTCCTACACCGTTCACCTGATTTGGATGTAAATACCCTCAAATTAAAGCTGAAAGTCTTCAGTTAAAGCACATCTTGTTAATTTCATTTCAAATTCATTGCGGTGGTGTATAGAGCTAGAAAGATTAGAATTGTGTCAATGTCCCAATATTTATGGACCTGACTGTATTTCACTAAGAGACACCATTTTCTAATTGTATAGATGTTTTTCTATAAAACAAACTACAGCCTATATTATATTATTGTGCAGCATGAAAGTACCATTTGATAGAGACTAAACTTGTATACATCAAATGCTTGTACAAGATAATATGTGTCTAATCTGTCTCCTGCACCTTGTAATATACAGGTATTTAATCTTAGAAAGATGGTGATCCTCTTCTACAGTTGGTTGGATGCCAAGATCGTGTCAGGAATGCTGTAAACTGGAATGTTTTTAACACTTCTTTTTCTATAGCTATTAAAGATATTTGGGTTTCCAGTCTCTGCCTTAATGATGCTTACAAGGACTAAATAACCATTTAATCGATCATTGCTAATTACTGACCCCTTTTTACTCGCTTGAGCTATGTTGATGGCTAATCATTTCTAATTACTGGCCCCCTTTTTCTAGCTTGAGCTGTGTTGATGGAATTTATGATGGCTTGGTCTGTGGCTCTGAGCTGACTGTTCCCTCTGAGAGACACTTGTTCTTGTGACAAGTGTTTAAGTGGAGATATTTCCTAAATTTTGAGATATTTTTTCCTACTTTCTGTAACATCTACCCAGGGCCGTCTCTACCATAGGGCAAACAGGTGCAGCTGCCCAGGGCCCTGTCACTGTTGGGGGCCCAAAGCAACCCCCTTTTTTTTTTAGGGGTCCGGAGGCCCCCAGGGCCCAAGATGGCAACCCCCCCCTTTTTTTATTTATTTTTAAATAAAAAAATATATTTATTTTATATATTTTTATTTTATTTTTTATTAAAGGGCCAATTTTTTTAAATATATTTTTATTTTTTATTAAAGGGCCAATTTTTTTTAGGGGTCCCCAGGGACCCGGAGGACCCCAGGGCCCAAGATGGCAACCCCCCTTTTTTTATTTATTTTTAAATAAAAAAAATATATTTATTTTATATATTTTTATTTTATTTTTTATTAAAGGGACAATTTTTTTTTAAAGGTCTGGAGGTCCCCAGGGGCCCGTAGTTCCCCAGGGCCCCGGATGAAGACCCCCCTTTTTTATAAAAAAAAACTTTTTTATATATTTCTTTTAATATATATATATATATATATATATATATATATATATATATATATATATATATACATATTATATAATATAAATGTTATTATTATTAAAGGACCCAGAGGTCCCCAGGGCCCTGGATGGCAACCCCCCTTTTTTTATAATTTTTTTTATATTTTATTTCTTTTTTTTTCTTTTTATTTCTTTTTATTTATATGTATATATATATATATATATATATATATATATATATATATATATATATATATAAATTAAATTAAAGGGCTCAGAGGTCCCCAGGGCCCCATGTGGCAAACACCCTTTTTTATTTTTTTTTATAAATGTTTATTTTTTTATTTTTGTTTATATATTTTTTTTATTAAAGGGCCCAGAGGTTCCCAGGGCCCTGGATGGCAACCCCACTTTTTTTTTTATAAGTGTTTATTTTTAATATATTTTTTTTATTTTATTTTTTATTAAAGGTTCCAGAGGTCCCGGATGGCAACACCCCTTTTTTTATATATATTTTTCTTTATTAAATCTTTTTTTTGTAAAGGGCCTCCCGCTTCTAAATTCGCAGCAGCCCCGCCCCCCCGCGTCTCAATTTAAGGGGGCAGCACCCCCCCCCCCGTTCTCTGCTCCAGGGGGCCCATGCCTGAAGCTGTGTAAGGGGCCCCATAATTCCTGATGGCGGCCCTGCCGCCCGTTAAGCCCCTGTGCTGCCCACAAATCAGGCTGAAAATCATCAGCGGCACGCAGCCAGGTGACAGTACTGCTTCCCTTCCCAGTGTTTTAAAATGTACAGAACCCCTGGCTTCCCTTTAGACGTGCACTTCTCCCTTCCTGCCACTGGGTGCTGCTTGTATATAAAAGTGAATTAGAATGTGATTTTATAACATCCCCAGTTTGCTCTTCCCGATGCGGCTGACTTGTTCATGTCCTGCTCCTCAATGTATGTCACTGTTTGCTAATCTATATTGTAAATAGAAGTTTTCTGTAGAGTGTGCCCAAAGTCTTTATAATATTTGATGATTCACTGCAGGTCTGGTCAGTGTTTTAAAAAGTTCCTGTATTTTACACATGGCATGGCATGGGGTCACAGCACCGTCTGTCCATTCTGCTTTAGCACCATGGGACCCCAGGCCATGTCATGTGTAAAATACTGGAACTCTTTAAGTCACAGACCAGACCTGCAGTCCAGGCTGAGTGAGGCCTCAGAGCACCTGGCATTACTGTTTGTATTTAACTGCTTGATGGGCTTATTTTGGGCCTGACTGGTTCACATGTAGGTGTTTTGGCGGCCCACATTTGTGCAGGCACAGCAGCCCATTCATTTGATGCCTCATGTAATAGGCTGAGCACACGGCACACCTATGCCCATCAAGCAATGAAATACAGCACTGTCTGTCCATTCTGCTGTCTGCTGTGACTTATCTGCAGTTCCCGCACTGTCAAACTTGCTGCATTTTTAGACGTTTAGGTCACGCTTTTAAAAACACAGTGCGTTTGTGTGTGCAAGAACTGCAGGTAAGTAGCATGGTGCAAAAGCAGAATGGATTTCAAGGCAACTGATTTTTTAAATGCTGAATGCACCTTTTTTCTGCAGGAAACAAAGGCATGGCAGCCCATTCAAATCAATGGGCTGCTGTGCCTGCACAAATGAGGGCCGCCAAAACACATACATGTGAATCAGCCAGGCCCAAAATAAGCTGAAGGTGGGCCCAAAAAAAATGTTTGCCCAGGGCCCAAACCATATTAAAGACGGCCCTGCATCTACCTGGTAGGACATAAAAGGAAATAGGTTCAATAGCACACAACTGTGGATTTTAACCTTTCCCTGCTCCAAAAAAAAAAGGCTTTTTAATCATTTAGGCTTTATTTCCATGGACGTTTTTACAGCCACTTCTTTTAGCCTTTTTTACAGCTTAAAAACGCCTGTTTATGTTTATTTTTAAAAAATATATATATTTTTTTTTTTTTTCAGCTGGAGCTCAAAAAACGCGGCAGGTAGCGTTTTTGAGCGTTTTTGCACGTTTTTATAGCTCTATTGCTGGAGCTTCAGAACGCACTGGTCCTGGTTCTTTTTTGCAGCTTAAAAACAGCTCAGCCATCTACAGCTCAAAAACGTCATTGTTGGCATGAGGCCATAGACTAACATGGAGAGCTGTTTTTAAGCTGTAAAAAAACGCTCAGAAAAGTGGCTGTAAAAACGTCCATGGAAATTAAGCCTTATGCCGTGTACACACGATCATTTTTTGTGATGAAAAAAAACGACGTTTTCAAAAACGTCATTTAAAATCACCGTGTGTGGGCAAAACGTTGTTTTATGTCTTCAAAAAAACGAACATGCTTGAATTTTTTGTGTCGTTTTTCAAACTGTAGTTTTTTGTGTCATAAAAAGTGATGGTGTGTGGGCAAAACGATGTTGAAAACGACGTTTTTAAAGCCGCGCATGCTCAGAGGCAACTTATGAGACGGAGCTTCAATGGAACAGATTGCCGTCGAACGTGGTGTACGTCATCACGATTTGCTAGAGCATTTTGGAAAAACGATGGTGTGTATGCAACGTCGTTTTGGAAAATGAAGTTTGAAAAACTTCGTTTTGTTTCATCACTTGAAACGTCGTTTTTTTTCATCACAAAAAGTGATCGTGTGTATGCGGCATTAGTATTGACATGCAGTTTCCAATTCAAGCTATCTGAATGGCCACGATACATCTGAAACTTGTGACAACAAACACCCAATTTTCCATGTATTTTTATGCATTCCAGTACGAACAAGTTCTCCCCATCCTTTCATGTATTGGTCTGTTCATAAAAGTCAGGCATTTATGTTTTTTTATTGCTTTCATTTCTTCAGTTGTTTCACCTGAGTGTGGCATGTCATTTTCGTTTTGCCTGACAACCTAATAGAGAGCACCCTCTGGTGGTGACTAACAAATAGGAAACAAATGAAAGAATTGAGGGCTGCAAGGTTTTGGTATAAACAATATTTCTCTCATTATAGAATTATGGGATTGTTCTTATACATATGATATATTATGGATTTTAAATGAACATATAAATATACATAAATAACAAAATAGCATTCAAAGTCCAAAATAAAACATTTAAGAGAAAAATGCAAAACAGCGCTAAGTATGGATATAAGTGTCCAACTCCACCGTAAAGTAGGCAAAAATGGATGGGAAATCTTGATATAGTCAAAGTCTGTGTGTTTATCCCAAAAAATAGTGACAGATACAGAAGGAGGAAGCGTGCACCAGCCTGCCCACTCTTAATCCACCACGTGTAGGAATCAAAGTCCCCGCAGGGGTTCAAACTCACCAAACAGACAATAATATCAGGCACTTCATATATAATCGGTCACTGATCGAATTTCCATCCACTGGGGATCACTTGCATGGAGTTAACCTCATAAAGGTGGGATATTAAAACAAACAGAGGAAACAAATATAGTGTAACTCAATTTATTAAAAAGCCCCTTTCCAGCAAATATCCCAAACAAGTCCTACGTACAAGAAAAACATTAACAATGGACAATGTATGTATCACATCACCAGTCAGGCGTCCTCAACGCGATCACCGAAAGGTTTCCCAGCAGAGCAACTCTTCCTGGTTCCTGCAGTGTGGCGTGGATAACATAACATACCAGGCGTAGCATGCAGCTATCATTCTGACTAGTTTCGTCAGTAAATGACTTCAACGGAGAGTGTAGCTGCACATGCGGCGCCATGAACTTAATAGTACACCTCCACTAATCTCAGCCAATCAGAGCCTATAGTTTGCAGACATTCGGCAGCCAATCGAAATTCCCGTATCGAAAACAAAAATTCGACGGCCAATCGGAAATGTCGTATCGAAATTTTACGGCGGCGCGTCAGATACAACGTAGACACGCCGTATGGCGTCATGAGCGTAGTCACGCACGTCCAGTAACGACGGCCAATCAAAACTTATTGTTTGCAAACATTCGGCAGCCAATCGAAATTCCGTATGTGATCCAATCAACAACAGATATTCGACGGCCAATCGAAATTGTCTTATCATGATTTTTCGACAACAGATCAGGAGGAATGCAAGCACGGGGGCGTTCCTAACGGTGCACGTCACGGTACTCAGTGCTTCCACTATATTAACTCCTGGGCTTCAATATGGCGAGTTTAGGGAGATTTCTATACACAAGAAAAAGCACAGCAAAAATGCGCTCTTTCTTATTAATAGACCGGACACTCTATCCTAGTCCACAAACAATACTAGACTGTCTCACAACTCATCCTTTTTGGATGAATGTGCATTTGTGTAGTTGTAAAGGCTAAAACCCAATAACAAAACCATAAACAAAGCATATTAAAAATTAAGCAAACATAATTTACAAAAAATAGTTTAGACAAAACACGCCTAAAAACAATATTTAAAATTCCAGAATGTACAGTTTTGCAATATACATTATATCAAATATATTTGTATTAGACACCCCAATTACCAGGCATATTGGTGCCAATCATATATGCAAAACGTGCTTAAAAATTGCTTATTAAAAAAATGACCAATACTTTAAACATAATTCTTAAGGATCTGGTAATATCCTACTTAAAGCAATGATTCTTAATACAGATCTGAAACGTGCTATTAGTAGATACTTCCTCAATGTAGATGAATTCAAAATAAATGCACTCTTAAAGTCGCTAAAATAAATTCACTCTAAAAGTCGCTAATGAAGCAATTAATATCTAGATCTACGTTCAAGCCTCTAGGGGCTAAAGTATCTACAGAAAAAATCCACTGGGTTTCTCTTTTAGAGAGATCACGTACCAAATTAGAACCCCTCCATGTTGGTTTAAGGTGGTCAATACCCCAGAATTTTAAAAACGCAGGGTTTTTGTTGTGAAAAAGTTTAAAATGCAACGACACATTGTGGTCCTTGAATCCGTTAATGATATTAACTACATGTTCAGCGATTCTGATCTTTAATTGTCGCTTTGTGCGACCTATGTAAATTAAACCACATGGGCATTGGAGGGCATACACAACATACTCAGTATTGCATGTGATAAATTCATTTACATAGAATTCCTGTTGGTTTGATGTAGAAGTGAACTTTTCCACTCCTTTTACCGGGCGGGAAGCTTCCTTACAGGCTCGGCACTTCTTACACGCAAAAAAACCATCCTTGTCCCAAAAAGTAGCTGGGCGGGAAGGAGGATTGAGTACTTTGCAGACTATTCTATCCGCAAAGCTAGAGGCCTTCCGATAAATAAAGCCTGGTTTAGATGGTAATACCGGAGCCAGTGTTTTGTCCATCAACAGAATATGCCAATGTGTATAGAGGATATTCTCAACCTCTTTATATTGAGAGTGGAAATCTGAGCAAAAATTCCACTCTCGTTTTTCATCTCTTTCTTTACCTCCTGTGATAGCTAGAAAATCTTCCCTCGGAGCTTGTGCTAATTCTGTAATGATTGTGTCCAGGGTCTCATCACGATATCCCTTGTCCATAAATTTATTTTTAATAATCTGGGCTTGTATCAGGAAATCCTCTGGTTCCGAGCAATTTCTTTTTACCCTAGTTAGTTGTCCTTTAGGAATATTTTTAAGCCACGTTGGATGGTGGCCACTACAGGTAGGTAGATAACTATTTGAATCAGTTGGTTTAAAAAAGACTTTTGTACATAGTCTATTCCCCATTCTGAATATATCCACATCTAAAAAGTGAATCTGAGTGGCATTAAATTCACTTGTCAATCTAATACTGTCAGTACTCTGATTGAGTTCTTCCAAAAATAGTTGTAGAGTGTCTACCATCCCCTCCCAGACAAAAAACAAATCATCAATATATCGTTTGTAAAATAATAGTTGAGGCCGATCTTTAGAGAAAATTATTTTATCCTCCCACTCTCCCATATAAAGGTTCGCGATACTAGGCGCAAATTTAGCGCCCATGGCGACACCAGTACTTTGGGAGTAGTAGACGCCATCAAACCAAAAATAATTGTGATTTAAACAAAAATCTAAGGCGTTACGGATAAAGATTTTCTGATCATGGGGTATATCGGTTCGTTTACACAAAGCCCAATTAAGCGCTAAAAGAGCATCGTCATGCTGTATAATAGTATACAGTGATGATACATCTGCTGTAACTAAATAGATGTCATCTTTCCCTGTAAGGTCAATCGTTTGTAGCAATTGAAGCAGACTTTTGGTGTCTTTCAGATATGCCCTTGTCTCAACCACACTTTTCTGTAAAAAGATATCAAGGTATTCACCAAGACGAGAAGTGATCGACCCAATCCCATTAACTATGGGCCTACCAGGCGGATTAACCTGGTCTTTGTGGATCTTTGGGAGGGTATAGATGGTTGGGGTTCTATTACTGCTCGGAATCAGATATTTTTTCTCACGGCTTGTAAGAACACCTCTCTTAAAGCCCATCTCCACCAGAACTTTTAGATCCTTCTCATATTGAGAGGAAGGATCCCTATCCAGTTTAGTGTAGGTACTTGTATCGCTCAGCATGACATTGAGCTGATCCAAGTAGAAATCTTTATTGAGGATCACCACCCCTCCACCTTTATCCGCAGGTCGGATAATCACATCTTTCCTTTTTTCTAGGGAGGTTATGCCATCCATAATATTTTGTGGATTTACCTTTTTCTTAGGGACAATAGATTCTAGGTCTCGTATAACCAAATTTTTAAAAGTCTCAACCTGATGGTTGGCTTTATTCAAGGGGTTAAAAAGAGATTTATTACGTAACCCGCTATCAATTGCCACTGCGGAATTGCTCATAGTGGTTTGTGAATTCTTATTCAAATAATATTTTTTCATATTTATTTTTCGTATGTACTTATGTACATCGATGAAAACATTGAATTTATTCACCGGTCTTCTGAGACCACACTTTAGACCTAGATGTAAAATATTTGTTTCCTTATGGTTCAAAATCACATTACTTAAATTAAAAATACCCGTTATTCCGGGGCCCTTCTTCTTTTTCTGGACCTTTCGTCCTCCACGACAGCCTCTGGGTCGTTTCTCCTTTGACTTGACAGGGGAACCTGTTCCCTCTCCCAGTATTGCTGTTCCCTCCAAGTGGGATCCCTCTGGTTTTGGGTTTGGGCGTGTTGAGGCGGCTTGCCTCTCCATTGTGGTTGTCCCCGACCGCGTTTCTGACCGCCCCTCCCCCGACCTAAAAAAGGACGTGGGGTTTGGTGAGAACCTCTTGGGTCGTTATATAATGGTTCAAACCTGTTGTGTACAGGTATCTGATGTTGAATATCCGGATATGAAGGATGGCGATTAGTGCCATAATTATTCCCTCCACGGCCAGCAGCTCTCACTGGTGTCGATTGACCCCTAGGGGCTCGAGATAAGGGATAGTCATTTCTCCCCACATTAGAATTTGGTATAGGGGTGTTGGGAATCTGACTTGGCAAATTTTCACTCCTATTGTCCACATTTGGCTCCCTATTAGAAGGTGATGTACCCTGTTGCCATAAATATACATTTTTTGACTGAAAATCTAGCATATCACGATGATATTTTTTGGTTTTTTTCTTCTGTGTGTCTTTATCCACTTTTTCAAGTTTTTTCTTAATTCTGATATTAAAATCTATGATTTGTTGTGACTCTTTGATAGGGTCTAATTTGATTTTAAGCTCATTAATTTTAGTTTCTAGTATGGTCATTTTCCTACGTTTTCGCTCCAGGACTAAATCCTGCAACTTAAAACCCATGGTGTTAAAGAAGTCGTACCATTCAGCCTGTGACTTAGGGTCATCCAGACCATCCTGGGGTACAACATCCCAGCGTAAACTTCTAACGATAATTTGATCCTTAGAGTATTGTTCTAAAGTGAGAATGTCCCACCAGGTACGCACCTGTTTTTCCAGGGCGTTACCTAGTGCCGACATTGTAGCGTTATAATTCACTTGTGCAGTACTATGTTCATTAAACGAAAATACATTGCTAATGTCAATATTTCTATTTTCCAAAAATTGTAAAGCGTCCATGGCTGCTAAGAAAACAACAAATAAATAGCAAAACAGTGTATTTACAAGGCCTATAATACACTCCTCAGCGCCCAACAGACAAAAACTTTAAAGAAAGGAAAAATAAAAATAAAATTGTATATGAAACACACTAGATATCTCCAAATTGACATATATAGGTGTATATAAACAGCAGCTGTTAAAATGGTGTATCATAAATAACAAAATAGCATTCAAAGTCCAAAATAAAACATTTAAGAGAAAAATGCAAAACAGCGCTAAGTATGGATATAAGTGTCCAACTCCACCGTAAAGTAGGCAAAAATGGATGGGAAATCTTGATATAGTCAAAGTCTGTGTGTTTATCCCAAAAAATAGTGACAGATACAGAAGGAGGAAGCGTGCACCAGCCTGCCCACTCTTAATCCACCACGTGTAGGAATCAAAGTCCCCGCAGGGGTTCAAACTCACCAAACAGACAATAATATCAGGCACTTCATATATAATCGGTCACTGATCGAATTTCCATCCACTGGGGATCACTTGCATGGAGTTAACCTCATAAAGGTGGGATATTAAAACAAACAGAGGAAACAAATATAGTGTAACTCAATTTATTAAAAAGCCCCTTTCCAGCAAATATCCCAAACAAGTCCTACGTACAAGAAAAACATTAACAATGGACAATGTATGTATCACATCACCAGTCAGGCGTCCTCAACGCGATCACCGAAAGGTTTCCCAGCAGAGCAACTCTTCCTGGTTCCTGCAGTGTGGCGTGGATAACATAACATACCAGGCGTAGCATGCAGCTATCATTCTGACTAGTTTCGTCAGTAAATGACTTCAACGGAGAGTGTAGCTGCACATGCGGCGCCATGAACTTAATAGTACACCTCCACTAATCTCAGCCAATCAGAGCCTATAGTTTGCAGACATTCGGCAGCCAATCGAAATTCCCGTATCGAAAACAAAAATTCGACGGCCAATCGGAAATGTCGTATCGAAATTTTACGGCGGCGCGTCAGATACAACGTAGACACGCCGTATGGCGTCATGAGCGTAGTCACGCACGTCCAGTAACGACGGCCAATCAAAACTTATTGTTTGCAAACATTCGGCAGCCAATCGAAATTCCGTATGTGATCCAATCAACAACAGATATTCGACGGCCAATCGAAATTGTCTTATCATGATTTTTCGACAACAGATCAGGAGGAATGCAAGCACGGGGGCGTTCCTAACGGTGCACGTCACGGTACTCAGTGCTTCCACTATATTAACTCCTGGGCTTCAATATGGCGAGTTTAGGGAGATTTCTATACACAAGAAAAAGCACAGCAAAAATGCGCTCTTTCTTATTAATAGACCGGACACTCTATCCTAGTCCACAAACAATACTAGACTGTCTCACAACTCATCCAATGCCCATGTGGTTTAATTTACATAGGTCGCACAAAGCGACAATTAAAGATCAGAATCGCTGAACATGTAGTTAATATCATTAACGGATTCAAGGACCACAATGTGTCGTTGCATTTTAAACTTTTTCACAACAAAAACCCTGCGTTTTTAAAATTCTGGGGTATTGACACCTTAAACCAACATGGAGGGGTTCTAATTTATACGTGATCTCTCTAAAAGAGAAACCCAGTGGATTTTTTCTGTAGATACTTTAGCCCCTAGAGGCTTGAACGTAGATCTAGATATTAATTGCTTCATTAGCGACTTTTAGAGTGAATTTATTTTAGCGACTTTAAGAGTGCATTTATAGATATTCATCTCAATTGAGGAAGTATCTACTAATAGCACGTTTCAGATCTGTATTAAAGAATCATTGCTTTAAGTAGGATATTACCAGATCCTTAAGAATTATTTTAAAGTATTGGTCATTTTTTTAATATGCATTTTTTAAGCACGTTTTGCATATATGATTGGCACCAATATGCCTGGTAATTGGGGTGTCTAATACAAATATATTTGATATAATGTATATTGCAAAACTGTACATTCTGGAATTTTAAATATTGTTTTTATTGTTTTTGTGTTTTTGTCTAAAATTTTTTGTAAATTATGTTTGCTTAATTTTTAATATGCTTTGTTAACTATGGTTTTGTTATTGGGTTTTAGCCTTTACAACTACACAAATGCACATTCATCCAAAACAGGATGAGTTGTGAGACAGTCTAGTATTGTTTGTGGACTAGGATAGAGTGTCCGGTCTATTAATAAGAAAGAGCGCATTTTTGCTGTGCTTTTTCTTGTGTATAGAAATCTCCCTAAACTCGCCATATTGAAGCCCAGGAGTTAATATAGTGGAAGCACTGAGTACCGTGACGTGCACCGTTAGGAACGCCCCCGTGCTTGCATTCCTCCTGATCTGTTGTCGAAAAATCATGATAAGACAATTTCGATTGGCCGTCGAATATCTGTTGTTGATTGGATCACATACGGAATTTCGATTGGCTGCCGAATGTTTGCAAACAATAAGTTTTGATTGGCCGTCGTTACTGGACGTGCGTGACTACGCTCATGACGCCATACGGCGTGTCTACGTTGTATCTGACGCGCCGCCGTAAAATTTCGATACGACATTTCCGATTGGCCGTCGAATTTTTGTTTTCGATACGGGAATTTCGATTGGCTGCCGAATGTCTGCAAACTATAGGCTCTGATTGGCTGAGATTAGTGGAGGTGTACTATTAAGTTCATGGCGCCGCATGTGCAGCTACACTCTCCGTTGAAGTCATTTACTGACGAAACTAGTCAGAATGATAGCTGCATGCTACGCCTGGTATGTTATGTTATCCACGCCACACTGCAGGAACCAGGAAGAGTTGCTCTGCTGGGAAACCTTTCGGTGATCGCGTTGAGGACGCCTGACTGGTGATGTGATACATACATTGTCCATTGTTAATGTTTTTCTTGTACGTAGGACTTGTTTGGGATATTTGCTGGAAAGGGGCTTTTTAATAAATTGAGTTACACTATATTTGTTTCCTCTGTTTGTTTTAATATCCCACCTTTATGAGGTTAACTCCATGCAAGTGATCCCCAGTGGATGGAAATTCGATCAGTGACCGATTATATATGAAGTGCCTGATATTATTGTCTGTTTGGTGAGTTTGAACCCCTGCGGGGACTTTGATTCCTACACGTGGTGGATTAAGAGTGGGCAGGCTGGTGCACGCTTCCTCCTTCTGTATCTGTCACTATTTTTTGGGATAAACACACAGACTTTGACTATATCAAGATTTCCCATCCATTTTTGCCTACTTTACGGTGGAGTTGGACACTTATATCCATACTTAGCGCTGTTTTGCATTTTTCTCTTAAATGTTTTATTTTGGACTTTGAATGCTATTTTGTTATTTATGATACACCATTTTAACAGCTGCTGTTTATATACACCTATATATGTCAATTTGGAGATATCTAGTGTGTTTCATATACAATTTTATTTTTATTTTTCCTTTCTTTAAAGTTTTTGTCTGTTGGGCGCTGAGGAGTGTATTATAGGCCTTGTAAATACACTGTTTTGCTATTTATTTGTTGTTTTCTTAGCAGCCATGGACGCTTTACAATTTTTGGAAAATAGAAATATTGACATTAGCAATGTATTTTCGTTTAATGAACATAGTACTGCACAAGTGAATTATAACGCTACAATGTCGGCACTAGGTAACGCCCTGGAAAAACAGGTGCGTACCTGGTGGGACATTCTCACTTTAGAACAATACTCTAAGGATCAAATTATCGTTAGAAGTTTACGCTGGGATGTTGTACCCCAGGATGGTCTGGATGACCCTAAGTCACAGGCTGAATGGTACGACTTCTTTAACACCATGGGTTTTAAGTTGCAGGATTTAGTCCTGGAGCGAAAACGTAGGAAAATGACCATACTAGAAACTAAAATTAATGAGCTTAAAATCAAATTAGACCCTATCAAAGAGTCACAACAAATCATAGATTTTAATATCAGAATTAAGAAAAAACTTGAAAAAGTGGATAAAGACACACAGAAGAAAAAAACCAAAAAATATCATCGTGATATGCTAGATTTTCAGTCAAAAAATGTATATTTATGGCAACAGGGTACATCACCTTCTAATAGGGAGCCAAATGTGGACAATAGGAGTGAAAATTTGCCAAGTCAGATTCCCAACACCCCTATACCAAATTCTAATGTGGGGAGAAATGACTATCCCTTATCTCGAGCCCCTAGGGGTCAATCGACACCAGTGAGAGCTGCTGGCCGTGGAGGGAATAATTATGGCACTAATCGCCATCCTTCATATCCGGATATTCAACATCAGATACCTGTACACAACAGGTTTGAACCATTATATAACGACCCAAGAGGTTCTCACCAAACCCCACGTCCTTTTTTAGGTCGGGGGAGGGGCGGTCAGAAACGCGGTCGGGGACAACCACAATGGAGAGGCAAGCCGCCTCAACACGCCCAAACCCAAAACCAGAGGGATCCCACTTGGAGGGAACAGCAATACTGGGAGAGGGAACAGGTTCCCCTGTCAAGTCAAAGGAGAAACGACCCAGAGGCTGTCGTGGAGGACGAAAGGTCCAGAAAAAGAAGAAGGGCCCCGGAATAACGGGTATTTTTAATTTAAGTAATGTGATTTTGAACCATAAGGAAACAAATATTTTACATCTAGGTCTAAAGTGTGGTCTCAGAAGACCGGTGAATAAATTCAATGTTTTCATCGATGTACATAAGTACATACGAAAAATAAATATGAAAAAATATTATTTGAATAAGAATTCACAAACCACTATGAGCAATTCCGCAGTGGCAATTGATAGCGGGTTACGTAATAAATCTCTTTTTAACCCCTTGAATAAAGCCAACCATCAGGTTGAGACTTTTAAAAATTTGGTTATACGAGACCTAGAATCTATTGTCCCTAAGAAAAAGGTAAATCCACAAAATATTATGGATGGCATAACCTCCCTAGAAAAAAGGAAAGATGTGATTATCCGACCTGCGGATAAAGGTGGAGGGGTGGTGATCCTCAATAAAGATTTCTACTTGGATCAGCTCAATGTCATGCTGAGCGATACAAGTACCTACACTAAACTGGATAGGGATCCTTCCTCTCAATATGAGAAGGATCTAAAAGTTCTGGTGGAGATGGGCTTTAAGAGAGGTGTTCTTACAAGCCGTGAGAAAAAATATCTGATTCCGAGCAGTAATAGAACCCCAACCATCTATACCCTCCCAAAGATCCACAAAGACCAGGTTAATCCGCCTGGTAGGCCCATAGTTAATGGGATTGGGTCGATCACTTCTCGTCTTGGTGAATACCTTGATATCTTTTTACAGAAAAGTGTGGTTGAGACAAGGGCATATCTGAAAGACACCAAAAGTCTGCTTCAATTGCTACAAACGATTGACCTTACAGGGAAAGATGACATCTATTTAGTTACAGCAGATGTATCATCACTGTATACTATTATACAGCATGACGATGCTCTTTTAGCGCTTAATTGGGCTTTGTGTAAACGAACCGATATACCCCATGATCAGAAAATCTTTATCCGTAACGCCTTAGATTTTTGTTTAAATCACAATTATTTTTGGTTTGATGGCGTCTACTACTCCCAAAGTACTGGTGTCGCCATGGGCGCTAAATTTGCGCCTAGTATCGCGAACCTTTATATGGGAGAGTGGGAGGATAAAATAATTTTCTCTAAAGATCGGCCTCAACTATTATTTTACAAACGATATATTGATGATTTGTTTTTTGTCTGGGAGGGGATGGTAGACACTCTACAACTATTTTTGGAAGAACTCAATCAGAGTACTGACAGTATTAGATTGACAAGTGAATTTAATGCCACTCAGATTCACTTTTTAGATGTGGATATATTCAGAATGGGGAATAGACTATGTACAAAAGTCTTTTTTAAACCAACTGATTCAAATAGTTATCTACCTACCTGTAGTGGCCACCATCCAACGTGGCTTAAAAATATTCCTAAAGGACAACTAACTAGGGTAAAAAGAAATTGCTCGGAACCAGAGGATTTCCTGATACAAGCCCAGATTATTAAAAATAAATTTATGGACAAGGGATATCGTGATGAGACCCTGGACACAATCATTACAGAATTAGCACAAGCTCCGAGGGAAGATTTTCTAGCTATCACAGGAGGTAAAGAAAGAGATGAAAAACGAGAGTGGAATTTTTGCTCAGATTTCCACTCTCAATATAAAGAGGTTGAGAATATCCTCTATACACATTGGCATATTCTGTTGATGGACAAAACACTGGCTCCGGTATTACCATCTAAACCAGGCTTTATTTATCGGAAGGCCTCTAGCTTTGCGGATAGAATAGTCTGCAAAGTACTCAATCCTCCTTCCCGCCCAGCTACTTTTTGGGACAAGGATGGTTTTTTTGCGTGTAAGAAGTGCCGAGCCTGTAAGGAAGCTTCCCGCCCGGTAAAAGGAGTGGAAAAGTTCACTTCTACATCAAACCAACAGGAATTCTATGTAAATGAATTTATCACATGCAATACTGAGTATGTTGTGTATGCCCTCCAATGCCCATGTGGTTTAATTTACATAGGTCGCACAAAGCGACAATTAAAGATCAGAATCGCTGAACATGTAGTTAATATCATTAACGGATTCAAGGACCACAATGTGTCGTTGCATTTTAAACTTTTTCACAACAAAAACCCTGCGTTTTTAAAATTCTGGGGTATTGACCACCTTAAACCAACATGGAGGGGTTCTAATTTGGTACGTGATCTCTCTAAAAGAGAAACCCAGTGGATTTTTTCTGTAGATACTTTAGCCCCTAGAGGCTTGAACGTAGATCTAGATATTAATTGCTTCATTAGCGACTTTTAGAGTGAATTTATTTTAGCGACTTTAAGAGTGCATTTATTTTGAATTCATCTACATTGAGGAAGTATCTACTAATAGCACGTTTCAGATCTGTATTAAGAATCATTGCTTTAAGTAGGATATTACCAGATCCTTAAGAATTATGTTTAAAGTATTGGTCATTTTTTTAATAAGCAATTTTTAAGCACGTTTTGCATATATGATTGGCACCAATATGCCTGGTAATTGGGGTGTCTAATACAAATATATTTGATATAATGTATATTGCAAAACTGTACATTCTGGAATTTTAAATATTGTTTTTAGGCGTGTTTTGTCTAAACTATTTTTTGTAAATTATGTTTGCTTAATTTTTAATATGCTTTGTTTATGGTTTTGTTATTGGGTTTTAGCCTTTACAACTACACAAATGCACATTCATCCAAAAAGGATGAGTTGTGAGACAGTCTAGTATTGTTTGTGGACTAGGATAGAGTGTCCGGTCTATTAATAAGAAAGAGCGCATTTTTGCTGTGCTTTTTCTTGTGTATAGAAATCTCCCTAAACTCGCCATATTGAAGCCCAGGAGTTAATATAGTGGAAGCACTGAGTACCGTGACGTGCACCGTTAGGAACGCCCCCGTGCTTGCATTCCTCCTGATCTGTTGTCGAAAAATCATGATAAGACAATTTCGATTGGCCGTCGAATATCTGTTGTTGATTGGATCACATACGGAATTTCGATTGGCTGCCGAATGTTTGCAAACAATAAGTTTTGATTGGCCGTCGTTACTGGACGTGCGTGACTACGCTCATGACGCCATACGGCGTGTCTACGTTGTATCTGACGCGCCGCCGTAAAATTTCGATACGACATTTCCGATTGGCCGTCGAATTTTTGTTTTCGATACGGGAATTTCGATTGGCTGCCGAATGTCTGCAAACTATAGGCTCTGATTGGCTGAGATTAGTGGAGGTGTACTATTAAGTTCATGGCGCCGCATGTGCAGCTACACTCTCCGTTGAAGTCATTTACTGACGAAACTAGTCAGAATGATAGCTGCATGCTACGCCTGGTATGTTATGTTATCCACGCCACACTGCAGGAACCAGGAAGAGTTGCTCTGCTGGGAAACCTTTCGGTGATCGCGTTGAGGACGCCTGACTGGTGATGTGATACATACATTGTCCATTGTTAATGTTTTTCTTGTACGTAGGACTTGTTTGGGATATTTGCTGGAAAGGGGCTTTTTAATAAATTGAGTTACACTATATTTGTTTCCTCTGTTTGTTTTAATATCCCACCTTTATGAGGTTAACTCCATGCAAGTGATCCCCAGTGGATGGAAATTCGATCAGTGACCGATTATATATGAAGTGCCTGATATTATTGTCTGTTTGGTGAGTTTGAACCCCTGCGGGGACTTTGATTCCTACACGTGGTGGATTAAGAGTGGGCAGGCTGGTGCACGCTTCCTCCTTCTGTATCTGTCACAATTTTTTGGGATAAACACACAGACTTTGACTATATCAAGATTTCCCATCCATTTTTGCCTACTTTACGGTGGAGTTGGACACTTATATCCATACTTAGCGCTGTTTTGCATTTTTCTCTTAAATGTTTTATTTTGGACTTTGAATGCTATTTTGTTATTTATGATACACCATTTTAACAGCTGCTGTTTATATACACCTATATATGTCAATTTGGAGATATCTAGTGTGTTTCATATACAATTTTATTTTTATTTTTCCTTTCTTTAAAGTTTTTGTCTGTTGGGCGCTGAGGAGTGTATTATAGGCCTTGTAAATACACTGTTTTGATATAAATATACATACATTCTACACAACATAACATTCCTTTACATACCTAACCATAGCTCAGTTATACTAAAATACTGTATCTTTTCTGTGCTGTGTTTGACAAATCCCCCATTAAATTGACAACTTCAAAGGGGTCATACGCTGCTCCAAAACGTTGCACTTCTATGTTTGTGATGTAATCTTTCCTCAATAAAAAAAACAGCGGGGGATTGATACTGAGCAGCTGGATGACAGGTCCATCTCTGCTCACTGTGCTGAGTGCAGACAGACAATGTCCTGCTCTCCTCTATGGGGAGATCCTATCCAATCTGCCAGACAGATAGAAAATAGGACCACCGTCCATCTGGATTTGGCAGACAGGATCAGATCAGGTATCGGCGGATGTCAGCGGATCAGGTCTGCCTGAAAAACTGAAAGGGGCTGTATTCTGAAGATCTGTAGTGTGCTTGTGAATATTTACACTGTGTTGTACATGTTCCAATATTCAGCTGTTGGTTGCTGCAGCACCCGTTGCTTAAAGGAGCTCATACCAGAAACATGTGAAATGGGAATTTGGACTATTTGCTCATACCAGAAACATCCCTGGCCCCATTTAGATCCTGGCTAATTCCCCAAGGCTGCTTGCTGTGCCTAAGGGCCTGTCATGCTGAAAAAGGCAGTTGTGTCAACTCACCCTTAAATCTTGGTAGTTTCTCTGTTTTTTACCTCTTTGACCCTCGATACCCTGCATGATTTTTAGGCAAAATCACTGTGTGATGACTGTGCCAGCCAAGTAGTTATCCATAGACATCTATGGGGCATGTCCCAAAGCCAGAGACTTTTCTTTCTCGTACATCATGGGACACAGAGCAACATAGTAATTACTATGTGGGTTATAGAGCCTACCATTAGGTGATGGACACTGGCATACCCAAGACAGGAAGTCCCCTCCCCTATATAACCCCTCCCATACCGGGAGTACCTCCGTTTTTTCGCC
The DNA here is from genome assembly GCA_029574335.1 of Rana kukunoris. NCBI lineage: Eukaryota > Metazoa > Chordata > Amphibia > Anura > Ranidae > Rana > Rana kukunoris. The sequence goes on from CM056049.1 coordinate 227,077,701, forward strand.
AGTGTCTAAGGTGGTGGTCACATTTGATATGTACTTCTAAAAAAGCTTTTCTTATAGTTCCCTTGTGGCCTAAGCAAGCTGTCTCCGGATCTGTCCAAGGTGCTTTATAGCCAAAGTGGACGGTACCCGGGCCTCAACTGAGAAGAACTATGTTTTGCCTGTAATGCCTCTCTTATGAGGGCTGGATCCTGGGTTCCAGTGCTTTGGTCAGACACAATACCAAAAGTTTTCTGGCAGGGTGCGGTACAGGTCCAGGTGTGTGGTGTTCCTGTCCATGGACCCCGGTCCCTGAAGGTCTGCAGACTTAGCCTGCTGTGATCGGTGAAGACTGGGCTTCCTGTGTTTCTAGCAGAGTCCTGCCACAGGCGATAAGGTAAGTGAAGGTCCTGGCAGAACTTGGTTCAGCAAGGAGACCTTCTATAGAGCTATTATGGCATGCCTGGGGTCTAAACTGCCTATATGGTTTTCTGTTTTTTAACTGCCTGTCAGATCCAAAAGTGACTGTTCCTGAAACTGTCCTTGGTGACATATGTAAATTGGGGTACTGTGTTGCCCAGACGCTGCTGGAAAGATACTTGACTGTGTCTTAAAAAGCTGCTGCATGCTTCCATGAAGGGGGGCCCCTCTGAGTTTCCATCACAGGGCGGCTCAGCAGGCTTCCCCACGCTGTTTTCTCCTTACTGGAGCGGTAGCGGCGTCACATGCACGGCGGCGTCACATGCACACGTACGTCATCACATGACACACACGCGCGCGAGATGGTCTCTCCCATATAGCCGTGCTACGGAGCGGCTGGAGAGAGCGGGCGGAGCTTGGTAAGATGTAGGTGCAGTACACCTGACTGTTATAAGGCTCAGTATCCCTGTAACATCCTGACTGATGATGGGACACAGAGAGCTCTGCATAAGCTATTTTGTGACAACAGACAACTCTTATCAGTACAGGCAATATATTGCTTTTGACGGCTGATGTATACAGGTATTCCCAAAGCACATATTTAGCTCTGCATCAGGCTGATCCAATAAGAGCAGCATATTTGCTGGTCTATAGCTCAGCAGTGGATGCGATTTTGGCTGTGAGTACCTCAGCTTTGTGCTTAGGACTATGCCTTCTAAGGCCTTGTACAAACGATGTAATATATGCGATGGAAACGGTCCGACGGACCGTTTCCATCGGATATGCCCGCCAGGCTGTTTGATCCGGTGGCTGTACACACCATCGGATCAAATTCCCCGCAGGCGGACAGCGCGGTGACGCGGTGGTGACGTTGACGCCGCCACGTGACCGCCACGTCACCGCTGCGTCACCGCACCAGGAAGTAAACACTTCCACGCACATGCGTCGGATCCATTCACATGATACGACGCATGTGCGGGCAGATATGTCCGCTGGTTTGCCGTACTAACGGTCCGTTGGTCCGTTTGCCCCTACACACGAGCGGATTTTTCGGCTGAAATGGTCCGTCGGACCATGTTCAGCGGAAATATTCCCTCGTGTGTACAAGGCCTAAGGGATCTGAGGATCTCGGGCATGCTCCTGTTGTTCCATCCTCCCCTAATAAATCAGAGGTAGTTGCCCAGTTTGAGCCATCAGGGCTGTTAGGTTCTATGTCTGCCCTTGGCCCACCTGCTCCGGTGTATGTAACGGAAGAGGCTTTTGCCTCAGCCCTGGGGGGTCTGGAGCAGAGATTAGCAGCATTGATCGCATCATCTCTTCCAGAGAGAAAGCGCACCAGGTCTCCCTCTTCCCCTTCAGAGTTCCTAACAGCGGAACAATTGTCCCCGGAAGAGGTTGACCTGCCCATGGGGATCAGGCAGAGGGGCACACTGATGTTTCTGACTCTGAAGAGTCTACTCTGGAGGAACCTTGTCTGAAAAATTGTTGGTACAATCCCGAACGGAGATGGTTCGTTCAGCATTTAAATTGCCCCTATCATAACCAGCAGCTAGTTCTGTTTCTTCTTTGGGGTCTTGAAAGCCCCTCAAGCTAATTACTCTTTTCCTGCTCATACGTTACTAGAGGGCCTCATTTATCAGGATTGGGGACATCTGGATAAACTGTTTCTGCGTCCTAAAAAAAATTATATTTTGTATCCTATGAAGGAGAAGTTCACCAAAAAATGTAGCATCCCTACAGTGGATGCTGCTATCTCCTGTGTAACAAAGCTCTGACTTGTCCTGTGGACAATGTACAGATGTTTAAAGATCCGACGGATAAGAGATTGGAGACATTGTTAAAGATTTCCTTTGCTACGGCTAGTGCAGTAGCTCAGCCTGCAGTGGCAGCTATAGGCATCTGTCAAGGTTTGAAGGATCAGATGAATCAGGTTTTGAAAGATGTTTCTGCTCAGCAAGCTCACGATTTGGCTGATTTCCCTAAAGCATTATGCTTCACGGTAGATGCCATCAAAGATTCAATCCATCAGGCCTACCGCCTTACTCTCCTTGTGGTACACATGCGTAGGCTGCTATGGTTGAAAAACTGGTCAGTTGAGACGCCTTGTAAAAATCTCCTGGCCAAGTTTCTGTTCCATGGGGAGCGATTGTTTGGGGAGGTTTTAGATAAGTATATCCAGAGAATCTCTAGTGGGAAAAGCATGCTTTTGCCAGTCAAGAAGATGTTTAGGGGTCCCTCTTTTAAGCGGCCCACCTCTCCAGTTCCGGGAACTTCAGTCTCTAAACAGTTCCGCTGGCCGTACGGGAGGAAAGGCTCACGGGCAGGCCCAGGGTCACAAGAAACCCTGGAACCATAAGCCTGCCAGGCCAACACCTAAGTCAGCATTATGAAGGATCGCCCCCACTCGCTCCGGTGGGAGAAAGACTTCAGTTGTTCTCAGAGACTTGGCGGGAAAGGATTCAAGACAATTGGGTCCTCTCCACAGTGTCCGTGGGGTACAGGCTGGAGTTACGAGAGTTTCCTCCCCCTCGCTTTGTAACATCAAGCATTGCAAGGGATCCAGCAAAGAGAAAATCTCTGTTTCTGGCATTAGATCATCTGTTCTCCCAAGGGTAATCGTGGAGGTACCAGGAGAAGAGCAAGGTTCGGGGGTTCTATTCCAACCTCTTTACAGTCCAAAGCCAAACGGAGACGTCAGAACGATACTAGATCTCAAAGGTCTAAACCAGTTTCTAAATATCCGATCTCTTCGGATGGAGTCAATTCGGTCAGTAGCCTCCACCCTACAGAGGGGAGAGCTGTTGGCGTCCATCAACATCAAGGACGCATATGTGCATATACCTATTTTTCCCGACCATCAGAAGCTGTTGTGCTTCGTGGTAGAGCAGCGACATTATCAGTTCGTGGCCTTACCCTTCACGCTGGCCACTGCGCTTCATGTATTCACAATGGTCTTGGCCCCTCTGTTGGCCAATCTGAGATCTCAAGGGGTATCGATAATGGCCTACTTGGACGATCTGCTATTAATAGATCACTCGGTTGCCAGCCTAAATCTAGCGGTGCACAACACGTTCAAGTATCTGGAGTCCTTTGGTTGGATTCTCAATCTAGACAAGTCAGCCTTAGAACTGGAATACTTAGGGCTGCTCATAGATACAGACCAAAGAAAGATTTTGTTGCCCCAGTCAAAGAACGCTTCTTTAAGAGAGCTGATCCAGATGGTCAGTACAAGAAGAGAACTGTCCATTTGTCTTTGTATGCGGTTGTTGGGAAAGATGGCGGGCTCATTCGAAGCCGTCCTATATGCCCAATTCCACTCAAGGAAGTTACAGAACACCATTCTGTCTCTGTCTCCGACAGTACGTCAGAGCCTCTGTTGGTGGTTGGTATCCCAAAATTTGCAAAAAGGGAAGCAGATACGCTACGGCGGCATAAAGATGCGCCGATCTACGTGAATCCGGGCCAGAAGTGTGAAGAGGATATATATGCATCCCAGGAGTTGTATATATATTTATACACCGTATTGAGTTTAGCTAGACTAGATCCGCTCTTCCTAATATACTGACAGCCTGTATAGGGCTAGAACATCAGTCTGCTTTTTTTTTTTTTTTTTTTTTCCTGTAATCTGCCTGCCAGCGCGTGTGTGTCAGGATCACAGCGTATACTGTGCCCACTTGCCCAGTGCCATCATTCATATATCTGGTGGCACAGTAGATTACATGTAAAAAAAAATCTATTTTGACTGCAATAGAATAGCAGTCAGTTGCCTGCCAGCGCGTGTGTGTCAGGCTCACAGTGTATACTGTGCCCACTTGTCCAGTGCCACCACTCATATCTGGTGGCACAGTAGATTACATGTAAAAAAAAAAAAATTTTGACTGCAATAGAGAATAGCAGTTAGTTGTCTGCAAGTGTTTGTGTCAGGCCTACAGTGTCTACTCTGCCAACCTCTGCCAGTGTCGCCAGTGCCACTCATATCTGGTGGCACAGTAGATTACATGTAAAGAAAAACACAATTTTGACTGCAATAGAGAATAGCAGTTAGTTGTCTGCAAGTGTTTGTGTCAGGCCTACAGCGTCTACTCTGCCAACCTCTGCCAGTGTCACCAGTGCCAGATATCGACACTCTGAGGAGAGATGAACCCCTTGACTACTGGGTGTGCAGGCTTGACCTGTGGCCTGAGCTATCCCAATTTACGATAGAACTTCTGGCCTGCCCCGCTGCAAGTGTCCTTTCAGAAAGGACCTTCAGTGCAGCAGGAGGTATTGTCACGGAGAAGAGAAGTCACCTAGGTCAAAAAAGTCTAGATTATCTCACCTTTATTATGATGAATGAGGCATGGATCTCGAAGGGACAGACAGTGGGCAATACATTTGACTAAAAAAGGCCTGATGAGATGAGCTGCCTTGGGCTAAAAATGGTCCACACGCTGCTGTATTTTATCTCTGCATGCCGGATGACTTGCGTGACTTATCCGCCACCAACTAGGGTTCAAGCCGCAATTTTTTACACTTTCTGCCTGGAAAACATATACATTTTTCTGGCCGCTGCTACAGCAGCGGCTGCAACAATACCTAATTTTTCAGGCATGTGTATATGCCTAATTTTTGTGGCCTCTGGTGCAGCACTGTGGCTGCAAAAACATCATCATACCTGATGTTTTAAAGCAGGTTATTCCAAACAATTTAGGAATGTTAGGTGATTTATGCCCTTTATGGATTAAAAACGGACTCTGCGTCAACTACGTAATTTTCCATGGGAGTTCTGCCATGGATCCCACTCCGCCATACCACAGTCCAGGTGTTAGTCCCCTTGAAACAACTTTTCCATCACTATTGTGGCCAGAAAGAGTCCCTGTGGGTTTTAAAATTTGCCTGCCCATTGAAGTCTATGGCGGTTCGCCCGGTTCGCCCGTTCGCGAACATTTGCAGAAGTTCGGGAACGGAAAATTTTAGGTTCGCGACATCACTACTGACAAGCATAATTGGTACGCATGGGGCTTTCTGTGTAAGATGTTAATGAACACTGGAGGCAGTGGGCCAGTGGGCATGATTTCAGTGTGCATCAGGGATGGCTGGAAAAGTTTAGCTCAGCAAAATAACTACTGTATTTATCGGCGTATACCGCACACTTTTTTCCCCTTAAAATCAGGGGAAAATCGTGGGTGCGCGATATATGCCGATACTGCTGTTCCCGGGCGCCGCCGAAATAGACCGAGCCGAGTGTACTGCGCACTCGGCCACGCTCGGCTCCGCCCGCAACCACGCGAGAGGAGCCGAACACAGGAATGCTCCTCTCAGCCGAGGCGCCAAAAACAAACACCGCTGCAACCCCGAGCAAGGTGAGGATGAACTTGCCGCAGACAGACACACACAAAGATGGACACAGCCGCAGACGGACAGCCACAAGATGGACACCCACAAGGCTGGACCCTGCGTAAGGAAGCCGCAGACGGACACCCACAAGCCTGGACAGACCCCGCGCAAGGCCGCAGACGGATGCCGGACAAGGCCGCCGATGAACGCAGGGCAAAAATTTACGTTTTTTTTTCTTAATCTACCTTTCTAAGTTTGGGGTGCGCGTTATACACCGGCGCGCGGTATACCCCGATAAATACAGTAAATAAAAAACGTAAAGAACTTATTTAAAAAAAAAATCTATTCAAGCATATATAGTTAATTCGAAAAAGTTCCTTTTTTCTTTTTGCTGCTGTGATCTGACTTCCAGTTATAGAGGACGGCTACATTTATTCCCCATGGTCCCACTGTATGTAGTCATCCTCTTTTTCTTGCTTCTGAGTTTGACTATGGACCAGTGGCGGCTGCTCCATTAGGGGCGCAAGGGCTGCCCCCCTAATCCATGCACCCGGCCCCTAATCTTTTTTTTTTAAAGCACATGTTTAGAATCTGAGGCTCTAATTGGCTTCAAAAAAGGATGGGCTTGGGGCACAAATGGGGGTTAGTTTGCCACCCATCACCTCCCCCCCCCACCACCACCAGCCACCACTGCTATGAACTATGGGATTTGTAGTGTGCATAGAGCAGTGCACATGACCGCAATTAACGGGAATTCATGGGATTGTACACCCCAATAACACCCATCATACTATAAGAACATACCTAAATAATAAACACATGACAAGGATTGTGGGAAAATTCAGGCCATGGCCCCTTTATTGAGTTTAAATCTATTTCAAATATGCACTAAACTTTAAACTTTATTACCGAACAGAACCATTAACAGACCAACATGCTTAGTCACTAAGACTCGAGCAGGAATATCTTACACCAACCAAATTATATATATATATATATATATATATATATATATATATATACACACACACACACATAACCGTTTACCAACCACTGTCAACCCACACAGTGGACAACCTGGGCCTTTTAAAGTGATGGGGAGAAGCAGTCATGACTGCAAGCTACCTACAGAACAGACTACCCTCAAGAGCCATTAAAAGTACTCCATTCTAAATGTGGGTAGGATCAAAGCCTAGCATAGTGCACATGAGAGTGTTTATGCCTATATTCCAAGTGAAAAGCAATCCAAGCTGGAGAACAGAGGCATAAAGCAGGGTTTCTCAACCTTGCTACGCATACCCCTAGGGGTACATGCACCAAGGCAGGGGGTACGCAGCCTGTGCCAGGGGCTGCATTGATGGACACTGATGAAGCTGCAGTTTGGCAGTTTACCTTTCTCTCCATGTGTTCACCTTAGAGGCCAGACTCTCTTATCTGGCTGTTTTTTTTTTAATCTGTATTTTATTGTTTTTTAATCTATTTTATACAAACAAACATACTTCAATTGCATACGTATAACATATATCAGTGTTTTTCAACCTTTTTTGTGCAAAGGCACACTTTTTTCATGAAAAAAATCACGAGGCACACCACCATGCTGCGTCCGCGATAAGAGCCGCTCGGAACGCTTTCATAAGAAAGCCAGCCACTGTCTGTAAAAAAACAATACCAAGGTTATGGCTGATATCTTCAGCCATAACCCCAGGCAAACAATTTAAAATCTGTAATTTTGTGCTCTTGTGAAAAACAAAAAACCTACATAACACTTGTTACACTTTTACATTGACTCATTCCATTGCAGACATGGTGATTTAATATATTTTTTTATATATTATAGATGGGTTATGGGGGTTAATATTAATAATGATAACTGTATACTTCAATACTGCAGTTTGGCCGCAGCGCAGGTGTAGCGGTTTTCATGTGGTTTCTCATAAACTTCTATTATGTCTTAATTTTTGGTACATTTTCTGAAAGCACACCAAAAATGAGGGACATAATATAAGTCTGAGAAACCACATGAAAACCGCAGGTACACAGCGCTACACCTGCACTGCGGCCAAACTGCAGTATTGAAGTATACAGTTATCATTATGAATAATAACCCACATAGCCCATATTACATTTAAAATAAATCACCATGCCTGCAATGAAGTCAGTCACTGTGAAAGTGCCAAGTGTCATGTATTTTTATTTTATTTTATATATACACCATGCCTGTTACACTTTTCACATTTATAGTGTCATCTCACCTATTGATCATTCTTCTTCAACCACTCTTTCTTCTTCCCCTACTCGTTCTTCTTCCCCCTCAGGCAAAGGCACGCCAGGCAGAGTCTACAGGCTCTCACGTCTGAGGCTGAGGCTCTCACGTAACACAACAGTGCGTGCGCCCGACCCTCCCATAGCAACCGATGACGTCATCGGTTGGCAAGATGCGATCGGAAGGCCCCGCACAGCCAGCACAGCTTCCAGAGTGCCGGGAAGTGAGTTTAACACAGCGGACTGGCACCGCTGTAAAGAGTGACGCATGTTAACAAAGTGCCCAGCAGATAGCAGCCATGGATGCCCATATTGGGGGTCATTTTGCCACGGCACACCTGGGGACTCTTCACGTCACACCAGTGTGCCGCGGCACACTGGTTGGGAAACGTTGACATATATAACATATCAGAAATCGATTCTGCAGTAAAAGGAATTTACAGAGCATTTCAGTTCCAAAAATGATTCCTTTTTTAGATATACTGTCGGTATAGTTAATCTTCATCGTCCTTCCTATTTATCAAGCCGGCCCAACAAAAAACAAAAACAAACAAACCAAAATCAAATCAAAACACAACCAAAAAAAAAAAGATATGAAAAATAAATAAATAAATAAATAAGATAAATCTCCTCTATTCCGCCTCCGCCAGTGCGCAGCCATATTCTCTAGAACAGACATACGCTGACCATGTTCACCATTGACCATCTGGCTGCTTTTATCATCTCTCCTCCCTTTATGGCTACACCCCAGGCCATCCCAGGAACTCTCTATTAACTAGTGCACTGCAGGTCTGCCTTGCTGATCAACGTTGTTTGTTAAGCATTGTGTTCCTGCTTGCCGTGTGCTCTGTTATCTCTCTGTACCGATCTTGGCTTGTCCCGACTACTCCTGTTTGCCTGTGACCCTAACCCTTGGCCTGTCCCTTGTTTATCCTTGTCTGCTTGTCGCCCCGACCTAGGCTTTACCCTTCATTATCTCTTGTGTCCTGAGTGGCTGCTTCCCCTCTCTCCCTACAGAGCGTGACCTAGGGGACTCTGGGTCGCAACCTGGATTCAGTTGCAGCTAAGGCCATCCTCACTAGAGGCTCTGGTGAATACCAGCTGGATCTTAGACTCTGCGCCCTGGGGAATCTTGGGCTCAAGCTTTCTGTGGGATCCCTGTTTGTGCTCCAGTGGACCTGTCCTCCATATCCACTCAGTTACATAGTTACATAGTTACATAGTTAGTCAGGTTGAAAAAAGACACAAGTCCATCCAGTTCAACCATAAAAAATAAATAAAAATAAAACAAAGTAAAACTCAGTACATCCTCCCATACACCCAACTCCATACCCACAGTTGATCCAGAGGAAGGCAAAAAAAAACAGCAGATCGATGATCCAATTTGCTACCGGAGGGTAAAAAATTCCTTCCTGATCCCCCGAAAGGCAATCGGATTTACCCCGGATCAATTTTACCTACAAAACTTAGTACTCAGTTATATTATGTGCATTTAGGAAAGAATCCAGGCCTCTCTTAAAGCAATCTACTGAGCTGGCCAGAACCACCTCTGGAGGGAGTCTGTTCCACATTTTCACAGCTCTTACTGTGAAGAAACCTTTCCGTATTTGGAGGTGAAATCTCTTTTCCTCCAGACGTAAAGAGTGCCCCCTTGTCCTCAGTGTTGACCTTAAAGTGAATAACTCAACACCAAGTTCACTATATGGACCTCTTATGTATTTGTACATGTTGATCATATCCCCCCTTATTCTCCTCTTCTCAAGAGTGAATAAATTCAGTTCCTCTAATCTTTCCTCATAGCTGAGCTCCTCCATGCCTCTTATCAGTTTGGTTGCCCTTCTCTGCACTTTCTCCAGTTCTCCGATATCCTTTTTGAGAACTGGTGCCCAAAACTGGACTGCATATTCCAGATGAGGTCTTACTAATGATTTGTACAGGGGCAAAATGATATCTCTATCTCTGGAGTCCATACCTCTCTTAATACAAGAAAGGACTTTGCTCGCTTTGGAAACCGCAGCTTGGCATTGCATGCCATTATTGAGCTTATGATCAACTAAAACACCCAGATCCTTCTCCACTACAGATCCCCCCAGTTGTACTCCCCCTAGAATGTATGATGCATGCATATTCTTAGCCCCCAAGTGCATAACTTTACATTTATCAACATTAAACCTCATCGGCCACTTAGTCGCCCAATTAGAGAGAGCATTGAGGTCGGCTTGTAAATTGGAGACATCCTGCAAGGACATTATTCCACTGCATAGCTTGGTGTCATCTGCAAAAACAGAAATGTTACTTTTGATCTCAGACCCAATATCATTTATAAATATATTGAAAAGTAAGGGACCCAACACTGAACCTTGGGGTACACCGCTGATAACCTTGGACCATTCAGAGTAAGAATCATTAACCACAACTCTCTGAATTCTGTCTTTCAGCCAGTTTTCTATCCATTTACAAACTGATATATCTAATCCTGTAGACCTTACCTTACACATGAGCCGTGTGTGGGGAACTGTATCGAACGCTTTTGCAAAATCCAAGTATACCACATCCACTGCTACGCCTCTGTCCAGGGTTTTACTTACCTCTTCATAAAAGGAAATCAGGTTTGTCTGACAACTTCTGTCTTTCGTGAATCCATGCTGTCTGCTGCTTAAATAGTTTGTTTCCAGCAAGAACTCATCCACGTGGTCTTTTATTAAACGTTCCAGTATCTTCCCAACTATAGAAGTTAAACTAACAGGTCTATAGTTACTAGGTAAAGACTTTGTTCCCTTTTTAAATATGGGCACCACATTGGCTTTATGCCAATCCAGTGGTACTATTCCTGTCATTAATGAGTCCCTAAATATTAGATACAGTGGCTTTGAAATTTCAGAGCTCAATTCTTTTAGGATCCGTGGGTGGATGCCATCTGGTCCAGGTGCTTTATCCACCTTTATTCTGTCTAAATATTTCTGGACCATATCACTTTTGAGCCATTGTGGATTTGGGGCTGTGTCACTCCCACCCCCTATATCGACATGAGCTCCCCCATTCTCCATTGTATACACAGAGCTGAAGAAAGCATTTAATAAATTTGCCTTCTCTATGTCCTCAGTCACCCACTCTAGATTATTTTGTAAAGGGCCTACATGCTCAGACTTGACCTTTTTACTATTAATATATTTAAAGAATTTTTTGGGGTTTGTCCTACTATCTTTTGCAATCTGTCGTTCATTTTGAATTTTTGCATCCTTGATTTCCTTTTTACATATTCTATTATATTCTTTGTAACATTTAAACGACACTAGTGTTCCTTCATTTTTATATTTTTTAAAAGCTATTTTCTTATTGTTTATAGCTTTTTTAACTTTGACCGTGAGCCACATAGGTTTTATCTTTAGCCTTTTAAACTTATTGCCCATGGGAATATACTTTGCAGTGAGGTTCCAAAGAGTCTTTTTGAAGAATTCCCATTTCTGTTCTGTGTTCATCGGTGCCAATATTCCCTCCCAGTCCAAGCCCTGGAGAGCAGTCCTCATGCTTTGAAAGTTTGCTCTCTTGAAATTAAGTGTTTTTATCCTTCCTGTATGTATTTCTTGCTTATAGTTTACATTAAACGAAATCATGTTATGATCACTGCTACCCAGGTGTTCCTTTATCTGAACATTAGTAATGAGCTCTGCATGGTTTGAGATTACCAGGTCCAACAGAGCATCATTCCTAGTTGGGGCCTCAATAAACTGGACCATAAAATTGTCCTGCAATAGGTTTTTAAATTCTTGTCCTTTAACTGTCCCAGAAATTCCATTATTCCAGTCAATTTCTGGGTAGTTAAAATCCCCCATTATTATCACCGTCCCTGCCCTTGCAGCCCTTTCCATCTGTGCAAGGAGCCGAGTCTCCACCTCCTCATTAACATTGGGTGGTCTATGACAAACTCCAATGATTAGCTTTGAACTACGCACATCTGTATGCAGTTCCACCCATAATGCTTCAACTTCATCACACTCTCCATCAACCAGGTCCACTTTCACGCTTGCTTTGAGGTCACTTCTCACATAGAGACAGACCCCTCCACCTTTCCTTTTTACCCTGTCTTTCCGAAAGAGAGCATAGCCAGGAATATTAATAGCCCAGTCATGTGAGGATTGAAGCCAAGTTTCAGCAATACCGATTACATCATAGCTCTCCTCATGCACCAGAGCTTCCAACTCACCTGTTTTGCTTGGAAGGCTTCTGGCATTGGTGAACAAACACTTAAATGTATTGTTACATTTTTCGCTGGCGTTTTTCATATGATTCATATAATTTTTAGTAGTGCAAATGGCACTATAATTTCCAATGGCTGTTTGCAACATGGGAACTTTCTTGTCACCTGCCATAACCCCACCTCCATCTATCCCCATTCCACTCTCCATTAATGTCTGACCCCTAACTGACCTGTGTGCACGATGTAATTCACGTTCACCCTCCCCCCTCAAGTCTAGTTTAAATACTCCTCCAGCATTCCCCTAAACCTCTCCCCCAGCACAGCAGACCCCCTTCCATTCAAGTGCAAACCATCTTTAGCATATACAGTGCGGAAAATAAGTATTTGAACACCCTGCTATTTTGCAAGTTCTCCCACTTGGAAATCATGGAGGGGTCTGAAATTGTCATCGTAGGTGCATGTCCACTGTGAGAGACATAATAAAAATAAAAAAAATTCCAGAAATCACAATTTATGAATTTTTAACTATTTATTTGTATGATACAGCTGCAAAGAAGTATTTGAACACCTGTCTATCAGCTAGAATTCTGACCCTCAAAGACCTGTTAGTCTGCCTTTAAAATGTCCACCTCCACTCCATTTATTATCCTAAATTAGATGCACCTGTTTGAGGTCATTAGCTGCATAAAGACACCTGTCCACCCCATACAATCAGTAAGAATCCAACTACTAACATGGCCAAGACCAAAGAGCTGTCCAAAGACACTAGAGACAAAATTGTACACCTCCACAAGGCTGGAAAGGGCTACGGGGAAATTGCCAAGCAGCTTGGTGAAAAAAGGTCCACTGTTGGAGCAATCATTAGAAAATGGAAGAAGCTAAACATGACTGTCAATCTCCCTCGGACTGGGGCTCCATGCAAAATCTCACCTCGTGGGGTCTCAATGATCCTAAGAAAGGTGAGAAATCAGCCCAGGACTACACGGGAGGAGCTGGTCAATGACCTGAAAAGAGCTGGGACCACCGTTTCCAAGGTTACTGTTGGTAATACACTAAGACGTCATGGTTTGAAATCATGCATGGCACGGAAGGTTTCCCTGCTTAAACCAGCACATGTCAAGGCCCGTCTTAAGTTTGCCAATGACCATTTGGATGATCCAGAGGAGTCATGGGAGAAAGTCATGTGGTCAGATGAGACCAAAATAGAACTTTTTGGTCATAATTCCACTAACCGTGTTTGGAGGAAGAAGACTGATGAGTACCATCCCAAGAACACCATCCCTACTGTGAAGCATGGGGGTGGTAGCATCATGCTTTGGGGGTGTTTTTCTGCACATGGGACAGGGCGACTGCACTGTATTAAGGAGAGGATGACCGGGGCCATGTATTGCGAGATTTTGGGCAACAACCTCCTTCCCTCAGTTAGAGCTTTGAAGATGGGTCGAGGCTGGGTCTTCCAACATGACAATGACCCGAAGCACACAGCCAGGATAACCAAGGAGTGGCTCTGTAAGAAGCATATCAAAGTTCTGGCGTGGCCTAGCCAGTCTCCAGACCTAAACCCAATAGAGAATCTTTGGAGGGAGCTCAAACTCAGTGTTTCTCAGCGACAGCCCAGAAACCTGACTGATCTAGAGAAGATCTGTGTGGAGGAGTGGGCCAAAATCCCTCCTCCAGTGTGTGCAAACCTGGTGAAAATCTACAAGAAACGTTTGACCTCTGTAATTGCAAACAAAGGCTACTGTACCAAATATTAACATTGATTTTCTCAGGTGTTCAAATACTTATTTGCAGCTGTATCATACAAATAAATAGTTAAAAAAATCATACATTGTGATTTCTGGAATATTTTTTTTTGATTATGTCTCTCACAGTGGACATGCACCTACGATAACAATTTCAGACCCCTCCATGATTTCCAAGTGGGAGAACTTGCAAAATAGCAGGGTGTTCAAATACTTATTTTCCGCACTGTAGGTTGCACCCCAATGAAAAGTCATCCCAGTGCTCTAGAAACCCAAATCCCTCCTTCCTACACCAGGTCTTTAGCCATGCATTCAGCTCTCTAATCTCCCCCTGCCTTTCCTGTGTTGCGCATGGCACAGGCAATATTTCAGAGAATATCACCTTGGAGGTCCTTCCCTTCATCTTGCAGCCTAGTTCTTTAAATTGATTCTTAAGGAGCCTCCACCTTCCATGTATACTGTCATTGGTTCCAACATGGACCAAGACAGCTGGGTCATGCCTAGCCCCTCCCAGTAATTTATCCACCCGGTCCACCACATGCCGAACCCTGGCACCAGGGAGACAGCAAACCATTCGGTTGAGGCGATCCTGGCGACAAATTATTCTATCAGTCCTTCTGATTATAGAATCCCCTATTACCACCAACTGTCTAGGCCTACCTGCACTCCCCTCACCACTTCTACTAGATGGGTTGCTCTCCCGGCTGTTAGGGGTAGCAGTAACATCTAGGGCTGCCACCTCTGTGTTAGCCACCTCCACATCTTCACCCAATTTGGCAAATTTGTTTTGATGCACAAACACAGGATTGGCCTTCCTTGTCTGCAAGCCCCTTCCACTCCCTCTAACTACATTAACCCATCTTCCTATCTGATAATCCTGACTTGCCCCTCCACCCTCCACATTAACCCTACTGACCACCTGCTCAGCGAGCAGAGGACCCCTTTCAAGGTTGTCCTTTCTGCCCAGTGTTGCAACTTGCTCCTCCAGATCTCTAATGCGAGCTTCCAGAAGGGCAACCTGCTCACATCTGTCACAGCGGTATCCATCCTGGAGCTGTTGCACCAATTTTGTATACATGTGACACACTGTGCACTGAGCAAAACCTTCAACCCTGCTAGCACACATTTCCCAGTTACAATATAATTACTTGTAGGAAGTTTAAGATGTTACTTACAGTTTAGAAGACTCCTGTCTTAACTTCTGTTTTCAACTCCTGTTGTTTAACTCTTCCCACTTGTGTTTAAAAATCACACTTCTGTTTAGAAAATCACTTAAGCCAGCAACATCCACTGGGAGCCAGCTCCTTATGGGAGTTTGACTGCGACTTTTATACTCACCTCTTCACCTGTTTACAATTAAACACTCCCCACTGATTAGCAGAGAAAAAAAAACCTGTTCACCTGATCACAATTAAACACTTTCCTTAGCAGAGAGAAATAAAAACCTGTTTAAAAAGTGTCAAAGAAACAAATGACACTTGCAAGCAGAAACAGTTAAAAGCAAACTCCTGTTGTTTAACTCTTCCCACTTGTGTTTAAAAATCACACTTCTGTTTAGAAAATCACTTAAGCCAGCAACATCCACTGGGAGCCAGCTCCTTATGGGAGTTTGACTGAGACTTTTATACTCACCTCTTCACCTGTTTACAATTAAACACTCCCCACTGATTAGCAGAGAAAAAAAAAAACCTGTTCACCTGATCACAATTAAACACTTTCCTTAGCAGAGAGAAATAAAAACCTGTTTAAAAAGTGTCAAAGAAACAAATGACACTTGCAAGCAGAAACAGTTAAAAGCAAACTCCTGTTGTTTAACTCTTCCCACTTGTGTTTAAAAATCACACTTCTGTTTAGAAAATCACTTAAGCCAGCAACATCCACTGGGAGCCAGCTCCTTATGGGAGTTTGACTGAGACTTTTATACTCACCTCTTCACCTCTTCACCTGTTTACAATTAAACACTCCCCACTGATTAGCAGAGAAAAAAAAACCTGTTCACCTGATCACAATTAAACACTTTCCTTAGCAGAGAGAAATAAAAACCTGTTTAAAAAGTGTCAAAGAAACAAATGACACTTGCAAGCAGAAACAGTTAAAAGCAAACTCCTGTTGTTTAACTCTTCCCACTTGTGTTTAAAAATCACACTTCTGTTTAGAAAATCACTTAAGCCAGCAACATCCACTGGGAGCCAGCTCCTTATGGGAGTTTGACTGAGACTTTTATACTCACCTCTTCACCTCCTCACCTGTTTACAATTAAACACTCCCCACTGATTAGCAGAGGAAAAAAAAAACCTGTTCACCTGATCACAATTAAACACTTTCCTTAGCAGAGAGAAATAAAAACCTGTTTAAAAAGTGTCAAAGAAACAAATGACACTTGCAAGCAGAAACAGTTAAAAGCAAACTCCTGTTGTTTAACTCTTCCCACTTGTGTTTAAAAATCACACTTCTGTTTAGAAAATCACTTAAGCCAGCAACATCCACTGGGAGCCAGCTCAGTGGTCCATCCGCAGCAGTCTGCCATAGGGTTCACTACCTTGTGGTGCACTCCTGACTCCAACAGGGTGCATCTGTCATCTGGCCACAGGTGACCTGACAGTTTGATCAGCCATGGAACAGTTAGTTCCCATAGGGGTGCGGAGGGGGGGAATTGGTGGAGGATTGCGGCCCACGGGGTTCCCGCGAAGGGACGACCTTCCAACTGTTTTAAATGATTGTTTTTTTTTTAGTTTCTTGTTTCTTCTGTTTCTCATCTCTCTACTGACGCTTCTAAGGAGCAGCCCGTTGTTTCACATTTACGATGTGTATTGTATCTGTAAGCCTTGATTACTCTACATTTTGTTGGTCTGTTATGCCATGTATTTCTCTAAAAAACCTAATAAATATTTTTAAAGTTGATCAGCCATGGACCCGCCCGACGTGCCGCTTCCCGCAGACGATCCATTGCAGGGCATAGCCTGCACACTTGAGACTCAGGAATCAAATCAGACTCAGGTGATGTGATTCCTTCAGGATCTGGCTTCTCGCTTAGAGCAGCTCCAGGCCTCCTTGGGAACCCCAAATCAGCAACCTCAAGTACAACCAGCGGCTGCACCTATCGCACCATTTGCAGTGTCTGTCGCACTCACTACAACTGCCAGCTCCATTCCGTTTTTCTGGGAACTCCAAGTCCTGCAGGGGGTTTCTCAGCCAATGCACCATTCATTTTGAGCTTCAGCCTCAAAACTTCCTGTCTGGGCAAAGGAAGCCTATATCATTTCCCTCCTTTCCGGTAAAGCTTTAGCCTGGGCTGCCCCCCTGTGGGAGAAGAATGATCCGGTGATTTACAGCCTGTCCGACTTCTTGAAGCTCTTTCGTTATATCTTCAAGGAGCCGGCTAGGGTTTCTTCAGTGGCTAGTGCTCTTTTACGTCTCCGCCAAGAATCTCGTTCAGTGGGACAATATGCTCTTCAGTTCCGTATCCTCTCAGCTGAATTAAGCTGGAAAAATGAGGCCCTGGTCGCTACCTTTTTACATGGCCTCTCTGACCGAGTGAAAGATGAATTAGCAGGAAGAACTAGTATGTCGCAGAGAATCTTAAGGGAGGTTCCATCCGGAAATCCTCATCACCTGCAGGAGCAGGGTTAATTTTCGTTGCCAAAAAGAATGGTACCTTGAGACCCTGCATCGACTATCGAGGTTTAAAAGCGGTTACTTTTAAAAATCGATACCCCTTACCCTTAATATCTGAGCTATTCGATAGGTTGAAGGGTGCCTCCATTTTCACCAAGTTGGATCTCAGAGGCGCGTACAATCTCATTTCAATACGGGAGGGTGACGAATGGAAGACTGCCTTTAACACTTGAGATCGTTACGAATACCTGGTTATGCCTTTTGGTTTATGTAATGCCCCATCTGTGTTTCAAAACATTGTCAATAAAAGCTTCAGGGACCTGCTGTACCAGTTTGTTGTCATCTATCTGGATGACATTCTTATCTTTTCGGAAAATCTGCTCGTCCACAGAAACCATGTCCGCGCCTTAGATAGAATAATCTCTATGCCAAGCTGGAGAAATGTTCTTTTGAATGTTCTGAGGTCCTGTTTCTGGGATGCTTTGTCTCAAGTTTGGGTCTTTGTATGGATCTTGGGAAGGTCTTGGCAATTACCAACTGGCCTCTTCCTGCTAGGCACACAGCGCTATATATAGTAGAACTTATCTGCAATTCGGAGTTCATCTTGCCCTTGGTCAAAAAATCTCAGTCCTCTCGATTTGATAAAGGATTCAGCCTAAAGATCTCCTCCTTCCTTTCAGGTGAAAATGTTTTTTGAAATCTCTGGGTTGTTATTTGGCTTAATTAATGCCTTCAAGCTGGCAGGGACTCTTTTCATGCTGCCCCCCTGCAAAGTGCTGCCCTAGGCCTGGGCCTTGTTGACCTAGGGCAAGATACAGCATTGCTTGCATCTGTGCCCTAAGCTGTCTATTGGATTGAATCTCTATCTATAAAAACTATGGCCCGGATTGAATGAATGAAAACTTATATAGCGCGGCACATGTAAACCAAATTGCCTCTGGGCGCTTATTGTTCCTGTCTCTTTTGATATCAAAAGAGGTGAGTTTTAATCTTTCTCCTGAATGCTAAGTGGTTCTCCTCCAACCGAATGCTGGTTGGCAAAGCGTTCCATAGTCTGGGACCTTGGACTGCGAATCTTCTATCTCCTTTGGACTTGTAGTTTGTTTTCGGTATCTGGAGTAGATTTTGATTGGTGGATCGCAAAACGCGATTGGGATTATGAGCTTTTATTTTTTCGCATAGATAATGGGGGGCATTCCCATGGATACATCTATGCGTTAGACAGAGTGCTTTAAAAGTGATTCTGTCTTTTACTGGTAACCAGTGAAGGGTTCTCAGTGAAGGTGAGATTGATTCCCAGGGTTTTTTCCCAGTCACAAGTTTAGCAACCGTAAGGAAAGGGAAATGGGTACCTAAGGACCCTGGGATTAGGAGTCGGTGCTAATCGACTCATAATCCCAGGGTCCTCAGGTACCCATTTCCCTTTCCTTATGTTTATATTTACACGGGATGAGGGATGCTCTTAATTTGAAGATCTACTTATCCACTAAATTACACAAGTCCAGCAACCGTGTTTTGAACGACCTGCAGATGAGGGATTTGGTACTTGGGGAGTCCGAGGTAAAGGGCATTTGCATAGTCCAATCTGGAGTTCACAATTGCTCCCACCACGACCGCTATGTTATCTTTGGGAATAAAAGAGTAAGTCTGCGTAGTAGGTGCATCAGATGGTGAGATCCGCTGACTACTGACCCTATTTGTGCGTCCATTGTCATATAGGAGTCGAAAATGACCCCGAGACTTTTGACTTTGGCGCTAGGGGTGATGATTTTGCCCAGAATGGGCGGGGGTGTCCAAGTTGTTGCAGGTTGATTCATACGCTTGGCGTGAAACAGGAGAAGTTCTGTTTTCGCTCCGTTGAGTTTAAGATAACTCTTTGACATCCAGTCCTCTATCAAAGAGAGGCATGTCTCTAGATTGAGGTGGTGATCCTTTTTATTGCAAATGCGTAAATACAGTTGCATGTCGTCTGCATATGAGTGATAGAGCAGTTTTTGGCTGCTGATGATTTCAAAAAGAGGGCGAAGATAGATGTTGAATAACACCGGCGACAAAGGGGATCCTTGAGGGACTCCACACGATAGTGTGCGTTTCTCAGAAGTGAAAGGTCCCAACTTCACCATTTGCGATCGGTTCCAAAAAAGAGGAGAACCAAGATAAATCGCCTTCTGCGACTCTGGCTACTTCAGATAGCCGAGTCAATAAAAGCTTGTGATCTACAGTGTCGAAGGCTGCACTTCACAAAGCACTTACGCCGATGTATCTTGATAAACACTGCGTAAGTGTAACTATGCGCCATCATATCTATGCGACGTACCCGTAGAACTAAGATACGCCAAAAAACTGACTTCATCCAACCGACATAACTTTCCTACGCCGGCGTATAGTGGGCGCATAGTTACGCTGGGCGCTTTTGGAACTCCCATTGATTTGAGATGCATATATGCAAATGAGGGAGATATGCCGATTCACAAATGTAGATGTGCCCGGCGCATGTTTTAAGCGATTTGCGTAAGGGTTACGTCCGGTGTAAAGTTATTTCACCATATAGGTGGTGCAACCCATTCAAAAGTATGGACCAGGGAACAGCCGTCATATGTTACGTTGTTTATGTAGTACTACGTGAATAGGGCTGTGCGTAGGTTACGTTCACTTCGTAGGCAGTGTATTGACGTATCTTAGGCAGCTATTTCGACGTGACTGTGAGCAGGCGCACTGGGATGTGTCCAAGAGACGACGCATGCGCAGTTAGTTTTTTTAAGCTCAGCCCATCATTTACATGGGGTCACGCTTCATTTTAATATAGCAACGCCCACTTCCAGCCCACTTCCACCTACTTTGACTTACGTCGGCTTACGCCGACAACTATACGCTACGCCGGTGCAACGTTGAGCGCATATTCTTTGTAAATAGCATGCTTGCCTCAACGTTGTGCTGGCGTAGCGTAAAGACGATGCGCTACGCCAGCATAAAGATGCGCCGATCTACGTGAATCTACCCCTATGTCTATAAAAACTTTTTTATTAGAATCTGTTATAAAATTGTGCTTCACTGATGAGGCGGCACTGATTGGCACTGTTGGGGGACACTGTCGGTGCCTATGTCACCTTTCACACTAGCTGGTTACTGGCTCTCTCCTCTCCTCACGTTGTGACATGGTTGTAGATCAGGGATCCTCAAACTACGGCCCTCCAGCTGTTGTAGAACTACACATCCCATGAGGCATTGTAACACACTGACATTCACAGACATGACTAGGCATGATGGGAATTGTAGTTCCTGAACAACTGGAGGGCCGTAGTTTGAAGACCCATGTTGTAGATGCTTGAGAAAGAGTGCCAGGGCCCTTTTCCTAGCACAATCTGTCCCAAATCCCTCCTCCTAGCACAACCCCTCCCCCCAAATTACCCTTCCTACGATGATTCCCCAATGCCCTCACCTAGCACCCCCCCCCCCCTAATTACCCTTGTAGCACTACCCCCGAAGGAGTTGCTGGTTTGTTTTGGGTCTACGCTCTGGTTGCTAACCCCTGAAATTGGCTCAAAACCCTACCTTGGCACAACTGGTATAGTGGGAATTGAGAACCCCAACAGTTTGTTGGAGGGCACAATATCCCAACACCCCACAGTGAATTATGTAAATTAAATGTTACCTTGAGTGGTATGGATCCCACAGAATGACAGAAGGACCTACACAAATTTCAGCTTAACCAATGTAACCCTTTACTTCAAGAATAAAGCAAGAGAAACACAGGTAAAACAATAAAAGACAGCTTGCAGAGCCCTGCAAGAGTCAGAAACAGAAATAACAACTAAGTACACTTTAATTTATAATGGCTATGCAGACCTGTGTAAGCACGCAGCAAGGGGATTCCCTCAATAAAGTATCTACAGTATACTGAGGTACCTCCTTTCCAGGCCTCACCCAGCTCTCACTAGTACAATATTCACAGTGTAATAGAACCAATTACTTGATCAACGAGTGTGAAAGTAAATATCAACAATATGCAATAACCAAATAGGTAGTCTTTTAGTAATATGACTAACTAACTTGGTTTGGCGGGCCAGGCCAAACCCCAATATAAATTATCTTAACAGTTCGTGCACGTATGCGTTGGCATGCGTTGGTGCCCAAAGAGGGAAAAAAACACAATTTGTAATCCAAGGGGACAAAATAGTAACTGGTGGAAATTTCCTGAACAGTCAAACCACAGTAATGAATATCAACAAATCACCCTCCTGCAAGGCAGTCAATATGCTTGGGCAGGTTCCCATCTCACCCGATCAGTTCAGGCCTTGTCCTACAGAATCACTCCATCCATGATCTCCGATCGCAATCCTTCTTGGAGACAGCCTCCGGTTCTCAGACAAGTCGCAGGGGTACTGGTGTCCCGTCCGATCACTCCGTCAGAGGTTCTGTCTCTCTCTCTCTCTCTCAATGGCGCTCCGCCTGGGCGTAGATAGGCTGCAATTCCAGCCTAGACTTCCGGGAAGACACCTCGCACAGGTGTCCTCCTGAGTTGAGGAGACATTCCAGAGAGAGCGCGCCAAACACGTCCTCTCCCTTAAATGACCTCTCCCAGCAGGCCGTGCGGGGAGCAAAACACTCTGGGATTGTAAAGTTGCTCTCTGGGTAATGTAGTCTATACAACGGCGGACTAAGCAGGGGGCGGGGGGGCGGACCGCACCGGGTGCCACACACTGGGGGGGTGTCAGGCTGACGCACCCCCTCCGCGACTAAAGCATGGGCGGTGAAAGCATGGCAGCGCCAGCGCAGCGGCATACTAGGTAAGGTAACACTGTCAGCCTGGCTATTGGGGGGGTGTGGGGTGCGTGCGCGAGCCGTACCCGAGTGATACCTGGGCCGGCCGCAATGATCACCTTCGTGGCAGCGCCCCCCCGCGGCTCTGAAACTATCGGCTGTGTGACTGTCTGAGTCTGACAGTTACACAGCCCAGCAGCGTGAAGCTGCGGCCGCCTCCCCCTCCTCCTCCATACAACTTACAAGTGCTCTGTAGTATACGGACTCTAAAGTATATAAAGTGAAAGTCATTTATTGCCTGCATCTTTTGCTATTGCATTTAAAGTAATAGTTATTTATTGCCTGCATATTGTTATAGCATTTAAAGTAAAATGTCTAAGCCTAGTATTACCATGCCACTGTTTGAGGATACAAAGATAGATAGGATAGAGGGTGAAGAGCAAGTGAACCTGTCTGAGGTAGAAGAGTCTGATGCAGCATTAGCCTTGCCCCAAACTAGCTAGCTAGTGGAGCAAGAAGCAGCATTAAAAGGAAAAAGGTTCACCAGAATGTATGATAAATGGAAATTATACATTAAAGATGTTCGTAGAAAGCTAAAGCAAGATAGTATAAAAGAAAACTTGAGTGATCTGGTAGAGACGATAGAAGAATCTGAATCAGAGCTTATGGCAGTGTATGTCAATCTGCGGTCATCCACAACACCTTCCCAGGATATTGTGAGGAACATGGACACATGTACTGCAGTCACTAAAGATTTAGTAAAGCTCATGAGAGAATTATCATCTGAAGCCAACTATGATGAAGTTAAGGTGAGAAAGAGAATGAACGAGCTCTTCACAAGAGACTATGCTAGGTCCTTAGGGGGAACCACAATCTCAAGTGGAACTTCCTTCACTAGCAGAAGTGCCAGTCACACATCAGAGCCCTCAAGTACTCTAACCAAAAAAAAGGAACTTGTTGAACAACTTGCTGTCAAGAAAGCGGAAATCGAGATGGAACCTGCCATTGAGGCACAGTGCCATCAAATGGAGGCACACCGCCAACAGATGAAAAGTCTGGAAAGGCTAAAAGAAGTTAAGATTATAGAAGCCAGACTAAGAGTACATGAAGAGGACATAAATGGTAGTCATAGGTCCAAATCTGTACTAAGTGATGAAGCAGACTCCTACTCACCTCCATACATCCAGGAGAATGAAAGGAAACCTTCAGTATGTAGTGAAGAAAAAAGTAATTGCCCTTCCATTCCTGCCCAGAAAGACGAAAAAAGAGACTCACTTAATTTAGAACTAAGTGATAAAATAAAACGGGATAATTCTACTCCTAGATGTCACTGCAATGATCAGGAGAATGTTGCGACTATTGTCCCAGCAAGACGGCAGAGTACAGTCCCAGCAAGACTTCCCATTCCAGAACCTACTGTATTTTCAGGGGACATACTTAAGTTCATAGAGTGGAAGGCAAGTTTTAAAATGATCATTGAGCATCATTGTTCCAGACCATTTGACAAGTTATTCTACCTTCAGAGATATGTTGGTGGAGAAGCAAAGAAAGCCCTTAAAGGCAACTTCTATAGAACAGACGAAGAAGCCTATAAGCAAGCCTAGGAAAAGTTAAATGCAAGATATGGTCATCCTTTCTTAGTACAAAGAGCCTTTAGGGAGAAATTGAATAACTGGCCTAAAATAGGTCCGAAGAAACACTTCAAACTCCAAGAGTATGGTGATTTCCTGCAAGCATGCAGCAATGCCATCCCACATGTACGAGGACTAGAAGTACTGAACGACTATCTAGAAAATCACAGGATGCTAGCCAAGCTACCTGAAGAAGTGGCTTCTAGATGGAATCGCTATGTGACTGAACAGTTAGATCTAAATAAGGACTTCCCAAGTTTTGAAAAGTTCTCTGAGATCATTAATAGGGAAGCACAAATAGCATGTAATCCAGTAACAGCATCTTACGCCTTAAAATCCTTAGAAAAAAAAAAGGCCTGCGAGAGATACAAAACGTGCAAGAGCAACTAGCTTTGCAATCAACTCAGCAGCTAAAGGTCTAGATACCTGCGAAAGCAAGTTTAACGTCACTACTGGGTTCAGTAAAGAGACATAACTGACACATCCTCAGACTACCTTTAAGTGTATGTTCTGTGGAGAGAACCACTCCATACACAAGTGCCAACAATTGAAAGAGAAGTCCTCAAATGAAAAGAAAAAATGTGTACTTGATAACCAACTGTGTTTTGGATGCTTAAGAAAAGGCCATGTTACAAAGGAGTGTAAGAAAAAGGCTACATGCAGCGTCTGCAAAGGACGCCATCCTATGCCACTACATGAAGAACGTCCAAAGAAGGATGAATCCTCAATACCTAAAGATGCTGAGGAAGAAAAGAAAGTATCAGTATTCTCTTGCAGAATAAGGGAAGGAGAAAGCAACGGCACATCAATGGTTGTACCAGTGTGCATTTCAAATCCTAAAAGGAGGAACAAGAAGGTATACGCCTATGCACTACTAGATGCCCAAAGCAACATCACCTTCATTGATCAAAAAATCTGCAAGAAATTACAAGTGGCTACAGAACCAGTGAAGCTCAAGCTCACCACAATGATGGGGAGAGACACATTAGTGAACAGTCAAAAGGT
Organism: Rana kukunoris; assembly: GCA_029574335.1. Taxonomy (NCBI): domain Eukaryota; kingdom Metazoa; phylum Chordata; class Amphibia; order Anura; family Ranidae; genus Rana; species Rana kukunoris. The sequence continues at coordinate 227,102,630 of CM056049.1, forward strand.
TAAAGGACTGAGAGTTAGAGGACTTCATTCAAACCTCACATTAAATCTACCTCCATCTTATACGAAAGACGACATACCTCTAGATCGAGATCGTATACCTACCTGTGAAACAGCCAATAAATGGGAGCACCTATCTATCATATCCCATGAGATGTCCCCGCTGAAGGAATTTGGTGTCGGACTGTTGATAGGCTACAATTGTCCCGAACCTTTGGTACCACGCGAGGTAATCACAGGAGGAAAGGGTGAACCCTACGCTGTTCGAACTGATCTAGGATGGGGTGTTGTTGGAGGAAAACAGCAGATTGAAAACTCAAGACAGGTGACAGGATTGTGTCATCGAATATCTGTCCAAGAGCTACCAACTGTAAGTTCAGCAAAGGTAATCAAGATCCTTGAATCTGACTTTGCAGACATAAGACATAAAGTTCGTACACACTCTAGAAGAAAGTATTCAGCAGAATCAACAAGGTTATCTTGAAATGCCCTTACCCTTCAGAGAACGACCTTGTCTGCCAAATAACAGAAATCTTGCCCTAGCAAGATTGAAAGGCTTGAAGAAAAAGATGGGAAGAGATCCCAAATTCAAGCAGGATTATTTGAAATTCATGGAAGGCATCCTTGAAGAAGGACATGCAGAGAAGGTGAATAACCAACCTAAAGAAGAAGTGTGGTACATCCCACATCAAGGTGTTTACCACCCAAAGAAACCAGATAAAATTAGAGTAGTATTTGATTGCTCTGCAAAGTATGATAGTGTTGCATTGAATGATCATCTACTAAAAGGACCAGATCTTACAAACACTCTGCCTGGAGTACTCTGTAGATTCAGAAAGTATCCCATAGCGGTCATGTGTGACGTTGAAAAAATGTTCCACCAGTTCCATGTGAAGAACAAAGATAGAGACTTCCTGAGGTTCCTATGGTGGGAGGACAGAGATACAGATACAGAGTCAGCAGAATACAGAATGAAACTACATTTGTTTGAAGCAGCATCGTCTCCAGGTTGCGCCAATTATTGTATGAAGTACTTGGCTAATAAAAATGAAAAGGATTGTCCATCAGCAGCAAATTTTCTTAAGAAAAACTTCTATGTAGATGATGGTCTTATAAGTCTAGAGTCCAAGGAATCTGCAATCAAATTAATAAAGGAAAGCCAAGAATTATGCGCAAGAGGAAACCTGCGCCTTCACAAAATAATCTCAAACAACAGAGAGGTACTGGAATCCATCAGTGACTCTGAACGTGCATCAACAATGAAGAATGTAGATCTCAATCATGATCATCTTCCAGTTCAGAATGTACTTGGCTTGGGATGGAATGTAGAGAACGACGAGTTCTTCTTTGAAGTATCCTTTGAAGAGAAAGTTGTAACCAGATGTACCATTCTCTCTGCAGTGGCTTCTATATATGATCCACTGGGATTCTTGGCCCCAGTAATCCTCAAAGCAAAAGAACTACTACAAGAATAATGCAGACGAAAGTTGGGATGGGATGAACCCATACCTGAAGATTTGAGGCCAAGGTGGGAGACTTGGAGAAGAGACTTGCAAAATTTGAAAGAAGTTCGGATACCCAGATGTTTTGTACCTCATGATTTCGGAGAGTACAAGAAAATAGAACTTCATCACTTTTCAGACACCAGTAGTTATGGCTATGGCCAGTGCTCCTACATCAGAGTGATAGGAGAAGGAAAAATACATTGTGCCCTGGTTATGGGAAAGACCAGAGTTGCACCTACCAGTATTCAGACAATACCAAGACTTGAACTGACAGCAGCTGTTGTTTCAGCATCAGTAAGCAAGTTTCTAAGAGAAGAATTAGAGTTAAAAATAGATGAAGAATATTTTTGGACGGACCCACAAGTTGTCCTAGGATACATGGGAAAATACCTAATCACCAGGGTGAAAAGAAATGGCGGACTTTGAGGCAGTGCGGAAGTAAGTTAAAAAAATATACTTTAATATAAAACTATAACATACAATTTTTACAATATTGGAAAAACAAGGAATATTTGAACATTGGATATAGCCATGTGGATTACAGATTAATGAATGTTTAGGGGTAAATCCTTTGGAGTCGCCTACGCGTTTCGCCGTTGGGCTTCTTCAGGACGAATAGGATTTTTTAAGGAAGAATACAGATATTGTTGTATAATCTATTGCATCACAGTGAGTGTATTCATCCCCGATATTTCGGACATCAATAAATTGCCAAAATATTCTAATATAAATAGAATTGCTTAGTATGGCGTGGTAGAAGGATCAGTAATCCAAATGGTATTGTCAATATTTGTAGTCCCAGGTTACCAAGAATCAAGCCACCAAGATAGAATCCAGATGCTTTGCCTCATTAACAGCAGTTGAAAAAACAAACAAACTCCTATTTCTGCAAAGTCCTATAGTGGCGCTTGTGGCTGGGGGCAGGGTCTAGAAGTCAGGCAGGGGAAGGATCCAAAATATAGTTTGAAAGATCACTGCACATTAGTAATGTAACCTGCACCAACAGCAGAATGTGCCGGAACGACTTGTCTGTGTATCCCCCAGGGTCACAACCTGTGTTGTGTACGAAAGGTTGTGACCCTGGGGGATACACAGACAAGTCGTTCCGGCACATCTTGGTGGCTTGATTCTTGGTAACCTGGGACTACAAATATTGACAATACCATTTGGATTACTGATCCTTCTACCACGCCATACTAAGCAATTCTATTTATATCAGAATATTTTGGCAATTTATTGATGTCCGAAATATCGGGGATGAATACACTCACTGTGATGCAATAGATTATACAACAATATCTGTATTCTTCCTTAAAAAATCCTATTCGTCCTGAAGAAGCCCAACGGCGAAATGCGTAGGCGACTCCAAAGGATTTACCGCTAAACATTCATTAATCTGTAATCCACATGGCTATATCCAATGTTCAAATATTCCTTGTTTTTCCAATATTGTAAAAATTGTATGTTATAGTTTTATATTAAAGTATATTTTTTTAACTTACTTCCGCACTGCCTCAAAGTCCGCCATTTCTTTTCACCCTGGTGATTAGGTATTTTCCCATTTATTCAATATTCGGATGTGGCAAATGTGAGTGCTTCCCCTGTGTACTTCGCCCCACTTGTCCTCTTTTCACTTTTTTCTTTTCCTCACCTTTTTTTTCTTTTTCTTTCCTCTTTTTTCTTTTCTTTTTTCCTTCCCTGTTTTCTTTTCTTTTTCTAACCCTCCCCCCCCCTTTCCTCCCCTTACCCATATCCCCTTCCCATTTCTGATTGTCCTAGGATACATAAACAACGAAGCTCGAAGATTCCATGTCTTTGTCGCCAACAGAGTTCAGAAAATTCGGGAAATGACAAATCTGGAACATTGGCACCACATTGATACAAAGCATAACCCGGCAGATCATGCTTCAAGAGGTCTGAATGTATCAGAATTGAAAAATTCTAATTGGTTCACCGGTCCAGAGTTCCTTTGGGAAAAGGAGATCATACCCAGTAAAGGTTACACAGAATTGTCTATGGGTGATCCAGAAGTAAAGGTTGTACAAACATTAAACACTGCTGCCAAATGTCAAGATGACATACTTGAAAGACTAGCCAGATGTTCAAAAGGAAAAACGTCTCACTACTCCACTCGAGTTGGAAAGTCCTATACTGAAGTTCGTTGTTCCACTTGAGAGTGATAAAAGACACTTGGAAAGTTGAGAATCTGATAGAAAATTCCCCAAATTCATGTTCACATCCTACTATAGGGAACAAGTATTTTTGGTGGAAGTGTAGCTGGCCAGCTAGAACCTGTCCTAGGTAGCTAATATAACTTGCATGTATATACAGCTAAACCTTCTAAGAACCTAATGTAGAGCACATGTTTATATGTGAGAGACAAAGGCAGAGTTATTTACTGTGATTTTGTGTTTGGATGTTATATAACAGTTGTATGTTGTGTTCACAGAAGCAAAAGAAAAAATATGCCTTTAAGAGTAATTTGTTTGTATGGGGCAGGAGATAAGCAAGGTTATTCACAGTTTAATTCATACCAGCAAGCATAGAGTTAAGCTTTTGTGACTCATCAGAAGCCTTGGCCCAATCACAGCCAATCTCACATTGAGCAGAGTTTTGACCAATCACAGCCAGCTTTGCATTCTATGCTGTCAGGAAGTTTCCAGCACATGTGCTGCTAGTTCATTTCACCACAGAGGACAGAGCACAACAGACACAAGGCCAGAGATCAGTTTAATGGAAGAAAAGGGCAAAATTAGGTAATTATACAGTTATATATATGTTCTTATTGTAAATAGTGTGATTAGAGCTGTATACTGATTTAGCTGTGTGTTCACTTGTAGTTCCACCAAACCTGAATCACTCATCACTCATCAAACCCGAACCATATCAAACCCGAACCATATCAAACCTTCATACCGAACCACTCATCACTCATCATACCTTCATACCTTCAAACCACAGTTATACCTTTCAGAGAAATCAGAGAATGCTTTGATAACTTACAGAGAGAGGGAGAGAGAGAGTAAATACTGAAGAAAGAAATATATCCACCATCTTATGTTAAAGATTGAATATTTGAACCACCATTTTCTGTTATACTTATTCATCACGTGTTTTGTACATGGACTGTCTGCTGTAAAGCAGCAGTATCTTATAAGAAGAAAAGTGAAGTTAATAAAGAAGTTATTTTAAGCATTTGGTGTGCTCTTTAAACCTACTGCTTCCATAGAACGGCAATAGAGGAATTTCAGAGTAATAGACAGTCTTGTTGGACTGAAAAGTAAGAGATATCACAATTCTTCTAATGCCACAGCGCATGAGGCACTTCATAGTGCTGCGCCTGCCACAGTGCCCCCTTATTAAAGGGGTCTTCCGGATTCTGATATGCCCCCCGCCCACAGATTCCAACGACCAGGGTCGTCGGGAAGAGGCCCTTGTCCCCATCCCCATGGGGACAACGGTGCTTTGGGTTGGGGCACCCACCCCCCCATGTTGAGGGCATGCGGCCTGGTACGGTTCAGGGGGGAGGCGCTCGCTCGTCCCCACCCTCATGCCTGACCGGCCGGGCGGCATGCTCGGATTGGGGGGACCCCCACGCTTTTTTTTTTTTCTTAGCAATGACTATTCTCTGTATTGATGGGAGCCAACAATTCATTATAGCCGCGAGTGATTTTAAATGACTTTTTTTCCTTCAGAAATGTCATTTTGTGCAGGGACAGTTCTAAGAACGAGAAACAAGCGCTAATTTACAGGCATATTATAGACACCTCCCTAGGTACGCAATTTAACCACTTGACGACAAAATAGACGAAATACGTCTACAGCGCGGTCGAGTTATTCTGGGAGGACGTCTATGGACATCCTCCCAGAATCTTGCTCCTGCGCGCCCCCCTGGGAAGACCCGGCGCATCACGGATCGCGGTAAATTGCCGCTGATAGCAGCCATTTACCACATTAATGCTCCGTCCAATGACGGAGCGATCACTTGTAAACAAACCAGTTCCTCCCTCCCCTCTCTGTACCAATCGGTACAGTGTGAGAGGAGAGGGGGAGAGAGCGGGGGCCCTGTGCAATACCCTGCAATACCCTGTGTAATACTCTGCAATACCCTGTGTAATACTCTGCAATACCCTGTGCAATACTCTGCAATACCCTGTGCAATACTCTGCAATACCCTGGGCAATACTCTGCAATACCCTTGGCAATACTCCGCCATACCCTGGGCAATACACCGCAATATCCTGTGCAATACTCCGCAATACCTTGTGCAATACACCGCAATACCCTGTGCAATCCGCCGCAATACCCTGTGCAATACACCGCAATACCCTGTGGAATACTCAGCACAAACCCTGTGCAATACTCCACAATAACCTGTGCAATACTCCACAATACCCTGTGCAATACTCCACAATACCCTGTGCAATACTCCACAATACCCTGTGCAATACTCTGCAATACCCCACAATACGTCCCCCCCTCCTGCCACCCTCCGGTGCTTCTACCAACTCACCGCTACAATCAAAGCCAGGATACATTTTTTTATTTTTTTTATTTCAGGCTTCCCAGCCTAGAGGTGAGATATGGGGTCTTATTGACCCCATATCTCACTGTTAAGTGGACCTGTCGTGCTATATTCCTAATACAAGGGATGTTTACATTTCTTAATATAGGAATAAAAGTGATCAAAACATTTATTTTTGTGGGAAAATAGTGTCAAACTAAAATAAATAAAGTAAAATTAACAATAAATTTTTTGTGTGCTCGCATTCAGAAGCGAACGCATACGTAATTCCCGCCGACATATGAAAACGGTGTTCAAGCTACACATGTGAGGTATCGCTGTGAACGTTAGAGCAAGAGAAATAATTTTGGCCCTAGGCCTTCTCTGTAACTAAAAACATGTAACCTGTAAAAATATTTAAAGCGTCGCCTATGGGGATTTTTAAGTAGCGAAGTTTGGCGCCATTCCACAAGCGTTTGCAATTTTGAAGGGTGACATTTTAGGTATCTAATTACTCGGTGTAACTTCATCTTTCATATTATGCAAAAACATTGGGCTAACTTTACTGTTTTTTGTTAAATAAAAAATTGCTGGGCAAATACCGTGCGAGAGAAAAAGTTGTAATGGCCGCCATTGTATTCTCTAGGGTCTTTGCTAAAAAAACATATATAATGTTTTGGGGTTCTATGTAATTTTCTAGCAAATAAATTATGATTTTTACATGTAGGAGAGAAATGTCAGAATTGGCTTGGGTGCTCCAAAACACCGGAAGGTGCTCCCTGCATGTTGGGCTTCTGTATGTGGCCACTCTGTATAAAAGTTTCACACATGGGGTAGCGCCATACACGGGGGGAATAGCAGAATGTGTTTTGTGGTGTTATTTGTGGTATGCATATGCTGTGTGTGAGAAATAACCTGCTAATACGACAATTTTGTAAAAAAAAATTGATTTTTGCAAAGAATTGTGGGGAAAAAATGACAACTTCAAAAAACTCACAATGCCTCTTTCAAAATACCTTGAAATGTCTTCTTTCCATTTGGGGAGTATTTGTACTTTATTTGTACTTTTCCAGCATGTTAGGGTCTCAAGAAATTAGGCCATCAGTACTTCAGGTGTGATTCATTTTCAGATATTGACACCATAGCTTGTGGACTTACAAGACACAAATTTGGGTTAATTTTACCAAAGATATGAAGCAGTATAAATTTTGGCCAAAATTTATGAACAAAAATTACAAATTTTATAAATTGTATAACAGAAACAAGAATTTTTTTTTTTTTACAGAATTTTCTTTTATAGGGCAAACAATAAAAAACCCAACAGTGATTAAATACCACCAAAAGAAAGCTCTATTTGTGTGAAAAAAAGGACAATAATTTCATATGAGTACAATGTTGTATTACTGAGTAATTGTCATTCAAATTGTGAGAGCACCAAAAGCTGAAATTTGGTCTGGTTAGGAAGGGGCTTTAAGTGCCCAGTTGTCAAGAGGTTAAAGAAATATTTCACTTTTATTGTTTCATTTTAAGCATTATAAAATTCACTGCTTACAGCGTATAGAGACATAATAGTTAACTGATTCCTTTTAAAAATGATTAAAAATAGATAAAAATCAATCATATAATGTGCCTGCAGTTTACTTTCATTTTTAAACTGGTTTCATGTTTCTGTGAAGTAAAGAGACACACAGAACAAAAACAAACAAATACAGGGCAGTGTTTTGTTTTTAAAATGAATCAGATTGGTTCTGAGGAGTTTTAGACACACAGTAATGACAGCTTGGACCACAGTGAAAAGCTGCCATGCGATTTTTCATAAGGAGCCAGACAAGCAGGAAGTGTGGAGATCAGAGCAGAATTACAGCAACTTCAAAGCAAAAACTAACAAAAAGGACATGAAACCAGGACTGCAGTAAGGTAAAGGAAGCTATTTAGCTAAAAAAAAAAAAATTCCTTTAACCTTTAGAATTAACACTTTTGATTTCTCCCATAGACTTCTAAAGGGTGTTCCACGGCTTCTACCGTTTACATATTTATTATTGTGATTAACCCAGGGATAAAATCTGATAAGCGGCTGCTACCTGGTGGTGGAGGATCTTCTTTGCTACATTCCACTCGTTCCTAGGTGTTTTATTTATGTCACAGTGGACTGTGAGGAATCTACATCTTTGAGAAACCCCCTCATTGGAACTTTTGCTAGTTAATTTTATTTATTTTTTTGATATCTTTTGTGTGAACTTTTCAGTATTTTTCCACTAATTTTCAGTTCTGTCATATTACTAATTCTTTTTAGTTCACTGAGAGAATTTGTAATACTAATTCTTCTTTTTGCGCAGCTTTTATATTTTTGGTTTCCTTTTGGTGTGTGTGTCTCACATGTAAGTTGCAGCATTATTATTCACAATTGAGGGCAGTAAACACATTTTTTTATTTTGCATATTTATTATTGCATTGCGCCCGTCTGCTGCGCCAGTTCACACGCTCAATTAATGATTTATCCGGCGCACCAATTGAGGCATGAACCGGCGCAGCGCATTGTTCATAGTAAATCAGCCCCAATATCTCTCTCTTACTGTCTGACAGAACAATGGTCTGCCTTGTTCTGTCTCTCCAGCGAACGATTGCAGATGGCCAGTGGCCATCACACCCACTGATTGGTTCCCTGTGCGTCCAATTGCAACGCCCCAGAGCTGAGAAGAGAAATTGCGTACAGGTACGTGATTTTGCGAATAAGGGCTCTGCCACAGTATATGTATGTAGTACGGTCCTTAAGTGTTTAAAGTGGTTGTTAACCCACTGTAAAAACTTCATATACGTCTGTCCATTTCCTAAGGATAGGTGCTCCTGTGGCCTTCCTTCTTTTTTTTATGCTGATTATACCTTATTTCAGAGCGCTGCTAGGCTCTCACGTGACCTGTTCTCTCCTTACTCCATCTGACAGATGCAGTGGGCAGGGCCGAGATTCCACCGTTGAGAGGAGAGAGCCGGCTGGTCATATGAACTGTGGTCAGTTTACAAAGGGGAGAGTAGAAACTGGCAGGATCAGCCAGGTATTACAGGTGATACAAGGGGCCAAATTACACAGCACAAGCACTGTGATGTATAACATGCTTTAAAGGTACAGGATCCTTTTTTTTTGTTTTTAGTTTACAAGGACAAAATGGCAGCTTTCTTGGCTAAAAACATTGGGCCAGATTCACGAACACTTGCGCTGGAGTATTTGGATATGCGCCGCGTAACTGTGATGATGCGCCGTCGTTTCTATGTGCCCGTACCCACCAAACTAGATGCGCCCAATAACGGGTCATTTGCGGCCGGCGGAACGTTCCGACGCCAGAGTATCGTCAGCGTTTATTTTCGCTGGGCGCATCAGTCGCGCCCATTGATTTCCCCTGCAAATATGCAAATGAGGGAGATTTCCCAATTCACGAACGGATTAGCACCATACGCTGGCTACATGCGCCGCGCGTATCTGGTCCGTCCGGCGCAAAGTTATTTCTACAAAAGGCTGCTTTATCTTTACTCCAGACGGTCACAGGTCAGCAGGAGAGCAGCTACAGCAGCGTTACCGACGATAGGAGCTTGCTGAACAACAACACTTGCAAGGAGGACAACACCTCTGTGTGCCAACATGCCAGGGGCAATTGTGGTCCTAGAACTACTGATGGGTCCCCCGGAACGAAGGAGGCGGGCACGTGAGAGGATATACCGCACTCGTATGAGCCTCTTTGGCATGGGGGATGAGGAGGTGTATCGCCTCTTCAGATTCAGCCCAGATGCAATACTTGAACTAACCACAACCCTGCAGGGTGACATCACCAGCCCAACACACCGCTCACAAGCAGTGCAGCCACTGGTGAAGGTACTGGCAACACTCCATTTCCTTGCAAGTGGATCATTCCAGCGTACAAGTGGAGTGGTGGCTGGGATGTCACAGTCCTCCGTGAGCAGATGTGTGCACCAGGTTGTCCCTGCAATCCTCAGACGCATGTCCAACCAGTTCATCAGACCCACCACTGAGGAGCTGCGGCAGAAGGCAATGACAGATTTCTACAGCATTGCCAGATTCCCACGCACTGTGGGGGCCATTGATTGCACACATGTGGCCCTCCAGCCCCCCAGTGCCACAGAGCACATATACCGCAATCGGAAGCATTGGCATTCCATCAATGTACAGGTGATAGCTGATGCCCAACGCCTCATATGGCACGTCCGTGCCAAACACCCCGGGTCCAGCCATGACAGCTTCATATACCGTCAGAGCCCCATCCCAGCAGAATTTAACCAGAACATGTATGGGGACAGCTGGCTGGTTGGTGAGTGACATGGGAGTCAGGCATGACTATCCCCTCCCGTGATGCACAACAGAAATCGCACATGCATGACTAACATTATCCTGTCTTTTCCCTTCCAGGTGACTCTGCATATGCACTGGGACCCCATCTCATGACTCCTTTCCGGAACCCCCAAACCAGAGGAGAGAGAAAATACAATGAAGCACATATCAAAACCCGTGCAGTGGTGGAGCAAACATTTGGGCTCCTAAAGTCCCGTTTCCGATGCCTGGATAAGTCTGGGGGGGCCCTATTGTATTCCCCTACCTTCGTGTGTCAGATCATCGGTGCATGTTGCATTTTACATAACTTTGCTATGAAAAAAGGCCTGCATATTGACATACGTGATGACCTGACCCCCGACCCACACAGTCCCCACCTGCCAGAGGACACCCAGTCTGCTGATGGAAGAGCAGTCAGGAGGGTCCTCGCTGTAGGCATCTTTGGACACTAAACCAAAACATTAATCACACAGACAGTGCACGCGTGTACACCACTGATGTCCCTAGATCACACACACCACATGCACATCGCATTGGATTAGCCCAAGTCCAGCATGTAGGAGTTGGGAGCAGTAACGCCAGTGTCAAGGCCCCAATGATGTCACTGTCCATTCACACACCTTTCACACGTCATTCATTCAGCCGTGGGGTTCACTTCACCACCACGGCCGAGGGTGACACCCCTTACTTTCAGGAGTGCCACCCCCTCACATTCACACACCATTCACACTGTCCCCTGCACTCCTGACCGTGTGCAGTACAAAAATAAATTAAGAATATCATATCCTGATAATTAAAATAAACAAAATCTCAAAACCTGAGAAAAATTAAAAATAAACTCATGACCTGAGTATGTCCAAAACAAAAATATAAAACCAAAAAAAAAAAAAAAAAAGGCCTCATCGGGGATGCCGGGGGCTTCTTCTGGGGGCCCCTCTCTGACTCCGCAGCTGCCTGGATGGAGTGGGTGGGGGTGGGGGTGCAACTGGAGGTGGCTGATCCCCAGGTGGGCCACTCCTGGCAGGTGTGGCCTGCGTGCCCTCCAAGGCCCTGGCTATCCGTCCAAGGTAGGAGTTGGTCTGGGCCTGCATCCGGAGCTGACGGGTGACCTGGTAGTGCTGGGCCCGCCGACTCAGCCTCCCCTGGTCCCGGATGGCAGCACTGTTGGCCTGGACGGCTGCAGTAAGGTGCCGGATATCCCCCTGCACCTCCCCCAAAGTGGTGACCACTGCAGCGCAGTTGCAGCTGACATCCTGCACTGCGTTGCTGAGGTTGGCAACGGAGCCCAGGCTGTCAGACACTTTCTCCAAGTGCACCGCTATGGCCCCCATCTGTTCCGTCTGCCTGGCGTGATCCCTCGCCAACTGGTCCTGTATACCATCAGACACCCCCCTGGTCTTCTGGGTCGCCTTCCTGGGGCCAGAAGATGGTTGTCCTCGGGTGGAAGGAGTCGCCCTTGAGGGGCTTCCAAGGATGGGGGAGGGGACGACAGACGGCCCAGGAGAAGGGGAGGAGACAGACAACACTAATGAAAAGTCCTGCTCTGCCACAGCAGGATCCTCCACAACCACCTCGGCAGGTGTGGTGTGGCCACTCTCCTCCTCCACAACCTCTTCACCACCCAGTGGCTCGGGCACACGATGGCGTGGGGGGGATGGGGTGGAATGCACACTGACAGATGATGGCCCAGCTCCGTCATCTGTGGATGACACAAAGCAGACACATGTTGGTGGTCCCACACACTTGGCACATGTACCCTCCCCCCCCCAAATGCAAAACAACAAATAGGGGATTATAAAACACTTACCTGTCCTTGTGCCTTCCTCCACGGAGTCATAGCCTGCGACCCCCTCCACCTGCTCCCTCTCCAGGCAGCGAGCAACCACCTCCTCCTCTGCGGTTAGGGTGACAGGACATGGGGGACCACCACCTGGGCCCCTCTCATACCTCCTGATGGAGGCCACCTTGTCCCTCACCTTGCGCCGCAGGTCATTAATTTTTTTTTGTATGTCCCCAGCAGTCCGGGTGGAGTAGCCCAGGACATTGACCCTGGCAGCAATCGACTCCAGGATGCCCTGCTTCCTGTCCCGGCTGGTCTTCCGGCTTTTTTTGCCATGGAGAAATTCATTATCCGTCTCCATTGCCGAAATGATCACTGAGACCTCCTGTGAATTAAAGTTGAGGTTCCTCCTCTCTCTGGGGGTAGCGGGAGCAGCCATCACAGCACAAAAGTATCTTCCCTGGGGTGGGGGGAAGCGGAAATACTTTTGCGCCGGAATGGCGTTTCCGCCAGCGCTTTTAAGCGCCCAGCGGAACGCATTGCGCTGACGTTTCCCGTGCAGTGGTGCCGACGGAAGTTGTGAGCATGCGCACAAGGGGGGCGAGTGGAGCCGCACTCACTGCGCATGCTCCGTGGATGATGCGCTGAACGTAAGCCTCTGCGCTGGGCTCCGTCCATCATTTACATATGATCACACCCACTTCCACTTGCGTCGGGTTACGCCAGCGCATTATCGTTACTCTGGCGCAAGTTTACGCGCAACTGCTATGTGAATTACAGGACTTGCGCTGAAAGGGTCTTCAGAGTAACGTAAATGAGAAGCGTTACTCCAGAGGAAAGATACTCTCATCTACCTGAATCTGGCCCATTGTGTGGCAAAATTGGAGTGAAACTTGTGTTACTTATCACTATAGGAACAGTGTCTGCTGTCAAAGGGCAAGCAAGGATTCACAAAGGTCTTCTATCTTACAGAACAGCACTGACGTCAGTGAGTGCACCTCTCTGAATTTAGGCTTCTGTAAAATTCAGACAATTGTACGGCGTTGTAGAATGAGTCTTGTCTGGGTTATGGTTGTTATGCTGTGATGAACTTGAAAAACTTGTACTGATAGGAAAACCAAGGCTGTCACCTCTTTCTAAATATGTTTGTTACTTTGCTTTACCAATACTTTTGTTGTCATTGACCTGTAATAAGTATGCCAATAAGGAACACCCAAACTCCTAGTCTGCATACACCTTGATTCCGTCAATTACTTTTTTTATTGCACTAAAGCAGGGACGTATCATGAAATGAGTGGGCTCATAAGAAAGATAAAAAGTGGGCCCTAGGCACAGAAGCGTGCCATTGTGGGAAAAATGGGTGTGGCTTAAATTGCGCTAAATATTGGGCATGGCAGGGTGATGTCCAGTCCCTAAATAGGGAGGTATGGAAAGAATGTTTTGAGAATGGTTATAAATTGGTGATCTCTTCTAGGGATAAGTTGATACAAACTAAGTTTTTACATAGGGTGTATCTTACACCTCAGAGACTGCACAGGATTTATCCGCAAAGCTCACCGAACTGCCCGTGATGTCGTACATTGGAGGGTACTTTTATCCATATGTTTTGGTCCTGCCCCAAGCTTTCGGACGATTGGTCTGCAGTTTTCAAAACAGTCAACGTCCGCCTCACCTGGACCTCCCGGCCTCTTCGGAGCTAGAGCAGAGGCCTAGGTATACCAAGTTACTAATGTCGTTACTGTTCTTTTACGCTAAAAAGGTAATTTTGGTTAAATGGACCTCTAGAACTCCACCCACCCTGGGGATGTGGATGGATGCAGTTAATGCTGCCCTTCCCTTATATAAAATGACGTATTTGAACAGGATATGTCCTCTGAAGTTCGAACGTGTGTGTGGACCGTGGACTGATCCACTGTGATAATGTTGGCATTGTGACCCTTGTCTGATACTGGGTTCCATCAAATCTGAAACCAATCGAATAGCTGTAACTTCCACTCCAGTTGAAGGAAACTCGGTTTGGATTAGATTCAATTAAATGGAGACGATCAGCCAGGGCTGAAACTTAATAATAATTTTGCATCAATTGGCAGCACTCATATGATTCAATCATCAGTTTTGCCGCGTACACACCATCGGTTTGTCTGAAAACGGTCTGATGGAGGTTGGTGATGAAGCTGGGGTTAGTATTTTGAGCAATGAGTTTCAGGTCAATCAATAGCTTGCAGTCCTTCCAACTATTGATTGAATTCTACTTTCCTGTGTGTGTGTAGCATTTCAATATTTTTGGAGAGATTGATCGGAAGAGAAATCGATCATTTATCAAGATGATGGCCATTCTTCTTGTACCCATTGCTGTTCACTCATTTACAGTGATTTACTAAAGGCAAATAGACTGTTCACATTGCGAGGGAATTTTCACACCTCTAACAGTGGTCATACACACTTCAATAAATGATCAATTTCTCTTCTGATCAATCGCTCCCAATAGATGGCAGCACAATCATTGATATGCCACACGCAGGGAAGATGGAAGTTATCAGTTTTACCTCATTCACTAAGCTAAGGGGAAATTCCCTTGCAGAACGAACAGCCCATTTGCCTTTCAGAAATCAACTCCATTGTTTCTGACGAAGGTCTGTGTCCCAGAGTCTAGCGGTCACCTACTGCCATTTGCTGTGATGCTGCTCTTCACAGTTCGCTCTTATCTACCTCCTGGGACACATTCTGGGTTTGCAAGAAATGGAAATTACACCTTCACCTTGCTCTCTCTTGCTGTGGAGTGTCATTTCTGAAGACAACAGTTTGGTAGAGAGAGAGAGAGTTCTGATGCCAACAGGAGCAAGTAAATGGCCACTAAACTAGCAGGGGGCCCATGCCTGAAGCTGTGTAAGGGGCCCCATAATTCCTGATGGCGGCCCTGATAATAACCTATGTTCTTCATTGTATATCATACACAGAAGTTGTAAGATAATTGCCTATGTATCTCTGGAAATGACACTGGTGTGGTGCCAGGAGTGGTTTCAGGTTCCTGCAGAGTGACATACAGAGTAACATACTGAAGGCTGCTGAACTGGACACTAAGCCCCCGGTCACACCTGTGCAACTTGTCATGTGATTCGACAGGTCCAAATCCCAATTGGCGTATATTGATTGGTTTGCGCAAAAGTTATTGTGTCTACAAACTATGGGATAGGTTTGTTTTTATTGGTAATGGCCGCAATCTGCATTTTTAGCAAGACTGCAACATTGTGGCGGACAAATTGGACACTGACACTTTTTGGGGACCAGTGACACCATTATCTGCATTTTTAGCGAGACTGCAACATTGTGGCGGACAAATTGGATACTGACACTTTTTGGGGACCAGTGACACCATTACAGTGATCAGTGCTAAACACTGTATAAATGACACTGGCAGGGAAGGGGTTACCATCAGGGGCAATCAAAGGGTTAAATGTGTTCCCTGTTTGTGCTTTCTAAGAGCCCTTTCACACTGTTCACCTTAATGGGATGGCAGGTGATGTGGCAGTGACACAACAAGGTGAGGGACGTGGCGGCAAATGACAGGTGCTCTTTAAATGTAAGACTCATATTGCTGGTAGTTAGAATCTTTAATATTTGCAAACAAAATGAAGGTTTCCTATTTAGAATAATAACCTGTCAGTTTAGTAAAAGAGAGATTGAACCAGAACCAATTCAATCATACAGTTTGTAGTGTACATAGATATGCAAAACAATGAATAAAGGAATATTCCTGAACTTTGTTTCATGTCATGGCTACTGTGAAATTATGTGAATGCATCAATGCAGTGCATGTTATCTACGTTTGCAGAGCTTGGATTCATTAACCACTTACCGCGCGGTCAATAGCAGATTGACGTTCGGGAAGTGGTTTTGTTATCCTGACTGGACGTCATATGACGTCCAGCAGGATGACAGCCACCGTCTGACACATTGCTACACCGATCTCAGTAAAGCGCCCTTCAGTCGGAGGCTCTTTACCACGTGATCAGCCGTGTCCAATCATTAGACGCGAGTAGAGGAGAGCCGATTGACTGCTCTCCTGACAGGGGGTCTGTGCTGATAGTATATTAGCGCCCCTCCCCCTCGGATCCCACCCAGGATCACCATCGTGCCGCCCAGGACCACCAGGGATGGGCAACCCCACTGGATCACCACGTATGCCCCCAAGACCATCAGGGAATGCCAATATGTGCCAAGGCAGCTGCCAATCAATGCCCAGGCAGCTACCAATCAGTGCCCACCCAAAATCCCTGCCACATGTCATTGCCCATTAGTGCCATGTATCAATTCCCATCAGTGCCGTCTATCAGTGTCAACCATAAGTACACACCATTGCAGCCTTTCAGTTATCAGCAGTGTCACCTATCAGTACCAATCAGTGCCCACCAGTGCCACCCATGAGTGCCCATCAGTGCTGCCTATCAATGCCTATCAAAGCTGCATATCAGTGCCACCCATCAGTGCTGCCTATCAGTGCCCATCGTCAGGGGCCGTCAGTGCCACCTCATTGGTTCCGCCTTATCAGTGCCCATCAGTGAAGGAGAAAACATACTTATTTACAAAATTTTATAAGAGAAAAAAAGAAACACTTTTATATTTTTCACATTTTCGGTCTTTTTTTATTTGTATAGCAAAACAAAAAAATCCAGAAGTGATCAAATACCACCAAAAGTACGTTCTATTTGTGGGAACAAAATGATAAAAATTCTGTTTGAGTACAGTGTAGCATGACCGCGCAATTGTCATTTAAACAGCGACAGCGCAGAAAATTGAAAATTGGCTTGGGCAGGAAGGGGCGTAAGTGCCTGGTATGGAAGTAGTTAAATTAATTTACCAAAAATGTAACTATTGCAGAATAAACAGCCTCACCCTACATAACTAAGCTTGCTGAAAAAAAAAACAGCTGTTGGGCTCTGAGGAAGAAGGTTGTCCTTCGAAACGCATCAGCCGGCAGTGGCCCCCATCATTTCCTCTGTGACCATCTCTAGAGTGTATTGGTTCTGAGTTCTGACTCATTGCTGCTACCTGTGGAAAGTGTTAACACTGTGAATCTTTTACCTACGTCTATGAGTAGTTTCATTTTACCTTTTTTAATAAAATCTGTTTTAATGCACTAGGCTGGTGCTCCCTTCCTTTCTTTTTCTCGATTATCATTATGATACCCCTATCCTTAAGAACAGCAAAGCCAGTGACATGTACCATCACGTCATTCAGACTGTCTGGTAATCTACTCGTGCACAGGAGTATCGTTTTCTGTTATCTCAGCAGCATACTTCTGCCAAGGAGCCCAGATACCGGAAAACTGTTCGCTTATTTCTTTGCACCTCGCTATTCACTCCTCTGCCTAATTTCATCTACCTTCTTGAACCACTCCGCTATAGTAAGAACCTGTGGGAGTTTTCAATAGAGAGGTATAAAAATGTTAGCAGCATTCAGAAGGTGTGGTAGTGTGCTTTTCTTGTAATGGTTTAGAGGGAGGGCAGGGACGTGCAAGAGGAAGTGAACTGGAGAAAGCGGGATATCAACTTTGAGGGCTTCCTTTATGTGGGTGCGAACTTCTAGCCAGAATGGACTAATCACCGGGCATTCCCACCAAATGTGGAGGAGCGTGCCTTTCTGGCTACAAAAAAAGGGGGGTTTAGAGCTGCGCCATGACACCCGGACTCGGTACGATCCAATAGTCCACAAATAAACAAATAATATACAATCCTCGGCAAAGAAAATTGTTCAGAGTCTATGCGGTTCTCAGCTTAGGATGGAATATGACAGTCACCACTGTGATTCCAAAACACACTCCACTCTTCAGTGAGGCCCTCCACCAATGATGTTTAAGCAGCTTACCAGATGGACAGAGATCTCCCTCCCTGGAACAGTGATTACACCTTGGCTCCAATACACCACGCCACCATATGGTCACATATAAAAAATGATGACAGTGGAAGACATAGCGTAATTCTGCAAGAAATTTTTAATGAAAACATATAAAAATTAAAAACCTACTCACATTTCAAACGAGTATACAGGCATGTAAAAACGTAATGTTGCCGGCCGGCGAACACATGAATGGAGCCCTTCCTTCTGAACGCGATGACGTCACCGCACGTCCTCTCAGACGTGTTTCGTCATTGGACGTTGTCAATGGGATAGGGCGTTGCGGTGAGTCATCCAATAAATAGGCCCAGACCTCGCCGTGAGGTGTGAGCAGAGTACTGAGGACGCCATCTTGGTCGAGGGCAAGTTGCCAATCCTCAGCCGTGACTACAGTATCTAAATCTGTTGTAATTAATATCCTTTACAAGGACCCTCATATCAATGTACAGCGGACAGGCACTACCACTTGTACTTAAAAAAAAGGACAGAAAACGGAACAAAAGAGAAAAATAAATAAAACATTTATATTAAAAAAGGGGGGAAGAAGCCGCTGGACAATCCAACGGAATGATCACATCGGACACCTTCTGGACATGTCTCATTAGCATTGCCTAACCCTCACTGTGGCGGCATCTAGTGGAATATTTGAAAACTACACCAGAGGCATAAAACCCAGGGAAATGATGCAGCCGCGCCAGCAACGCTATGTGACCGAGGGGTAGATACGTGAACGGGCCGCAGGTATCTGCTACCAGTGTGTCAAGAGTTTGTAGTTAGTTTCCTGTGTCTTGGAGTCTATAGAGCTGGTGTGTGTGAGTCTAAACATTTGTTCGGCTGAAAAATCCAGCTCCAAGTCACGCTCCCATTCTTGGATAAAAGCCGGTTTGGTGACAGCAGAAGCTGAGCCTGGAAGCTGGTAGAGTTCAGAGATCATATGAGGGGTAGGCTCTTCCTCGATGAAGAGTGTGTATCACTCTGATAGAACTACAATGGGTCACAATGAAATGGTGAAGCTGCTTGTATCGCCACCAGTCCATTTGGAAGCGACCATATCTATCCCTCAGGGAGGAGCAACTTGCTCGGTTCCTGGAACTTTCCACAGTTGTGGTTACCGTCAGCGACACACTACCCAAAAAAGGCTACCTGTTCCCCGGGAGGGAACCACAGGAAGCCTTCCAGTGGTGTCAACGGGGAGCCAGAGGGGACCAGGGCGTACGAGGTGTTAGTGCGGTCCCAAACTCGGAGGGCATGGGTAGTCAATGGGGAAATCAACCTTGAGAACCCTCTGTGTTACCGGGACAGCCAGGGGGCATACGATAGGTTGCGACCTGCTAGGCTTTTCTCTAGGGAGACCCACATTTTTGAGCTGGTATGATAACACCAATTTAAGTGCTATGGCTCTATAGTAGCGGTGTATGTCTGGGAGTCCTAAACCCCCCACCCCTTTAGATCTCTGAAGTAGGGACATAGCCAACCTAGGTTTTTTATTGTGCCATATGAGCCCGATCATTAGACTCTGAAGCTGAGCATAGAAGAGAGGGATAAGTAATATCTGCATCAGGAAGAGTACCCTAGGGAGGCCTTCATTTTAAGTATATTAACCTTGCTTAGCCATGTAAAGGTGATCTTGGACCAGTTTTGCAGGTCTCTGCGCACCGTGCCCAAAAGTGTAGGAAAATTGGCAGAGTATAGCGTTTCAATCTGGTCAGTGAGTTGAACCCCTAGATATTTGATAGAGGACTTGGCCCAACTAAATGGGAAAGCTTGCCGTAGGTTAATAGCTAAAGTTTCTGGGAAATTAATGGGAAAGATCTCAGATTTAGTATAGTTGATTTTGAAGATTGATATGTGTCCAAAAGGTTGAAGTTCTCTCATAAGGTTTGGCAATGAGATGAGGATTCGTAAGGTGGAAGAGGACATCATCAGCATAAGCTGAGAATTTGTCTTCATTAGACCCTACTTGTATCCCTCTAACGTCGCCACTTGCCTGTAATGTTCTAAGAAAAGGCTCTAGAACTAGGGCAAAAAGGAGGGGAGAGAGGGGGCATCCTTGCCTTGTGTCATTCCGTATGGAGAACCCAGGGGACAGGTGGCCATTTACCCAAAATGTTGCACTTGGAGTTGTATAGAGGGCCATGATCCATTAAAGCATGCGAGGGCCTAATCCCAAGGCTTCTAGGACCGCCTTGAGAAATGACCAATCTACTCGATCAAATGCCTTTTCGGCATCTGTAGACAGAATGAGATAAGGCGTGGAGTCTCGGTGAGAGCGTGCCCAGTGAATATGCTGCGTGGCCCAAATGGAATTATCTCTGGCCTGTCGGGGAGAAAAAAAGGGGGGAGTAAAGAGGAGTGAGGCACAAAAACAAGACACAGACCAGACCTCGGCTAACGGGTCTGGCACACTGCACAAAACACAACTACAGGGCAGGCCCAGGGAGGAATTCAGAAATTGAAGACCCTTGGGCACTGGCCTGGTGTCCCTCCAGGGACAGTCACCTAATTAGGTGAGGCCTAAATGGGGTGCATGGGCAACCACAAAGGGAATGTGGCATCCGGCACCCCATCCAGTCCATGAGATCAAATAAACAGTGTAATGATTAAGGAGCACCTTAACATGTGCCCATTGAAGGTGCAAAACAACATGCCCAAAAGTGTAACATTCATTCCGTTTGCAGGTAGAAGGGAAACCAACCTAGCATAAGGTAGTTCAGCAGGGGCTGCAAGTTCCAGCATCTTTTCAATGGTGTGGATATATGATTACAATGATGTAGCCAGTAGGTCATGCGACCAGTCTAGGATGCCAGTACATGGAAGGAGGAGGTTGAGGTCCCTCCGAAGGACTGCAGATAGGTTGCTCAATGATCTGGCCAATCTCCAGATATGGAGGGATCAGGGAAAGGTTCCGTGGTCAACCATTTGCGGCCACGGGATCTCCATCATCATGAGGTTGCCAGATGCAGGGATCCATGTTTGACGCATCTGGGGTATCGAGATGTCTGGAATATTGCGCCAATCTGGAAAGTCAATTGGTTCAAGCTCCAGGTTGTGCAGGAAATGGGGGAGATCATCCTTAATTCGTAGTATGGCCCATCGGCCATTTTTGGACACCTGCAGACTAAATAGAAAGTCCCAGCGGTATGTAAGGCCAGCAGCTTGAATCACGGCCAGTAGCGGACACAGGGCCCTAAGCTGCATAAGGGTGCATCTGAAAAGGTCCTGGTAGACAGACAGGTGGGCTCCATCAAAGTCAAAGACTGGTCTGTTGCCCATTTTTTGCATGATGCGCTCTTTGAGTGTGTACTTGTGAAGCTTGCAAATAATATCCCTGGGACTCACAGGGTTGTCTAATAGGGACCTGAGCGCCCCGTCAATCTCGATAGGGGCTTAGGCTGGGAGATTCAGGATGTCACGAAACACCCCTTGCAGCATGGGGATAGGGTCTTTAGGCACGGTGGCTTCCGGTAGGCCGCGAATACGGATGTTCGCCCGCCTTGCTGCGATTTTCCATGTCATCTAGTTGGCAAAGAAGTGCCTCTATTTTTTGACCATGAGCAGAGGACTGGTCTCTGAGCATGAAGATAGCAGGCACAGCATCATCAAATTTCTGCTCCAAAGTCTTAAGTCTGTGCCCTAGCCCAGTAGTGTCAATCCACATCGGAAAAAAACTATTCTAACGATCCCTGGCAGGTCTAGTAGGATCTTTTAGGTTGCGAGAATGCCCACCGATGATGTGACATACCCTGGGCATAAAAAGGGGGATTATCGCCCCTGTAGCTGCTGTTCAAGCTGCCAACCGGACGGAGCTCAGGCATAGTCAGACCACGCCCACCCAATGTAACCAATCTAATCAAGTCAACTGTAAAGAAAAAATAATTGCGCAAAGTGCATAAGACCAACATATGTTGGATATAGGTTTGCAGAGTGATGCAAGTGACATATAGATCAATAGTGCACAATACTATAAAGTGCAAACAGAGTCCATGATGTTAAGAGGTGTTCCAGGATACCTGCTAGTTCCGTGAAAGATGTGCACTTCACCACACACACACTCTGGTCTCCCAGAACTCTCACCTCTAAACGGCTAAAAAGAGACCTCAATGTGCAGATCCACTGCTGGTTATCTCCTTGGTGTTCCTGGTGTCCACAACATGGATAGTATGATCTGGGTCTCAGAGGTGGGGTAAAAACAGGAAAGAGGACCTCCAATAGTGCATTATCATTGATACAGAGGAGTTTAATAAATACAATTTGCACTTACAAACATAGAAGTAAAACGAGCATATAACACGGCGGCACCGCGCTGGTATCACAGCAATCCCGGTGTACGTCTCCCTTCACCCTACGCGTTACGACATACGTGTCTTCAACTGGGGTCGGACAACTTTGAAGCCGTCCCAGTGTGAACCGCGCCTAAAACTTTAATAAAAATAATAAAAAATAAAAAAAATGATCTTAGCATAATAGTCCTCCCATTTTTCAAAATGATAAATAAATCTTTTTAAAGAAGATACATTTGAAAAAAATATGTTAAAACAACCAACTAGTTATTTAGTTGGTTGTTTTGACGTAGGATTTTACAACTATCTTTTTTTTTTAAAAATATCATTTTGAATAATGGAAGGACTATTATGCTATGGTCACTGTATTTGCTTGTCATTTTATTTATTTTTACATTTTCTTTATTGTTGTGCTTAAAGCGGTGTTTCATCCAAAAAAAAATGTATCCAGCAGCTACACATACTTCAGCAGCTGGCCTTTAATAAATGGCCACTTACCTGTCCTGGAGTCCAGTGATGTCAGCACCTGCAACTGATGTTTCCATCAGCTGTCGGGTGTTGCGGCCGCCATTGCAGGTAAGGGTACCTGGCAGTATAGCCTTTCGGGTTCAGGCTGTGAACCCTAATGCACATGCACGGGGCCCGCGTCTCCATCCATCTGGCCCGGCGGCCAGGGGAGGAAGCCCCTCGCTGACCTCATGGTCCGCAGCCCGGACTCCCAGAAGTGGGAAAGGATACCTGTCAAAGACAGTTATCCTGTCCCCCCTACTACTACTACTACTACTACTACTAAAAAAAAAAGGATTCTGATTTTAGACACTGACCCATAAGCAAGCAGATCACGAATATCACAAGACCTGATCTGTGTATGTGTTCTGCGTCAGTGGTTTACAAAGTACAGAAATCACTGGTTCAGCATGACAGGCAGATATCTAGCATTTTCAAAAGGAAAGGTAAGCTATGGCAAGTACAATACAAGATTTCTATTATACATTTGGAATATCTGTGCTGGAGGAACTCATACACTTTTTAAATTGTTAGCGCTGCATATGTTGCCATTCTTTTATTAGTATTATTAACAATGTGTTACCATATATCAAGGATCTCCAAACTACGGCCCTCCAGCTGTTTCGGAACTACATTTCCCATGAGGCATTGTAAAATTCTGACATTCACAGACATGACTAAGCATGATGGGAATTGTAGTTCCTGAACAACTGGAGGGCCATAGTTTGGAGATCCCTGCCATATATAGTAAGAGACTACAAAATGACATTTATTCTGGAAAACTGCCACGTCTAGCTTCTTTCCCATAGTGCAAGGCAGAGTATATTTCATAGTCTTTATTACAGAACAGGAGTAGGCCTATTTTTCTACCCACATAAAACCTAGAAGTCACCTTGAAATCTAGGCAGCACCATTTACTGGATGCGCACCTACAATGTAAACATATAGTGAATAAAGATTCAATTGCTTGCAAGTGTTTTTATCCAGAGAAATCATCTTTGCTTTTTGTATTTCTTCCAGCCTCCTGCCCTGGCCTTGCTGTTCTCAGAGAAGTAGGACCAAGCATGCAGATCTCATAACTGACCTTCAGCAGACAGAACATTCCTTTCTGACTTATCACTCTGCTGCCTCACTGCTACATACTGTATAAGCAGGATGAGATCTCAGCAGTACGGAATGGAAAACATACAATGAACAACAGATGTACGTAGTCACCTACCTTAAGGAACGCATTCATTTTAACTGCAATACATGCTGTCTTATTTAACCAAGTTCTTATTGCAGCACTGAAGGTAAAGGATTAGTAGGGCATCCAGTCACCTAGCTTTTTCAGGACACCGCAATGGCAGATACAATGGGGGAGAGTTACTAAAACTGGAGAGTATGAAATCTGGTTTCTATGCAGAGCTGCACCAATCGGCTTCCACGTTCAGCGTTTAATTGAACAAGCTGAAGTTAGACGCTGATTGGAAACCCGCTTCGACATGGCTCCCAAACAAAATTGACATCCTCATTTTTCCCACCAATAGAGCTTTCTTTTGGTGGTATTTGATCACCTCTGTGGTTCTTATTTTTTGCGCTAGAAACAAAAAAAGAGCGACAATTTTGAAAATATTTTTTTCCCACAAATAGAGCTTTCTTTTGGTGGTATTTGATCACCTCTGCGGTTTTTATTTTTTGCGCTAGAAACAAAAAAAGAGCGACAATTTTGAAAATATTTTTTACATTTTGCTATAATAAATATCCCCCAAAAAAAAAAAAAAAATATATATATATATATATATATATATATATATATATATATGTTTCCACAGTTTAGGCCGATACGTATTCTTCTACATATTTTTTTGTAAGGAAAAAAAATCGCTATAAGCGTTTATTGATTGGTTTGTGCAAGAGTTATAGCTTCTACAAAATAGGGAACTGTTTTATGGCATTTTTTTTACTAGTCAACAATTTTTATCGTGACTGCGACATTATGGCGGACACATCAGGCACTTTTGACACCATTTTGGGACCAGTGTCATTTTTACAGCGAACAGTGCTATAAAAATGCACTGATTACTGTAAACATGACACTGGCAGTGAAGGGGTTAACCAATATGTGGCGCTGTAGGGGTTAAGTATTCCCTAGAGAGTGATTCTTACTGTTAGGGGGCGTGGCTACATGTGACACATCACTAATGACCGGTCCTGATCATGGGGAACGGTCATCAGTGACAGTGTCACTGGGCAGAATAGGGAAATGCCTTGTTTACAAAGGCATTCCCCTGTTCAACCCTTGCCGACCGCAATTGCGGGCCTCCCGAGAACATCGAGTTCCCAGGACCCGCTGCCACACTCGCAGGGCACACGCGTGCCCGCTGTGTGGCATATTTAAAGGGAGGTACCTGTACGCCAATCTGCGTGCCTGTGCCATGTTGTCGACGTACATAGTCGTGCGGCGGTCGGCAAGTGAATACCATGCACAGTTGCACCAGATTCTGTGTGCTCCTGTTTTAGTAAATGAACCCCAATGTGTTATCAAGACAGGTTTCTTTAAAACTCTTATTCCGCGTACACACGACCGTTTTTCATGACAAGAAAAATGCAATTTTTTAAATTGGTCATTAAAAACAATCGTGTGTAGGCTCCAGAGCATTATTCTCGACATGAAAAATGGCTTTAAAAAATGTAGAACATGCTCTATTTTTTCTCGTCGTTATGAGAAGGGAAATTTGCATAATCAGCCCAAAGGGTGGCGCCAATCGAATTAAACTTCCCCTTTATAGTGCCGTTGTATGTGTTGTACGTCACCGCGCTTTGCTTAAGCATTTTTTTTTCATGATCGTGTGTATGCAAGGCAGGCTTGACAAGAATCACGTTGAGAAAAACATGTTTGTTTTTCATGACGTGTGTACGCGGCATAAGAAACGAAGTTTTGGTACATGTGTACATTTGTCTGTTTAACAGAAGCCAGTCTAATGTCCAGCTTCTGTCAAATCCAGGCAGTGCTTGCAGCCAATAGCTGCAGTGCTGATCTCTGTATTCTGACAGGAAGGGGGAGTCCCTGCTGTCAGAATACAACCTTGCATGCACATTTTTTGTGTTGATGCAGAGATCATGTTTACTTTTTAGTGCCTTCATTGAATATGCTGGATCAGGGAGAAAAAATATATATACCTTTATACCCTGCTTAATTACTTCACAGATCTCCGGGTCCATTGTTAGAATTTTGACTTACCTGCATTGAATCAGCCACAGAACCAGTATAAATGTGTACATAAAAAGGTATAGGTGCTTTGTGGGGGTATTAGTAAAGATTTTGGTGTTTAAACATTATTAATTCCAAAAGAAACATTTATTATATTGCAGCTTTCCAATTCTTATATGTGATTGCTGTATTAGTTTGCCTTTTTTAGGCATTTTCAACAAGGAATCCAAAGAGCTAATTTGATTTTCACAGCACAAACACTCCAGCAGTCCAAATCAGTTCACATGGATTAGACACACCATTTAACACTGACAGGGGTGATTAAAATGATCAGATTTTATTTATTAATGCAAAACCTATTCCAAAAGGAAAAAAACTGTTTGCTGTAACTGATAATAAAATGTGAGCTGGAGTTCGGCTTGGATTTGTTGAATGGGTTCTACATCTGCTAATACAGTTAAAGTGTTACAAACCCACAACAGTCAAATCAGTCTGTATATGAAGTAAAGCATGATGGTTATACTCACTGTGGAATCTAAGGAGGTTATCCTGTGCACTGTGTAAAAAGGCAGTTTGATCCTGTCTTCTTTGATCCTCCCCTTCTTTTACTGTCCCTAATTCATCTGCTGATAGTACAGAGCCTTGGAGGCACTCTGCACATGCTCAGTGTAGTGTGTATTGCTAGTTTTTTTTTTGGATAAGGGGTGCATGTGATCGGTGCAGGGCAATCATCACCATGCAGGCAGAGAGTCCAGGGGTCCTGCAGCCTCATAGGACAGTCAAAGTAGAATGAAAAATCCTCCTACAAGCTTTAAAACCAGGCTCTTAAAAAAAAAAAAGTCAAAAGACTGCTATATACTACTGATGAGAAAAGTTATTTAGCAGTTTATATTAATACTAAAATAATTGCATTTCCATGTTCTGTGTAAGATCAGATATAGTGAATTTAGGGTCCTGGATTTAGTGACACTTTAACACTCCCCTGCCCCCAGACCAACAATGCTGCTGCTGTGCCTCCTCTGCTGATTCCTTCAGAATACAGAGAGGTGTGTTACTGACCAGATCACTAGGTTAAAGCAGAATGGGAAAAAAAACTAAAGAAAATAAATTTGATACAGCCTCTAAGGATTGATAACCTGCAATAAAATAAGTTTTGGGTTTAATATCACTGAAAAGGTAACATATTTCTCCCATTGTAGCCAATATGCAACTTTAACCTCTTGCTTATCAAATGACGGCTGGGCGGTGCAGCTCTCTTTCCTC
Organism: Rana kukunoris; assembly: GCA_029574335.1. Taxonomy (NCBI): domain Eukaryota; kingdom Metazoa; phylum Chordata; class Amphibia; order Anura; family Ranidae; genus Rana; species Rana kukunoris. The sequence goes on from CM056049.1 coordinate 227,129,890, forward strand.
GGCCCTCTAGGGGGCGTGCACTCGCCCACCGTGTCACTTAGGAACCAATACGCATGCCCGGCGACCACGATTGCCCAGTAAGAGAGCAGGACTGTGGATCTGTGTGTGTAAACACACAGATCCATGTCCTGTCAGGTGAGAGGAGACAGATGGTATGTTCCCAGTACAAAGGAACACTGATCGGTCTCCTCCTCTTGTGAGTCCCCTCCCCCTACAGTTAGAATCACTTCCTAGGTAACACATTTAACCCCTTGTACGCCCCCTAACACCTCCCTGACAGTCACATATATACTGATCGCTGTATAAATATGAATGGTCCCAAAATAGTGTCAAAAGTGTCCAATATGTGTCCGATATGTCCGCTACAATATCGCAGTCACAATAAAAATCGCAGATCGCTGCCATTACTAGTAAAAAAAAAAAAAAAATGGCATAAATCTATCCCCTATTTTGTAGACACTATGGGCCAGATCCACAAAGGAATTACGCCGGCGTATCTACAGTTACACCGGCGTAGCCGGACTTACCCTAAGATACGACTGGCGTAAGTTTCTTACACCATCGTATCTTAGATGCATATTTACGCTGGACGTTAAGGGCGCTTCCGTCTATTTCCAGCGTAAAATATGCAAATGAGCGAGTTACGGTAATTCCCAAACATACGAGTGGCCGGCGCATTCCCTTTACGTCATTTGCGTAAGCGTATCTCCGGCGTAAAGATAAAGCTGCCAATGTTAAGTATGGACCTCGGGACAGCGTCGTATTGGACGTCGTTTGCGTATGCCGATCCAGAATGGGCCTGGGTGTAAGTTACGTTAACGTAGTTTTCATTGACTATTTGCGATGTGATTTCACGCATGCGCACTAGGATACGTCCACGGTCGGTGCATGCGCAGTTAAAAAAATGCGTTGTTTGCGTTGGGTCATTCATAATTATAATAAAACACGCCCCCCCTAGTAAATGTGAATTCCATCCGCGTACGCCGACCCATTTACGCTACGCCGCCGTAAGTTACAGCGGCATTTCTTTGAGGATAAGGATACGCCGCTGTGACTTGCAGCGGTGTAGTATAAATGGGTCACGCCGCGCCGGCGGCAAAGGTATGTGGATCTGGCCCTATAACTTTTGCACAAACCAATCAATGTACGCTTATTGCGATTTTTTTTTCTACAATGCGTAGAATACATATCAGACTAAACTGATAAAAAAAATAAAAAATTATGTTATAGCAAAAATAAAAAAAATATTGTATTTTTTTCAAACTTGTCACTCTTGTTTTTTAGCACAAGAAGTAAAAACCGCAGAGTTGATCAAAAACCACCAAAAGAAAGCTCTATTTGTGGGGAAAAACATATATAAAAAATTAATTTGGGTAAAGTGTATCATGACCGCGCAATAGTCATTCAAAGTGTGACAGCGCTGAAAGCTTAACCACTTCCCGCCCGGCCAATAGCCGATTTACGGCCGGGAAGTGGTTATGAAATCGTGACAGGCCGTTCTCAAACGGCCTGCACGATTTCATGCCGCACGCGCCCGTGCGGGCGCGCAGCGCGGCGATCGGTGATGCGGGGTGTCAGTCTGACACCCTGCACCTCCGATCTCGGTAACGAGTCTCCGGCGGAGCCTCGTTACCACGTGATCAGCCGTGTCCAATCACGGCTGATCACGATGTAAACAGGAAGAGCCGCCGACAGCTCTTCCTCACTCGCGTCTGACAGACGCGTGTAGAGGAGAGCCGATCAGCGGCTCTCCTGACAGGGGGGGTTCGCGCTGATTGTTTATCAGCGCAGCCCCCCCTCGGATCGCCACACTAGACCACCAGGGAACTAAAAAAATACAAAAAAAGGGCAAAAAAAAAAAATAAGTCAGCAAAAAAAAAAGAAAAAGGGGGCAGTAAAAAAAAAAAGATGCCAATCAGTGCCCACACATGGGCACTGATTGGCAACATTGATCCATCAGTGCCACCCCTCAGTGATCATCAGTGCCACCCCAGTGTCTGTCAGTGCCACCCCACAGTGCCAATCCATGCCCAGTGCCCACCTATCAGTGCCCACCTGTGCCGCCTATCAGTGCCCACCTGTGCCGCCTATCAGTGCCCACCTGTGCCGCCTATGAGTGCCCACCTGTGCCGCCTATGAGTGCCCATCTGTGCCGCCTATGAGTGCCCATCTGTGCCGCCTATGAGTGCCCATCTGTGCCGCCCATGAGTGCCCATCAGTGCCGCCCATGAGTGCCCCATACCAGCGCCGCCTATCAGTGCCCATCAGTGCTACCTAATCGGTGCCCATCAGAACTACCTCATCGGTGCCCATCAGAACTACCTCATCGGTGCCCATCAGAACTACCTCATCGGTGCCCATCAGAACTACCTCATCGGTGCCCATCAGTGCCACCATATCAGTGCCCGTAATTGAAAGAGAAAACATACTAATTTACAAAAAAATTAACAGAAAAAAATAAAAAAACTTTTTTTTTTCAAAATCTTCGCTCTATTTTTAGTTGTTGCGCAAAAAAAAAAACCGCAGAGGTGATCAAATACCACCAAAAGAAAGCTCTATTTGTGGGGAAAAAAGGACGCCAATTTTGTTTGGGTGCAGTGTAGCATGACCGCGCAATTGTCATTCAAATTGCGACAGTGCTGAAAGCTGAAAATTGGCTTGGGCGGGAAGGTGCGTAAGTGCCTGGTATGGAAGTGGTTAAAAAATGCCTTAGGCAGGAAGGGGGTTTAAATGCCCTGTATTGAGGTGGTTAAACACGTAAATTAAGTGGTTCTTTTGTATAGGCCTTATTATTTGACTGTATTTATCAAAGGGAAAAAAATCTGTCCTAGACTACAGCAACCATTCTAACTTGAAAATAGGAAAACAAAAAAGACCAGATGAATTTCCTTTCATACGTAGGTCAGTATGAAACGTTCCTTGCACTGTTTGTCTATGCCATACTAGGATTTGGCACAGTCTATGATGTGGCACAATAACGATGTCCAGTGCATATTCCTTATCTGTAGATGCCAATCACATCATGAGCAGCAGCAGGTGCCACTCATAGCAGCAACATTGGACAATCATCAATGCTGTCTGCTTTATCTATCTTGATCACAAAACCGTTACCATGGAAAACTGGTGACATCACACTGTCTCCAAGGTGACAGCAGCTTTAACTACCTTTAAATGCATCCTTCCTAGTAATAACAGAAAAGGATTTACAGTGTGAGATAACCCATTTGCCACGGAAGCGTCCTTTGTAATTGCAAGTTACACAAGGAATATCGTTTACTACGCAATCTATGTTGACAGATCAGTAGCCACTCCACCTACATTGTTTGCAGGATGGCAAAATTAGGTGAACACATACCACCAGGAGTAAGAATGTGAATGCTGTGCAGAGATCAGACACATTGTAACAGTTGCAGCTCAGCAGACTAAAGCATGTGTTCTGCAGCATCACTCCCTCCAGTCCCATTGCCATGGAAACAGAAGCTTCTATAAATCTCATTTTGTTGCTGTGGAAACTAGCATAGACCTTCCCCATCTCTTACATTACCTGTATTGCAGGATGAATTATTCAGGTCACATCCAAAGAAATCCAGGACCACTCAGCAATGCTGCACCGCCAAAGTACAAGGGGCACACGTTATAGGACATGTGCCAATCATGCAGCGGACATGGAAGTGTATTTACCTAATAGTAGCCGGTGTAGGATCCCTAAGAAAAAAAAAATGAGATGCAATTTCCTTGGTTTAACTACTTTACAAAAAATGGAAAATTTGTGCAATAACGTGAAATACCACTTACACCCACATAAAACATGTTTCCCAGTTAACACGGAGGATAAATGTACAATTTTCTGTTTACTTTTAAATCAGATTCTTGATTAGGCAAAGAAAATAAAAAAATCGTAATTGCAGCAGGATCTAAAAACCCTTTCACACGAGAGGCGTTTTTCAGGCACTTTAGCGCTAAAATAGCGCCTGAAAAAAAAACCTCATTTGCAATCCCAGTGTGAAAGCCTGAGTGCTTTCACACTGGGGCACTGCACTGGCAAGGCGTCGAAAAAAAGTCCTGCAAGCAGCTTCTTTGCACCTTTTCTAAAGCACGCCTCGGCAGCTTTGAACCCTTTATTTGGCCACTAGGGGGGTTAAAAACACCCGCTAGCACCCGAAAAGTGCCACAAAAACAACGGTAAAGCACTGCTATAACTAGCAGCGATTTACCACTGACGCCCGGATGCTGTCAGTGTGAAAGGGCTCTAATGCTAAGACTTGTTTATACCAGGTGCTGTTGAAAATGCTGTACAAAAGGCATATGCAAGAAAAATGAATGTATTTCAATGAGACTACTATTGTGGTGCATTTAGAAAAAGTACAGCATGCTGCTTTTTTTGTGTGCATATAAACACACTACAATAAAAAATAAATAAAAAAAAGCAAAAAAAAACGTACCACAAATGCACGTTAACATGCATGCGGAACTGCACACTGAAGGGTGGGATTGTGCTGTAAAGTGAGCTATATATCATCCCTATTAATAGGTATAGTGCAGACTTATCTCTGTATCCAGGAGCTGACAGGTAGGTAAGTAGGCCTGAACTAAATTGACGGTTGTAAAAAGTTTTACTATAATATACAATGAGTAGCATAGCATTTCATCTTAGGTAAGCCTGCATTGCAACTGCATACAGATTAACCATGTCTAGTTTGAACAAGAATATAAAATACATGCTAGCCTATTTTCAAAATGATATATGTGAAATCAGTCAACTGGATCTGATATGCATCATTACTTTAAAAATGCAAAGGCCTATAAAAAAAAAAAAAACACACAAACAATGGGTGATCAGCTTTCCAGGGGTTCAAAGCCGCGGCCTTCTTCCACTTATTTCCTTACAGTTGCTGGGGCGGATCAGAGCAATTCCAACTGGTCAACACCGGCAAGTGACCACTTTAAACAATCGGAGTGGCCCCCATCTGTCCCGGCATCCCTAAGAAAAAATGGGTAGTGCCTGCGGCTTTCAAATCCCGGACTGTTGCACTGGCTGTGAGGGCATTTAAAGCTATATTATTCATGAAAGTACCATCTGGACTGGGCAGGGGCAGACAGGATGTTGATGGTGTAGCATGTTGGCCAACCGTTTCTTTGTTGTGAAAAGTTGAACGAAGTAACAAAAAAGTATTTTTTTCACAGGAGCCTGCAGAGCATTGCGCCTGCACATTGTTCCTACAGCTCTGTGCCCGTACCTCTATATGGGCTGTCAGTTTTAAAGCTATAGGACTATGAGCGCACTGATCAGCATGATTGCAGTCCATTGAAGCTACAAGTCTGTCTGCTGCAGTGGAGGAAGGGACTTGTAGTTTATTCATTCATATATCCCTATGAATGAATGATGCAGCTGTACAGGCACAGCCCCACCTCAATTATGAAGGCGATAAAAGGCTGCAGGAAAGAGAAACCCCTACCTGCTGTCATAAGGAACTTAAAGGGGGTAGGGGGTATACTTGAACATGTTAAACTCCACATATGGGTGAAATACATAACATATTTGAAAGGTGAACCTATCTTTTAGGCTGGATTCACACCCATGCAGTTTTAGTGCTTTTTTCAGATTTGCACTACAGTCCATTTAACATGGTTTCCTATGGAACATGTTCTGTAGTGCAAATCTGCAAAATGCACTAAAAATGCACAGGTGTGAATCCAGCCTTAATCCTGGTTCTTAGTAAATAGCTAAAGTAAATAGAATATACTTTAACTTTTTATATATTTATTTTTTTACATTTCAGTGGCTTCCTGGTTTCTGACCTAGGCCAAAATGATGTCATACAACCCATGAGTCTTTATGGGCATTTTTTTATTTTTATTCTTTTATCTGGAAGAGGGGCTTTCTCAGGTAAGCCCACAATCCTGTCTGCATGGTTGAGCTAAGGGCAGGTGGATTCCAGGAAGTAAATTCTACAAGAATCATCTGCCCTTACTCAATTTGGCCATTGCTAGGGGATGTTTTTTGGCATGGGTGGGTGGGATTACTGCGAATATTAAAAATGAATTAAATAGCATTTTCAGTTTGCGGCGCTCAGATACAGACGAGTTCTGCTTTAAGTCACGCAATGGGGAAAAATAAAATAAAAAATTGTAGAACAGAAATGCTCTCATTACGTTACTACCATGTGATGTAATACCACTGTAATAAGTATAAAGGCTGGCCGAAGGCTAGACTGTGTTTGTAGGAGGAGTCTGCTGAGTACATAAGCCTCCTCCTCTGTCGGGTCCTGTCTTGGCGCCATTTCAGGTTTCCCACCCACCCGTTTCCCCCAGCTTTCATACACACTATTTCTCTTTGTACATTTTCTTAGTTTCACATTTAGGGTATGCCCTCTTTTAGGGCATACTGACCAGCTAGACCAGGGCACACCTCAGGCCTTGTTTGTTGGGGTTATCACATTTTATACTCGGAGACTCCGACTACAAAATACAAAAATAAGCATGCGGTGGTGTGTGCATGTAAAATTAATAGTACATATATTAACAGATATAGACATCCCCACAGAAAATAAAATTGCTTTATTGCAAGAACCCACAGGGAAGATGTGTGTAGTACCAGATTATTGATCAGCTTTTGATCCTACCAAGAATCAAGTGCAGTGACTGGAGCTCTGACCTATAAAATAGGAATATGTAGTGCTTCTTAGGTTCATTTTTATCAACAGACAAGAGGCTCAAGCAAAAATAATATCCTCAAAGCAGCATTTATTTCATCCACGCATTTTCAAAACATTTATATTGGGTGTCTGGCATTTTATTGGCATCCATCATGAACAGGCTAATACACACTGTGCAGATGCAGCCAGTCCTGAGAAGGACTGTCCTACACAAGGCTTACAACCAAATAATGAGGCCCTTTACCAGAATAATTAAGTGATTAGAAAACAAATGAAAAAAAACAAAAAACAAACAAAACAAAAACAGGAACTTTTAGGACGTTCAAACTGAGAAGGGATGTAGAATTGTAACACCATGAGTTAAAAGGGCAAATAGAAACTTCACAAAGCTCACATTTAAAAACGTCTATTGTTAGCTAACAAAAACAGGTGGACCCCCATATTTCCCACTAGGGGAACTGCAGCCAATCACAGCTGGAGCTGTGCGCTGCCTTCTTTGTGGGAAGAAAGGGATCCGAGGGGGGAGGTATTTACATGCAAAAGGGAACGCTGCACAAATGGAAACTAAAAACAACTTCTTTACAAAATAAAAACGGGACCACTTTGCATCTTTCCAGCCCGTAAGTGCCCTATCGGCAAGGAGAGTGCGGGCGCCTCTCTGAAACTGCAGCCTCCCTTATCCCCTGAACAACGCGAGGGCAACCCGAGAAACGGCTGATGTGCCAACGCAATCCAGCAATGCCCAAAAGAACGCCGCGAGAGCCCGTCTCCCCGGGCACGCAGCAGTATGAGCAGTTGTGCCAATGATACGGATATGATAAGCACAGGGACATGTCAGGGGCAGCGGTGGGGGGAGGAGGGGGGGGGGGAAGGGGTTCGGCATGTGGTGAAGGGGAGAGGGTAAGTAATGGGCTGTAGCAAGACGCAACACCCGCTTTAATTGTTGCCTTCTCCGGTCTCTTCGTCGGGCTGATCACTTGTCCACAGGGTCAGGTTGTCACGCAGGAGCTGCATGATGAGGGTGGAGTCCTTGTAGGAATCCTCGTTTAGCGTGTCCAGCTCAGCGATAGCGTCATCAAAGGCCTGCTTGGCGAGGAGGCAAGCTTGTTCGGGGCTACCCTGTATTTCATAATAAAAGACTGAGAAGTTGAGAGCTAGGCCTAGACGAATGGGGTGAGTAGGCTGCATGTGCTCTTTGCTAATTTCAAAGGCCTCCTTATATGCAGCTTCTGATGCCTCCGTTACGCTTCGCTTCCTATCCCCATTGCCGACCTCTGACAGGTAACGATAGTAATCTCCCTTCATCTTCAGGTAGAAAACTTTGCTTTCATACTGGAAGTCATTGCAATTCTTGATGAGGAACTTGTCGAGCAGTGCCAGGACTTCATTACATACAGCCTCCAGTTCAGCTTCGATCTTTTCTCTGTACGCCTTCACCTTCTCCAGCTTCTTCTCGTTCCCATCAGCCAGCGTCTTCTGTTCAATACTGCTGATGACTCGCCATGAAGACCTTCTCGCACCCACTACGTTTTTGTATGCTACGGACAGCAGGTTCCGGTCTTCGTTAGACAAAGGCTCATTGAGTTCTGTGACCTGCAAAACACAAGTGTCAAATGATTTTCAGCATGGGGGGACTAAGTTCGGGGGCAAACGATTGAACGGATGTCTTTAGCCATAGGCGATCCTTACATAAACTAAGACGTTAGGCTATCCCTCGGCGTGTACAGTCAGGTCACCACACCCCATCACTGCATTCCATACATGGAAAAACCACTGACCACGGAACAAGCTGTGCTGCACATTATATATTAATATATCATTTCTTTTTATGTGTATATGTAATTTGTGGACAGGTCACACCTTGAAAGTCCCACATAACTTGATGCCCTGTCCTACCCTGCATATGGTTCTATAATAAGATAAAGATGGAGCCAGACATTACATGGTTTTGGGACGTAGTGTCATTTTTGATGCCCTGTCTTACCCTGCATATGGTTCTATATTAAGATAAAGAAGGAACCAGCAAGACATTACATGGTTTTGGGACGTAGTGTCATTTTTGATGCCCTGTCCTACCCTGCATATGGGTCTATAGTAAGATAAAGATGGAGCCAGACATTACATAGTTTTGGGACGTGGTGTCATTTTTGATGCCCTGTCCTACCCTGCATATGGGTCTATAGTAAGATAAAGATGGAGCCAGACATGACATAGTTTTGGTACATAGTGTCATTTTTGATGCCCTGTCCTACCCTGCATATGGTTCTATAATATGATAAAGATGGAGCCGGCCATTACATGATTTTGGGACATAGTGTCATTTTTGATGCCCTGTCTTACCCTGCATATGGGTCTATAATATGATAAAGATGGAGCCAGACATTACATGGTGTCATTTTTGATGCCCTGTCCTACCCTGCATATGGGTCTATAGTAAGATAAAGATGGAGCCGGCCAGACATTACATGGTTTTGGGACATAGTGTCATTTTTGATGCCCTGTCCTACCCTGCATATGGGTCTATATTAAGATAAAGATGGAGCCAGACATTACATAGTTTTGGGACATAGTGTCATTTTTGATGCCCTGTCCTACCCTGTATATGGGTCTATAGTAAGATAAAGATGGAGCCAGACATTACATAGTGTCATTTTTGATGCCCTGTCCTACCCTGTATATGGGTCTATATTAAGATAAAGATGGAGCCGGCCAGACATAGACACACACAGCTTATACCCTCAAGCCACAATTAACCCCTACCCTTGGTCAGGTGCCCAGCCTGGCACAAGGTACCCCACCCTACCATTGGGCACACACAGCATCCTTCGCACCCATACAGGTACCACCTCACTGCATCCTACAAAAGACCATCACCGCCTCATCCTGATCTCAGGTCATCAGAATGCCATTTTCATTCATTGCAAGTCTATGCAGCAAGATTGAAGATTTCCTGACACGGAGTGCATTAGGATTCCTCCAGGATCGATCCTATACATTAGGAATGATCCTGTATTGTATCCAGGGAATGTGCTGTATAAGACACGTAGGGAATGATTGCATGCTGAACCAGTGTGCCCATATGGTGTGATTTTAGAGGAAGGAAGACATGCCACTGCCATAGGTAGTAAGGGGCGCCCGGACACACATGTATTCTCACTTACCGCTCTCATAGCTGCCGCCATATCCTCGTATCTCTCCGCCTGCTCCGCCAAACGGGCTCTCTGGAGCAGCTGCTCCCGGTCCGCCATGCTGTTTTCCGGGCGGGTCTCGGTGTCGCTGGCACTGCTCGGCTCGCTCTCTTGATCAGCCTCTCCGAGCTGATCCCGGTTCTGCTGCCTAACGGTACTGCAACCCGGGGCGCACTATGAGTGGGCGGGGCCGGAGGCGTGTCTTACGGGAATATTTCTAGGTGACGTCATGAGCTATTTATAGACCCTAGAATGGGCATGCGCACTACGTTTACTGCAATGCACAGCAAAGAGGTGGAGAAGAGGGTGAGGGAGGGGCTGAGCAGCAGAACACATGGTGGCTCCGTGCAGCTCTAAGAGCATTCTAGCCATTGCGGGGTTTAGGTCAATCAGGAGAAAGGTTGGGACCCCCAAGTCATCTTGGGTGGGCACTGAAGCTCTTCCTTCTGTGAACTGCCATTTAAACTGAGCTGATTAATTTAAAGGCGTATTCCTCCACTAGGGAATGCCACAGCTCCCAACTGTCCCTGATTTCGAGCAATGCCCCTCTTTCCTCCTCATTTGTCCCTCATTTTGGTCTGATCTATATAGTTGTATATAAAATGCACTACATGTCTATTAAAAATGGTTTTCCAGTACTAAACATTTAATCTGATTTCTAAATTGCTGCATTTGTAAATTCCAAAAGCCAATATCAAGAAATAGCAGTGGTAAAAAAAAAAAGCACTTTAACCAATCTTGGTTTTTTATTTTTTTGTACAATTTCTCCTTTAAGGGGGCGTGGCAAGGGGTGTGTCATATCTTTAACCAATCGTGTTTTTTTGTACAATTCTCCTTTAAGGGGGCGTGGCAAGGGGTGTGTCCTATGCCTGCATACTTTTGCTGATAGGTGTCCCTCATTCCCATCTTCAAAAGTTGGGAGGTATGGGGAATGATTAGGAGCACTGCATACTGAGGGCTGTAAACTTCTTGTTTCGGGGGGGAGGATCTATAGTCTTTTTCTGTTTGATGTCAATGGAAGGAGTACTGCACAATGACTGTGCCTGGCCCAATACAACACAGGATAGCAGTCAGATAAAGCCTGGGATGTTCAACCTTTTAAAGTGGAACTTTAGTCCGAAAATCTAGGGGGATGCTCTGCTTGTCTGCCTTCTCTTTCCATTTGATGCCACTTTTGGGAGGGGGTTTTGACAGGTACCCACTCCCACCCCTTTCCCCCACAACTTTGTGCATTAGGAAACTGGCTGTATAGCCGCAAGGCTTCACTGCTCGTTACTCTTAGTTAAAGTGATTGTTTCCTGTTTAAAAATAAAATAACAAACATATACTTACCTCTACTGTGCAGTTCATTTTGTACAGATTGGCCCTGATCTTCTTCTTCTGGGGTTCCCAGGCGGCTCTTGCAGGTCCTCCCCTTATCAGATAACCCCCTAGGAGAAGCGCTCTTCAGGGGGTTACCTTGCGGGCGTGCTCCTGAGTCCAGCATTCGGCATCCATAGACAGGCATCATTGGATTTGATTGACAGCAGCAGGAGCCAATGGCTGTGCTGCTACCAATCAAGAGCCCCCGAGACCCTGTGCAGAGAGGGACATCGCGTCTCCGCCTAGGGACATACGGGGCTCAGGTAATTAAAACAGGGGGACTGGTGGCCGGTGATAGGATGCATTAAGATGAAAAAACATAAGTGTTTACAACCACTTTAACATTGCAGCAGCAGCACCTGACAACCAATTGAAAAATGGGCTTGGGTGAGGACACTGCTGGATTCCTGGACAGGTAAGTGCCCTAATGTTAAAAGTCAGCCTCTACAGTATTTGTAGCTGCTGACTTTTATTTTTTTTCTGAAGGAGCCTGGAGTTCCTCTTGAAGTGCTGCTAGATCACTCCAGGCTGGACCCTTTTTGCAGGTATAGCTATACAAAACCTAAAAAATAAATGTCTGTACTGTTTAAAATCCAGTAATACACTGTTCTACCCTGCTCTGCACATGCTCAGTTGCTCTCCATTTGTAGAGGCCAGTCTGCTGACAGCCTTGAATGAGAAGTCCAGCCTGAGCTCATTTGGCTCGACTTCTCCTATGGGTCACATGCGTGCAATTCGTTTTGCACGCCTGTAACCCGTTTTCCGCAGTGTGGATTGAGGTCCGCTCTCTGCTGACATCACTGAAATCAGTTCAGGCACTGCGTCATCCTGACAATGGGAGTCTGATCCGTCAGGTGCCTGAACTGACACCCGTCTCAGGTGCTCAGCGAGTCGATGAGAGTCTGAGACAGCCACTACACGCCCCTCCACCTATCAGCACTCCAGTGAGTGTGGAGGCGCAGGAGAGCCATGACTAAGCACTAATTTGGAGTGTGAAACGCGTAGGCTGTATTCTCGTTTTGTAGTGCATTTTTTATTAAAGACAACCTTATGGTTTTTTGGAGTGTGGCTGTCCATCCCCTTTCTCTCTTCTATCAAAAGCAGAGCAGGAGAGCTGCTAATTAACAGTCAGCAGCTCTCTGCTCTGGGAGCTGTGAGAACTAAGCCATCAATGATATTCAATTGCACAGTTCTCAGTGCAGAGGCGCTGGGGACTGATGCTGCATCCACCTAGATAGGTATAATGGGGGGAAACCCCCACAAACCCATACTTCTCTTTTAACCACTTAAGGACTGCCCGAGGTTGTTTTACTTCAGCTGTTTGAAGAGGAATACCGGGGTTATGGCAGCATATAGCTAGCTGCCATAACCCTGGTATCCTCTCCAACAGCTGACGGTCCTCTTTCAGATAAAATGGGTCTCCACTGTGAATTCAAAGCAAGATCACTTGCCCTGGTCGTCTCTGCTAGCGTAGGAGACGATTGGGTCCTCTTTCCTCACAAGATGGATGCCAAGTGAGGGAAAGATGGCCCCCTGCTCAGCTCCAGAACTTTGGAGGGTGTAAGCGACGTCAAGCGTCACTTTAGCCCTCCAGTCTTAAAGTGGATTTTTTTTTTTTTGCAATCAAGGGACAGTGTAAAAATAAAAAGTAAAAAAAATAAGAACAATTTTTTTAAAGTGCCCATCCCGCTGGACTCGCATGCAGAAGCGAACGCATAGCCCACATGTGAAAATGGTGTTCAAATAACACAATGTATCGCAGCAATCTATACACCGAGTGCAATAATTCTAGACCTAGACCTCCATTGTAACTGATAACCTGTACAAATTTTTAAACGTCGCCTATGGAGATTTTTATAGGTAAAAGTTTGTTGCCATTCCGCAAGCGGGCGCAATTTTTAAGCATGAAATGTTAGGTATCAATTTACTTGGTGTACCATTATCTTCCACAATATAGAAAAAAAAAATGGGTTAACCTTTCTATTGTCTTATTTTTAAAGTCAACAAAGTGTATTTAAAAAAAAAAAAAAAAATATTGTGATTGAAAGATCACTGCGCAAATTCGGTGTGACAGAAAAGCAAAGAAACTGCTCACATATTGGGAAAATGGGGAAAAGCAAGTACACATCCTTGGATGTCCACAAAGACCAACAAGTCTGCCTGATTGAATGGTTATGACAACCCTGGTGAATTTCTAGGCCCAAATGAAAACATTTAGGGCAGCCTTTCTCAACCAGGGTTCATCAACAGTTTGCTAGGGGTTCCCTAGGCAAGGAGCATAAGTTGCCACTGAAACCAATTATCTCTAAGGCCGCGTACACACGACTAAACAAATCCGATGAAAACGGTCGGACAGACCGTTTTCATCGGATATGTCTGCTGGACTATTTTGGTTTGATCAGTGTACACACGATCAAAATAAAATCCCTGCGGACAGACAGCGCAGTGACGTGGCGGTGACGTTGACGCCGCCACGTCACCATTCCAGGAAGTAAAATACTGGATTCGACGCATGCGGGAGATTTTTGTCGGCTGGTTAGGCATACTAACCAGCGGACATGTCGGACGGACGGGTTTCCAGCAGACAAGTTTTAAAGCATGCTTTAAAACTTGTCTGCTGGAAAAACCCGTCAGCTCGCCCGTACACACGATCGGATTTGTCTGCTGAAACGGTCCGTCGGACCGGTTTCAGCAGATAAATTTGATCGTGTGTACGCGGCCTAAGAGGGAGACTATTCCCACTGATCATAAGTGTAAGGCACATTATTCTACTTGACCTGCACACTAATGTAGAGAGAGCTGTAGAATAAGTAATTTTTAGCAGGGCTTTCACGAGACTAGAACATTATTTCTAGGGTTCCTCCATATTAAAAAAGTGGAGAGAGGTTGATATAGGGCGTTGAGATCAAAGATGGGACAACTGCCCCTATTGGTCTGGGAACTGAACAGGTCAAATTGGAACCGCTGCAGGTATTGGTCCACTTGGTCCACTGCAGGTACTGGGTCTGATAACCCATTGCTACAGAAGAGAAGTGGGAATGGAGACCAGTCCCCTACTGGTGCTCCATGGACTATCTCGGTACCAGCTTAAACAGTTTACAAAGATGATTTTATAAAAATTTGAATTTCTCTATATATTTTTTGACCTCATTCTTCAGCTCTGTTGCTTTAGCCTAATCTTAGGTGTTTTGCTGAGGTCTGGTATTCATAGGGGACTAATTTGGTCCCAGCTTTCATCCTCTACTCCCTCTGGATCTATGCCAATCTAATTGGTTTAGTAAGGCCAGTTATTGAGGTACCTAGATGGCGATTCTCCCCTTCCGTTCCCCCTCTTCTCTTTTCCTTTGTCTCCTATTCCCCCCCCCCCTTCTTCCCTTGTCCCTTCCTCCTTTTCCTCTCAATTTCCCTTTCCTTCTCCCCTCTTTTTCTCCCTTTCCAGCGCCCAGGAGTTTGTTTACATACTTTACTATATACTTTTTTATCTTAGTTACTCATCCACATGTGTCCCCCACATCCACCATAGGGGAATTCACTTGGTGGTGCCTCGACCTTGGTGGCTGTATATGGGGTCCTTCTTGGTAAGTGATAGCGTCCCCTTTGCCCAGCATACTGGCAAATACTTGTATATTATAGTATACATTTATTACATGCTTTATTTTGATTATGTAAATAACGCATTTCATACACTTTCCTGATGAAGCGGTAGAGTTTTGCGAAACATGTTGAGGAATACCTGATCTTTGCGGACCCACTATACTTCTGTCCCCCTAGGGGGCATATCAAGTACTAGTGACACAAATGTACTGTTTCTGTATATTTATACTATTGTTTAGGCATCAAATTTGTTGAACATGTTATGATGTATTGGGATATCTTGTTTTAATATTTTTTTTTATAAAATCATCTGTGTAAACTGTCTAAACTGGAACCGAGACAGTCCATGTTTTCCTTGTTCATGGAGCACCAGTAGGGGACTGGTCTCCATTCTCACTTCTCTTCCACAAATTTTTGAATGATAGGGTACCCCTTACTTACTTTACACAATTTATATGTTTGAGGCCTAGTCTTTCCCTTGCTACAGAAGACTCACAAGGACTGCATGGAAGTCTGCAAAAGTGTACAGTGACACAGGCAGGTTGGAGCATGTAGACCCTGGAAACCATCTTCACGTGGCCTACTCACAGTGAGTCTTCAGAGACAGGGTCATACCTGTGCCATGGCTCTGAACCCGAAACCATTCTGTGACTAACACAGTACACAAAGCCCAGTGCCTGAATGTTACATTTCAGGCTGGCCCAGCCATTGTGTAGTCCATTAGGGTCCAGGTTTGGCCTCCAAAGCTGCAGAGGAGCTACTAATCCAAATGGCTGCATATAATGACCAGCTCAGCATCTTGTGGCAGAATCTTTATTAACAACTTAAGGACCACCTCTTGCACATTTATGTCGGCAGAATGGCACGGCTGGGCACATGCACGTACAGGTACGTGCTGTGCTAGTACCCAGCCGTGGGTCACGGGCGCGCGCCCGTGGTGCGCTCCCGTGACCCGGTCCGAAGCTCCGGGACCGCGGGATTCGCAGACCCGATCACCGCTGGAGTGCGCCGATTGGTCCCCGGAGCTGAAGAACGGGGAGAGCCGTGTGTAAACACGGCTTCCCCATCCTTCACTGTGGCGGCAGCATCGATCCCATCATCCCTTTTATAGGGGGGACACGATCGATGACGTCACACCTACAGCCACACCCCCCTACAGTTGTAAACACACATTAGGGAACATATAACCCCTTCAGCGCCCCCTGTGGTTAACTCCCAAACTGCAACTGTCATTTCCACAGTAAACAATGCAATTTAAATGCATATTTTGCTGTGAAAATGACAATTGTCCCAAAAATGTGTCAAAATTGTCCGAAGTGTCCGCCATAATGTCAGTCATGAAAAAAAATCGCTGATCGCCGCCATTAGTAGTAAAAAAAAAAAAAAATTTTTTTATAAAAATGCAATAAAACTATCCCCTATTTTGTAAATGCTATAAATGTTGTGCAAACCAACCGATAAACGCTTATTGCAATTTTTTTTTTACCAAAAATAGGTAGAAGAATATGTATCGGCCTAAACTGAGGAAAAAAACATTTTTTTATATATATATTTTTTTTGGGGGGGATATTTATTATAGCAAAAAGTAAAAAATATTGAATTTTTTTCAAAATTGTCGCTCTATTTTTGTTTATAGAGCAAAAAATAAAAACCGCAGACCGCACAATTGTCAGTTAAAGCGATGCAGTGCCTAATCGCAAAAAGGGGCAAGGTCCTTTAGCTGCATTTTGGTCCGGGTCTTAAGTGGTTAAAGAAAAAAGTCACACTTTTCTAAGTAGAACAAATGCAAGGCATCAATCATAAGGGATACAAGCAGAAACTGAGGCATGCTAGAAGTAGAAGGGATTATACTTGTCTGGCCAATGTTTTTGTTTGCCAGTGTCCAAATCCTTCTGTAGATGACAGTCTACCACCAACAGTCTCTGAATTCCTAAAAAAAACTATTCTAAGGTAACTTTTCCAAAAATCTTTTAAAAAGACTGCTTACTGAAATAGCAATAACTATTTGATTCCCAGAATGTCACACAATATCACATATAATTGCTTGGTGATGTGTAGTCGTTTTTGTACTTTGTAGTTCACCAGAAGAAGTAGTAGCAGAACTGCTGGCTTTTGCCAATGAAGTACACATTAAAAAAAACGTATTAATTTAAATAATCAGGTCATGTTTAAAACAAGGGTAGCAATCCAACAATAAGGTAACACACATTCATTCTTTAAATATAGAGGCTTGAAATGACCGTGCAAAATAAAATAAAAATTCAGCTTTATGTAAATAAAAAAAAGAAAATTCAGCATCTTTGATTACAGTACAGGGCACAGGCTGAATACTCAAACGTGGGTTATAGGCTACATTAAGGATAGCTGGACACTGGCAAATGCTTTGCTGGGCACACTCTTCTTCCCCCCAATCCCTCAGGCATACTTCTATAACCCCACAACTTCCATGATTCCCTTGGTTTTTAACTAGCAATGCAGAGTAACGCAGGAATAGAGGGAAGGGTGTCCTGCGTCCGGTACTGTTCTCCCGGGTTACTGAATTGACGAATAATTAAAAATTCCTAGGAGCAAAATTCTAAAGTACAGGACATAGGTTGGATATTAATAGGCCCTGGGATATCCCCAGTAAATGAAACAGAGAGGTGGGCACAGCAAGGTAAACAAAACAGTGCCAACAGGCCTAGCAAACAAGTCAAAGATCAAGAGATCAGAGAAAGTCTTGTGGTCGAGGATGCATTAGCAGAAGCCTAAATATCCACCTGGTAAAACTTAGAGAAAGTATGAACTGAAGACCAGTTTGCAGCCTTACAGGGCTAAGCAGCAGAGGGTTGATGTTGGAAAGCCCAGGAATCTCCAACTGATTTGGTGGTACAAGTATGTACAGTTGTGCTAATAAGAATTTATGATTTATTGGCCATTTTTCAGAGAATATGAATGATAACACAAAAACATTTCTTTCACTTACGGTTAGTGTTTGGCTGAAGCCATTTATTATAAATCAACTCCTTTTAAATCATAATGGCAATAGAAACTACCCAAATGACCCTGATCAAAAGTTTACATACCCTGGTGATTTTGGCCTGATAACATGCACACAAGTTGACACAAAAAGGTTTAATGGCTATTAAAGGTATCCATCCTTATATTTGATCTGTTTGCTTTTAATTAGTGTGCGTGTATAAAAGGTCAATGCGTTTCTGGACTCCTGACAGACTCTTGCATCTTTCATCCAGTGCTGTACTGATGTTTTTTGGATTCTGAGTCATGGGGAAAGCAAAAGAATTGTCAAAAGGATCTGCGGGAAAAGGTAGATGAACTGTATAAAACAGGAAAGGGATATAAAAAGATATCCAAGGAATTGAAAATGCCAATCAGCAGTGTTCAAACTCTAATCAAAAACTGGAAAATTAGGGGTTCTGTTGAAACCAAACCACGGTCAGGTAGACCAACTAAAATTTCAGCCACACCTGCCAGGAATTTTTTTTTGGGATGCAAAGACAAACCCACAAAATAACTACAGGTGAAATACAGGACTCTCTGAAAACATGTGGTGTGGCTGTTTCAAGATGCACAATAAGGAGGCACTTGAAGAAAGACTGGCTGCATGGTCAGTCGCCAGAAAAAAGCCATTACTACGCAAATGCCACAAAGTATCCCGCTTACAATACGCCAAACAGCACAGAGACAAGCCTTAAACCTTCTGGCACAAAGTAATTTGGAGTGATGAGACCAAAATGTATCTTTTTGGCCACAACCATAAACTCGAGGTCGATCGCTGATGTTTTGCGGATGTGTAAGCTACAAAGGCACAAGAAATTTGGTCAAAATTGTTGGCAAGATGAATGCAGAATATTATAAAAAAATACTGGAGGAACATTTGCATTCATCAGCCAGGAAGCTGCGCATGGAACGTACTTGGACATTCCAATGATCCAAAACACAAGGCCAAGTCGACCTGTCATTGGCTACAGCAGAATAAAGTAAAGGTTGAGTGGCCATCTCAGTCTCCTGACCTCAATATCATTGAGCCACTCTGGGGAGATCTCAAATGTGCAGTTCATGCAAGACAGCCCAAGAATTTACAGGAACTGGAGGCTTTTTGCCAAAAGGAATGGGCAGCTTTACCAGAAGAGAAGATAAAGAGCCTCATCCACAAATACCGCACAATACTTCAAGCTGTCATTGATGTTAAAGGGGGCAATACAGGGTATTAAAGTGGAGGTTAACCCTTCAAAAAATTTCTAGCAGGGCATGGAGCCCACCCACCTGACCGGCAGCATGCCGGTGTTTTTTTTTTTTTTCTGTAGATACCTTTTTATGGGCTCTCTTCCGATCCGGCGGCTGTGATTGATGTCCCCTCAGCCCATGGCATACAGCGCGTCACGAGATGCCGAAGGAACCCGAACGTCGGTGCGGCCCTATACGGCGCCTGCGCACCGACGTCAGGGTTCCTTCGGCATCTCGTGACGCGCTGTATGCGCCGGGCTGAGGGGACGTCAATCACAGCCTGTGATTGTAAACGGCCAGTACCGCGGGATCGCCGGAGGGGAAGAGATCCCGTAAAAAGGTATGTACGGGAGAAAAAAAAACACCGGCATACTGCCGGTCGGGTGGGTGTTCTCCATGGCATGCTAGAATTTTTTTTGGAGGGTGAACCTCCACTTTGAGAACTGGGGTATGTAAACTTTTAATCAGGGTAATTTGGGTAGTTTATATTGCCATTATGATTTAAAAATAAGTAAACACAGTTAATTGATAATAAATGGCTTCAGCCAAATACTAACCATGAGTGAAGAAAAAGTTTTTATCATTCATATTCTCTGAAAAATGACCAAGAAATCATAAACTTATGAGCACAACTGTATACTATTTTTCCATTTTTCATTTGGGTTTTGTTCAATCTGTTTTTATTGAAAACGATTTTTTGAAATACAGAAAAACATGAAAAGATGTGTTACCAATCTAGTCATCGCTGCATACAGTATTGACATACTGTGCATAAGGGAATTACAGATATAAAGGGAAATGGTAACAGAGAGTATAATTGAATAACATAACAATGGGAGTGAAACATGCCTGGAGTAAAAAGCTGGACAAGCATAAAGGGGCATAGAGTAAAAAATTCAACGCACAATATCACAGTTATACGTTGCAGTTGTAATATACACCTTGATAGACTCCTAAAACCGAGGTGCAAAAATAAAATAGGACATAGAAAATAATCAATAACAGCAGCATATGAGGCATATGGAGAAGGAGAAAGATTGATTGAAGGAGACAGAAGATAGAAGTCCCCACCATATACAGGTGCATCTCATAAAATTAGAATATCATCAAAATTTACCGTAATTTATTTCAGCATTTCAATTAAAAAAGGGAAACTCACATTTTATATAGATGCGTTACACACAGGGTGATATATTTCATTAGGGTTGTACCGATACCAGTATCGGTATTGGGACCGTTACCGAGTATTTGCGGGAGTACTTGTACTCCCGCAAATACCCCCGATACCTAAATAGAATACTCCCCCCCCCCGCCGCCACCCCCGCCGCATACCGCAAAGCCGCCGCCGCAAACCGCCGCGTTAATCCCCCTGCATTACAGCGGGCATTACAAGCTTTCGTTTGAATACTTGTAATGCCCGCCGCGCCATGTTTAGACACTCCCCTTCTCGGGATTGGACAGATCTGTCCAATCCCGAGCAAGGGGGAGTGTCTATGCACGGATCCGTGTATAGACACTCCCCCTTGCTCGGGATTGGACGGATCCGTCCAATCCCGAGAAGGGGAGTGTCTGTACATGGTGCGGCAGGCATTACAAGTATTCAAACAAAAGCTTGTAATGCGCGCTGTAATGCAGGGGGATTAACGCGGCGGCATCATATCTACTACAGGTATGGGGGACATAGCTGCAATATGGGGGACATGCATGGCTGCAATATGTGGGGGACATACATGGCTGCAATATGTGGGGGACATACATGGCTGCAATATGTGGGGGCCATACATGGCTGCAATATGTGGGGGACATACATGGCTGCAATATGTGGGGGACATACATGGCTGCAATATGTGGGGGACATACATGGCTGCAATATGTGGGGAACATACATGGCTGCAATCTGTGGGGGACATGCATGGCTGCATCTGTGGGGGATATGCATGGCTGCATCTGTGGGGGATATGCATGGCTGCATATGTGTGGGGGGACATGGCTGCATATGTGTGGGGGGACATGGCTGCAATATGTGTGGGGGGACATGGCTGCAATATATGTGGGGGGACATGGCTGCAATATATGTGGGGGGACATGGCTGGGGACATGGCTGCATCTGTGGGGGGACATGGCTGCATTTGGGGACACATTTAAAAAAAGTATCAGTATTCGGTATCGGCGACTACTTAAAAAAAAGTATCGGTACTTGTACTCGGTCCTAAAAAAGAGGTATCGGGACAACCCTATATTTCATGATATATTTCATGCATTTCTTTCTTTTAATTTTGAGGATTTAGGCTTACAGTTGGTGAAAACCCAACATTCAATACCTTAGAAAATGTGAATATTACATAAGACCAAAAAAAAAAAGGATTTGAATACAGAAATGTTGGCTAACTGAAAAGTATGTCCATGTACAGTATAATATGCACTTAATACTTGGTCAGGGAACCTGCTGGAAAATGAAATCATGAATTTTCTGGTAGAGGGCTGTGCCGCATCTGGACTTGTTGGTCCACTGTGTTTTATCACCAGAAGATGACATGGCTCCCCAAATCATCACTGACTGTGGAAACTTCACACTGGACCTCATGCAACTTGGATTCTGTGCCTCTCCACTCTTCCTCTAGACTCTGGGATCTTTATTTCCAAATGAAATGCAACATTTTCCACAGTCAGCGATGATTTGGGGAGCCATGTCATCTGCTGGTGTTGGTCCACTGTGTTTTATTAAAGTGGAGCTCCACCCTCTTTTTCAACTTTAAAGCATTTGTTTTCATACTGCCCCCTTAAATTGAATTGGTGTGTCTTTTTTTTTTTATTTGAAAAACTCACTGTGCTGTGCAGATGAGTTTATTTTTCTCGGCCGCGGCCGCAGCGGCATTGCCCCGTCAATGAGTGCTGCGTTGCCTCCTGGGAGATGTTTGTCATCAACCCCAGGAGGTCCTGGCCGCGTAGCATCGCGTGATTTCCCCCCCCCCCCCCCGCGAATGAAAAAAAAAAAACACCGTCGCCGCGGGTTAAACATTGTGCAGTGACTGACACAGACAGACTACAGTGCCCGAGTGGAGCAGGTAGTGGCTTGGCGGGGGTGGGGGAGAGTGCAAGCTGCTCCCCTGTCAGTCGGCACATCTGGGACCGGCGCGGCGCAATGATCCTCTTCTCTCATGTCATGTCTCTGATAAGTGTAGGGCAGCGGCCGTCAGCCGAGCAGAGAAGCCGCCTCCCCCTTCTCCTTTATATCTATACAGTGCTGTGCATGCAGGAGAAGGGGGGAGGCGGCTTCTCTGCTCGGCTGACGGCCGCTGCCCTACACTTATCAGACATGACATGAGAGAAGAGGATCATTGCGCCGCGCCGATCCCAGATGTGCCGACTGACAGGGGAGCAGCTTGCACTCTCCCCCACCCCCGCCAAGCCACTAAGTCCCCCCCACCCCCGCCAAGCCACTAAGTCCCCCCCACCCCCGCCAGGCCACTAAGTCCCCCCCACCCCCGCCAAGCCACTAAGCCCCCCCCACCCCCGCCAAGCCTCTACCTCGGGCTCTCTGACTGATACATTGTGGGTCTAAATGGGGGGGGTCTGTATTGTAGCAAGGGGGGTTTGTATTGTAAGGAGGGGGGGTCTGTATTGTAGGGGGGTCTTCACTGTAGCGGGGGTCTGTATTGTAGGAAGGGGGGTCTGTATTGTAGGAAGGGGGGTCTTCACTGTAGCGGGGGTCTGTATTGTAGCAAGGGGGGGGGTTCACTGTAGCGGGGGTCTGTATTGTAGTAAGGGGGGTCTGTATTGTAGGAAGGGAGGTCTTCACTGTAGCTGGGGTCTGTATTGTAGGAAGGGGGTCTTCACTGTAGTGGGGGTCTGTATTGTAGGAAGGGGGGCTGTACTGTAGGAAGGGGGGGTCTTTACTGTAGCGGGGGTCTGAATTGTAGGAAGGGGGGTCTGAATTGTAGGAAGGGGGGTCATGTATTGTAGGAAGGGGGGTCTTCACTGTAGTGGGGGTCTGTATTGTAGGAAGGGGGGTCTGTACTGTAGAGGGGTCTGAGTAACAATTAGGGGGCCCAGAACTGTTAAGGGGGGTGTTGTGGGTATTGTGATGCAATTGGGCGGGGGGTCTATGCGATGTGGGAATATTTACTAAATGTTGTGCTGCGATCGGTGCGGTGTGCTGTGCTGTGATCGGTGCATTGTGCTGTGCTGTGATCGGTAAGCTGTGATCGGTGCGCTGTGATCGATGCGCTGTGATCGTGCATTGTGATCGGTGTGCTGTGATCGGTGCGTTGTGCTGTGCTGTGATCGGTGTGTTGTGCTGTGCTGTGATCGGTGCGCTGTGATCGGTGCGCTGTGATCGGTGCGCTGTGATCGGTGTGCTGTGCTGTGATCGGTGCGCTGTGATCGGTGTGCTGTGCTGTGATCGGTGCGCTGTGATCGGTGCGCTGTGATCGGTGTGCTGTGCTGTGATCGGTGCGCTGTGATCGGTGCGCTGTGATCGGTGCGCTGTGATCGGTGCGCTGTGCTGTGATCGGTGCGCTGTGCTGTGATCGGTGCGCTGTGATCGGTGCGCTGTGATCGGTGCGCTGTGATTGGTGCGCTGTGATCGGTGCATTGTGCGGTGTGCTGTGATCGGTGTACTGTGATCGGTGCGTTGTGCTGTGATCGGTGCGCTGTGATCGGTGCATTGTGCGGTGTGCTGTGCTCGGTGTACTGTGATCGGTGCGTTGTGCTGTGCTGTGATCGGTGTGCTGTAATCAGTGCGCTGTGATCGGTGCGCTGTGAGGTGCGCTGTGATCTGTGCATTGTGCGGTGTGCTGTGATTTATGCGCTGTGATCGGTGCATTGTGCGGTGTGCTGTGATCGGTGTGCTGTGATCGGTGCGTTGTGCTGTGCTCGGTGCGCTGTGATCGGTGCACTGTGCTGTGATCATTGCGCTGTGAGGTGTGCTGTGATCGTCGCACTGTGATCGTCGCGCTGTGATCGGTGTGCTGTGATCGGGGCGTTGTGGTGCGCTGTGATCGGTGCGCTGTGATCGGTGCGCTGTGATCGGTGTGGTGTGCGGTGCAGATATATCTACATAACAAATTATTTAGTATATTTCCTGGTTCCTGGAAGGAGGAGGGGAGGAGAGATTTTGCTATTGAAACCTGATCTGTAACATATTACATTGCTTGTGCAGCACTGAGCATGTGCGAGATATGCAAAGCTGAAATCCAGGAAGTCATACAGTCTGGCTTCATGGATTCCCACACTTAAGATGGCCACGGTCAATTCCTGTTTTATAAAGTATCTAAATGCTATAACAACCTAACAAAACGGACCTCAGTTTACAGACTACCTTTACTAGAATACATTAAGCTTGTGTATTACAGGGGTATTTATATTTAAAAAGTGAAATTGTGGCCGGAACTCCACTTTAAGTCCAAAGTCCATTAAACTACCTGTAAGCCATAATCATTAAAAGGAAGTGCTTGAAATAGATCGCTCTGTGTGTAATGCATCTATATAAAATATAAGAAAAAAAGAAAAAAGGGGGTTCCCCTGGGTGGACTTTAAAGGCACTAATAATATTTCAAAATATACAGGATATTGAATATAAAAAAGGTTTTATTCACAATTGTACATATTCATCAAAAACATTTTTAACATTGGAAATATACACAGCACGCTGGGTTCAAGCAATGAGGTTGCCAGTCAAAGAGAGGTATCAGAATGTACAATTAACTTCTTAAGGACCGCCGCATGTACATTTACGTTGGCAGAATGGCACCGACAGGCACATCAACGTATATATACGTTGGTGCCTAGACGTGGGTCAGGGGTCCGATCGGGACCCCCCCCCCCCGGTACATGCGGCGGTCCGGTTACCTGGCCGAGCGATCCTTGCTGAGGGGGCGACGGTTCGTTTTTGTCCGCCCCCTCCGGATCACTCCCAGCCAATCTGCACGCTCCCCCTGCGTGTCATTTCCTCCTCCTGTGTAAACACAGGAGGAGGAAGTGATGTGATCTCTGCTCTCGGCGTTTTTTTTCAACCGCCGCTGAGGAGAGATCACATCTCACAGTAAGTCTGCACAACACTACACTGACACCAGTACACGCAGGCAGACTTAACCCCTTGCGATCACCCTCCCACCCCCTCCCCCCTGTCACAGTGTCACTGAATGCAGTGATCATATGTATGATCACTGCAGTTAGTGTCAGTGTGACAATCAGTTAGTGTTAGGTCCAGGGTAGCCCCCGTACCCCCCCTAATAAAGTTTTAACCCCTTGATCACCGCCCTAGTTAACCCTTTCACTCCCTATTGCCAGTGTTACTAAGCGATCATTTTTCTGATCGCTGTATTTGTGTCGCTGTTCCCGCTAGGTAGCTATTTTTTGTTTATTGCAATTTTTGTTTACTAAAGACATGTGGCTAAATAAATTTTGGCCTAAATGTTTGACTAAAATTTAGTTTATTTGTTTTTCCTTATAACAAAAAGTAAAAAAATATTGATTTTTTTTCAAAAATTTCGCTCTATTTTTGTTTATAGCGCAAAAAAGAAAAATCGCAGAGGCGATCAAATACCACCAAAAGAAAGCTCTATTTGTGGGAAGAAAAGGACGCAAATTTTGTTTGGAAGCCACGTCGCACGACCGCGCAATTGTCAGTTAAAGCGACGCAGTGCCGAATCTCAAAAAGGAGCCTGGTCCTTTACCTGCATTTTGGTCCGGGTCTTAAGTGGTTAATGCAAATTTGGGGTGTTCATCCCGTTAGGGAGAAATTATTCCAAAGATCAGGATGCCGGTGGGTCAGCCAGAAGGGATATACTGGGACTGGAATTGAGGTCACTCATTATATGAGATCCGCAGCAAACCTAATAATGTCCGCTGTCAAAGAGTACACTGAGTTATTGACAGGAGCAGCATCACAGCTTGCAAACCCAGCAAAGAATGCAAGCTGTGATACCTCTCTTTGACTGGCAACCTCATTGCTTGAACCCAGCGTGCTGTGTATATTTCCAATTCTTTTAAAACACATCCAATGAAATATTCATCATCCTTTTTAATACATGAACTAATTATCCTGCTCTACACACCCCTGAAGAAGGTTATCCCGAAACGCGTCAGGTGTTAAGGTTCTTCTTGTATTTATCTATATGGTGACAATCATTGGAACTCTGTATTTTAATTTGATATTTAAAAATGTTTTTGATGAATATGTACAATTGTGAATAAAACCTTTTTTATATTCAATATCCTGTATATTTTGAAATATTATTAGTGCCTTAAAAGTCCACCCAGGGGAACCCCCTTATTTCTTTACTCATATTTACTGGATGTGGCACAAGCATACATTTGCCATTCACCCTCTTCTTTTCTATATAAAATATATGTTTTATGTTTTGTCTTGAATTACTGAAATAAATTAACTTTTTGATGATGTTCTAATTTTATGAGATGCACCTGTATTTACTAAAGTTTGAGTGGAGCCGACAACACCATCCGTGGTCCAACAGTGGCTAAACACGGTAAAGGAGAACTGGGCTCATGTACCAATGGGTGAGGAGATAGAGGATTTATCCCAATCTTCAGGTAAGAAAGTAGTACCAATCTCAGTAGCTGGGTATAGTCTGGTATGTCAGGGTTTAAATGGGACAAGAGAATGTTTTAGCTAGCAGAGAGAGCGCATGTTCAGGTTGCGAGTCTTTTAGAAACAGATTCTCCATAGGTGTGTGGTCTTTGGATAGGGATTGAAAAAGGAATATAGTTGGCCATAAGTAGGCCACTGGGTAGAGGTTGTAGAGTGCCCAGGTAGGGAAACAGTAAGAGGCAGGATGGGGTGGTTAAGCCAATTTGTGAATAGCGCCAGGCCGTGGATTTCTACCACATTAAAAATCTATTTACGATAATGGCAGGGCGGAATCCTGGGTTCCCAAACAAAAGGGTCATAGGATCGACGATAAACTCAATTTCTTTATCGTACATCACGGGACACAGAGCAGCATAGTAATGACTATGTGGGTTATAGAGCCTACCTTCAGGTGATGGACACTGGTACTCAAAGACAGGAAGTTCCCTCCCTATATAACCCCTCCCACACCGGGAGTACCTCAGTCTTTTCACCAGTGTCTTAGGTGTTGGTCATGTTCAGAAAAAGCTTTGCTTATGGGTCCTTTAGGACTGGAGCAGGCTAGGAATCCGGATCCGTTGAAGGTGCTTTATAGCCAAAGTGAACAGTACCCGGGCCTCGGAAAGAAGAACGAGGTTTGGCCTATAATGCTTCTCTTTGCAGAGCTGGACTCTGGGCTCCAGTACTTTAGTCAATTCCAAGGCTAAAAGTTTTCTGCTGCCAGGGTGCTATATACTGTAGGTCCAGGGGAGTGGTGTTCCTGTCCTTGGCCCCCGGTCCCTGAAGGTCTCTGACAATGCCCGCGGTGAGGGGTGAAGATCGGGCCTCTTGCATAAGCAAAACCCTGCGGTGTGGAAAGGTAAGCGGAGGTACCTACGGAACTTGGTTCGACAGTAGGTCTTCTATTTATTTCGGGGTCTATGGGTTGGCCTGTATTATGCTTCCATGCATGGGCAATTATGACCACTATGTCTACTGTAGACAGGATGGCTTCTAATACCCATATAGATACATCCCCTTACTGATTCCTATGCTATGCTGTTAGGTTGTATGTAATAGAAACTATTACCTGTATGTCTTCCCTTCTTCAGCCTGGGTAAAAGACAGATTTGTGTCCCGAACAAGAGACCCGTTGGCATGCCAGACGGATGCTCTGGTGTGCCCATGGACTCAGTTCTCCCTGATATACGTTTTCCTCCCTGTGCGTCTGTTACCCCGGCTCCTTCGCAGGATCTGAGTGGAACGCAAGACGGTGATTCTGGTAGCCCCAGCCTGGCCCCGGAGGTCTTGGTATACTCTAGTCGTAAAGATGTCGGTGGGGGATCCTTGGACCCTTCCGCTCTGTCCAGACCTACTTTCTCAGGGCCCAGTATACCACCCTTTCTTACAGTCGCTAAGTTTGACGGCCTGGTGACTGAATCCTATATCTTAAGAAGGAGGGGGCTCTCCGAACCTGTGAACGCCACTCTAATTAATGCCAGAAAGCCTGTATCTAGGCTAATCTATTACAGGGTCTGGAGGACTTATGTAGCCTGGTGTGAAGCCAGGAGGTGGCACCCTCGTAAATTTGTTATTGGCAGAATTCTAGAGTTTCTTCAACTCGGTGTGGACATGAAACTAGCCGTCAGCACCATCAAAGGGCAGATTTCGGCTTTGTCCGTCTTATTTCAGAGGCCATTAGCTACCAATTCTCTTGTCAAGGCCTTTCTACAGGGGGTCTTACAAATTAATTCCCTTAGTCTTACTGACTAGGAAACTGGTGTTCCTGGTGGCCATGTCTTCGGCCAGAAGAGTTTCAGAATTGGCTGCACTTTCTTATCGGGAGGCATACTTGGTCAATCACAAGGATAGGGTCGTTTTACGGCCTTATCCATCTTTCCTCCCGAAGGTGGTATCAGGTTTTCACCTGAACCAGGATCTTATTCTTCCAACCCTTTTTCCAAATCCGAGTCCTAGGGAAGAAAGCTTACTACATTCCTTGGATGTGGTAAGGGCAGTCAAGGTCTATCTGAAGGCTACTGACCAAATTCGAAAGACTGATGTCTTGTTTGTCCTGCCAGAGGGACCTAGGAAGGGCCAGGCAGCGTCGAAGGCCACTATTTCTAGGTGGATTCGGCAGACCATCTCGCAGGCCTACGGATTAAAGGGGAAGGATCCCCCGGTATCAGTAAAGGCTCACTCCACCAGGGCAGTGGGTGCGGTGACCTGGTCGTCAGTCCACACATTTACAAAATGTTACCAGTTGGATGTTAGAAGGCGCGAGGACATGGCCTTTGGGCATGCGGTTCTGCAGGCTGCAGTATAAATCCTTGAGTCCGGTGGCGCCTATATATATATATATATATATATATATATTGTGACAGGGTACACAATTGTATGTACACCAGTGAGAGACTGGAAAGGTCAGCGTTCCCTGCCCTGGAAGGGGTTAAGCCTGGCCAACAGGTAAAACCTCCTCTCTTCCCCTATTAATTAACACTCACCTGGTAAGGAAGTGGGAAGTGAGAGCTCAGTGTGAGAGGTATGCTGAGCTGGACGGACAGGTTGGAAACTGTCTGCATTGAAGGAACAAGGTCTGTCATAGATTTGTTTATTTTGGACTGTTATTATGTTTGTTTTATACTGGAGGCTGGGATAGCCCCTCCAGTACAGTGTAGTGAGGGACACTACTGTCAGTTAGCCTTCTAAATTGGAGTAGGCCATTTTGTTTTGTATTATTTATTTTGAGTGCAATAAAGCCGTATTTATTGCTTAAGATCAGCGACTTTGCTGCATTGCATTACCGCTATTTCTTGCGACTTTGTCACAAGTGGTGTCAGAAGAGGGATATTCGCTGTTGTACCGGTCAAATTTACTGTTACAGTGGCCTTAAAGGTACAGGACCCAGAAAATGGAAGATATTATGAAAGCCCTGTTACACGCTGTCTCTGTGCAGCAAGAGACTAATAGACAAGTAGACAGACAAGCCGCTGCAGCACAACAAGAGATTAGTAGACAGGCAGCTGCCGCAGCTGTAGCGCAACAAGAGATTAGTAGACAGGCAGCTACCGCAGCTGCAGTACAACAGGAGACCAACAGGCTCCTGACTTTGAAGATTGAAGCTTTGACTGAAGCACAAAAGTCAGACCATGCTGTTCTCAAAGCAACCCTGGATCAGATGACTACCCAAGGGTCTTCTAACCCACCAGCAAGGGGGGTAAGCCAAATACGTGCAAGCAGCTGTTTGCAGAAAATGACCCCGGATGATGATGTGGAGAAAACCCAAGAACGGGTGCTCAGGAGGTTTTTCTGGCCTGGGGTATATGAGGGGATTAAAAGGTATTGTGCTTCTTGCCCGGAATGCCAGCTGGCATCTCCCAGACCGAAGTTGAGAGCCCCACTCATACCTCTCCCCATAGTTGACGTTCCGTTTGAGAGGATTGGCATGGACCTAGTGGGTCCCTTAGAGAAAACAGCTCGGGGGCACCAGTACATCCTTGTCATCGTCGATTATGCCACCAGATACCCGGAGGCCATTCCACTACGTAAGGCGAATGCTAAAAGTATTGCAAAAGAGTTGGTTCAGATGTTTACACGGGTGGGGATCCCCAGGACATTGCTCACGGATCAGGGGACACCGTTTGTCTCCCGTATTATGAAAGAGCTATGTCAGCTATTTAATGTACAGACTCTGAGAACGTCAGTGTATCACCCCCAGACAGATGGGTTGGTAGAAAGGTTTAACCGGACCCTAAAGGGGATGTTGAGAAAGGTCGTTAGCAGGGATGGGAAGGATTGGGACTTGTTACTTCCTTACCTGTTGTTTGCAGTTCGAGAGATTCCCCAAAGTTCTACGGGCTTTTCCCCGTTTGAGCTTTTATATGGTAGGCATCCCAGGGGTATACTGGATATCCTAAAGGAAACCTGGGAAGAACAGGGGGTAACGGGGACCAATGTCCTCCAGTATGTTGAAGATATGCGGGTGCGTATGGCTCAGATTGCCCCTCTTGTTCGCCAGCATATGGAGCAGGCGCAGAGTAGGCAGAAGTCCTACTATGACCAGAGGGCCCTAGTGAGACAGTTTGAAAGAGGGGACAGAGTAATGGTCCTAGTACCCACCACAGAAAGCAAACTTCTAGCACAGTGGCAGGGACCCTATGAGGTGTTGGAAAAAGTGAGCCCAGTAAATTATAAAGTTAGTCAGCCGGGACGCCGGAAGAAGGAGGCCGTGTTCCACATAAACCTTCTTAAGCCATGGAGGACTAGAGAGGACTGCATGGCCGCAGTGGGGGACACCACACCTGGTCCACAGGCACCTAGTCCTTCGGTGACAATCTCTCCAGAGCTGACACCTGAGCAAATAAAAGAAGCTAGAGGCTTGGTTGAGAGGAATAACGATGTTTTCTCCCCCAACCCTGGACAAACCCGAGAGATTACCCATGACATTATTACAGAACCAGGGGTTGTCGTAAGAGTGAAGTCTTACCGCATTCCGGAGGCCAAGAGGGAAGCTGTAAGGGCTGAAATCAGGAAAATGCTTGAGCTTGGAGTGATAGAGGAGTCTCATAGCCAGTGGTGCAGCCCCATTGTTCTAGTGCCCAAACCTGATGGGTCCATCAGGTTTTGTAATGACTTCAGGAAGTTAAACGAGGTGTCTAAGTTTGACGCCTACCCCATGCCTAGGGTGGATGAACTAGTAGAGCGATTAGCCAAAGATAGGTTCTTCACCACGTTGGATCTGACAAAGGGTTATTGGCAGATCCCATTGACAAAGCACGCCCGAGAGAAGACAGCCGTTGCCACTCCTGATGGCCTATTCCAGTACAAGATCATGCCTTTTGGCCTCCATGGGGCTCCAGCCACTTTTCAAAGGCTAATGGATAAGTTGCTCAGGCCCCACACTGAGTATGCAGCCGCATACTTGGATGATGTGATCATTCATAGCCCGGACTGGGAAAGCCATCTGGATAAAGTACAGGCAGTCTTGGACACTCTTAGAAGAGCGGGTCTGACAGCTAACCCCTCTAAATGTGCCTTGGGTCTAGCAGAGGCTAGATACTTGGGTTACCTGGTTGGCAGAGGACTTGTTAAACCACAAATGAACAAGATAGGAGCTATACAGAGCTGGCCCAGACCATTGAGGAAAAAACAAGTCAGAGCTTTCTTGGGGATTGTAGGCTACTATCGGAGGTTTATTCCTCACTTTGCTACGAGGGCTGCTCCGCTCACTGACCTTATTAAAGCCAGAAGTCCAGACACTGTAAAGTGGAACAGCGAGGCTGAGGAAGCCTTTGCTGGTCTGCGGGCAGCGCTTTGTGCCCAACCTGTGCTTGTGGCTCCTGACTTTAGAAAGGAGTTCTTTCTCCAGACCGATGCCTCAGAGATGGGTCTGGGTGCAGTTTTGTCCCAATATGTGGATGGTGAGGAACACCCTGTGCTGTATTTGAGTCGGAAGTTGTTACCTCGAGAACAGCGCTATGCCACAGTGGAAAAAGAGTGTTTGGCAATCAAGTGGGCAGTAGAAACACTCCGCTACTATTTGTTGGGCAGGCGGTTTACCCTCGTCACAGACCATGCTCCGTTAAAGTGGATGCACACCAACAGGGACAAGAACGCTCGGGTCACAAGGTGGTTTCTGTCCCTACAGCCCTTTACTTTTGTGGTACGACATAGGGCAGGTCTCCTCCACAGTAATGCAGATGCTCTGTCCCGAGTGCATGGGTTTGTAGAGGTGGCCGCTTCCCACCCAAGTGTTAAGCTGGGGGAGAGGATGTGTGACAGGGTACACAATTGTATGTACACCAGTGAGAGACTAGAAAGGTCAGCGTTCCCTGCCCTGGAAGGGGTTAAGCCTGGCCAACAGGTAAAACCTCCTCTCTTCCCCTATTAATTAACACTCACCTGGTAAGGAAGTGGGAAGTGAGAGCTCAGTGTGAGAGGTATGCTGAGCTGGACGGACAGGTTGGAAACTGTCTGCATTGAAGGAACAAGGTCTGTCATAGATTTGTTTATTTTGGACTGTTATTATGTTTGTTTTATACTGGAGGCTGGAATAGCCCCTCCAGTACAGTGTAGTGAGGGACACTACTGTCAGTTAGCCTCCTAAACTGGAGTAGGCCATTTTGTTTTGTATTATTTATTTTGAGTGCAATAAAGCCGTATTTATTGCTTAAGATCAGCGACTTTGCTGCATTGCATTACCGCTATTTCTTGCGACTTTGTCACAATATATATATATATTTTGTTTGCTTCCTGTTCCCCTCCCCTCATTTTGGCATTGCTGTAGGACATCCCACATAGTCATTACTATGCTGCTCTGTGTCCCGTGA
Organism: Rana kukunoris; assembly: GCA_029574335.1. Lineage (NCBI taxonomy): Eukaryota > Metazoa > Chordata > Amphibia > Anura > Ranidae > Rana > Rana kukunoris. Next base: position 227,162,816 of record CM056049.1, read on the forward strand.
TGTACGATAAAGAAAAGGGGATTTTTATTAACAGCTTACCTGTAAAATCCTTTTCTTGGAGTACATCACGGGACACAGAGCTCCCGCGCCTTTTTTGTGGAATATTGGGATCTGTATTGCTTGCTACAAAACTGAGGTAGGCTCTATAACCCACGTAGTCATTACTATGCTGCTCCGTGTCCCATGATGTACTCCAAGAAAAGGATTTTACAGGTAAGCTGTTAATAAAAATCCCCTTTTTACAATTGTACAGTGCCATATGACGAGAAGGTGGCACGTCAACAAGAAAAGAGGGCTTCCATTGGGTTTTGGTATTGTGAACAGTTTCAAAAAGAATCTACACAACATACTCAATGGGAGTAGTAGGTGTTAGGAGGGGAGGAAGCATTTTTAAGAGTAGTTAAGTTCCTCCAGGAATTCTACTTTAACCACTTAAGGACCGCCGCACGATGATATACGTCGACAGAATGGCACTGGCGGCGGCGTGCTCGCGACCCCGTCCGAAGCTCCGTGACTGCGGCTGTGAAACCGCGGGTGTCACGCGATCAGGTCACAGGAGCTGAAGAACGGGGAGAGGTGTGTGTAAACAAACCTTCCCCGTTCTTCTCTGTGGCAATGTCAATGATCATCTGTTCCCTGATATAGGGAACGACAATCACTGATGTCACACGTCCAGCCCTGCCCCCCTACAGTTAGAAACACGCATGAAGTCACACTTACACAGCACCCCCTAGTGGTTAACCCCTTCACTGCCATTGTCATTTTCATAGTATTTCTATAGCACTTTTCGCTGTGAAAATGACAATGGTCCCAAAAATGTGTCAAAAGTGTCCGATGTGTACGCCATAATGTCGCAGTCACTTTTTTACCAAAAATAGGTAGAAGAATACGTATTATAGCAAAAAGTAAAAAATATTGTTTTTTTTTTCAAAATTGTCGCTCTATTTTTGTTTATAGCGCAAAAAATAAAAAACGCAGAGGTGATCAAATACCATCAAAAGAAAGCTCTATTTGTGGGGAAAAAAGGATGCCAATTTTGTTTGGGAGCCACGTCGCACAATTGTCAGTTAAAGCGACGCAGTGCCGAATCGCAAAAAGGGGCAAGGTCCTTAACCTGCATATTGGTCTGGGTCTTAACCGGTTAAGATAATCTTATTACTGTGCATTAAAGCGGAGTTCCCCCTATTTAAAAGTCAGCAGCTACAAATAGTGCAGCTGCTGACTTGCACTGTAATTGTCGGAGCCTGCCCATGTGCAAGCTGCTCTACGTGCTGTGAATGGCCGGGCAAACGTCTGGGACCGGTTATGTGTCCCAGAAAATTGCAGGGAGCTTCCCACTGGCGCCGCGGAGAAAGTGGGAGCTGGATGCTTCTAAAAAGAAGGTATCCGCCCCCCCCCCCAAAGAAATGTGGCATGTTAGGGGGTCACCTTCACTTAAAGTGGAAGTTCCATTTTTGGGTGGAACGCCGCTTTAATGTTTTTAATATTCTGTTTCTATGTAAAGTGTACAACTATATGTGAAGCAGCCATATTCAATCATTACATATGCAGGCTCTTCTTCCTACTTTGTAAAGCTACACAGTGGTGCTCCTTCTCACAATAAAGTCTATGACTTGGCCAATCTCCTGTAATTTAAAAAAAAATGTACTTTCAATGTGGCATTATATCAACAACTGTTAAAGTGCCTACAAACACTCGATAGTTGCATGATCCAGTTTTTCCAAATGATTATTGTATAAACTTTCACAAGTTCACATTGGCCATGTTTGAGCTTTTGGAAAGGAAAGGGGGAGTGCTATGGTGTAGCTTGCCTGTCAGCGTGATTGGTCAGGAAAATCCATCTAGCCAAATCAAGCAAAAGGACTAAATGGTATACAAGAGCCGAATGTCCCAGGAGCATATCAGAACAAGACCCTCTGTGTGTGAATAAGTGGCAGTCTCAGCCCGGACCCCTGCCTGGCCATGCCCCCAACATGTTTCACTTCACCCACCAGAGCTCCCTATGAGTTAGCTCTGGTGGGAGGAGTGAAACACATTGGGGACATGGCCTGGCAGTGGTCCAGGATGAGACTGCCACTTGTTCACACACTGCGGGTCTTATTCTGATGTGTGACTCCCGGGACCTTCAGCTCTCATCTACTATTGTCTGGAGTGTTGGCGGGCTCCTTCAGGGTCAGCACTCACAGGACTATATTTCTTGCAGCCTGAGCTACACACCATGGGTTCACTGTAAGGACCAAATATCAGGAAGGAAAGTTATTGCACTGAGCCACATAAAGCTCTATGTTTAATACAATAACAAAAATATAGAAACGCAACAATGTAAAATTACAAACATCGTAAAATATATTTAGGGCAAATACTGCAACAGTAATTCAAAGCATGTTTACTGAAAATACAGTACACTTTCACTTTAGGCACCTTTTCAGACAGAGCTGACTCCATCAAGCAGATCTGCCTGCTCAGCAAGGAATCTGTCCGCTAATCCCTGCTGAGCAGGCGGATGATGGCTCCGTGTCCTCTACCCTATGCAGAGTGGACAGGGACACAGCCTGCTCTTCTCTATAGGGCAGTCGGATAGAAATTGATCGCATGTCCGTTTCCATCTGACTGTCATCCAAGCCAAACTCCATCCGTCTGTTTTGGGCAGACCAATTTAGATGCTGACGGGTGTCAGCGGATGCATGTTTACTGATATCCGTCACTTTGATCGGGTCCACCTGAAACACTGACAGGTGGACCCGATCAATCCATCAGTGTGGACCCGATCAATCCATCAGTGTAGACCCAATCAATCCATCAGTGTGAAAGGGGCCTTAAAGAAGAACAATACACATTATGGTTTTAGTGGTCGATATACTTCAAATAGACAATCCAATGTATGTATTTTTACAAATACCTTTTACTTTAGTCATTACTAGTTATCTGAGTTGACTGAATGGAGATGGGGGCTTGAGCTCCACCAACAATCAGTCTGCTGGCCTATTTGTGGGGCCTGTATATGCAGCCTTTTGTTTGTTTCAGAACTGCATTTATCTCCATATAAGTCAAAGGGAATACAAAAGCAGTGTGATGAAGGTTGATGCAGCTTAGAACAGTTGATTGCAGGTCAAATTTGCCTTAAGGCAAATGTACCTTTTTCAAGCTACCATCCTCTGATCTTGGATAAGAAACACACATAGTATAGCAGCAATAATAAAATCTGACATCTTAAGCCCGGTACACGCGGCAAGAGTGTCGGGAGACATTTGCCGGTACAAACAATACCGGACAAAATTTCGGCCCGTGTGTATGTTGGTCTGTCCTAAGTGGAAAACCAACAGCCAACCGACGCCAATGGCAGAGAGTGCTGATAGAAGTGTTCTAGCTGGGGGCTGTCCCCCCTGTCAGAACACAAAAGCTTGGTGGGGAAAGATCGCTAGATTAACCTCCCATGGTTAGTACAGTTCGTACACACTCCCATAGTCCGTTTTTTTTTTTCATGCAAGCCGTGTGTATAGACCTGGTTCACAGTTATGCGTTTTTGGTGCTTTTTTTTGTAGAAAACGCATTACAGTCTATTTAACATGGTTTCCTATGGGACGCGTTCCCACCTATACTTTTTTTCAGCTGCTGAGTTTTTAGAAAGGGTCAGTGACTTTAAAAAAAAAAGCAAAACGGTGCTTTTTTTTTTATTCAATAGACTTCAATGGAGATGCCGCAAAAAAAAACAAGTAGTGCATTTTTGGCACGTTTTGCGTTTTTTTATCTGCCCAACAACAAATTGACCCAAAAAAAAAAAAGCATACAGAATGTATTAAGTGAAAAACGCATAAGAATGCACTGTAAAAAGGACTGCAAAAACAAATTAAAGCAAACTGCATAGGTGTGAACCAGGCTTTAAAAGGTGAGCTTAGTGCACCAGTAAGCAAGGTGCAAGCCAACATTGATGTCACATATTCCCCCAGCATAACCAACACAGATACCCATCTCCAACTATAAACAAAGGTACTTAAAATATATATAGTGTATACTCTTTAATGTTAGGCACACGTACTATAAACAAAAACATTTATGATAGCCGTACTTTCTGACTTGAATGATTTTAAATTGGTTGTCATTGCACTTTGCACCACCTTGGTAAAAAAAGCCAACATAAATGAAGCTTATTGCTATTGAAGGTCTTCCTTCCCCATAGGGGAAAGACCAAAATTACCCGGCTAAGGTCAGTTCAGACCATGTCCAGGATCAAGAAGAAGCAGTTGATGCAGGCATTTGGTCCTCATAGAGGTTTGAGGATGATACAGAATCAAAAGCAGACTTGCACATCACCTTAAGCCAGTCATCAACGATCTCAATAGCTGAAAAGTTTAAGGTTCACTTGTGTGCATCTTCTCCAGACAGCTGGCCCAAAAGTTAGCAAGTCTGTTATCACGATTTGCACAAAAGTCTGTAAAATCCTTGAGCAGACGATCAGCAAATCGCTCATCCCCTGTGCCACTGGACCGCCAGGTTTTGGTCAGCATAGTATTATAGGCCCAATGATAACCTATCCTTTCTTCACCAAACAGACTCTGAGTTGATGAACTGGTGGAATTTCTTCTCCGTCTCTGCTGACCTGAGGCGTATTTCCGCTTTGAATATGGCAGCTGTAAAAATACAGTACCTGTGAAGTAAACATAAAAATCAGTCTTTTATAAGAAGCCATGTATTATGAAAAGCTAAAATGAAGGAAATAACAGGCTTTCAGGTGCCAAAGTTAATCTCAAGAAAATGGTGAGTACACAATATTTTATAAAAGGAAACACGTTGAGACCCTTGACTACACTCTGTATCTCTGCCTTGTTTATATGTTCATTTATGTCAATTTATATGGTCAATGCATTTATTGCAATTAGGCAGTAAAGGAAAAGCACTCTTCTGATTGATCATTATTGCAGTGATCCCAGAACTATGTATACAAAATAAAGGGATTTGTGCGACTTTAAATCAGGCTAATCAATTGTGGAGGTGAAATTGGTTAAGTAATTTATTAATAACATTGGTATGAAACAAGTGGAAAAGTGATTTCATGTATATACATATACACATGCAAAGGCATGAACATAAAGAGTGGATAAACACATACATGCATATCAACTGGACAACACATGATCAAAACCCATAGATATAATCTTATAAATACACATACAATATATATTTTCATACATACACACATATATATATATATATATATATATATATATACACACACACACACACACACACATATATATATATATCTATATATAGATATAGATATATATATATATATATATACACACACACGTCATAAAAGCGGCATTAAGCAAATAGATGAAAGGTGTAAAAAATCTTAGAACGAGATTAATTGTAAATGTAGTACATCAGGTATCTTCCTATTGGTAGACATTTTGGTACATCCTGAATGTCCAACGCGTTTCATGTCAAATACACTTCCTCAGGGACACTCTGCTATCTCACGGCTCAATACTACCTAGGCTCCCAGGAGAGACTATCCCTTGGGCCCTGGCCCTATATACATCATACAGCATGTTATTTTTAGATTGGAATAATTATACTCAGTTTCCTAGACTACCTGCCCCTGAGGAAGTGTTTTTTACACAAAACGCATTGGAAATTCAGGATGTACCTACATGTCTACCAATAGGAAGATACCATGTACTACATTTACAATTAATCATGTTCTAAGATTTCATCGATTTGCCTTGTGACGCTTTTATGACGCGTGTGTGTGTGTATATATATATATATATATATATATATATATATATATATATATATATATATATATATATATATTTATATTTATAAGATTATAGCCATGCGTTTTGATTATGTGTTGTCCAGTTGGTATGCATGTATGTGTTTATCCACTCTTTATGTTCATGCCTTGTGTATATATATATGAAATCACTTTTCCACTTGTTTCATACCAATGTTATTAATGAATTAAGCGGAAGTGAAAGTCGAGACTGCCGCTGGGCGAATGGAGGAGGCTTCACATTGGGGGACCAACAGGGCCAGTGAGAGTGAGGCGATACCCACCAATAAAGTGATACCACCGGTTACCGATTAAGGATCATTTTCCAGTTCGGTCTGGCAAGAGTATTTTCAATAAGGGTGGTTCATCATTCCGCCCCGAATTTCTCACGAGTGGAGGTGTTGGTGGTAGATCGCCGCGGATTGTGGATTAATGAGATCTATAACCTGATGGGACTTTTTCCATTCATAATATATTACGGGACTTATCACCTGTTTGTGTTAAACACTACTGCTAATAGCACATGTTTATCTATTTTATTTTGTGATAGATTGACATATGTCTATTTTTATGTAGCGCTGCCTTTTAGATGTGTTTTTATATTAATACATTACTTAATCAATTTCATCTCCACAATTGATTAGCCTCATTTAAAGTCCAACAACTCCCTCTTTTTGTCTACTTGAACCCGGGATGGAGGCACTTTACTGTGCTTCATTTAAAGTCCCCAAATCCCCCTCTCTTCTTCTTCAGAACTATGTATTTACAATACAGGTTTTTATGCTGTACACATTTTTATTGATATTGTGAATAAAAATTTAGATAGATATTTTTGAATAAAAGGCTGTGTACTCCCCATTTTCTCAAACGTTGCACCAAGTCTATTATTTCCTTATTTTCCTGCTTTTCATATTTCCTTTTGGATGTGGTCCCATAGGTGTCATACCACGCCTCCCCTTTATATCTCATAATCCAGGTATTAGTTATTAGGCGTAAGACAAGCAAAGAAAAGATGCAAATCAAAAAAAAAAAAAGCAACACATTTTTAGTCTTTGCGGTATCTAAATTTACCTGTCACATGTATGTATTGAGGTTTATTTTCTGATGGGAAGTTGAAGGCTGATGCAGAATATTTGTCCTGAATGAAACCAAACCTATGTGGAAGAAGGAAAAAAGGAAGTTCAAGAAAAATAAGTTCCAAATAACAAATAAAATAAAAATATTTTTTTCAGTAAGTAGATTACCGATATGCAATCACTTCCTGCAACAAGTGCATTCTCTCCCAATAGGTCTCTGGCTCAAAACCTGAAACAATAATCCCATGAGTTACGGTCTATAGCATCTCTTATATAAGGCATTCTTGTTTTGTTTCATTTGTATGAGCTTATCCAAAAAATGAAGGTATATTGCAAATCAATCAATAAAACCTCACATAAGCTTTAACATGTTAATGTCATTACAAAAGTCATTTTCAATATTTTTAAATCTGCAGCTTTCTTTAAAACAAATCCTGATGATTCTGCCATGCAGCAGTCAGTCCTGTAAAAGCACTTGGGCCTTCTGGGAGGTGGATGGACTGGAACATGGAGATTTGCATAATAGGTACACGCTACTCATTCCTTTAAAACCACTACGGCATTTTTGCACAGAATAAGCACTAACAAGCAGTAAAGGGTTATTTTACTATGGATATATAAAGTGAGAATGCAACTTAAATAAAAAGTCACCCAGAATAGCCTGGGTCTATTTTTTATTTATTTCTTGTTCTGTTTTGCTTAGTTTTTTACCTGTGATTATGATGCATAGTTATATAATTAGTCTGGTTCAAAAAAGACACAAGTCCATCTAATTCAAGCAATAAAATGTGACTGCTTAAGTTTGAGTTTGTCCATCTTTTGTAATGAAGATGGTGTTTGCACTTATGATACTGTATGCTTGTTTTGTCCTTGAAAACTCTTCAATACAACTTTATTATATATAAAAAAAAAAAACATAGTTTGACTTGTTACACACCTTCGAATAGATGGTCACTCTCAGCCTTTACTAGGCAGTTAATATTAAGAGGAATGAAGAGCTGAGCACGCAAGGGGTCTCCATATAAATAGCTTGGCAATGCAAAAGGACCCTCCAAAACAGGCACAAGTAGAAAACCACAGGAGTTTGCTTTCCTATGCCAACCCTGAACCTAAAGAAAGAAAAAGCAGGAATTGTCTGGCAACAAATGTTACAATGAACCAAAATTCCAAGAGAACTGAAAAAATTATAAATAAAACAAACTGATAAAGTACAAGGACAACCACGAGATATAAACAAAGCCCTCACCATTTCAAAAAGCACTGCAGCGGTCACAGCCATCCAGTGCAGCTTGATCTCAAATGCAGCTGTTAGAGAGAAGTTTCCATGGTAATAGCAGCTGCACCATTCCAGTCTATCTGTGCGGTTATTAACATCCACATCCAAGGTTACTGTTCTCTGCTCTGGGACAGTGGCAGCTATGAAAAGCAAAGTCATACAAGATAAAAACATATATATATATATATATATATATATATATAACAACTGGGAGAAACTGAAAGGAAGAATTACACGCAAGTTGGAAGATGACCAACTGATAAAATATGAAAAAAGTCAACAGAATCACACGTGGAAAATAAAGTTTACAGTTAGAGAGATTAAGACCATAACGATAAGCTGGAGAATGCTACATGCAGCCTACATACAAAAGCATGCAACCAAGCAAGGGTGTGATATGGAAAACAACCAATGATTGACCAGTGATCAAAATGAAATTGCTCCCACAAGATGGAAAAAGGAAACAAGAAGGTAAAGGGGTGATGGTAGAGCCTGTTCCATGGCTCTGAACAGATGCCTGGCATGCAAGTTACGTGGTACCCGTCAGGGGAGGAGCTGCTGGAAATGAGATTACAGCCACGAGGTCAAGAGAGGAACCAATGATGTCACATGGACGCAGCAAACGTGTAGCCCTTAACTATGTTACCTTTATTTGGGTGGTTAGAGGGGGGAAGTAGAATATGAAGAATGAATACTGATGTGGCATGACTCAGCATTATCAGATTCCCATGATATATGTTGGAAAACAGCAGAGACAGCATTTAAAATGAGAGTTTGAGACACATAAAACAGGAAAAATTATGCTGTCGTTTTATACAAGCATATAGCTACAGTACCTGCATCACTAACTTGTGTTAAATCTATTTACAAATGTAATATGTGTATGGTTTTACAATGGTTGTCAAATGATCAAATAGAAGCTGCTGCTGCTTCAGATAATGAGGGTGCCATATGCTTAGGAGCTGGGCTTTGGCCTTAATGTAGTAGGAATATTTACAGAAAACAAGGTATTTGAGGGGCATATAGTGAATAATTCAAACCATGGGCTGGATGAACCATGGATAGTCCATGGGAGATCATTCTCTTTGACATAACACTCCATCAGCTCCTCTGCCCTTTGCGGGCAGCTACCTAGCAGCGCTGCGGCCTGGCTCCTTCCTCCGAAGCTGCGGCTGAAAGAACTGTGCCTACTTGCATAAGAGGCTGGCCGACTGGGTAGCCAAGGCAGGAGAAATGGTGGTATTTCAGAATGGAGCAACTCCTCTTCCACCAGTGCCACCTCAAACCATTTCCTCTGAAAAGCTGTAAAATCCTCCATTGCAGCAGAATGCCATGGGCTTGGTTGTGTCAGGTTTGTTGTGGCTACAAGACAAAAGAAAATTTACAGGTATGTAAAAATCACCAGCTAATATCAGAGACAAGAGCTGCACATGAACAGTTATGATACGTACAAATGTTAGTACAAAGCCATAAATCTAAATGTAGGTATTGTTATTCACTTAGCCTTGTATCAAGTCTGATGCAGGAGATCATGAAGGCAGAACATCTGGTACTGCAGGATGACTTGCTTGGCTAGTTTCAGGCCTGGCTAGCTGCTTAAGAGTCCTGGCCAGTGTAAGTAGTATGTACGGTGAGGGAAAAAGGTATTTGATTCCCTGCTGATTTTGTATGTTTGCCCACTGATAAAGAAATGATCAGTCTATTAAAAAAAAAAAAAAATGATAAATTAATTTGCATTTTAATGAGTGAAAAAAGTATTTGACCCCCTTTGCGAAGCATGATTTAGTACTTGGTGACAAAAACATTGCTGGCAATCACAGAGGTCAGACCTCTCTTGTAGTTGGCCACCAGGTTGGCACACATCTCAGGAGGGATTTTGTCCCACTCCTCTTTGCAGATCCTCTCCAAGTCATTAAGGTTTCGAGGTTGACTTTGGTAATTCGAACCTTCTTGCATGGAGCCCCTGACTCAGCAAGGTTGACAGTGGTGATTTGGTGTTTCTTCCATTCGTGAATAATGGCACCAACTGTTGTCACCCTCTTACCAAGCTGCTTGGCGATGGTCTTGTAGCCCATTCCAGCCTTATGTAGGTCTACAGTCTTGTCCCCGACATCCTTTGACAGCTCTTTGGTCTAAGCCATGGTGAAGAGATTGAAATCGGATTGATTGATTGCTTCTGTTGACAGCTGTATTTAATACAGTTAACAAGCTGAGATTAGGAGCACTCCCTTTAAGAGACCTGTATAGAAGACACCTGGGAGCCAAAAATCCTGCCGATAGGGGATCAAATACTTATTTCACTCATTAAAATGCAAATAAATGTATAACTTTTTGAAATATTTATAGATGATATTGGGTCTGAGATCAAAAGTAACATTTCTGTTTTTGCAGATGACACCAAGCTATGCAGTGGAATAACGTCCTTGCAGGATGTCTCCAATTTACAAGCCGACCTCAATGCTCTGTCTAAGTGGGCGACTAAGTGGCATATATGGTTTAATGTTGATAAATGTAAAGTTATGCACTTAGGGGCTAATGCCGCGTACACACGATCAGTTTTTGTGATGAAAAAAAACGACGTTTCAAGTGATGAAACAAAACGATGTTTTTCAAACTTCATTTTCCAAAACGACGTTGCATACACACCATGGTTTTTCCAAAATGCTCTAGCAAATCGTGGTGACGTACACAACGTTCGACGGCACTCTGTTCCATTGAAGCTCCGTCTCATAACTTGCCTCTGAGCATGCGCGGCTTTTTTTGCCCACATACAATCACTTTTTATGACACAAAAAACAACGTTTTGAAAAACGACACAAAAAAATCAAGCATGTTCGAATTTTTTTTTGGTCGTTTTTTTGAAGACATAAAACAACGTTTTGCCCACACACTGTGATTTTAAATTATGTTTTTGAAAACGTCGTGTGTACGCGGCATAAGAATATGCATGCACCATACATGCTAGGGGGAGTACAACTGGAGGGATCTGTAGTGGAGAAGGATCTGGGGGTTTTAGTTGATCATAAGCTCAATAATGGCATGCAATGCCAAGCTGAGGTTTCCAAAGCAAGCAAAGTCCTTTCTTGTATTAAGAGAGGTATAGACTCCAGAGATAGAGATATCATTTTGCCCCTGTACAAATCATTAGTAAGACCTCATTTGGAATATGCAGTCAAGTTTTGGGCACCAGTTCTCAAAAAGCATATCGGAGAACTGGAGAAAGTGCAGGGAAGGGCAACCAAACTGATAAGAGGAATGGAGGAGCTCTGCTATGAGGAAAGATTAGAAGAACTGAATTTATTCACTCTTGAGAAGAGGAGAATAAGGGGGGATATGATCAACATGTACAAATATATAAGAGGTCCATATAGTGAACTTGGTGTTGAGTTATTCACTTTAAGGTCAACACTGAGGACAAGGGGGCACTCTTTACGTCTGGAGAGATTTCACCTCCAAATATGGAAAGGTTTCTTCACAGTAAGAGCTGTGAAAATGTGGAACAGACTCCCCCCAGAGGTGGTTCTGGCCAGCTCAGTAGATTGCTTTAAGAGAGGCCTGGATTCTTTCCTAAATGCACGTAATATAACTGAGTACTAAGATTTGTAGGTAAAGTTGATCCAGGGTAAATCCGATTGCCTCTCGGGGGATCAGGAAGGAATTTTTTCCCCTCCGGTAGCAAATTGTATCATCGCTCTGCTGGGGTTTTTTGCCTTCCTCTGGATCAACTGTGGGTATGGAGTTGGGTTTATGGGATTGTACTGTGTTTTATTTTGTTTGTTTATTTTTTTTATTTTTATATGGTTGAACTGGATGGACTTATGTCTTTTTTCAACCTAGCTAACTATGTAACTATGTAAATGCATCTTTCTGAATATGTTTGTTGTTATTCTGTCTCTCACTGTAAAAAAACTACCATTAAAATTATAGACTGATTATTTCTTTGTCAGTGAGCAAACGTACAAATCAGCAGGGGATCAAATACTTTTTTCCCTCACTGTAGGGCAGTGTCCAGGGGTCAGTAGCAGGTAGGACAGTGAACACCCAGTGTTCAATCTACCATGCCACATATATGAGCTTACCAGAGGTAGTGTGGCCCTCAGTATTTCAGAACACACTGTATAAAACTGCTGGTCTGCAACCAGTACACAGGGATGTACAGCCACCACTTGTTCAGACAAAGCCCATAGCAACAAGCTGTCACTTAAAAAAAAAAAAAAAAATGAAAGGAGCATCAGGTTCTCATAGTGTAAAATCCTTGGGACAAAGTTTATTAAAAACGGTTAAAAGCACTTACAAACTCCTAGGAGGGCAGCCGAGCCCCTGATGATGTCATATTAAACCTACGTAGGGTGGAGCAGTGAATCGTGACATTACAGCACATGTGTGACCGCCATTGTGATTCTGGGGATTGTAGTCTATTAATGCCGATTTCCTCCTAGGTCAGACTATCTCTGGTAAGCTCATATATGTGACGTGGTAGATTGAGCGCTGGGTGTTGACTTGTGAAGAATTTTGAAGAGCACGCAATGTGGGAAGAGTGATCTTCACTGGTGTATTTTCAGAAACAAGATCTCACTATTGCATGGGCTCTTTATGATATTATACATTACATGTTATTTGCTGCATATGTGTTAGCAAATTGAATTATATTTGCCTTTGTAATTATTTTCTGCACTTTTTGTCTGTTAGCGTGGCACAGATTATTATTTATTTTTTTAAGTGGCATATCCTATACCTTTAAAAGTGCTTCTGCTTAGTTTTTCCTTTGTGTAACGTGACCTTTTGCACAGTGATGGTAGTTTGTTTTTTCAACGAAGGGCAGTGTCCAAGTGACTGTAGTAGATAGGACAGTGTACAGAGGTCAGTAATAGGTAGGGCAGGATAAAGAGCTCAGTAGTAGGTAGGGCAGCGTACAAAGGTCAGTAGTTGGCTGGGCAGCATACTGAGGTAAATAGTAGGCAGGGCAGCTTAGAGAGGTCAGTAGGATGTAGGGCAGTGTACAGAGGTCAATAGTCTGAAAAGCAGAGCAGCAAAGGAAGGGTACTGCAAATGAACTACTTGTTCTGGTGTGTTGATCCTGTGGGGATCAGCACACTACACTTGGGATGAGCTTAGAAGCGTTTGAACAAGTCTGAATCTGTACCTCCGCTACCTAGGGTTGGCTTTGACAGCTTTTTGACCTGAGAGCACAGGCGACCAATGCACCCGAGCTCATAACTTCCCTGCGCTGCTCTGCCACTCTGGGGAAGAAGCACTTGAGGGTCAGCAAGGCAGGAACACAGTGGTCGAGAGATAGATCACGATCAAGGGGTTTACGGCACCCATCCTAGAATAACTTCAGCGTGAATTTGGGTTAGCTTCAGCTACTATTCCCTTACCCCCACTCTCCCCTTTTTCTAACATAACTGGGATGATGGTACAATTTTATCCCCTATTATTTATTTCTATATGAGGCTATACTCTCCCTTTTGCTCATAATTATTGGGTGGATAACACACCCGCTTCTCCTTCCTCTTGAGTGCCTCTAACCTATAAATTCTTTTACATTATGTAACTCCTCCCCGATTGCTTGATGACCCCAGCTTAGATATTGTCTTCATTTCTGATGGTTTAACCACTTAAGACCCGGACCAATACGCTGGCAAATGACCCAAGGGGTTTTTGCGATTCGGCACTGCGTCGCTTTAACAGACAATTGCGCGGTCGTGCGACGTGGCTCCCAAACAAAATTTGCGTCCTTTTTTTCCCACAAATAGAGCTTTCTTTTGGTGGTATTTAATCACCTCTGCGGTTTTTATTTTTTGCGCTATAAACAAAAATAGAGCGACAATTTAAAAAAAAATGCAATATTTTTTACTTTTTGCTATAATAAATATCCCCCAAAAATATATAAAAAAACATTTTTTTTCCTCAGTTTAGGCCGATACGTATTCTTCTACAGATTTTTGGTAAAAAAAATCGCAATAAGCGTTTATCGGTTGGTTTTCGCAAAATTTATAGCGTTTACAAAATAAGGGATAGTTTTATTGCATTTTTATTAATTATTTTTTTTTTTACTACTAATAGTGGCGATCAGCGATTTTTTTCGTGAACGCGACAATATGGCGGACACTTCGGACAATTTTTACACATTTTTGGGACAATTGTCATTTTCACAGCAAAAAATGCATTTAAATTGCATTGTTTACTGTGGAAATGACAGTTGCAGTTTGGGAGTTAACCACAGGTGGCGCTGTAGGGGATGTGTGACCTAATGTGTGTGTTTACTACTGTAGGGGGGTGTGGCTGTAGGTGTGACGTCATCGATCGCGTCCCCCTATTACAGGGATGACGCGATCGATGCTCCGGCCACAGAGAAGCACGGGGAAGCCGTGTGTACACACGGCTCTCCCCGTTCTTCCGCTCCAGGGACGGATCGCCGCACTGCAGCGGCGATCGGGTCCGCGAATCCCGCGGTCCCGGTCCTGGAGCTTCGGACCGGGTCGCGGGCGCGCGCCCGCGGGCGCGCGCGCCCGCGACCCACGGCTGGGTACTATAACCAACGTATATATACGTTGATGTGCCCAGCCGTGCCATTCTGCCGACGTAAATCTGCAGGAGGCGGTCATTAAGTGGTTAATGGACATTTTTGGTTTTCTCGGATTGACCTACATCTATCCAATATTACATTTTTGAACATGTAATCCACATATTATGAGTTTATACCTCTTATGTATGCCATTATTAGTTTGATCATTTCTCTAAGAGGGTACAATTATTCAAGACACAGCGACTTTTATCCAAGGCCCTTGTGTTAATATGGACTGGACACCCCCCAGCCATATATAAATCATTACGCTATATCTAGACACTAGATTTATCTAGCTACTGCTTTCTCTTTACCCTCTACTGTATTAGAAATATCTTCTCTAATTTTTCAGGGGTACTCCCCCATACATCTACCTTGTTCAATCGGTTATACTTCCTTATATTGCCAATTTTTCTTCCCCACTAATTTGTGGGCAGCACGCATACTATATACTTGCACCATCCTGTCCCAATCCTGGGACTGGTCACACTACACACTTGTCACTTAATTTTTTCTATTCGCCGTTCTGGGACTTCATTGCCCCTTTTCCTTATTCATTTACTCAATCATTTCCTCACTTTCCACACCCTCATTCTCTGGCCGCATTCTATTGCTGCACCTTACAGTTTCTATGGGAATTGAGCCTTGACTCACCCTCTCACTTCTCGCTTTCACTCTCACTCAATCACTCTCTCCTGTCCATATTGATTTTGGTTATTCTACTTAACCCTTCATGTCTCTCCTTTTATTCCTTTTCTGTTTTGCAACTGTCAGCAATGTGACAATGTTTGGGGTCACCTAGTATTAGCAATCAAAGCGTGGGATATATACTCCCACTCATTACTATTACTCTATATACAATGTATTCTTTTTATTGTTGCTGTTTTTCCTTCGTCATGTAGCTTCCCCTTGAGTCTTTTTGTGCCGCCCCGGCTGCCTACATATTCCTTCCACGGCGGACTTGTCTCTCCCCTGGTGGGGGCGTTACCATGCCTCGCCCCCCTTGCTCTTTTCCCAGCGCGGGGCTCCCCGCCCCTCGCTCGGGTTGGGCGTGCATACTGGTCGGCGCTCCGTGCGCATTGG
Organism: Rana kukunoris; assembly: GCA_029574335.1. Classification (NCBI taxonomy): domain Eukaryota; kingdom Metazoa; phylum Chordata; class Amphibia; order Anura; family Ranidae; genus Rana; species Rana kukunoris. The sequence continues at coordinate 227,178,601 of CM056049.1, forward strand.
CTGTGCACGGGGAGACTGACCCGGTGACGTCATGACGCGGCCACCTGGCGGCATCTATGGCGTTCTCGGGTAGGGATAGCTTATTTGATGGCCGTCTGGCCATTAGATCGGCAGGGTGGATCTGTCCATCTGCGGTCCGCTGGTTCAGCACGGACAGACTAGGACCTGGTCTGACACTATTTTGGGGCTCCTCCTGGGCACTGCTTATTCTACCCTCTAGTCCATGCATTACCATGCATTGTGCCACCAAAACGGGTTATTCCCTTGGATGACACCATCCTGGTTTTTACCAGGCAATCGGACCAGCCTATTCATGTGCCCATTTTTGAATCCCCACATTTTTGTATCAGCCCACAGTCCCTGTCGTGCCTTTTGCCACCTGACTCTATTTTTTCATTATGCCCTATTGGGGTAAGTTTGTTATCCTCCCCCCCTTTTGATACCATTCTCTGGTGTTCCTCTTCCCTCCTCCTTTTCCCTCTGTTTCTTTCCTTTTCTTGCTCCTTCCCTTCTTTCCTTCCCCCCTCCTACCTCCCTACTTACCTTCCCTACACCTTCCCCTTCTTGGCCCCCCCCCTGTTTTTTCCCTGCTTCCCCCCCCTTTTCCCCTCTCCCCCCCCCCCCCCGTCTCCCTCGCCTACTTGTCCTTTCCTATCCTCCCCCATTCCCCCTCCCCCTTCCTTTTTTCCTTCCCCCCTTTCCTTTCAACTCTCCCCTCCCCGCCAGCTCATGTATCATTGGAGGTTTTACCACAATTGTATGTATATGTATATATGCATACGTACATATATGTTTTTTGTTCTTACCCAGATCTCCACGCCAATTATCCCCTTGTCCGTCGTGGGGGGAAGCTCCATAGCTGTACGGCCCCCGCACACTTTTAATTGACTCATAGGGTAAGCTAATATTACCATTGTTATAACTTCCTTCGGAAACTTATATTGTATTGCTGATTCCTTTTAATTATTTATCTATGTTTATTGTATAATGTTCTTTGCATCATTCTATAGATTGGCTGTCCTGATGAAGCGGTATTTCAATTCCCGCGAAACTAGTCGACCGTGACCAATCATTGATGTGTACAATTAATTGTTTGTTTTGCAATTTTATGGACAAAATGCTTTTATATCAATAAAAATATGTTTTATAATATTTTGTTTACCACATTTTATCTGTACTGAGATAGTCCCCACCAACCAAATTGAGTGGGTAGTTTTGGGTTAGCTTCAGCTACTATTCCCTTACCCCCACTCTCCCCTTTTTCTAACATAACTGGGATGATGGTACAATTTTATCCCCTATTATTTATTTCTATATGAGGCTATACTCTCCCTTTTGTTCAGCGTGAATTTCCTAAATGGAACTACAAAAGGTGACTAAACTATTTCAATAGGTGCCTTGTGAAGAAGGGGAAACCCTACCTCAAAATAATCCTGATTTACTACATCTCTTATCCTATAAAATTACAATAGGTCCGCACATTAGCTAAGTAATAAATCATACTAAAAACAGGTACAAAGATGTGTTGCAAAAATTATGATTTTTGGCTTACCAGTAGAGTTGAGCGGACACCTGGATGTTCGTGACCCCGTCCTCCTCTGACGCACACTGTGCTACGTCACTGAGACAGCCCTATTCCTTACTAAGCAATAGGGCTATCCCAGTGACGTAGCACAGTGTGCGTCAGAGGGGGACGGGGTCATGTGACGCGTGGCCCGCCTCCCTTATAAAAGAAACGTCAAGCTCCGACGCGTCATTCGCGGAGCTGTGCTCTGAATGGATGGATGTTCTCATCGCTGGACCAATCACCCGTCACTGGAGAGAAAACCCGTCGCTGGAGACTTCACCCGGCGCTGGATAAAAGACAACGTTGGAGCCAGGGAACAGCATTGATCGTCTATTTTCACCGCTGGATTTTTATTTGGTTTAATTATTAAAATATTTTGTTCTACGGTGTGTGTGGTTTTTTTTTCAGACAACTATTACTTACACTTCCTTCGTGAAATGGTAGGGGTACAGTGTACCCCATCACCATTTCACACAGGGGGGGGGGCAGGATCTGGGGGTCCCCTTCCAGATTCTGATAAGCCCCCTGCCCGCATACCCCCACAACTACCGGGCAAGGGTTGTGGGGATGAGACCCTTGTCCCCAACAACATGGGGACAAGGTGCTTTGGGGGGCACCCCAAAGCACCCTCCCAATGTTGAGGGCATGTGGCCTGGTGCGGTTCAGAAGAGGGTGGCCGCACTCTATCCCCCACTCTTTTCTGCGGCCGGCCAGGTCAACGTGCTCAGATAAGGGGTCTGGTGTGGATTTTAGGGGGAACTCCACGCCATTTTTTTTTTAAATTTGGGGTGGAGTTCCCCTTAAAATCCACACCAGACCTAACAGGGTCTGGTTATGGATATTTGGGGGGAACCCCACGTCATTTTTTTTTTAAATTGATGGCGGGGTTCCCCTTAATATCCATACCAGACCTAAAGGGTCTGGTTATTGAATTTGCGGGGACCTCCACGCATTTTTTTTCCCCCTAACTCCGAACCCAAACTTTTACAAAACCCAAAGTCCATACCGAACCCGAACTTTACAGTTCGGGTTCGCTCAACCCTACTTACCAGCAAAAACAATTTCTTGTAAAGAACAGGATTTTTCATTTTTAACCATGCAGCCACCCTGCTAGTTCTAGTTTTGTAGCAAGTAATATGGAGAACCTAAAAAACACAGGGGAGTCCTGTGTCCTGTACTGCACTCAAAGAAACAGATATTACGGTTTTGTTAAAAATCCTATTTTCTTTGTACAGTATAGAACATAGGATATTTAGTCTTTAAATGGCAACTCACTCTTTGGGCAAGGTTACATGTTACAACTGTATTTAGGGTATAACATGATGCAAATAGAACCCCCACCCTACTGCAGCAGCTGCCACGTCTGAAATTTGTGCAACTACAGACTGAGATTTTCAGAGGTCTGTAAATAAATAAGCTATTACTGCCGCAGTTGGACTTGTAATTCTCAATTTAACACAAGTGCAGTGATTACTGCCATTGCATTGACACTTCCTCCAGTTATCTTACTGAAAATCCATACCTCAATACAGACAGAGCTGGAGGAAGAGTTTGGAGGAACCTTGCAGTGTGGCTGCGATCCACTGATTGCAGTTGCCATGTTTTGCAAGCTGATTTGCAAAAAAACAAAAACAAAACATAAATGCACTTTTTTTTGCTGCAAATATCTGTGTATTTATTATTATTATTATTTTTTTTTAAAGTGGACTTCATGGGATGTCCAAAAGCAGATGGGCAAAACAGAAAGCAAATGCTAACAGGCCCACATAACAGTTAAGAAGGGCACAAAACACTCAGAGAACAGTTTGGAATTGGTTGGTTAATTGGTTGCTACAGGTTACTGCACATTATCACTGCTCACTCATTGGTTGCTGGGGCTAAGGGGGGTGGCGGGGAATGGTATTAATGGCAGTGCTGGAGAAGGGGAATCGAGGTGTGATCATTGGCAGTGCTGGGGGGGGGGGGGTTGATAGGATCAGTGGCAGTGCTAGGGGGGATAGGAATCAGTGGCAGTACTGGGGGGGTTGGGATGAGTGGCAGTGCTTGGGGGAATGGGATGAGTGGCAGTGCTTGGGGGGATGGGATGAGTGGCACTTACTTACTGTCTGTCACCTGTCAGTCAGTGTCTAACTCAGTTCCCCCTGCCTACATGCGAGGGGTGGAACGGGTGGGTGAAATAAAAAGATGTGAGTGAGGGGGTCAGAGAAAGCGAGAGAGAGAGAAAAGGGCAAGGGCCGAGAGAGAGGGGGTGAGAGAGGGGTCAGATATGGAGGGGGTGAGACAGAGGGGTCAGAGGGGAGTAAGAAAGAGAAAGAGAAGGGGGTGAGAGAGAGGGATCAAAGAAAGGGGTGAGAGAGAGGGGTCAGAGAAGCAGTAAACTGGCCCTTTGTTTAGAAAGTTTGGAGACCCCTGCTTTAGACCAGAGGGGGTAGAGAAGGATCAGAGGGGGGTGAGAGAAGGATTAGAGGGGGGGTGAGAGAAGGAGAGAGGTCAGAGAGAGGGGGTAAGAGACCCCTAGTCCTGTCTGCAGTCCACTGTCAGAGCTGGAAGTAGAGAGGAGGGTGGGTAGCAGTCCCTGGCTGCATGCGCCTCCCGCCAGTCCTCAATCTGCCAGTCCTCTGGGCCACTGTCAGAGCTGGAATTGGAGAGGAGGTTGGAGGAATCCAGATTCTGGGTGGCGCCACCGCGTCAGGTATGCTGCGCCTGCTGCTCCTCGCATCTCTGGTGGTCAGAGAGCTCTTTTCTCTCTCGGCCTCTCGCTTCTCCCTGCCCCCACCACCACCAGTCCAGGCCTCCTCATGACAAGGGGCAGCTCAACAATGACTGGGCCCTGGGCAGCTGCCCCCTTTTGCTCCACGTTAAAGACGGCCCTGGTCGGGAGAGAATTATTCTTGGGATGTTTCAGAGCAGGACATAAGGAGGGAAGAACAATGTCCTGCTCGAGGTGAAAAGAGGTAAACCACCTTGGGGAGAAAATAGGCTTTTGGCCTCAGGACAACCAAATCTTTATGAAACAGAAGCTCACTGTTGAAGATTAATGCTGCTTGTCCCGCACGAAGCTCCAATAAATCCTCTGGTCTGGTGCCGGCTTTTAGAAGCTCGTCCTGGTTCCACGCTACCCAGCAAACAAGAGGGAAGCCACATGCCGATAACCTTGCTCCATATGTGTTTACTACATATGGCTGGCTAGGTGATAATCCCTGCCTGTGGCCATGTCCCTCAAATTTTTTTTTTACCACAATAAGCTTAAAGTGGTTTTATAGCCAATTTTTTAACTTTTATCTACAGGTAAGCCTATAATAAGGCTTACATGTAGGTAAAAATAATATCTCCAAAACCTGTACTGTTTAGGAGATATTCCCCTTGCAATGAGCCGCTCACTTCAGCGGTGCATGCGCATAGGGGATTCTCGGCTGAAAGCCTGGTAGACACTGGACCTTGCCGGAAAGAAGTCTCCCGCGCGGGAGTGACAACATCGCGGCTCCAGACACTTACAGTGCTGGAGCCACGATACCCAGAAGACACGCGGAGTCAAAATGTCAGCTGACTCGGCGTGGATTGGGTGAGATGCCAACGTCTCATTCTAAGGTAAGTATTTAATAATGAGCTAGTATGCGGTATGCTAGTTCGCGGTTTGCCTTACAGGTGTACAACTGCTTTAATCGTAGAGAGGCTGAACTAGGAAAGGCTCTACAAGACAAGGACGCTGAGTCAGAAACCCTCTGCACAGAGGTGATAGCAATGAAAAGGGTCACTTTGCAAATTAGGTCAGACAAGATAATATCCTTAGGGGTAGGGTTGTACTGATACCGAGATCTGTGCCAATACCAAGTATTTTTCACAGGTACTCGTACTCGTGAAAATGCTCTGATACCCAAAGCCAATGCCTGCTGTGTGATTTGAGCCCATACAAAATGAATGCTGCTTCCACCGAGGTAAGTATAAATAATAAAAAAAAAAACATACTTCTCTTTTAACCGAAGGTATTGGTACTCGTACTTGCCAATAAAAAAAAACAGTATTGATGTAACCCTACTTAAGGGGTTTAAAAGTCAGCCTCTAAAGGGCCAAGAAAACCAGGTCAAACCCCCATGGAGCCATAGGGGAACGTGCAGGAGGAGAAATGTGTTCACCTTTGGTAACATGTTACACCTGTATTTAGGGTGTAAAGTGTTACCAAAGAGCAACTGCCTGTGCCCCTCTGAGCCCTCGTTGTGGACGCGGACAGGGGATCTTCTCCCTGCACCTGTCACAATTTAAAAAAAGAGTGGGGCCATGGTCTGACGGCTTGCAGTACTCAATGAACTGCAAGGGTGCTGGTGAACACTCTCGTAGTTCATCTATCTTCCTCTCCAGTAACTGTCTGCCTTTACAATCACTTTAAGCTTGGATTAAATTTCAGTTGAAGATGACTCATTCTCATCAGATTCCTCAGACAAAGAAAGATGTCTTTGCACTCCACAGTGGGCATGACCCCAAAACGGTGGTCTTCAGGTACATGGCTCTGTCGCTGGCAGACTATGGCCCTAGAGCTGTATAGGGCCCAAAGTAAATCCCATGCAAGATCTGGTAATTGAAGTAGCTTTACCAGCCAGCCCCACAATTTCATCCAAGTAGGGTCCTGGTACAGTCCCCCAAGCCTTACTAACCAATCTGGGAACTTCAAAATGAGACATAGTGGCTATGGTGCGGCCAGGAATCATGAGAATCATCTTAAGAGAAAAAAAGTAGTAAGCTCCATCACCTAAGGACCTAAGGACACTAGCAGGAGACCAAGGCTAGCTAGGAATGAGAGGGATTATATGGGGGGATGTTCCTGTGGCTCTCTCTTTAGCCAGAGTCGAATCACCTGAATGTAGCTGCTAGAGCTGAAACGAATAATCAATATTATCGATAATAAAAATCGCTGTCAACGATTTCCATTATCGATTAGTTGGTCCGCAGGCCTTCCGCCCATTCAAAGCCGCGGCCTCAATTACCGGCCGCCGCTGGTCTGCCGCGATCGAGCAGCGGGGGAGGTGGGGGAGCACGGAGGCAAAGGATCCTGTGTTTCTGTGCGCCCCCACCTCCCCTGCCGCGCGATCGCGGCGGGTCTGCGACGTCCGGTAATTGAGGCCGCGGCTTTGCGGCCTTGTGAACGCCCAAGCTCTTCCTTCTGTGAGCTGGCGCCATCTGGTGGTGGCCGTTTGACATTACAAGTTAAACAGCAATTCTAATGTAATTTTTTTCACTATTTCACTGCCATCTCCTTCCCTATAATTAGAACCCCCAAACATTATATATATTTTTTATTCTAACACCCTAGAGAATAAAATGGTGATCATTGCAATACTTTGTGTCACGCCGTATTTGTGCAGCGGTCTTACAAGCGCACTTTTTTTGGATTTTTTTATTTTTTATTAAAAAATAAAACAGTAAAGTTATCCCAATTTTTTTTAGATTGTGAAAGATAATGTTACGCCGAGTAAATTGATACCCAACATGTCACGCTTCAAAATTGCGTCCGCTCGTGGAATGGCGTCAAACTTTTACCCTTTAAAATCTCCATAGGCGACATTTAAAAAAAATCTACAAGTTGCATGTTTGAGTTACAGAGGAGGTCTAGAGCTAGAATTATTGCTCTCGCTCCAACAATCGCGGCGATACCTCACTTGTGGTTTGAATACCGTTTACATATGCGGGTGCTACTCACGTATGTGTTCGCTTCTGCATGCGAGCTCGTCAGGAGGGGGCGCGTTTTCTGGCTCCTAAATTTTTTAGCTGGCTCCTAGATACCAAGCAAACTTGTCAAGCCCTGCCGTGAGGAATAGTGCCCCAGCATTGGTGTTCCCGGGAGGAATAGTGCCCCAGCATTGGTGTTCCCGGGAGGAATAGTGCCCCAGCATTGGTGTTCCCGGGAGGAATAGTGCCCCAGCATTGGTGTTCCCGGGAGGAATAGTGCCCCAGCATTGGTGTTCCCGGGAGGAATAGTGCCCCAGCATTGGTGTTCCTGGGAGGAATAGTACTGCTGCAAAGTTGTGTAATGTTAATGTTAAACGTTTTTTAATCTGCCGTTTGAGTGTAACATGTTTTTTCATTATTATTGTTAAATAAACCAAAAAATTCCACATTACGTTTTTTTTTATGATTTTATCCGATTAATCGATTAATCGAAAAAATAATCGGCTGATTAATCGATTATGAAAATAATCGTTAGTTGCAGCTCTAGTAGCTGCCCACAAGCCATGGTTAAATACTAAATCTCTGTGTCCTGTACTGCATGACTAAGAAACCTCTTTTCCTTAGAAGATTTTGTTCTTTCTAAATCACAGACATATGTTACTCTCACCCCTTTCAGGCTCTCGTTCAGGAGGTATCCTATATAAGTAGAACCCATAGATAAAGGTTCTAAGTGTTTCACCAGAAGCATGGGTAATATACTGCTCATCCAACATTTTCTGCAAGATACATATAATATTTGATTAATTATTATTCATGTTATCGAATATCCAATTATAACTGTGGAGAATGCATGCACTTTTCCTACCTGCATAATGTCCATTGCCACAGGTTGAGTCTGCACCCAGCTAATATTATTGATCAGCCAATGTACAACTTCTGCACTGATAAAGCAGCATGGAGGAAGGCCCTTCTGTTCAGATAGCAATGGAATACCAGTACTGCAAGAAAATCAACAACATACCACTCATATTTAGGGGCACTGATATTACTATTTTTCCTTTACAACTCTAAAAGCCATTTCCATGTCAATTTGCATAAAAGCTATGTAAACTAACAACGAAGGCCACAAAATGTCTTTCAGCTTTTACACTAACCATGTGGCTGCTACATACATTTAACATTTCAATTTTTCATGCTAAGTTCATCTGCAAGTACTGAAACTTTCATGCTGATTTCTAGAAATTCAGTCATTTTAACTTCCTGTGCACTGAGTTGAAATCCCAAATGATGCTACCAGCATTCCCATTTCCTTCCTCTAAACTACAGAAGACCCCCCTCATGTTGTGAAGATGGGGGGAAGATTGGGTGTCTATTGTCCAAGCAAATTAAGCAGCCTAGGGTGACAGGCTCCGAACGTACAGTATAGTGAGTGAGGGTTGTCAAGCTAGGACAGGAAGTGTGTTACTGGCAAGAGCAGTAGGTGAAAATAAAGGGATAAAAGCCAGAAAAAATGTAATTAACCACTTGACTACTGGGCACTTAAACACCCTTAATAACCAGACCAATTTTCAGCTTTCGGTGCTCCCACAGTTTGAATGACAATAACTCAGTCATACAACACTATAACCAAATGAATTTTTTGTCCTTTTTTTCCCACAAATAGAGCTTTCTTTTGGTGGTATTTCATCACCTCTGCGGTTTTTATTTTTTGCGCTATAAATGAAAAGAGAACAAAACTTTGCAAAAAATAATAATTTTTCTTCATTTCTATTATAAAATTTTGCAAAAAAGTAATTTTTCTTCATAAATTTGGCCTAAAATGTATACTGCTACATATCTTTGGTAAAAAAAATAAAAAAATTTGGATATTATTTAGTCTGGGTGAAAGTTATGGGGTCTACAAGCTATGGTACCAAATCCTGAAAATTGATCAATTTCATCACACCTGAAGTACTGACAGCTTCTCTCATTTCTTGAGACCCTAACATGCCAGAAAAGTACAAATACCCCCCAAATGACCCCTTTTTGGAAAGAAGACATTCCAAGGTATTTAGAAAGAGGCCTGGTGAGTTTTTTAAAGTTGTAATTTTTTCCCACAATTCTTTGCAAAATCAAGATTTTTTTTTTTTTTCATCAAATTTTCATATTATTAGGTTATTTTTCACACACAGCATATGCATACCACAAATTACACCCCAAAACACATTCTGCTATTCCTCCCGAGTATGGCGATACCCCATGTGTGAGACTTTTACACAGTGCAGCCACATACAGAGGCCCAACATGCAGGGAGCACCCAGGCCAATTCTGACATTTCTCTCCTACATGTACTAAAAATCATCATTTATTTGCTAGAAAAATACATAGAATCCCAAAACATTATATAAAGATACCTCACGTGTGGTTTGAACACCGTTTTTATATGTGGGCGGGACTTGCGTATGCGTTCGCTTCTGCATGCGAGCTCGCAGGGACAGGGGCTGCTGTATGCCCAGAGTATTGCTAAGTATGCCCAGAGTATTGCGGAGTATGCCCAGAGTATTGCCCAGAGTATTGCCCGAGTATGCCCAGAGTATTGCGGAGTATGCCCAGAGTATTGCGGAGTATGCCCAGAGTATTGCGGAGTATGCCCAGAGTATTGCGGAGTATGCCCAGAGTATTGCGGAGTATGCCCAGAGTATTGCCAGAGTATGCCCAGAGTATTGCAGAGTATGCCCAGAGTATTGCAGAGTATTGCCAGAGTATTGCGGAGTATGCAGAGTATTGCCAGAGTATGCCCAGGGTATTGCCAGAGTATGCCCAGGGTATTGGCAGAGTATGCCCAGAGTATTGGCAGAGTATGCCCAGAGTATTGGCAGAGTATTGGCAGAGTATTGGCAGAGTATTGCCAGAGTATTGGCAGAGTATTGCCAGAGTATTGGCAGAGTATTGGCAGAGTATTGGCAGAGTATGGGCAGAGTATGGGCAGAGTATGGGCAGAGTATTGCCAGAGTATTGCCCAGAGTATGCCTGAGTATTGCCTGAGTATGCCCAGGTGAGTATTGCCCAGAGTAATGCAGAGTATATGCAGCAGGGATGGCTGAGCAGGGAGGGAGGGATGGATGGATCTGTGACTACATTTGTCACAGATCCAGCCCGCAGCACTGGCGCTGCCATCCGCTCCCTCCCCTCTCCTCTCACACTGTACCGATCGGTACAGAGAGAGGAGGGAGGAACCGGCGTCAGCACATGACGCCGCTCTGTTGACAAGTGATCGCTCCGTCATTGGACGGAGCGATCACGTGGTAAACCGCCGCTATCAGCGGCGATTTACCGTGATCCGTGATGCGCCGGGTCCTCTGGACCCGGCGGTCACGGATGTTCCCGTGTGCGCGCCTCAGGAGGCGCGCGGGAGCGCGATTCTGACAGGCCGTTAATTAACGGCCAGTTAGAATACAGCAACCGCCCTAGAGCCGTACTTTCGGCATAGGGCGGTTGCAAAGTGGTTAATGTAACACCCACATCTAGGGCAGTTAAGCTGAAATATATTTTTGTTTTTGGGTTTAGATACGCTTTGACTAAATGATTCTCGCAAAATGTATAAATTAACCACTTTTCTTCAAACCCTTCAACTGTTAAAGCATACCAAGTACTTACGTTGGGTGTTTAATAGCCTCCAGAATCTCACTCAGGCTGGCACTGGAAGGTAGAGTGCTCGGTCCCCCAGACATCTGTGGGACACTGAACCAGAATTACCTGTTAGAAATCTCATTTAACAAGCAGAATCACACAAATAATGGAGCATCTTTACCTTGTCTCAGCCAATTGAAATGGCTGCTCTCCTGTATTGCTTCCTTGAGTAACTGTTGGGGTGTTGTTTGTCAGGCTGCTGTTTCCATCAAAATAAGGAGAGACTCCCTGATCAACAGAAATCTGTAATAGATCAGAATGATATTCTCTTTAGAACAAGGGCAGAATAAAGTTAAAATCAGGCAATAATTATGTTTTCTAAAACATTTAAAACACTTTGGCATGTTACAGAGAATGTTCACAAAGCTGATTCAATAAACATTTACATACAGCACACTGGACAGGATAATCAGATATTGAACCACCCAGACTTCAGGGCACATGCAAACTGGCCTGCAGGACCTGGGTGGAAAGCATCCTGGAAGACAAGTAATGGCTCGATCCAGAGTCGGGTTGTGTGTGTGCGTTCATTGGCACATAGCTCGCCCCCCCCCCCACTCCCTCCTTACAGGCTGTGACTGGCCGCTGCCAGAGCAAATGGCTCCCACTGCCACCTCCATTTCCAGTGAGGAGAGAGCTGCTGCTCTCAGGCACAGTGTTGGATCGAAATCGGGCTTAGGTAAGGCTAAGGGAAGGATGGTGGGGAGCTGAACACAAAAGGTTTCTTACAGTACTTTAGTGTGGAGAATGTATTAAGGTAAAAAAAAAACTTCTGACTTAACCATTTTCCGACTGCCTAACGCACTTATACATCGGCAGAGCTCTGTGACCGTGCCCGCAGACTCGATGTCCACCGGTGTCCCACGATCATGTCAAGGAGTGGCAGAAAGGGGGGATGCCATTGTAAACAAGGCATCTCCCTGTTCTGCCTAGTGACAGGACACCGCTCCTCTGCTCCATGTCATCGGGAGCAGTGATCAGTGTCGTGTCACTGGTAGCCCAGGCCCCACGCAGAACAGTTAGAATTACTCCATAGGACACACTGAACCCCTTCCTCGCCCCCTAGTGGTTAACCCCTTCCCTGCCAGTGTCATTTAAACAGTAATCAGTGCATTTTTATAGCACTGATTGCTGTATAAATGACCACGGTCGAAAAATAGTGTCAAAAGAGTCCTCCGCAATAATAAAAATGCCATAAAACTACCCCTTATGTTTAAGACCAGGGATCCTCAAACTATGGCCCTCCAGCTGTTGCAGAACTACACATACCATGAGGCATTGTAACACACTGACATTCACAGACATGACTAGGCATGATGGGAATTGTAGTTCCTGAACAACTGGAGGGCCGTAGTTTGAAGACCCATGTTTTAGACGCTATAACTTGTGCGCATACCAATCAATATACGCTTATTGCGTTTTTTTTTACCAAAAATATGTAGAAGAATACATATCGGCCTAAACTGAGGAAAAAATATTTTTTTTATACACTGTCGCTCTTTTTTTGTTTATAGCGCAAATAAAAAAAAACACAGAGGTGATCAAATACCACCAAAAGAATGCTCTATTTGTGGGAAAAAAAGGACGTAAATTTTGTTTGGGAGCCATGTCGCCCGACTGCGCAATTGTTAGTTAAAGCGACCCAGTGCCGAATCGCAAAAAGTGGCCAGGTCATTTGGCAGCCAAATCCTCCGGGGCTGAAGTGGTTAATTAACAACCTTTAAAACCTAATCCACTCAGACTTAAATAGGTTATAAACGTCTGAAAAAAACGCCAAGCCACTGACTCAAGCAAATGCTTTGCTTTCAAGCAAATCCTGTGACAAGGGAGCCAAGCAACCTTGTGTCTATAAATGCAGCCAGGGCACAAGTGTCCCCAAAGTGGCTTGCTATGGAGGCATTTAGAAAGGAGGAGGAGCCAGGAGTATCAGCAGGGGACCTGAGAAGAGGAGATTCAGGGTTGCTCTGTGCAATTTCACTGCACAGAGCAGGTAAGTATAACGTGTTATTAAGAAGGAAAAAAAAAAGACTTTACAATTACTTTAGCCTAACTCTGGCAACCTAACCTGGCAAAGCTTTAACCACTTCATTACTGGGCACTTAAACCCCCTTCCTGCCCAGACCAATTTTCAGCTTTCAGTGCTGACGCATTTTGAATGACAATTGCGCAGTCATACAACACTGTACCCAAATTATATTTTTATCATTTTCCCCCACAAATAGAGCTTTCTTTTGGTGGTATTTGATCACCTCTGCGATTTTTATTTTTTGCGCTATAAACAAAAAAGACAGAAAATGTGGAAAAGAAAAACACAATATTTTTTACTTTTTGTTATAATCATATCCCATTTTTTTTTTTAAATAATTATTTTTTTCCTCGGTTTAGGCCGATACGTATTCTTCCACATATTTTTGTTAAAAAAATCGCAATAAGTGTATATTGGTTTGCACAAAGTGTAAAACGCCTACAAAATAGGGGATAGATTTATGATTTTTTTTTTTTTTTTTTTACTAGTAATGGCGGCGATCTGCGATTTTTTTTTGTCAGGCCTGCGATATTGCGGCGGACGTATCAGACACTTTTGACACAAATTTGGGACCATTCACATTTATACAGCGATCAGTGCTATAAAAATGCACTAATTACTGTATAAATGTGGCTGGCAGTGAAGGGGTTAACACTAGGGGGTGAGGAAGGGGTTAAATGTATTCCCTGGGTGTGTTCTTACTGTGTAGGGGGAGGGGGTGACTGGGGGAGGTGACTGATGCTGTGTCCCTATGTAAAAGGGACACAGATCGGTCTCCTCTCTCCCTAACAGGACGTGGAGCACCACGTCCCTGCTGTGTCACCACCGATCGCGTGTACCCGGCGGACATCGCGGCCGCCAGGTACACACATCGAATCCTTAGCAATGCGCCAACACTGTTTACCCGCTGCGCGCCCCCCTGCAGCGCATGGGTAATGCAACTAAAAGGACGTCTAAAGACGTCCACTCGGCACTTGAGAGCCTGTGAACATCTTTTGTCTATAGCGCGGGTTTCAAGTGGTTAAAGGACACACCTCCTGGATGCCTCCCCTGCAACCCTACCCCACTCCATGAGTCCTTAAATTTAGCATAAAGCAATGCATAGTAAACCAAAAAAATGCAAGGAAGGGTATTTTGTGTCTTGTACTATATTCCAAGTTCTGGAATTTGCAGACAATTTAAAATTCTTCTTATCTTAAATTGTACAGTACAGGGCACAGGCAGAGTGGTGACTATAGGTATTTATATAGCCCGACAATTTACACATCACTTTTAAATGTATATTATACATTCACACCAGTGACTGCACTCAAGGAGCTTACAATCTAAGGTCCCTAACTCACATTCTACATACACATACTAGGGCCAATTTTGACAGGAACCAATTAACCTTCCAGCATGTCTTTGGAGTGTGGAGGTAAACTGCAGTACCCAGAAGAAACTTACGTAGGCACAGGGAGAACATGCAAATTAAATGCAGGTAGTGCTGTGGTTAGGATTCGAAGTGACGACACTAGTACTGCCAGGCGGAAAAGCCCCTCCATACACAATGGAATGTCCTGAGCAATGAATAAGGGTGGGCAACAATGGGGGAAACATAACTCTGCCAACAGGCCCAAACAACAAGGGTCAGAAGACCCAACTTCAGAATGCCAATTCAAAATTTTTGCAGACAAAATCTGCATGTTCACCTGGTAAAACTTTGAAAAAGCATGAACAGAAGACCAGATGGCAGCCTTATAAAACTGGGCTACAGAGGATTTATCCCATAATGAAACTCCCACCATTCTGGTAGAATGGGCTTGTAAAAGTGCAGGAAGGGATTTTTCTTTGAGAATGTAAGCTCTTGCGATCAGATTCATTATCTATTGTGTAATGATGTGTCTGTGTTCACACCAAGCAAAAAAAAAAAGGACTTCCAGGTACCTTAATAGATCTTCTTGAGAGGCTTTTCTGGCTTTCAGAAAGGTAGGAATCACAGACTTAAAAAAATCCCTCAATCCTGTAAGACCTGGATTTCAATAGCAACCCTGTTAAAGTCAGAGAATGAAAAGCAGAATGTAATAAAAGGTTGCTAGATAGCAGATCTGATGGGAAGAGGTCAAGGGTTGTCTGCTAAAAGTATACTTGAGTATATCTGGGTACCATGTTCTTCCTGGCCAATTGATGCAAGAAGGATTACCACTCTTCTGTCTTGCTCTAGTTTCCTGGAGCAGAACTTACAGAATTTGCACTGGAGGGACGGCATAAAAAAATATGAACTTGGACCAGGGGATTTCAAAGGCATAGAGGCTAGAGATAGAAGATCCTTGGTTCTGGCAACAAACGGGTAATTTGTTGTTGAATCCAGATACTAGGATGTCCACATCTGGAATCCCCCATTTGGCATATATGACTGAAAACATTTGGTATCCGGGCCCACTCCCCTTGATCCAGGCTGTGCGGCTGACGTTTTTCGCTCCAGGGGTGTGAACAGCAGAAATCGCTAGATAGTGGGTTTTTGTATTTTAGATTATCTTGTTTGCTTCCATCAAGGCAGCCAGACTCCTGGTGCCTGCTTGATGCAGACCATGGCATTGTCTGAATGCACCCTGATTGGGTGTCCCATCAGAAGGGGGTCCAATGCTGTAGGGTCAACCAGACTAATTTGAACTCCAAGGTGTTGATGGCAAGCTTTGTTTTCCAAAATGACCATGTTCCTTGGATTTTTAGGGACTGGAACACTCCTCCACAGCCTGAGAGACTTGTGTCTATTGTGATAACCTTTCAGCCATAGGGAAGGAATGACTTACCCACTGTTAGGGCTAGGGTGGTAATCCACCAAGATAAGGAATTCCATGCTTGGCTGGACAGGAGCATGGATAAATTGAGAGAAGTAACCTGTTTATTGTAGGTTGAAAATATGTTGAGTTAATAGAGTGAATGGGTGAAAGGTACTGCTTTGATGGGGGCTACCATTAAGCCTAGAACTCTCATGGAGCATCTCACTGTGGGATGTCGTTTGGATTTCAAGGCTCAAGTATGTACTCTTAAAGAAAGAACCGTCTTTTCTGAAAGAAGGACTTTTGCTTGGGACATGCTCAGGACCAGACTCAAGTATTCCCAGCAAACAGATGGCTGGAAAGCAGATTTAGTAAAATTGATCACCAAGCCAAACTCTTGGAGCAGCGTTTTTTGTCCTGTGAACATTTTCCAATAGCTGTAGGAGAGGAGTCCTTCTTAATATGGCGGCAGTCTGGGGAAGAAAAAAATCTTATGCAGCTTCCTCAAATATTGCATCAATATACTCTTCATTCCCTGTCTTGTAGGCAGGCATATTGGGATCTGACTCCAGTTGGGAGACAGGTCTAGGAGAAGAGGCGTTGTTTTTTTGAGCCATGGACAAAGAGGGCTTTTTTTTAAAATATGTCAAACCAGAATTTCCCAATATGTGCCTGCTACACCATGTACTTATATGAGAGTGCATTATGTTCTCTTTGTAGTGTTTCTTTTGTGTGAAATACCTGGTGTCCCTGCCAGTCCCTCTGCTTTCCTATTAAAAACTGGCCCCACTAGGCACGAGAGCACAACGTGGTCAGGTTTCTAGCTATGCCAAGTACACGCCCACCCCCGCATAGCTATTCACTGGGAAAACCAGTGTGCTGCTGTTTCTCCACCCCTGGCTCTCTAAGATGCTTATGCAGACATTATGTATAAAAAAAAAAAAAAAAGAAGGAGAAGACGAGAGAGAGATATATTAAAAAAAATGGGGGGGGGGGGTGTCACCCCCAGGAAGCCAAGATTGATAGCACTAACCAAGCGTTTTACAAGGTGTGAATTTATATATAGCCTTTAGATTGTAATATGTCCAGTAAATAATGCTATAGATGCAGAACACTGCTCAGTAAAAGCGGTGAGGGTTGCCACCATCCCTGTTGTTTCTAAATGTATAGAATTCCTCTTATGGGACTTTAAAGGCAACCAGAAACATAAAAAAAAATAAAAAATCCTATAAAATTCCTATAAAAGGTTTATTTCACATATTAAAATATCAAAGATCTATAAACACATTTGTCAAAAAGGTCCATGTCACGTTGAGAATTATATTTGCAAGATCATATATGTGGTACTCCCAGACAGGTTCCCGCTGTTTTAACCAGATTTTGCATGACTTACAGCAAGTCCTGGGAAATATTTCTGGTTGCCCTTAAAATCCCATAAGTGGAATTTTATACATTTCGATATAGATGCAGAAAATTCTGCTTTTGTTAAGTGGGACAATTATCATATGTCTGAATAGAGCTAAAATCAGATACAGAGATCGAGGGTAGGACCGGGCCCTGCTCCAGTGCAAGTGACACATCAAGCATGAATGTTGTTCAGGCCTTAGGCAGGGAGCGAATGGTGGCCTGCAATTTTCCACAGGCTCCCTTTGATCTCGTTTCTGCCACAGTGGGTAGTGAAAGTACTTCCCCGTGGGGTATCCACGGAGTAAGGCACAGAGTTTAGAGTAACAGTGCATTGAAACGTACATGGTAACCTAGGTGTAGACCATCTTGTAATGAATCCTCAAAATAAAAGTGCAGGAGGAAGCGCCTGAGATTCTTATAAGGGTTCTAGGTGGAAGTGGCGCTACAGTGTGGGACTAGTGGTGAATTGTACCACCTGGTCACCCCCCTGAGACTGAGCTCTAAGTGGTTCAATTTTAGCACCAAGTTTGAAAAGTTTACCCTGGGATTTGAATATATTCCAAACACAGCCCTGTTTTTACATAATTGTCAGAGATACAGGATGACCCTGCCTTACCAGTCCACAATGCTGGACTGTATATAAAGTCCAAGCTTTGCCCGTCACAGTGGGCATACTCCTGAAGTGTGTATGAATACTTTGATTGTGTCCTGCACTGTATGATTAAGAAAAAAACTAATTATTACTTACTCCACTTGCAAACATGCCTAAAAATATCCCTGCTGCTCTAAAAAATCATTATATGGATTTTTGTTGTTTCAGAACTACCTACAGTGTTATACCAGGCAAGATGCCTGATATTTTACTGTCACTACAAAGTATTAGGATAAAGAAGGCATACAATACATTTATTTACAACGTCATCGCTTGTTATTTTATATGACACACTTTAAAGCTGAACTCCAGGCAGATATAAAAAAAAAAAAGAAAAAAGACACACATTATGCAGCTCTGTGTTCATTATTAATTCGTAAAATGGTTTTGACACATGCAACTAGTGTAATTGCTATTGGGATTAGGAGAGAGAGAAATCCCTGGGAGCCAACTGGGTGCACTGCAAGCAAATGTGAAATTATTTAATTGTAAAAGATAAAAGGGGGAAATTTACTAAAATTGGAGAGTACAAAATCTGGTGCAGCTGTTCATGGTAGCCAATCAGCTTTTAACTTCAAGGAGTTGTAAAGATACATTTTTCCTAAATAGCTTCCTTTACCTTAGTGCAGTCCTCCTTCACTTACCTCATCCTTCCATTTTGCTTTTAAATGTCTTTATTTCTTCTGAGAAATCCTCACTTCCTGATCCTCTGTCTGTAACTCCACGCAGTAATGCAAGGCTTTCTCCCTGGTGTGGAGTGTCCTGCTGACCCCCTCCCTTGGACTGCAGTAGAGTCAGGACGCTCTCTACGTTGCAGATAGAGAAAGGAGTGGTATGATAATGGGCATCCTGACTCTCCTGCTCAACCCCTCAAGGGAGGGGGGGAGCGTGACACTCCACATGAGGGAGAAAGCCTTGCATTACTGTGTGTAGTTACAGACAGAAAAACAGGAAGTGAGGATTTCTCAGAAGAAATAAGGACATTTAAAAGCAAAATGGAAGGATGAGGTAAGTGAAGGAGGACTGCACTAAGGTAAAGGAAGCCATTTAGGAAAAATTGTACCTTTACAACCCCTTTAAGCTTATTCAATTAAGCTTTGACAAAAAAAAAAAAAAAACTGGTTTATCTGCAGAGCTGCACCAGATTTGGCACTTTCTAGTTTTAGTAAATCAACCCCAAAGTGTTGTTGTCCCTCTGATTGTACTCTCTGGGTGGGATGTGTAAGGCTGGCCATACATAGTTGTATTTCGAAAATAATTTTCTTTTGAAAATCAGAAAATTTGTGCGTGAAATTCGACCAAACAAGCCTTCAATTTCACCTCATGATGCTACAGAAAATAATTTTTGTAGCTGGAAATTTTATTTTCTTGCACATGCACATTTCTTTTTCGATTACATTTCTCGCACAATTCTGCCATTATTGATTAGAAAATCATTTGTCTTTCAAAAAAAATGTAAACATGTCCGATTACTGAAATTCGATGTCTGCACGAAAATCGACTGTTGCTACAGCCCACTAATGGTGTGAAATACGAGCGAAAATTCTTAGATAAGATTTTCTAAAGAAAATTCTTTTGAAATTCTACCCGTGTAAGTCTCAGCACTAAATAGATAGTAACGCAAATCTTTTGACAGCTAAAACAGCACTTATATATATTTTATTTGTGCATTTAGATGTTTGGCTGGAGTTTAGCTTTAAAAAGGTATAAAAAAATATGCATTCACATGCAAGGCCCTATAGAATACTGTTATGCACACAATAGATATGTATTAATATTGTATAGACAGTAGGTGCAAGTACAAATTAGTGCATTAGTGCATGCACATGTGCAAAGCCATAACAGCAAGATTCTCATAATATACAAATGCAATCACACCATTGGGGAAAATGTAAACATACACATAAATACATATATAAAAAAGAACATACTGTATATAGTTAGTGGTAGACCATGCAGCACTAAATATGTTGTGTTAAAGGTAAATATACAGTATCTCACAAAAGCGAGTACACCCCTCACATTTTTGTAAATATTTTATTATATCTTTTCATGTGACAACACTGAAAAAATTACACTTTGCTACAATGTAAAGTAGTTAGTGTATAGCTTGTATAGCAGTGTAATTTGCTGTCACCTCAAAATAACTCAACACACAGCCATCAATGTCTAAACAGCTGACAACAAAAGTGAGTATACCCCTAAGTGAAAATGTCCAAATTGAGCACAAAGTGTAAA
This sequence comes from Rana kukunoris, assembly GCA_029574335.1. Classification (NCBI taxonomy): domain Eukaryota; kingdom Metazoa; phylum Chordata; class Amphibia; order Anura; family Ranidae; genus Rana; species Rana kukunoris. The sequence goes on from CM056049.1 coordinate 227,198,583, forward strand.
TATTTTGTGTTGCCACCATTTTTTTTTCCCAACACTGCCTTAACCCTCTTGGGCATGGAGTTCACCAGTTTTTCACAGGTGACCACTGGAATCCTCTACCACTCCTCTATGACAACATCACAGAGCTGATGGATGTTAGAGACCCTGCGCTGCTCCACTTTCCCTTTGAGGATGCCCCACAGATCCTCAATAGGGTTTAGGTCTGGAGACATGCTTGGCCAGTCCTTCACCTTTACACTCAGCTTCTTTAGCAAGACAGTGGTCCTCTTGGAGGTGTGTTTTGGGTCATTATTATGTTGGAATACTACCCTGCAGCCCAGTCTCTGAGGGGAGGGGATCATGCTCTGCTCCAGTATGTCACAGTACATGTTGGCACTCTCGGTTCCCTCAAGGAACTGTAGCTCTCCAGTGTCGGCAGGACTCATGCAGTCCCAGACCATGACACTTTCTCCACCATGCTTGACACACTTGTCTTTGTACTCCTCACCTGGTTGCCGCCACACATGCTTGAAACCATCTGAACCAAATAAGTTTATCTTGGTCTCATCAGACCACAGGACATGGTTCCAGTAATTCATGTCCTTAGTCTGCTTGTCTTCAGCAAACTGTTTCAGGCTTTCTTGTGCATCATCTTTAGAAGAGGCTTTATTCTGGGACGACAGCCATGCAGACCAATTTGATGCAGAGTGCATGGCGTATAGTCTGAGCACTGACAGGCTGACCCCCCACCCCTTCAACCTCTATTTCCCAAAGACACCCTGTGGATATGACGCACAGCACATGCACTCAACTTCTTTGGCCGACCATAGAGAGGTATGTTCCGAGTGGAACCTGTCCTGTTCTGATCTTGGCCACCATGCTGCAGCTCACTTTTATGATCTTATAGCATAGTCCATCTTTATGTAGAGCAACAATTCTTTTTTTCAGATCCCCAGAGAGTTCTTTGCCACAAGGTCTCATGTTGAATTTCCAGGTTCCAGTATGAGATAGTGAGAGCGATAACCACCAAATTTAACACACCTCCTCCCCATTCACACCTGAGACCTTGTAACACTAACGAGTCATATGGCTAATTGGGCTCAATTTGGACATTTTCACTTAGGGGTGTACTCACTTTTGTTGCCAGCAGTTTAGACATTAATGGCTGTGTGTTGAGTTATTTTGAGGGGACAGCAAATTTACACTGTTATACAAGCTGTACACTCACTACTTTACATTGTAGCAAAGTGTCATTTCTTCAAAGTTGTCACATGAAAAGATATAATAAAATATTTACAAAAATGTGAGAGGTGTAATCACTTTTGTGAGATACTGTAAGTTCATAATAATACATACTGGCTCATGCAAAGGCTTGTGCTGTCACACAACAGCTGGTACCTGGAACACTAACCTGCGTGTTGAATGATGGCGCTGTACGTGGGCTGCGAACAAAATCCATAAAGAAGGCCCCATCCTGAGATGAAAGTGACAGTGCAGAGGGAGCCATAAAGAGACAGAGACAGGTTGAACCACGCACCATTACAATTTGGAAGCACACAGGAATTAGGAAAATTGACTGAACAGAAGTCACAAAGCGCTATCAAAAGGTTAATACAATTTTACATCTCCACCTTTTTCTTACCTTACGAGGGCTGTCAACAGAGTTTGGAGTGACAGCTTGGTCTGTGGCCTGACAGGAGGCTTTTCCTGCATGAGCTAAGGCTTGCTGTTCCCCCAAACACCTGTAAAAATTATATTATTTGTTTTACTTTATTTATTCCTAACTTATTTTGGGAACAGTGGTTTTCATATGATTTTTGGCAGATGAGCCATCTTACTTCTGATTGGATTCCAACTCTAGAAGAGCTGAGAGTGCAGATGTTCCTTTCTTTCCTACCGGAGGTCCAGGGGGTTCTGGGGGGTGAGTTGGAAGCTGCAGTCCTTTCATACCGGTTCCCTTCTAAAAATACAATAAAGAAAAAAGCACATCAGTAAAAAAATTAAATATATGTTCCATATAATAGTAAACCAACAAGATAAAAAAAATAGTAAGGTACTCGAATCATTCGGTCAGATCTGTGACGCCTGCGGATGCGATTCAGACACTCCACAAATCGCAGGAAGCCATCTATTAGTTGTACTTCCTCTTGTTCAGATCTGGGGCGGTCTCCATACACATCACAACGCTGCTCCCCCTCGGTGATGCGCTTGGTGGGTCCAACACAAGAGGGAAGGAGAAGGAACCGAGTGCGCCAGAACTTTAAAGACTCAATAAGACTGCACAGGAGGATGTAGAGTTCATAGAAATAAGAAAAGACAACAAATATTATAAATATATACATATACATACACACACACAAACACCGATCAGCCATAATATTATGACCACCCATCATAACCACCTAAAATTTCTAGTTGCCACCAAAACAGCTCTGACATGTTGAGGCATGGACTCCACTAGATCTCTGAAGGTATGCTGTGGTATCTGACACCAAGCCATTAGTAAGAGATCATTTAGGTCACACAGCTGCTGCCTTCTTTCCATAATGCAACCGGATGTCATCTCCCCAGGTAAGCAATGCACATGCACCAGGCCAGCCACGTGATGTACAAGAAAAGCGATTCCTCAGACCAGGCCACCTTCTTCCATTGCTCCGTGGTCCAATCCTGATGCTCACATGCCGATTGAGGTTGCTTTTGGCTGTGGACACGGGTCAGCATAGGCACCCTGACCAGTCTGTTAATACACAGCCCCATACACAACAAACTCTGATGCATTGTGTGTTCTGAAACCTTTCTATCAGAACCAGCATTAACTTTTTCAGCAATTTGAGCTACAATAGCTCTTCTATTGGATCGGACTACAAAGGACTGGATCGGAATTTCTTCGCTCCATAGCCATTACAATTTGGACCTTGTCAAACTCCTTACACTTGCCCATTGTTTCTGCTTTCAACACATAACCTTCAGGGACAACATGCTTACTTGCTGTCTAATATATCCCATCCACTTTCAGATGCCATTGTAAAGAGGTAATCAGTTATTCATCTTACCTGTCAGGGATCATAATGTTATGGCTGATCAGTGTATAATGCATCATTAAATTCACTTGTGTATACCTTTTCCCCAGTTTTTAGAGAGCTCAGGTTAGGTGTAAAATTGATGATCTTCCCAAGTAGTCCACAGGGCAGACGGGAGATAAGGCAGTGTCTACAACATTGCAGACTTTGAAAGATGCAGTAATTTTGCATAACTTAGGTGGGTGGGTCATTTTACATGTGCTTTAATTAACGCTGTAGTTAAAGTAACTCCTATGTAATTAGCCATTTTGGTCAGTATTGTCCATATTTAGATGTTCCACTGTGATTGCTATAAACAGCCAGTTGATATGGATGGCATTCACTTACAAGTCTGTCATGGCGTTACCCAGAAGTTCTCTTTTTGGAGAGGTATTTTACTATATGATAATAGCATGATATAGGATATGAGAATCATGTGTTCAACTGTTTAGTGTGGTCAAAGGCATATTAAGCAACAGTGAACTACAGTCAGCAAAAGAGTTTTTGTTAAGCTTCTAAAATGTCTCCAAATTTGGAAGGTACAGTGCAATGGATAAGCTCATGAGTAACACTTTGAACACCATAACAGGAGACACAGGGCTCTACTGAGTAGAAATGCATCCATAGGGCCATCCTTGACTATCAAAGCTGGTGACATGCAGTGGCTACAAGTCATCTGAGCCTCGCTGAAACTGAACTGGAATTGATGATGCTGAAACTACTATTTCTGTAACCGATCATCTGTATCTAATATAAGTAACTGTTACTTTTCATTCTTTCAATATGTGTCTCGTATCATTCACTAGGACTATGTTAGTAGACCTCAAGTACTGTAATGCTACACCCTATTAACCCCCCCCCCCCCCCATTTTTTTTGAACATTTGACTTAGATCAGTCCAGCACATTGTTTATCTGCTTCCTTAAAAGTTTGTATCTTCGTTTTCTTGGTCAGTTCCATAGTTCCTGCCCCACTTATCTGGTCTGTGAACATCTTCATCATCTAGCAGTTTCTGGGCTGATGCTGTGTGCATCTATTGAGACACATCGCCTGTAAGCCATGACCTCCCCCTAGCTTCCGACACTTAACTGCTGGAGTCAATCGTTTCCCTATCCTCACCTCTTCTCTGCAACCAGGAAATTGGGAGGATCGTGGAGGACCCAGTGGTGGTGACAAGGACAACTTTTCTTTTTTTTTTTGTTATAGTTTATAACTATATAACTATAAACTATTCTTTTCCATTTAGGGAGGGAGAGCTGTTCATGAATATACTGGGGTGTTATAACTTAATGGGGGTGTTTTTCCATTAATACTGTGAATGCATTAAAGGGGTTGTAAAGGTTTGTTTTTTATTTTCTAACTAGTTTCCTTTAGGCTAGTGCATTGTTGGTTCACTTACCTTTTTCTTCGATTTCCCTTCTAAATGTTTTTTTTCTAGGTCTGAATTTCTCACTTCCTGTTTCTCCTCAGTAAGCTTGCCCCCATCATCCTAGCCGTTCTGGCTGGGGGTTAGTCAAAACAGCTTACTGAGGAGGAACGGGAAGTGAGAAATTTAGACAAAGAAAAAAAACATTTAGAAGGGAAATCAAAGTAAAATGTAAGTGAACCAACAATGCACTAGCGTAAAAGAACCTATTTAGAAAATAAAAAAACAAACCTTTAAAAGTTATTATTATTACATATTTAGCCTTTAGTACTACTTTAAATTGAATCTGGATTAATATAATTTTTTTATACATTATATAATGGTGTAGTCAGGCTATTATAAGCCCCATTACTAGTTTATTTTCTATTGTGTAAAATCTGTCACATGCATGCCCAACCTGAAATCTTCAGAACCAGCAGAACAGATGTACTGATCCAAATAGTTCCACTTATAGTCCTCTAGTCGCTCATGGGAGAATTCAACCCAGCTAGGCACAAAGTCACAGCCAGAATGGAAGGGACATAGGTTATAGGTGTAACTGATCTGGGCAGATTCATATGGATACCTAAGGAGATAAAAAAAAAAGAACATGTTTATTCATAACAATACTCAGAGCATTAGATTGTACACTCTTTATCGATGTCTTCACAAAATATTCACATATTTTTCACACTGAGCTGAAAACGTTGTGAATCTTCAGTAAAAGGTGTTCAAATCTTGGGAGCACACATTGATAAATCAACCGCACTGTCTAAATAAAATATCACAAAAAAAGAGGACTTACCTGTAAATTCCATATTGTAGAGTACAGTACACAGTATACACATACACCATGGGTTATAGGCATGTACCTTCAGGTGATTGGACATTTGCAAAGCTTTAAAGGGCACACCCCTTAGTGCCTCCCCTATAATCCCAAGGACAGGACATAGAGGGAATCTGACCATCTGATTGGAGTTATAGTAAACTGTAATAGCTCAGACTACATCTAGGTCATGTAGATAGCTTTTATTTGGATGCTTAGGAGCAGGGCATAAGGATGGGAGGAAAATGTCCTCATTGAGGTGAACTGCTGAGATCACTTTCAGAAGGATGGCATTAGTTGTAAGAAAACCTTGTCATTGTGAAGAATGACAAGGGAATGCTCTTTACAGGAAAGGGCCACCAGTTTAGAAACATGTCTGGCAGATGTGATAGTTTGTGTTGCAAGTGACAAAGCTGGGTCCCCGCAGTGCCAGACGCAACATTACAGGTCATTGCTACAGCATAGGGTCCAGTATGACTCCCATTTTACCAAGGTAGCGCCAATCTGCTTCTATGCTGGCATTAGAGGTCAGTAAGGATTTTATTAAAGAATCAAAAAGAGAAAATAATAAAGAGAAATAATAAACTAGTTAACCTAAGTTTGAGCTTCTCTGTGAAGGAGAAAAAGGTCCATTGCCTTCAGACACTAGCATAAAATAGAGGACTCACAGAGTGGGGTATGGTTACAGGGAAGGCACCCAAGGGACCCAAGCAACAAATGCTGCAGTCAGAACACAATGTCTCAGTGTGGTCTTTAAACATTGTAAACAATTACATATTTTATAAAAGGTATTCTCTTACTTTGGCAAATATCTGGTCACAGTAATTATCTTGTCCTTGCAGGTCACTTTGTGAAATGTTCGGCCCATGCTAAGCCAATACTGGTTTTCTTCATCTGTGTAGTTTCGGGACACCAACCCTAAAGAGGACAGAAGGAAGAATATGCAGAGCCTCATTTATGGTCCGACATCTCAGTCCATTCTAGGAAGTTACTCATCCCATGATAAATCCTCTTTTTCTTGGTTAGGAAGGATAAATATAATTAAAATGGATATGCTTCCTAAACTATAACATATATTTAAAACAGTACTGATTAAATGATCTAAACATTATCTGACCCAGATTAAAAAATGCAGGATTTAATTTATTGACACAAACGCTCCAGAATATAAAGATATATTCTCACTTGCCCTAAAATAAATAGTGCTTGCCACACCACTTACATGATTCCACCATGTGTATATATATATATATATATATATTTTTTTCATTGTTGTATTTAAGGTCTTTGCACATTTTGAGCCCCCGTAAAGGCCTAGATCACGAAACGTGTTGGGACACCCTCACCTTATTTCGGCTATGTACATTTATTGATGATCATGGTCTTGTATTTTCTTACTTGATTATATGTACTATGATCTGCTATGAGGTGGGTGCATAGGGTGTCGATCACAGACACTACAACTTTGTCTTAAGTTTTTATTATTGGGACTGTTGGGACCTTTAACAACATTGTGTAATAAAATTCCATTTTTTTTTTATATATATCTGATGCAGATTTCTTCCTGAGGTTGGATATTAAGGCACCTTTAAAATCCCATACACTAGTTAGTATTTGTTCACTAACCAGATTGATTGATCTACAAGATAAACCGTGGATCTCAGTAGATGAGGATATTATCGCCTTACAACTGGAATCTTTGCACTGGGTTGCAACCCGTGGCATACACCTTATCCTACACATTATCAACCACTTTGCATGTATGGGGTGACATGCTTAAAGTGGTAGTAAACTCTGTTGCATCACGTGTAACTACAGTTAAGCCTATAATAAGGCTTACCTGTAGGCACTGTGAACATCTCAATAACTTTCACAGTTTAACCACTTCCATACCAGGCACTTACGCACCTTCCCGCCCAAGCCAATTTTCAGCTTTCAGCCATGTCGCACTTTGAATGACAATTGCGCGGTCATGCTACACTGTACCCAAACAAAATTGGCTTCCTTTTTTCCCCCACAAACAGAGCTTTCTTTTGGTGGTATTTGATCACCTCTTCGATTTTTTTTTTTTTGCGCAACAACTAAAAAAAGACTGAAAATTTTGAAAAAAAATAAGGTTTTTATTTTTATTTTTTTCTGTTAATTTTTTTGTAAATAATTAAGTTTTCTCTTTCAATTACGGGCACTGATATGGCGGCACTGATGGGCACCGATAAGGTAGTACTGATGGGCACCGATGAGGTGGCACTGATAGGCGGCGCTGGTATGCGGCACTGATGGGCACTCATAGGCGGCACTGATGGGCACTCAAAGGCGGCACTGATGGGCGGCACTGATGGACACTCATAGGCGGCACTGAAGGGCACTCATAGGCGGCACATATGGGCACTCATGGGTACTTATGGGTGGCACAGATGGGCACTGATAGGTGGGCACTGGGCATGGATTGGCACTGTGGGGTGGCACTGATGGACACTGAGGGGTGACACTGATCCATGTTGCCAATCAGTGCCCATTTGTGGGCACTGATTGGCATCTTTTTTTTTTACTGTGCTTTTTTTTTTACTTTTTATTTTTTTTATTGCCCATTTTTCACTTCCCTGGTGGTCTAGTGTGGCGATCCGAGGGGGAGCTGCGCTGATAAACAATCAGCGCGAAACCCCCCTGTCAGGAGAGCCGCCGACACGGCTCATCACGTGGTAACGAGGCTTCGCCAGAGACTCGTTACAGAGATCGGGGATGCAGGGTGTCAGACTGACACCCCACATCACTGATCGCCGCGCTGCCGCCATGAAATCCTGCAGTACGTCAATAGACATCCAGTCAGGATTTCAGAACCACTTCCCGGACGTCAATCTGTTATTGACCGGGCGGGAAGTGGTTAAAAGATATTCAGAGTGCATGCAGCCAACGACAACACCTAGGCATGCGCTCTAAATGTCTGGCTTACAGTGCGGACCTTTAGAGCCCGTACCGTAAACTCATGTAGCCGGAGGCCGCAAACCCAGAAGGAAGACTAGAGGAAGATGTCAGCCCTCTCAGCAGTAACATTGCAGCACTGGAGGGCTTTGTTCTAAAGTAAGTCTCTCATAATGTGATGCATACTAGCACACTATGACATTGCCTTGCAGGGATTTTTTTTTTCTTAACCACATGCAGTTTACTACCGCTTTAACCACTTAAGACCCGGACCAATACGCTGGTGAATGACCCAAGGTGTTTTTGCGATTCGGCACTGCGTCGCTTTAACTGACAATTGCGCGGTCGTGCGACGTGGCTCCCAAACAAAATTTGCGTCCTTTTCTTCCTACAAATAGAGCTTTCTTTTGGTGGTATTTGATCACCTCTGCGATTTTTATTTTTTGCGCTATATACAAAAATAGAGCGACATTTTTGAAAAAAAAACACTATTTTTTACTTTTTGTTAAAAAAAAATCAAATAAACTAAATTTTAGTCAAACATTTAGGCCAAAATTTATTTAGCCACATGTCTTTAGTAAAAAAAAAAATCGCAATAAAAAAAAATAGCTACCTAGCGGGAACAGCGACACTAATACAGCGATCAGAAAAATGATCGCTTAGTGACGCTGGCAATAGGGAGTGAAAGGGTTAACTAGGGCGGTGATCAGGGGGTTAAAACTTTATTAGGGGGGGTGGGGGGGCTATCCTGAACCTAACACTAACTGATTTTACACTGCCTGTCACACTGACACTAAATGCAGTGATTAGATCACTGCATTCAGTGACACTGTGACAGGGGGGCAGATCGCAAGGGGTTAAGTATGCCTATGTGTGTGTGTGTCAGTGTAATGTTGGTGCACACTTACTGTGAGGTGTTCCTCTCATCGCAGCGGTTGAAAATACCGCTGCGATGAGAGATTACATCACTTCCCCTTCCTGTGTAAACACAGAAGGAGGAAGTGACAGGGCGGGAGAGCGCAGCGATTGGCTGGGAGCGATCGCGGGGGGCCGGGTAAACACGGACATCCGCCCGCTCGTCCCGGGTCGCTCCCGGAGACACGGGGACCTCCGCACGCTGCGGAGGGGGTCCCGATCGGACCCCCGACCCGCTACTGGGCGAGGACGTAAATTGACGCCCTTGTGCCCATCCGTGCCATTCTGTGGCCGTAAATGTGCGTGCGGCGGTCCTTAAGTGGTTAAAACAGAGAGATTGTTCTCCTCTAGATCGGGTCAATAACACCAATTCCCACCAGCCTTACATTCCTCCACATTTCTGGAGAAAGATGATGGTACACGGATCACTCAAATTTTTTGGAATGAAACCTTGCCTTCTTCCTTTCAGAACTGCCATCACCTATGAGTAGGAATCAGTCAACATTGCTTTTTTTTTGTGTGTAAATATGAGATCTGAGGTGTTTTTAACCCCAGATCTCATATTTAAAGAGGTCCTGTCATGCTTTTTTTCTATCAAAAGGGATGTGTACATTCCTTGTAATAGGAATAAAAGTAACACATTTTTTTCTTAAAGAGAGTGTAAAAATAAAAAAGTAAATCTATATATATATATATAAAAAAAAAAATTTACGGGCCCAGTACTGCCGAGCGCGTGTGCACAAGCTAACGCATACATGAGCAGCGCCCGCATATGTAAGTATCGCCGCAATCGGTAGAGCGAGGGAAATAATTCAAGCCCTAGACCTCCTCTGCGGTGTAACATCTTTCACAATATAAAAAAAAGTTGTCTTATTTTTTAATTAAAAAAAAAAGTATATATTTTTTAAAAAAAAGTGCATTTGTAAGACTGCTGCGCAAATACGGTGTGACAGAAAGTATTGCAACAACCGCCATTTTATTCTCTAGGGTGTTAGAAAAATAAATATTATATATGTATGTTTGGGGGTTCTAAGTAATTTTCTTGCAAAAAAAAATGTTTTTAACTTGTAAACACCAAATCTCAGAAAGACGCTCTGTCCTTAAAGGGGTTGTAAAAGTAAAAAAAAAATGTTCCCTAAATAGCTTCCTTTACCTTAGTGCAGTCCTCCTTCACTTACCTCATCCTTCCATTTTGCTTTTAAATGTCCTTATTTCTTCTGAGAAATCCTCACTTCCTGTTCTTCTGTCTGTAACTACACACCGTAATGTGATGCTTTCTCCCTGGTGTGGAGAAAGCCTCTTGAGGGGGAGGGGGCGAGCGGAAGTGTCAGGACGCTATCTACTTTGCAGATAGAGAAAGGAGCTGTGTGTTAGTGCACATCCTGGCACTCCTGCTCGCCCCCTCAAGAGGCTTTCTCCACACCAGGGAGAAAGCCTCGCATTACGGTGTGTAGTTACAGACAGACGAACAGAAGTGAGGATTTCTCAGAAGAAATAGGGACATTTAAATGCAAATTGGAAGGATGAGGTAGGTGAAGGAGGACTGCACTAAGGTAAAGGAAGCTATTTAGGAATAAAAAGAAAAAAAAGCTTAGAACCCCTTTAAGTGATTAAATAATGCATTACAATTTAACCAAACCTATTCGATTTCAGGTGAATAAAATATACTGGAGGTTTTAGTTGATTAAAAAATGATTAAAACAATTCTGATGACTAAAATACAACTAAAACTAAAATGGCACTTTAGTCAAAGGACTATGACTAAAACTAAATTGAAATTTGACATCAAAATTAACACTGACTGAAATAATCTGCAACTTCCAGTCAATATCAGTGTTCAAAGGGCAGATCAAGAATTAGAACAGCACAGGGGAATATTAGTTTCCACATAGTTGTCATATGTCCAATTCTATGTTGCAAATGCGATCTAGATATTTCAGATTTGCCAGAAAAAATGGATAGCTAGACTTCAGACGTCTTGAATTATGAGAACAATATAAAAAAGTACCTCTTCTGTACAGTGGGCTACTGCTGAGGGGAGGTGGTGCACTGGAGCTGGGTTTTGGTCGTTTGGGTTGAACAATAATTTGATAGCCCTGCATGAGACGCTGACATATAAATTCTTCAAAAACTTGCTGAGCGGTCATTAGAGCACCATCCTCATCCCGTCTGTGAAATATGATATAACAATTATTAAGTTAGGAAAGGATCAAGTTTTAAATTAGCACACAATCCTCCAGATCAGTGTTTCCCAAATCTAGCCCCAAGGGATTACACAGCACGCTTTTCAGTTTTCTTTGCGCTTCCTTTACTTCCTAAAAAGACACTTATAATGCCAAGGTGGTGCTTCTGGACTGCTTAGGGAAATGTTGCTGTAGACAGGCAAGTGCCAACTTTAGCAATAAATGTTTAATGGGCAACTTTACTTTTATCATAAATTGATACAATATACAGTATTTAACTGTGCCAAAGTTCCTACATTTACTTAAAGTATGTACAACCCAACTTCAGCATTAGAACCGTTGTCAGGTTTGTATAGCGGTCTAGCATTCACTCTCTCCGTTTTTCCTGATGACCACTGTCGACAAGAAAAAACATAATGGGAAACCCGAATTGTTAAAGTTACTACTAAAACAAGAGGCGTGGTTAAAATTTTACAATGTGGACATGTGTCTAAGAAGGCAATTATCTTAAAATTTCCTTGCATTCCTTCCTGCATTTCTAGGACAGGAAGTGAGAAGGAATCTTCCCAAAGAGACACAGACAGCAAAATATAAACTAACAGTAGTTTTAACTCTTCCATATTCTATCCAAAACTAAAAAAAATTGCCTTAAGATGAAGCGTGTTTCAAGCTAAAACTTTATTCATGCGTCTAATTATAGCAGGGAATGGTTAGAATATTCATAGCATTGTCTTGACTCCAATGGGAAGTCACCCCCAACCTTTTTATTTCTGTGACAACAGGACAAGAAATAAGGAAAATAAGTGTCACCAGTACAGAGAGGCACAGGCACCAATAAAAACCCCATAGGATCTAAATAAATAATAAAATGTTGTTGATGTCTTCTGCCCTCTCACTGTGGCAAAAAGTCAGAGAATATTTGCCCACTGGGGACAGACAATAACTTGACAGATTTTCTTACTGTTCCGCACACTATCAAGTTATATAGATTCATTACACACAGAGTGATATATTTCAAGCATTCCTTTTTTTTTAATTTTGATTATTATGGCTTACAGCTAGTAAAAACCCAAAATTCAGTATCTCAGAACATCTGAATATTGTGAAAAAAGTTCCATATTGTAGACTCATGGTGTCACACTCGAATTACCGTATTTATCGGCGTATAACACGCACAGGCATATAACACGCACCCTAACTTTAAGGCCGCGTACACACGATCAAATCTGTCTGCTGTAAACGGTCTGCTAGACCGTCCCAGCAGACAGATTTGATCGTGTGTACGGGCGAGCCGACGGATTTGGCCACCTGACAGATTTCAAAGCATGCTTTGAAATCTATCAGGTGGGAACACGTCCTCCCGACATGTCTGCTGGTTAGTACACTTACCAGCAGACATGTCGTCTCGCACCGGCGCCGAATGGATTCGGCGCATGCGCGGAAGTGTTTTACTTCCTGGTGCGGTGACGTGGCGGCGTCAACGTCACCGCCACGTCACCGACACATCAGCGCGCCGTCTGCTGGCGGGGATTTTGGTTTGCTCGTGTGTACACGCGAGCAAACCAAAATCCAAAGAGACAGATTTGTTCAAATCGGTCAGACCGACCGATTTGAACAAATGAATTGCCTCGTGTGTACGAGGCCTAAGAGGGAAGTTTCAGGAAAATAACTTTCCACAGCCCCCTGCGTATAACCCGCAGGCATAGTTTACCCTCTATTTCCAGTGTAAAAAAGTGAGTGTTATACGCCAATAAATACAGTAGCTAATTAACTAAAAACACATGTAAAGGTTTCCTGAGCCTTTAAATGGTCTCCCAGTCTGGTTCAGTAGGTTACACAATCATGGGGAAGACTGCTGACTTGACAGTTGCACAGAAGACAGTCATTGACACCCTCCACAAGGAGGGTGAGTCACAAAAGTCCATTGCTAAAGAAGCTGGCTGTTCACAGAGTGCTGTATCCAAGCATATTAACGGGAAGTTGAGTGGAAGGAAAAAGTGTGGTAGAAAAAAGGTGCACAAGCAACAGGGATAACCATAGCCTTGAAAGGATTGTGAAGCAAAGGCGATTTTAAGAATTTGGGGGCTATTTACAAGGAGTAGAATACGGCTGGTGTCAGTGCTTCAGAGCCATCACATACGGATGTATCCAGGACATGCGTTACAACTGTTGCATTCCTTTTGTCAAGCCACTCCTAAAACAGAGACAATATCAGAAGCCACTTACCTGGGCTAAAGAGAAAAATGTCTGGACTGCTGCTAAGTGGTCCTTCATCCTCTTTTCTGATGAAAATATATTTAGCATTTAATTTTGGAAATCATGGTCCCAGAGTCTGGAGGAAGAGTGGGGAGGCACAGAATTCAAGTTGCATGAGGTCCAGTGTGAAGTTTCCACAGTCAGTGATGATTTGGGGAGCCATGTCATCTGCTGGTGTTGGTCCACTGTCTCTTACCAAGTGCAAAATCAGGGCAGCCCTCTACCAGGAAATTCTGGAGCACTTCATGCTTCTCTCTGCTGACTAGTTTTTTGAAGATGACAATTTAATTTTCAAGCAGGACTTGGCACCTGCCACACTGCCAACAGTACCAATACCTGGTTTAATGATTATGCTATCACTGTGCTTGATTGGCCAGAAAACTCGCCTAACCTAAATCCCATAGAGAATCTGTGGGGTATTGTCAAGAGGAAGATGAGAGACACCAGACCCAACAATGCAGGCGAGCTGAAGGCCACTACCAAAGCAACCTGGGATTCTATAACACCTCAGCATTTCCACAGGCTGATCGCCTCCATGGCACGCCACATTAATGTAGTAATTCATGCAAAGGGAGCCCCGACCAAGTAGTGCAGGGGTGGCAAACACAAGGCTTGCGGGCCGAATCCGGCACGCCAGGCTTTACCATGTGGCCCGCGCAGTGCAATGGATTGTCACCGATCCGTGATTTGAACGGGTCACCCCGTTCGGATCGGCACACCACGCGATCCGCGGAGCGCTCCGCAGCTTCGGCCATAGGAAAGTCCCCGGCTTCGGCCTAGCTCCAGAGCGGCGGCTATCTTGGTACACCCGGCGGCGGCTGTTTTTGTCAGGAAGTGACATTTCGCCGCCGCCATCTTGCTCCACCCCAGTAGAGACAGTCGGCTTGCCTAGTAACCAGTGCACGGAGTGACACTCTGCACCGCCTCAGCTCGCTAATTACAGACCCGGGACCACAACCGCAGACATGAGGAGAAAGTATCTGAGATCTGCACCTGTGGATAGGAGAGACACCATCACCCAGGGAGCAAGGCTGCCTGTACTGAGCAGAGGAGGGGGACACCTGTGACACCAGAGAGGAGAGGAGGGGGACCAGTGTCACTGGGGTCCCCCTCCTCTCCTCTCTGGTGCCCTTGGGGACCCCCTTCTCTCCTCTCTGGTGTCACTGGGGTCCCCCTCCTCTCCTCTCTGGTGTCACTGGGGTCCCTCTCCTTTCTGGTGTCACTGGGGTCCCCCTCCTCTCTGGTGTCACCGTGGTCCCTCTCCTCTCTGGTGTCACTGGGGTCCCCAGTGACACCAGAGAGGAGGGTGACACAAGAGAGGAGAGGAGGGTGACACCAATGAGGAGAGGAGGGGAGGGGGGCCCCAGTGACATCAGAGAGGAGGGGGGGGACACCAGTGAGGAGGGGGGGGACAGCAGTGACACCAGAGAGGAGGAGGCAGCACACTTCTGAACCCTGCGCTCCCTACGGAGCGCACTCCTGAACCCTGCGCTCCCTACGCAAAGCACTCCTGAACCCTGCGCTCCCTACGCAGCGCAAGAAAACTGGATGGAAATACAACCGGCCCTTTGAGGGCAACCAAACTGCTGATGCGGCCCCCAATGAATTTGAGTTTGACACCCCTGAAGTAGTGCATATGATACTGTACATACTTTTCAGTAAGACAACATTTCTGTAATTTTTATTGGTCTTATGTAATATTCTAATATACTGAATTTTGGGTTTTCACTAGCTGTAAGCCATAATCATCAAAATTATAGGAAAGAAATGCTTGAAATATATCACCTTGTGTGTAATGAATCTATAAATCTATGAATTTAATTACTGAAATAAATTAACTTTGATGATGATATTCAAATTTTTGTAGATGCATCTGTAATTGGTACACAAGTAAATAGCTAAGCTGTATGTCACTTAACTCTTGTAAGGTTACAATGAATAGCAGAATAAACATTATAATGGTAATAACTGCTGAACATATTTTTTATTTTCAATAGTCTCACCTGTCCATGTCAGCCTCTGGCAGTAGGTCATAGCAGCCCTCTGTATAATCATTTTGCAGGCTTTGCCTGTCCGGGAAGTAGTCGGTGGTGAGTGGTAGACAGGCAGGGGTGGTTAGAGATTTCCAATCCACCCCAACTGTGCAGCAGAAACCAGGCACTATGGGGGGAGCAGACAGCATCAAAACTGCCCAGAGACCACCATGTATGTGTGGAAAGTGATAGCGAGCAGGATTAGGAAGTGTAATTGACATAAAAGCATGAATGAAAAATAATGGGAGTGTGGTAGCAATTTGGGGATTAGGGGATTAGATGAGAATCAAGGGACCAAGAAACAAAAAAAAAAGAAAGCAATGCACACAATTTTGTGGAGAAGAGACCATAAAATGTGAGTTCATGGGGACAATTAAAAATTGGGAATTATTAAAATTTTTATGAATAAGGGAAAAACGTTGGGTGGTAGGGTGTGAAAGTGTATGCAAAACAAGTGAATTGGAGGCAGTCAGAAACATTGGGAGAGAAAAGGAAGAAAAAGAGAGCAGGTTAACATTGCCATGCCTGATATACATTCCACCCCATCATGCATTGGGAAACATTTGCTCTTGATCAACATCATAATCTTAACGATTTAATTTCATCACAAAATTGATATACGTAATTACATTTGGAAGTTGTAAGTCACAATAAAACATGCAAGCAAGGTGAAGTAATGCGAGAGAAAAGATGTGCACACACATAGTAAAGATAGGACATCAGGATAGCAGATTGAACATCCAATATTAATAAATAATAATCAGAACAATGGCATAATAGTATATTTGTATGGAAAGGACAGTGGTTTCAACACAATTTTTGTACTCCTCCATGAACACATTTTCCATCAGCACTTTAGCATTAATATCAAGAGACATCTCAAATGAAATATACATCAAACTGTATTAACTGGATTCCTATGGTTAGAAATAATATTGTATAGGTACTTGTATGCCAGTTACGTATTAATTACTAAAGTATTAAACAGTATTTTGAAAACAGTTAAGGGGTTAAAAGGCAAGATGTTAAAAAAAATAAAAAAGCCTGATTTCTAAGAACTAGTGCATAGCAAAAGTATAACCAGTCAGAAGCTTCCTTTGCTTTTCTTGCCTGTAACAGACAAAAAGGTACTAAAAGTAATTATTCAGATTGCAGGTAACACCTTGAGCACTAGTCCTTACAACTCAGAGCTTGTGACTGGCTGTGCTATGGTATTAAATATACTCCCATGTTTTAATGTTAGGTAAAGCTCCCCCACTCACTAGGTTCAGGGCAGCAGAGTAAGCTCTCATCAGGGAATTCTCTCTCTTTGTGGTTAGTAACTGTAGTGAGAGAACAGGACTGGCATTAAATATATTCATATTAAACAGTCAGCAGTAATGTAAGAGTCCTGTCTCAGTGGTATTACCTGCACCGTGGCTCCTCTGTCCATTCATGCTGGGGTTACCAGAATACTCTTCAGTGCTTCCATATGAGGTGCTGTCCATTGGCATGCGAAGACCTCCATGTCTGAACAAAATACAAAAAGAATAAAAAGAAGAATGCTGTACTCGCAGCATTAAAAAATGTAAATGCCCCTCCATCTCTGAAACGATCCAGTGTTATCAAAATTATTATATGTGCTATTTGCTATACGTTGTAACTGCCAAGAGAGTTCATTGTGTATGTGATACTTTGGCATTACTGTATTTGCCTTGCTGTATTATTCTAGGTGTAAGGCCCCATTCACACCTGAGTGTTTTGTAGCTTGAAGCCTGAAACTACAGAACTCTAGAGGGGAAAACCAATTATTCTCTATGGAGATGGTTCACATCTCCACTCCAAAACACCATAGCGTTTCGTTTTCAGGCAGAACATTTTTGTTTTTTTTACTGCCATTTTGCCACAATTTTTTACCGGTCAAAATGTCACCAATGTAAAAAGCAGAAAAACGCCTGTAATCTGCCCAAAAAAAAAAAGCTCATGTACTTTTTTGAGATCAGGCTACAAAACACTCAGATGTGAACATGAGCCATTTAAATGAATGGGATTTTGCTTGTCGGGCATTTGTTCTGGCATTGTACGAGCAGAAAATGCTCAGGTGTGATTCCAGCCTGAAGCTAGAAGCTCCAAAATGCCTGAAGCTCAAACAAGTTCTGGAGCTTCTTGTTGGGCAGATTACAAGCGTTTTTCTTCTTTTTACATTGGTGAACATTTGACCTGTACAAAATGGCAGTAAAATGTGCAACTTTCCACCTGAAAATGATACGCTCAGGTGTGAATGCAGCCTAAATGCAGCAAAAAGGTTTTTAAAGGTGCAGCTGCTACTCAAACATAGAAATGAATTAAAAGCACAGGTATATTGCATTTTTATTTTAGAAATATAATTTGCATTTCCAATCAGTACATGTGATAAACATAAAATAGGTAGGTCAGTGTATGTGGCACAGTGCATTCTGCATTCTTTTTGGTTCCTTAGGGCTCATTCAGAGTGATGATCAGTCCCATCCTCTGTACAGAGCCGCTGATAGGTTTAATTCTGTGTTGGCACTTTGAAAGAAATAAGTTGGTTTTGCGTCGCGGTTTGGGCACTCGGGCTCAAAAAGGTTCGCCATCACTGGCCTAGGGATTAGACAAACTCCTATATGCTTTGGTCTATTTAACCAGTCCTTTCACTTCACCTGTTGACATATACAACTCTGGGATCTCCAAAAAGCGGTGACCGACAGTCACCAGCTCTCTGCTCAGGGAGCTCTAAGAACCGAGCATTGAGCGGTGTTTGATCACTTTGTTCTCAGTCTTAGAGCTGGCGGGGGACCGATGCTGCATTAACCTAGGTAAACATGATTTTGAAAAAAAAAAAACGATTCCCATACTTCTCTTTTAAGCCTGGTACACACAAAGCTTTTTTTTTTTTCAACCCAGCAGATTGAACATAAAAAAACGGACATATTGGGGTACCAACATATGAAATGTGGGTGCCGCAACTTCCTCGCTGTGCTATTGTATTCTGACAGGAGGACTGCCCTCTGCCAGAATACACTGATCAGCGTTTGCAGATATTGGCGTGCTGATCAGATGCTGGTTTTCCAGCATGCCCCTATGACAAAAGTCAGTCGTTAGAGGTCTAATATTAATAACCATTCAGGATCCGTTTCTTGGAATAAATAAGTAATTCTGCACTGTGCAGTCTTTACCCTTTATCATGTGTCCAAATAACCATCAAATTGCCTAACAAACAGATTTATTACATGCACGAATGATTAAGCCACAAACAAACAATCTAGCGTTGCGTGGTGATGGTGCTAAAGTAAAAATAAACCGTTACTGTTTAAAGACAATTACAGTACCTGCCAGTGGCTTCCTGGTAAGCAAGTTCAAGAAGCTCTGCTGATGAATGCACCAATTCTCTCTGGCCATTCCCCTGCAGATCTGCAATGTTCTGACGAGTTTGGTGATGTATTTGTATTGCTTCTCCAGAGGGACCTAAGGGATGTGAGGAAAAATACAAAAAAAAAAAGATGCATAAGATTTAATGAGTTAAATGGAAAGCAAATATGGAACGATTCCCACTCGTTTCTCACAAAATTACTTTCCAGGCTTGTCCACTGCACACTTCTGTGCTTAGGAATACTGTATCTTTTACATGCATTTGGTCTATATCAGACCTTCTCAATCTTTTTGCTTCATAAGGAACCCTCAAAAATGATTTTCAGTCTCAGGAAACCCTAGCTAAAAAATATTATATCTGCAGTTTATGGTACAGTAGAATGAAGTTGTGGTTATAATAAAAAAATAAAAATAATAAACAATGTGGCACACCTAGTGTATTTGAAACTTGGTGGTCAGTTAAAAAGAGACCCCTTTCATTGGTAGTCAGTGAAAAAAGTGACCTTTTTTATTGGCGAATATTACATTGATCATTACTTAACATATGTTGTCAGTGGAACAAATACCCAATTTTTTTGGCATTTAGGTGTCCGTTTATGAAACTGTAAACAGCAATGATCCAGAGTAATGATTTATGAAACATGTTCTCCACCGATCATCTTGACACACAGAGATGCGGTCATTGACTGACACAGACACGGTTTATGAAGGTGCGATCTCAGCACTTCACTGGCGATCTGTGTCAGAATTCACCCTCCCCGATTCACCAGCTCTGTGTTAATGGAAAAAGAACATATGGACAGCCGCACTCCAAAAAACCTTGATGGTTGTCCTTATTTAAAAAAGGAAAATCGCACGACAAGTCACAGCACACAACACAGGAGTAAAACAGCTCTGTGTTGAACAATAAATTCAAAGAGAAAAGGATTTAAAAAAACAAAAGCTTATCATTTATTTAGGACATTCCAAATAGGGTGAGCTATCAAAGAAGGCCAGACCCGAGCCAGATCTCTCCATATAGCAATTTATAGAACATCTAAAGGCACTGTATAAATCAGAACACCAGAGCTTGCAGAATTGAAAGTGAAAACCAATGATCATCTTGTATTGATACCCAAAATCAAAACTTAATACAGTATATTGCAGTTTGCTGGTCTCAAATATAGTCGCTGAATCTTTTTTATGCCCTTTTCCCATAAAGTGGTTGTTAACCTAGTACAAAAAAAAACTCCCATCCCCTTTTGTAACATAATGCTGTGCCCTGTTGAACTGTACCTATATCAGAGCATCTCCCGACACTAATGTGACTCCTCAGCTCTTTCCTCTGCCCAGCTGACAGCTACTGTGGGCAAGGCCGACCACCAGCCGGAAGGAGAGAAGAGAGCCAAGTAGTCACGTGAGCTCTGGGAGATGCTCTGATATAGGTACAGATTGGCAGTTTTTTTATATAACACATTACGTTATGTTACAGAGGGTGATGGGAGGTCTTTTCTGCAGTTATGTTGGCAGCAGGAGGGACGGGAGCGGGCACTGACACAGAACAGACAGGCGAAGGGGGAATAGGATCTGTTTTTTTTGGGGGTAACAAACACTCTAGTTAACTTGGTAATCCTGTAAAAAAATAAAATTATGTTTCTTTGTCCTGTGTCTACACTAATTTCTCAACTGTATCTATCGAAGGAGCCATGGTTGTCACACAGAATGGACCTCAAACATGTCTGCCTTTATTTGTCTCCATTTCATTTTATATTCACTATCAGTAGTTAAATAAGGGTGTTTATGCGTTCTTGTCAGTGCACAGAAAGTGAAAGGACACTGCATTTCTGAAAGGTATTTTCTGTACTTGTCAAAAATTTTCTTAGCTCAAAAAAAATAATAACGATAAAGCCACCACATCCAAGAACTGGTAAAATGCAATCAGTTAAGGTTAAGAGGTTCTTACAAATTCGACTTGGACTTTGCACTAACAAGTCTGCTCAGTCGGCTGATGCTGACCCTTCATACTGCCTTATCTAGTGGATTGCCTGGTAGCATGAACAGAAAATTGGGACGGGAAGAAAGATAAACCACTATGACTTTATCTAACTAGTGAATTCCACCTAATGAGAATATGGGGGAAGAAACAATAAAATAGAGAAAGGCTCTGTTCACATAAAGATGGAAGTCAGGGACCTCCTTAGGATTAAAACCCCAGGGGATGAGACTTGTAGGTTGGGGCAAAATGATTAACTTCCTAAATATATGTTAAAATACATGGTAAGCAACAATAAATTTCAGAAAAACATAGGAGGGTAGGAGAGTGTTGTGCAGGAAACTAGTAACTAAGAGAGGTAGAAAGTTATGGACACTATTCTGTACTTCTACTCCTGGACCTTTCTACAGCCTTTGATACGGTTGACCACCCCCACATCCTTAAAAAAAAACTCCACCCCTCTCTGTGACTGTACTCTTCGCTGGATCTCTTCCTATTTATCCAACCGCACCGTTAGCATTACTTACAATTCTACTTCCTCCTCTCCTCTTCCTGTCTTTGTTGGGGTCCCCCAAGGTTCTGTCCTTGGACCTCTCCTATATTCAATCTACATCTCCTCCCTGGGTCAGCTGAAAAGACTCCCATGGCTTCCAATACCATCTTTAAGCTGACAAAACCCAAATCTATTTCTATACCCCTCAGCTCACTCCCTCCATGTCCTCATGTATCACTCATTTACTAACAGACATATCAGTCTGGATGTCACACCACTTCTTCAAACTCAATCTATCCAAAACCGAACTTATAATTGTTTTCTCCCCCACGTGCACCTTCCCCTGATCTCTCTGTGAAACTCAATGGAACAACTATAAGCCCTTCCCTGCATGCCAAAGTCTTAGGTGTAGTCCTGGACTCTGAACCCTACTTAAAGCCCCACATCCAATCACTGCCCAAATCTTGCTGCTTCAACCACTGTAACATGTCCAAAATACGCCCTTTCTAACCAATGACACAACAAAGCTCTTAATTCACTCCCCGGTCTCATTTCCCGCCTTGACTACTACAACTCCATTCTCATTGGCATACCTCTACATAGTCTATGCCCCCTTCAATACATCATGAATGCTGCTGCCAGACTCATCCACCTTAACAACCGCTCAGTATCTGCTACTCCTCTCTCTCAATCCCTCCACTGGCTTCCACTCACCCAACAAATGAAATTCAAAATACTAACAACTACTTACAAAGCCATCCACAACTCGGCCCCCAGTTACATCAATAGCCTAGTCTCAATATACCAACATAATCGTTCTATTTGTTCCTCCCAAGACCTCCTGCTCTCTAGCTTGTCACCCCCTCCCATGCTCACCTCCAGCACTTTTCCAGAGCCTCACCAATCATTTGGGACTCCTTACCCCAATCTGTCAGATTTTCTCCTACTCTATTAGCTTTTAGATTACTCCTAAAAAAAAAACTCCTCAGAGAAGCAACTTGGTGCTGGGCGGTACAAAAAAGAAAATGGGAAAGAAGTCTGGAGGGACCAGAGATGTTTAATGGCCTGCTTAGCCCAACCCCAGTAAATTCAGAATGTCAGATTGGTCATTAGCTGTACCAAATGAAACATTTTGAAGTTATTCCCTAAGTTGATACTTAGTATCTAGGATGCTAAAGAAGTGAGCATCAAAAGGTAATGCCATTTGTTGGTTGAGAAAGAAAAGCTGGAATTTGTTACAATCCGTATATATATATATATATATATATATATATATATATATACACACATACATACACACACACACACACACATACATACATACATACACGTACTAACACAAGCAATGTTAGTGAGGCACTCTCCGCTGCTGTGCTATTGTATTCTGATAAATGGACTGCCTCTGCCAGAACACACACTGATCATAGGCTGCCAGCGCTATACAGCCTCTGGTCGGATGCTAGTTTTCTAGCATGCCCCTTTACCAGAAGCCAGTTGTGAAACTGGTGAAACGTCAGCCAGTTCCTGCCGAACCAGATGATAATTATGTGTACACAGTCTTACAGACAAGACCTTTACCCATGAGGTTTTTTGTGCCCCCCAAAAAAAAAAGAAAATAGTATGACCTACCCACAGGGAATGTGTGCATCCACCTTCTACGATTTGAAGTTAGCTTCATTGGCATTCGTGATGGTGCAAAAGGGTTGATGAGAGCCCTTTGGGGGTGGTATCCCCCAGGTCGGAAGTGCAGCATTGATTCAGCGCTACCCACATGAAACCTGCCAGGTGCGCTAGAGTCTCGCTGTTGAGATTCCATCATCCGCTCTAGAAAATCTGCAACAAAGAAAAACATACGCAATTACATGAAATAAAAATTATAGGGGCATTTTTTTGTTCCTTTATTTCAATGATACAATAGGGAAACAACTTCACTATGTGGCTAGGCACTGGTATTTGTGAACAATAAAATATTAATATCTTTACCATAGATAATCAGGCTTTTTTATGTTGTTGGCCAAAATGTGTACTTTTTACATAACATAGTGGAATAGAAAAGCCTAAAGTGGAACTCCACTCTCTCAATCAACACTGACTATTTGTAATTCTTTTGCTGCTAGCATTAGTAAATAGATAGGAAATAATATCATATGTTTTAAACTTATTTTTTTTACATTACTTTAGTTACTTCCTGGGTTCCCTGCCTAGGCAAATGATGTCATACACCCCAAGAGTCTTCATGAGTTTGAATATTGTTTGAATATTAAAAATTAATTAAATTACATTTGGTTTGTGGTGCTTTAAAGTTTGCCCATTAATTTAGAACAACACACACAACAAAAATGCATTTGTATAAACCGATAAGATAAGATCATGTTGAATCTGAACTTGTTAGAATGCACCACCTATAATATGGGGTCTAATGATCTAGTACAGTGATGGCGAACCTATGGCACGGGTGCCACAGCTGGCACTCCAAGCCCTCTCTGTCGGCACGCCAGGGGATTCCTCCAGCCAGGAGCCAGGCAGTCAATTGCACTGACTCAACAGGACATCGGCTCCCTTTTTTGGATAGGTGCCTGTGACGTCGGCAGAAGGGTCGGCATCCAGTCATCATGTGCGCTGTTTAGGGGTGGGTGTAAAATTCTTCCTCCATCGTCCCGACTGTTCGGCAGCTTATTGCCTCCCCAAATCCTTACACCTCTGGTAAGGCATTCCTTTCTGCAGGTATGATATTCCAGCTCACCCTGCTCCAGGACGACTTTGGTTCAGTCTGTCCTTCTAGTGCAGCCTGTGAAAAAGTGCAGGGGGTGCTCTGAGCAGATCATCCATGGCCATGAGGAGTGGTGTGATGGCTTGTAGCTGACCTCCTGGCGGCGGGGATATCGAGGAGGTAGGTGAGTGCCAGGTAGGTCAGTGCATGTATCAAGTAGGTCAGTGTATGTTGCACAGTGCATTCTGAGCACAATGCATTCCTGAACCCTGCATTCTGAGCAGAATCGTACATTTTAGGTCCCTTGGGGCTCATTATGAGAGATGATCAGTCCCATCCACTGTACAGAGCCGCTGGTAGGTTTAATTCTGTGTTGCAACTTTGAAAGAAATAAGTTGGTTTTGCGTCGCGGTTTGGGCACTCGGGCTCAAAAAGGTTTGGCATCACTGATCTAGTAAGTGGCTGTGGTTTTAGTGGTAGCACTGATTACACACCATTGGGTCTAAATGACATGATGCACACAATTTATTTTTATTGAATTTATATGGACTTTATCGCTTATTACTAGTCCACAGATTTGGTGATCAAAATAATTTGCACTTAAGGAGATGGATTTATTGGTTTATACAGTATTTATTTGTTTTCATAATGCTTGGATATTCACACACACAGCGCAATATTATTAGGTTAATATAGTTATGTATATTTAGCCAATCTACAGTATTGATCTCAAATTCGATATGGTGCTTTGATGAATTGACTCAAGTATCTCAATATCAGAAAAAAAAAAAAAATATTGCAGGTGACAATTGCTGCTGACAGGAATGACATGCAGTAAAACAGTAGCAATTCAAATAAAAGATAAGTAAAGTATAATTATCTGTGACTTTCTTGTACTAAGACATGGATCTTTAGGTCCCTGCAGAAGGGGAGGGATAATTTAACCACTTAAGGACCGCCTACTGCACATTTACGTCGGCAGAATGGCACGGCTGGGCACATCAACGTATATATACGTTGATTTTAGTACCCAGCCGTGGGTCGCGGGCGCGCGCCCGCGACCCGGTCCGAAGCTCCAGGACCGGGACCGCGGGATTCGCGGACACGATCGCCGCTGGAGCGCGGCGATCCGTCCCTGGAGCGGAAGAACGGGGAGAGCCGTGTGTACACACGGCTTCCCCGTGCTTCTCTGTGGCTGCAGCATCGATCGCGTCATCCCTGTAATAGGGGGACACGATCGATGATGTCACACCTACAGCCACACCCCCCTACAGTTGTAAACAAACACATTAGGTCACACATCCCCTACAGCGCCACCTGTGGTTAACTCCCAAACTGCAGCTGTCATTTCCACAGTAAACAATGCAATTTAAATGCATTTTTTGCTGTGAAAATGACAATTGTCCCAAAAATGTGTCAAAATTGTCCGAAGTGTCCGCCATATTGTCGCAGTCACGAAAAAAATCGCTGATCGCCGCTATTAGTAGTAAAAAAAAATAATTAATAAAAATGCAATAAAACTATCCCTTATTTTGTAAACGCTATAAATTTTGCGAAAACCAACCGATAAACGCTTATTGCGATTTTTTTTTACCAAAAATACGTAGAAGAATACGTATCGGCCTAAACTGAGGAAAAAAAATGTTTTTTTTATATATTTTTGGGGGATATTTATTATAGCAAAAAGTAAAAAATATTGCATTTTTTTTAAAATTGTTGCTCTATTTTTGTTAATAGCGCAAAAAATAAAAACCGCAGAGGTGATCAAATACCACCAAAAGAAAGCTCTATTTGTGGGAAAAAAAGGACGCCAATTTTGTTTGGGAGCCACGTCGCACGACCGCGCAATTGTCAGTTAAAACAAAGCAGTGCCGAATCGCAAAAAGGGGCAAGGTCCTTTACCTGCATTTTGGTCCGGGTCTTAAGTGGTTAATGCAAACATCACTTCCTCGAGCATATGGTCATACATATTGTTAGCATGACAGATGCTGCAGACTGCAGAGATATTGTTTTTGCACAGCCCAGGCTTTTTGTCTTTTATATTTATATGTTGTGACTATTATTATACAGCCTACATGTTACAGTGAAGAGCCACTACTTTCAGGTTACTATTCTGCAATAAGCCTTCCCTAACCTTTCCTAAGTAAAGCCCTAATGTTGTAAAATACATGTAAGAAGCAAATAAAACAAGCTGTATTGGATGGACGTTTCTCCTGTCTGAATATCATTGCTAGATATTTTACCATATACACTGTACACACAGACAGTTTAAAGCTGGACTTCAAGCAAGTAGAAAAACTAATTATTTGAAAAAATGGAGCCTGCTGCCACTTGGGTAATTCCTGAATGTTGAAAGCAGAGGCAAGGCAGTGAGTCACACTGCTGAGTGGGTTGAGAGTGGGCATACAAAGCAACGTAACCATAGAAATACTACAGAAGTTCATCCATTAGTTTATACAAAGCAAAATTGATATAAAAAAAGTATGAGGGCTCAGTCAGTCAGTTTCTGTTCAAGATAACAACTCCATCACCCACACACCATCACATGGAGGGGTTAGCCCCTCTGCACCCATCCTGCCATCCTACCTATCCTAAGTGGATGTCCATCTGTCAGATGGTTTTAAAACAGGAATAGAAATGTAAAATTTGTTTAGCATGATTGCGCTGTAGATCAGGAGTTAATGAATGGTAACCCGATCACCTTCCACTCATTCTTGTCCATATCCGGTCACTGCTCTCCACTCTTTGCTGCTTTTTTCCTATCCTGCTTATCTAATCCCTACTGCATCCTCTCCCATTCCACACCACTGTAACTGGTCCCTGTGGCTCCCTCTCTTTTCTATCATGCTGCTTAACCAATACCGATCCACACTTCCTCTTTCATCCTGCTCCAATCTCACTTGTCCCTGCTGCTTCCTCATTTCTCTACCAAACTGCCTCACTAGAACATATACACGCTGCCTCCTCTTATCCTGCTCCATTGTTACTAGCCTCTACTGCTTCATCTCTTCTCTCCCATCCTAAACCGCCATTACTAATCCACACTGCCTCCTCCCCCACCCTGTTTCATGGTCACTGGTCCCTGTTTACTCTCTTCTCCTCTATTAGTGATCCATACTGCATTCCCTCCCATCCTGTTCCACTCTTACCCTGCTGCTTCCTGTTTTCTCTCCCATCCGGATCTCCATTACTTATCCACAGTGCTTTCTCTCCTATTCTGCTCAATTGTCGCTGGTCCCTATTGCTTACACTCTTCTCTCCATCCTGCTCCTCCATTACCAATCCATACTGCATACTCTGCTATCCTGTCCACTATCACTCTTCCCTGTTGCTTCCTCTCTTCTCTCCCATCTGGTCACTCACCCTTGCAGCTCGTTAAAAGGTACCACTCCCATGCTGCTGCTCCATTACTGATCTAGTCCATCTCCTCTCCCACCATGCTCCACCATCACTGGTCCCTGCTTTTTTTTCTCTGGTTTCCCATCCTGTTTCTCCATTACTGATCCATACTGCCTCCTATACCATCCTGCCTCCTATACCATCCTGCTTCCTTTCTTATCTCCTATCATGTTCCCCCATTACTAATACATACTGTCTCCTTTCCCGTTCTGTTTCAATGTCACAAGGCCATGTTGCTTCCTCTCTTCTCTCTCGTCCTGCTATTCCATTATTGTTCCACAACGGACTCCTTGTTCTTTTTTCATTTCACTTTACCATCACTGCCCTACACTACCTTCTTTCTACTTTCCCATCCCTTTTCACGCTCACTGATCCACAACACCACGCAACCTTCTCATCTGCTGAAATGCCAAAAATAAGTGTCACATGCAGCAGTTTAAAATCGGGGAAGATGGAATCGTACTTCCCCGGGACTGGCGGGCAGAGCTGTGAGGCTTCAAAGATGTCGCCGGCCACGAAGACCCAGAAGCAGCTAAAGCCTCCCAGCACTCTGCCGCCCAGCTCCAGCAGCCTGTAGCTTCCCCAATTTCCTCCCCAGGGTCGATGAGTGAATCTGTCCCGTCCCCCCCCCCCCACCTCCCTGGGCTCCACGGCCTTCCCTGACAAAGGCTCTGAAGCCCTCGATGGTGGCACTGTTTATCCCCTAGAGCGTTTAGCATTAGCCTCAGATACCCCTGGATCGTGTGGAGGGCAGGGGAAGGCATTAGACTATTTTCCATTAGTTACATGAGTTTTTTAACCATCTGTGGCATTCCAAGGTATTTGTTTTTTTACAATAAGAGGTCCAACGGTCAATTTCGAAACAATTTTAACATACAATGTTCGGTGTATTGCTGAATATAAACACGTGGAAAAATGTACCCATTGTTTGCAAGCAACTAAACTATCAGAAAATCACTATAGCATTTGAAAGTCAATACTAGCTTACTTTTACATCATAAATAGAGAACAAAGCAAAAAGTCTTTATTTACCTTAAGTATATACACTTTACAATTGCAGCTGTTTTCTTTACATTTATAACCTTCACATAGGGCAGTTCAGCATACCAGAGAACCTACAGCATACTGTTTAACAAGTCTATACGGGTTGATTTAGTAAAGGCAAAGTGCAATTGCTGTTGCACTCCCTTTCCCCGCAGCTTAGTGAATGAGGTTTCACTTTGTAAATCATAAGCAATCAAATGCAAGGAAAATTACCACATTCTCCAAGCTCTGGGAAAAATTTGTGCAACTGCACTTGCAAAGTGCACCATCTATTTGCCTTTAGTAAATTAACCCCTGAGTTGGCATCCTTATTCTAAAATGATTATTAAACAATTAACCACTTAAGGACCCGCTTACGTATATATACGTCGGGACTTTAAAGATCGATATCTCAGTAACGGCAGCAGCTGCTGCCACAACCGAGATATCCATCATTCCTGTGGTCCTTTTTAACGATAACTGTGGTCTCCGCGGTGGAGATCACCGTTATTGGTGGTGCGAGAGGGCCCCCCCTTCCGGCGCTTACCGGAGCCTTCGGCAGCGGCGGAGGCGATCGGGTCCTGTCTCCCGCTCGGCTGGGATACAAGTGAGGGCAAGATGGCCCCCACCCGTCTCCATATTCCGGGGCAGAAGTGACGTCAAAACGTCACTTCTGCCCATGCTTCTTAAATGCATATTTTCCTTTTGTCATTTTTTCAAATGACAATTTATTTATTTATTTTTATTATTGCATTTAAGTCTAAATATGAGATCTGAAGTCTTTTTGACCCCAAATCTCATATTTAAGAGGTCCCGTCATGCTTTTTTCTATTACAAGGGATGTTTACATTCCTTGTAATAGGTATAAAAGTGACCCAGTGTAAAAATGTATAAAATAAATTAAAATAAATAAGAAAACAATTTTTTTTTTTAAAGCGCCCCGTCCTGACGAGTTTGCGCGCAGAAGCGAACGCATACGTGAGTAGCCCCCACATATGTAAACGGTGTTCAAACCCCACAAGTGAGGTATCGCTGCGATTGGTAGAGCGAGAGTAATAATTCTAGCCCTAGACCTCCTATGTAACTTAGGCCACGTACACACGATCAGACCGGTCCGATGAAACTGGTCCGACAGACCGTTTCCATTGGACCACGCTGAAGTGGTCTGATGGTCTGATGTGCGTACACACCATCGGGCCAAAAATCCGATCAGACCAAAACGCAGTGATGTAGAACACGACGTGCTGAAAAAACGAAGTTCAATGCTTCCAAGCATGCGTCGACTTGATTCTGAGCATGCACAGGTTTTTGGTCCGATGCTTTTGTGTACTAACCATCGTTTTTGTCCGTCGGACAGATTTTAAAGCAAGTTTTAAAACTTTGGTCCGACGGACAACGGTCTGATGGGCCATACACACCATCGAATTGGTCCGATGAAACTGGTCTTAAGACCAGTTTCATCGGACTGGTCTGATCATGTGTACGCGGCCTCAAAAGATGCAATCTATCAAATTTTTTAAACGTCGCCTATGGAGAATTTTAAGGGTAAAAGTTTGATGCCATTCCACGATCAGGCGCAATTTTGAAGCGTGACATGTTGGGTATCATTTTACTCGGCGTAACATTATCTTTCACAATAGAACAAAAATTGGGCTAACTTTACTGTTGTCTTATTTTTTTATTAAAAAAAGTAATTTTTTTCCAAAAAAAGTGTGCTTGCAAGACTGCTGCGCAAATACGGTGTGACAAAAAGTATTGCAATGACCGCCATTTTATTCTCTAGGGTGTTAGAAAAAAAATATATAATGTTTGGGGGTTCCAAATAATTTTCTAGCAAAAAAAATGTTTTATTCTTGTAAACACCAAGGGCCAGATTCTCAGCGGCGATACGACGAAGTATCTCAGATACCCCGTCATATCGCCGTTTTTTTTGCCTCGTATCTATGCGTGCGATGCTTAGCATCACTTTTGCATAGATACGCTGCAACATCCGACAAGTGTAAAACCATTACACTTGCGGATCGTAGGTGTAATGACAACTCCGGCCACTAGGTGGCCTTTACGTTGTTTTCTCATTTGCATATGCAAATGAGGCTAGTACGCCGATTCCCGATCGCTTTTACGCCGCTCCGTCGTCGCGTACGTCGTTTTCGTCCGCGTAAGGTTACCCCAGCTTCTATGTGGAGTAACCTTATGAAGTTCCGTCGGATGCCGTCGGGTGCCGTCGGATGCCATGTTAAGTATGGTGTCGGGTCAGCGTCGGCTTTTACTAACTCGTTCGCGAATAGGGAGTTGCGTAAATTACGCTCACGTCGTTTTGACGTCGGTTTTAATGACGCTTTCCGACGTGAGCTGGAGCATGCGCACTGGGCTTTTTCCCCGCCCGGTGCATGTGCAGTTCGTTCGACGCGGGGGCGCGCTTAATTTAAATACAAGCCACCCCATTTGAATTGCGCGGGTTTACGCTGGGCGATTTACGCGACGCCGGCGAAAACTACGGAGCAAGTGTTTTGAGATTAAAGCACTTGCTCTAGTACGATGCGGCGGCGTAGTGTAAATGGCTTACGCTACGCCGCCGGAATTCTTAGAGAATCTGGCCCCAAGTCTGAAAAACAGGCAAGGTCCTTAAGTGGTTAAATCTGCAATTTAAGTAAAAAGAAAAAAAGTCTCCTAACCTCAAAAAGAGTTATTTTTTTTAGTTTTGTTTTTTTCAGCAAATAATATAACTTATTACCTCTGTTACTGGTGTATCCCAAAGAACTGCTGGCTTCATACTGATGGAGGTGTGGCCGTGGAATGAGAAGGATGTTTGAGATTTTGCCCAGGGAACTCTCATCTGATGCCTGGCTCCGTCCCTCCTCAGCTGGGAATGGGCGACTCTGCTGGGAGGGGCTACAGGACGTATCGTAAGAACAGGAACTTTTCCGAGTCTGGGTTTCTCTCACTGGCCTGTGTAAAAGAAAGACTTTAATGAGACATAAAGAAAACCATGCAAAAGCTAAACATATACCACCCATGAGGCTTGCTTACTACAAAGAAATTAAACTGATGCCATAATTACTAACTATAAGCAAATTATAAATAAAATATTCCTTCAAGGGAGTATCCAATATGATAAACTGGTTGATGGACTCCCTTGAAGGAATATTTTGGAACTGTCACTTCTTGAAGAACTGTGGCTGTACTATGCAAAGCTGCCAAGTCACTTAAAGTGGAACTAAGTTGTATCTGAGTATCACAAACTGAAAATCTAAATGATTTTTTAAATATGCAAAGCAAATTCGCCCATCCCCATGCTTAATTTTGTTGAGAAATCACTTTGAAATACATTTCCCTAGCATTTCTATCTGTAGCCATGCTGAGTTAGGGCAGATGATTTACTTACTGGAATCCATCTGCCCTTAGCTCAGGCATGAATGCATGCTTAGATGAGAGAAAGCCCCTCCTCCTGACGAAAGAAAAAAAAATGCTCATAAAGACTCCTGGGATGTATGACATGATTTTGGCCTAGGCCAAATACCAGGAAGCAACTGATCCTTGTTCAGACACATCCTGTAATAGGATGAAAACTGTCTCCTAGTTGTGCACCTGTGTGGTCACTCTGTGACATGCACCTAGGGTAGTGAGTATAGGTAATCGTGGTGATTTTATGCATGAAGGTACAAAACCTGTGTGCAGCAGGCTCCCACTACTGTCAATCACAGCAAGTGAGCCAATGAGGAGAGAGCCGCTCTCTGTGTATGAACAAACACAGGGCAGCATTTCAAGAGCGAGCCTGCTCAAGTGTCCCCATAGCAAGCAGGAGCACTCCGCAGCAAGAGGATGATCGAGGCTGCTCTGTGCAAAAAAACTGCACAAAGCAGGTAAGTATAACTAGTTTTTTATTAAAAAAAAATACTAAAAAATCTTTAATAGCACTTTAAGAGACAAAGGGTACGAAGGAATTCTGAGACAACGGGGTTATAATGCCACCTTGATGCCGCGTACAAATGGTCGTTTTTTGTGATGAAATAAAACGACGTTTTAAAAAACTTCATTTAAAATGATCGTGTGTGGGCATAACGTTGTTTTATGTCTTCTGAAAAATGTTGTTTTTCAGAATGTAATTTGTTGTGTCATAAAAAATGATCGTGTGTACGCTAAAACGACGTTTAAAACAACGTTTTTAAACCTGCACATGCTCAGAAGCAAGTTATGACGCAAGCTTGAATGGAACAGAGTGCCGTTGTACGTGTTGTACGTAACCACGCTTTGCAAGAAGAGCATTTTCAGAAAATTATGGTGTGTAGGCAACGTCCTTTTTTATAATGAAGTTTGAAAAACCTCGCTTTTTTTCATGAGAAAAAACTATGGTTTTTTTACAAGACAGAAAACGACCGTGTGTACGCGGCATAAGAATTGGACACTGGCAACAAAAGCACTGTTGATCAGCCATTATAACCTTTCCTACTCCTGCCATGCTTCAGTGGAACCTTGTTCCTCAGCCTATAGATTTGGATGGTGAGTTGCTTAAGCCACCTAGAAATGGTGGAACGAGAGGCAGGCCTTCCCCTTAGAAATGACAAAATGAGAGTCAGTCAGGCTGAAACAGCTTGTACCAAATCCAAACAAGGGAGGCAAATCTCCTTGGGATGAGCTGTTGTAGAACACAAAGATGGAAGATCAATGTCCTGGTTAATTGGAAAGGAGAAAACCACCATAGACAATGTTATCACTATGTAGAAGAAAGGGTTCTCTACACGACAGCTGCCAACTCAGAAACTTGCTAGAGGTAATAAGTAAGGCAACCCTGGGTAAGTGCTGACAGAGGAATATATGGTAGTTTAAAAAAGCAATTTTTAAGAACCAACAAAAGTTCAGAGCCCATGAAGTCATAGATAGAAGTAGCTCAAGTAGTGTTGAAGTTGCTTCTGAAAGTCGTGCTGGAAGTCGTGTCGCCCCAGTGTGAACCGACTCTTATTGATTAGTATTAAAAAAAGCATTGTGCTTTAGCAAACTAAATGGTATCCATTTAAGGGTTTAGATCTACTTTAAATACTTGATAACGTTACTTTTAAGATAACAAATAAATTGGTTGTAAACCTCAGACATGAAATATGAACACAGCGTATCCTTCTATAGTGTGTGTCAATCCAGAGCACTAAGTGTTCATTCCTCTGTGATCATCACTTCTAATGAGTTTTCCTGACACCAAGAGAAAATGGTGACAGGGGAGGGCACAGTCCGTGATTGGCATCCTTAGCTCTGTTCCTTTGTGCTTTATGAAGGGGGATGTGTCCCTTCCCTCCAATCAGCTCTCTGAAGCCCCGTACACTCGGCAGAAACCAGCGAAAACCTCGCTGGGAGCCGCATTCTGCCGAGAACCTCGGCCGTGTGTACGCTCTCGGCGAGCCCCGCCCGTCGAGAAACCCATCGAGCAAATAGAGAACAGGTTCTCTATTTGCTCGACGGCCCGTCGGGGTGAATGGCTGGTTGCCTTTCCCGACGGGCGGGTCGCCGATTCTGACGGCCGGCAGAGAACCTCGACGGGCGGAACGATGTGTTCCGCCCGTCGAGGTTCTCTGCCGTGTGTACGGGGCCTGACTGATTTAACTTTAGCTCCCCTCCCCCTGATTTTCAGAGATGATAAATCCTGTGTAAATTCTGCACTTTGAATGGATGTAGGGGAAAAACGACTGATGATAGACAGGTACAACTTATGTAGGATGATTATTTCCATCATTGTGATCCACTTGAGGCCAGTCCCTCTACTTGGTATATATAATGGTGTACAATGACTTTACATTTTAGCTCAAAATGTACACTCACTGAAAATATACTATGACTTTAGTTTATTATTCAGAGGCAATCTATAGCCAAG
Organism: Rana kukunoris; assembly: GCA_029574335.1. Taxonomy (NCBI): domain Eukaryota; kingdom Metazoa; phylum Chordata; class Amphibia; order Anura; family Ranidae; genus Rana; species Rana kukunoris. The sequence continues at coordinate 227,232,983 of CM056049.1, forward strand.
GAATGTCTGTGCTTTGGCATGATGATTAATATGTGTAATAATACAAAGGTAGAGGAGAGCAGTTAGATAGACTTACACATTTCATGCTATTAATCTTTTAATCACAACGTGACATCATTCACTGAAGAGCATAAAAAAGTGATGTATCCACTAACATAGTAAAACACAATATACCATAGTAAAATATATCCATCATCATATGTACTGTCATTCTCTTTACCTAAAGGTGGTTGAGCGTTGAGCTCTGGATGGGCCCGGCAATCTGAACACCTGTGAGTCATAACCATCATAGTCTACTTGTATGGGTAGAGCATTCTCTGTCTCTTTGGGGCTTCCCAGTGCTTAAAACAAAATGGAATGAAACATTTATAAAAGATTTGCTAATGCAAAACAGGTTTTACATTTCAAAAATACAATGATCCATTTCATAGGTCATAGTTTTAAACAAAGGAGTCCAATTTAACTGGGACCTGAAAGAACTGACTTGGAATATAAAATCCCATCCTGGACACAGACAAGTGAAGGCAAAATTGTACTTACATGGATCCCGTCCAATCCTCGAAAAAGAAAAAATACTGCGCTATATTAAAATACAAAAAGCCGCTAACACAGCAAGAGAGATCAAAAAATTGCTAATAGAAAATGTGTGGAAAAGTGTAGCGCTAATAATGACACAAATAATGATAATACAATAAAGATTAAATCATGCAACACCACATGTGAATTAATGGTATTCAAAAGTCCATAAATGTTTTGAATGAATCGGTGAGTCGGTTTCTTTGAGTAAAACAGATACACAAAATCCAGTGCATAAAGAAGTGAAAAATCCACCACCGCTTATGACAAGGGGCTTACCGGACCGATTGGACCTAGACAGGCATATACCCCCTAGGCCTGGACACAGACAAGTGAAGGCAAAATTGTACTTACATGGATCCCGTCCAATCCTGCCTTTGTCACTGTTCATCTAAATATAAAGATACAAAATTTAAGGAAGGAATACAATATTCCTGAAACATATAGAAGCCAACATCAAAATACCAGACAAACCGTATCCTTTCCAGACCAAAAAACACGAGCCGGATGTACATTTTATGAAACACAACCCATTCACAGTGAGGTAATCAAATGCAACTGGACCGTAATATCTTAGTAGATCCTTTTATTTTACCTTTCGAGCAGCCAGTTTGATGCGTGGAGTGAAGCCGCTATTGAGTGGTTGACTCTGTGATGTGTAGAAGCTGGAAAAGATAATCAGCATTAGATTATGTGCTAATAGAAGACTATCATCACTTGAGATAATGTTCTCACCTATGGTTAATCCAGTGTGGAATGTTGTAATCATCCACAGGGCGCGAATCTCCAGGGCTACTCTTATTGTGCAGCTGCAACAACAATAACTGTGTAAACATCTGATATTTTATGTTCCTGTGGTTTATTAAACATAAGCAGGGAATGCTGAAAGTAAACACTTATGCCCTGTACACACGATGGTGTTTTCCGACAGGATAAACTTAGACAGAATTTTCCGACAGAATTTTGTTCAAGCTGTCTTGAATACACATTGTCATGCCAAATTCCGGCCGTCCAAAATGCCGTAACCTACAACACTACAACGAGCCGAGAAAAATGAAGTTCAATGCTTCCGAGCATGCGTTGACTTTATTCTGAGTATGCGTGTTTTGTTTTTTCTCCGTCAGAGCTCCACACAGACAAACGGAATTTCCCATCAGAAAAAAAGAATGTTCTCTTTCTAATCCCCGATGGAAAAAAGTCAGATGGGGCACACACACGGTCGGAATATCCGATGAAAAAATTCTGTCTTACTTTTTCCATCGGAAATTCCGATCGTGTGTCCGAGGCATTAGAGGTATCTCTTGAAAGGAGGGAGAGATGAGGGTGCTCTGGTGAGGCTGGGTATCTGGTCCTTAGTAACAGTGGAGGGATGGCACTAAAGGCATCACTTAGAAAAGAAGCAGCTCTGGAGGGTCAAAAAAGGAAAGACAAAGGCACCTCAAAGTGCAGTGGTTAAAGAGGAGTTCCACCTAAAAAATAACTTTTTTTTAATCCACTCCCCTCCCCCCCCCTTACATGCCACATTTGGCATGTCATTTTTTTGGGGGGGGAGTGGGGGCTTCAGTAGGAGTGGGAGTTCCTGTCCCACTTCCTGCTTCCGCCGAGGGGCTGGTTAGGCGATTAAGCCTTAATCGCCTACACCAGCCCCTCCCTGTAGGCGATCACATGGGACACATGACAGGTCCCATGTGATCGCCTCTCCAATCAGCGGCGAGCCGCGCCGCGCGCGCAGTGCGGCTCGCGCATGCGCAGTGGGTGCCCGGCCGTGAAGCCGAAGGCTGTCACAGCTGGGTGCCCACAGTAGGAATGGAAACGCCGGCTGGGGAGGGGGGGAGAGGAGCGGAGCCCCGGTCGGCGCGTCGCTGGAACGCAGGACCAGGTAAGTGAGTGTTTATTAAAAGCCAGCAGCTACACTTTTTGTAGCTGCTGACTTTTAATAAACACAATTTTGGGCTGGAACACCCCTTTAACAGATTTATTACAGGCACAATGGGATTAAAAAAACTTGCAAGATAGTAAGAGGTCATAGGCATATAATGATTTGTCCTCATGCAGATCACTGTAATCCTTGTCTGTCTGGGAGAGAGAGAGAGCTGTCCTGCATCTGTCAGAGTATCTGGTGACGCGGTTTAGCAAGGAGGTAAAGATGCAAACAGGCGTCCCGGACTCTGGAAACAAGCTGGAACGCACACGCGGTTGATGTGACATCAGATAAAAGTGGTGAGCAGCAGCGCATTTCTGAGCATGCACAGCTCCTATATCAGACCTCTGACAAAGGAGCTGCACATGCTCTGAAACGCGTTACTGCCCACCACCTTCACCTGACGTCACATCGGCCGCCGGCGTTCCAGCTTGTTTCCAGAACCCAGACCGCCTTATGGCATATTTACCTCCTCGCCAATCCACATCACCAGGAACTGCGACAGCTGCAGGACAGCTCTCTCTCTCCCCTAGACAGACAAGGATTACAGCGATCCACATGAGGACAAACATTAAATGCCCTTATACTATCTGGTAAGTTTTTACACTCCATTGTGCCTGTAATAATTCTGTTAACCACTGCACTTGGAGGCGCCTTTCTCTTTCCTTCATGCACATATCTTGTAGAACCTAGAAACCTAGCACACATTATCGTGTAAACTTTATCAGCTCCTGTGGTCATGAACTAATTTTGTGGAACAGGAAAGGGTGAGCCGGGGGTCTCTGACAAAGAAACTAGTCATGTTTTGCAGAACAGAAAACCAGAGTTTTAACAGCTCCAGAGGCATTCTAAAAAGTTATATGAGCATGCAAGGAAACATATTTCCTGCCCATTTTTGACCTTTTATGGTGGGAAAGGGGTTACTTTAACCCTTTTCCTACCTATGTACATCTATCAATGGCAGATCATCAGTCTTTTATATGCTTAGCGCTGTTTATGATTGGCACTAGATAAATATCTGTCCGGTGGTTGATCCATCCAATAATTTCTGTGTACTGAGCTGTCATTAGACAGGTCAGTGCACAGAGACATTGTGCCCAGCAGACTCAAGGCACTGGGTACCATGTGATCGCCCATCACAGTGATCACATGGTACTGTTTACAGTGCGGATCTCTCCCCTTCCCATTACAACTGGGGAAGGCGAGAGATTAAAGGGTTTGTAAAGGAATTTTATTTTTATCTTAATAGCTTCCTTTACCTTAATGCAGTGCTGTTTTCATGTCCTCATTGTTAGTTTTTTGCTCTCAAGTTGCTGTAATTCTTCTCTGATCTCCACACTTCCTGGTTGTCTGTTTCCTGATAACCACAGTGCTGGGAGCTTTCTCTTTGTGGTCACTAACTTCAAGGAGGTGTTATTACTGTGTGTCTAAAACCCCACAGCACCTCCAGTTTCGTTTTCCAAACCATCACTGCCCTGTATGGCTCTATGGCTCTGTATGCTTTGTACAGCAGAGAGGCAGGAAACAACATGCAAAAACAAAACTAGAAACTGCAGGCACATTATATGATTGATTCTTATCTATTTTTAATCGTTTTTAAAAGGAATCAGTTATATGTCTCTATACCCTGTAAACAGTCATTTCAGCATAACATTATTTTTTATTTACAACTCCTTTAAGTGCTTATGAATGGGGACAGAATGAATCGATGGAGCTGTAGATTCATTCATTCTGTTTCATTAAATTGTTTTCATTAAACTTTTCATGACTCCCACCTCCATTACACATACTAGCACCATGCTGTCTCCATGTTACCGGTATATTAACCCTTTTACTTTCCTTATCCTGCACATCTAAAACATTAATCCCTTCATCTCCATCCTACCACTGTATGTGACCAGAACAATAACTTCTTCACTTTTTCCTTCCTCTGTGTATGTCCTGTATATTAAAGGGGTGTTCCAGCCAAAATGTATGTTTATTAAAAGTCAGCAGCTACAAAAACAGGAAGTCCCACTCCTCCTGAAGCCCCCACCCCCCCCCCCCAAAAAAAATTACATGCCAAATGTGGCATGTAAGGGGGTGAGGAGTGGGATAAGCGGAAGTTCCAATTTTGGGTGGAACTCCGCTTTAATGTATCTAGTGGACCATTCTTAAGTTCCGTGTTTAACCCCCGTCAGTACCGGCAGGTTTCTTCATTTTCAAAAAGTGTGGCAAAAACTGAGATGTCCTCTTTAAAAAAGGGTAATTTCGGGTGTTCTAATTTTCATTTTTTTTCTCTTAACAGTTGTTTTGTTTTTTTGTTTTTAAATTTGTGGGCCTATTTTTCTTTTTATAGTAAAAAAAATAAAAAATAAACAGTTTTTTAACACCACCAAAAGAAAGCCATGTCTCAAAAATTATATCAAATGAATTTATGTAGTATTGCATGACAGGGTAAGTGTCAGTCACACTAATAACACAGCACTGAAAACTGAAAACCGGGGGGTATTAAAAGCTTGTACTCAAATGGTTAAAGACTAAATAAAAATAAAAAAATAAAAATAAAACATACATTTCAAATTTTAATTGGCTCATTTGAAGAATTCTGCTTAGTGGGAAAAAAAATCCTTCTTGAGAGGAGTAGAAGTTTTACCTTGAATAATGGCACTGCATGAAGGGGCTGCTCTCCCATACACACCAGGTCTACACCAATTCCTGCAAACATTAAAAACCAATTAAAAGGGACCCTAAAAAAAACAAAGCTTCCATGGACAGCTCGGAAGCGCCACAACACAGGCTTTTTTAACTCTTTCGCTCGCTAGAGTTAAAAGCTCTCCGCTAGCGGCTGAAAAGCGCTGCTTAAACAGCTATAAAGCGCCGCTATAACGAGCAAAGCTTTACCGCTAACGCAGGGAGGCCCCAGTGTGAGAGGGGTCTTAGGGAGATTCACCCTTTCCATTTGACCTGTTTACCAATACTATTGAAAATAAAAAAGAAAATCCTAAGGTTTGGGTTGACGTCAGAACAGTAATAGAGGGGAAATTTTCCAATGGGGACACTAGTTCTGGTGACCCTGGTGGAGCGATTTCCTCTCACAATCTATTTAGGCTATGGGACAGGAAGAGAAGGGTAATATCCCCTATGGGACACAGATGGCAAAACCATTGACAAAAGTTATAATTCTCCCTTAGGCCGCGTGCACACGACTGGTTTCCTCCACAGAATTCAGCAAGAAACTCGATGGGAGACGTATTCTGCCGAGAAAACCGGTCGTGTGTACACTTTTCGCCGAGAAAACTGTTGAGGAACTCGTCGAGCCAAAAAGAGAGCATGTTCTCTATTTCCTCGATGGGCAATGGGAAAATTGGCTCGATGAGTTTTTTGACAGCCGAACAAGGAACTCGACGGGGAAAACGATGTGTTTCGCCCGTCGAGTTTCTCGGTCGTGTGTACGCGGCCTTACACTATCCAAAATGAAAAAGAAAATGTTGTCTTCAGTTCCTTTTTAATCTTCTGCTTATCAACTTAACATAAACCCAACTTTCTACTTCCTAAATTGGTCTTGTTAAAGGTTTACCCACACCCCCTGATCACTGATACAAAACTTCTACATTGCAGGAGGTGACATGCACCCCCATACCTGGAAGCATACCTATAGTGTTTTGCGCTGGCTGAAATAGAAGCAAGAGCATTGGGAGATTACTGAATAGGCATCAGTGGGTTGGAAGCTAGGGGGATCTTTTCACAAATGCTGTTACTTTGCCCTGAATGGGCAAAGTGATAGTGTCCCTAAATCCAGGTTCACACTGAGCTGCGGGAATAAAGCCATGCGAGTTCAGCGGATTTCACTCCCACATGTCAGTCCCGATATCGACCGCAATTTCAGAGACATCGGTGTAGGTTTCGCAAAAAGTAATACAGAAACCAATGATTAGGAACGGTGCCATTGGCGGCAATTGCTGCCGATTTGACATGTCAAAACACTCCAGTGTGAACCAGGGCTTAAAGGGGTGTTCCAGCCAAAACAGTTGTTTATTAAAAGTCAGCAGCTACTAAAAGTGTAGCTGCTGGCTTTTAATAAACACTCACTTACCTGCTCCTGCGTTCCAGTGACGCGCAGACCGGGGCTCCGCTCCTCTCCCCCCCTCCCCGGCCGGCGTCTCCATCCCGACTATGGGCACCCAGCCGTGACAGCCTTCGGCTTCACGGCCGGGCACCCACTACGCATGCGCGCGCGGCTAGTCGCTGATTGGACAGGCGATCGCATGGGACCTGTCATGTGTACCATGCGATCGCCTACAGGGAGGGGCTGGTGTAGGCGATTAAGCTTAATCGCCTAACCAGCCCCTCGGCGGAAGCAGGAAGTGGGACAGGAGCCCCCACTCCCCCCCCCCCCAAAAAAATTACATGCCAAATGTGGCATGTAAGGGGGTGAGGAGTGGGATAAGCGGAAGTTCCATTTTTGGGTGGAACTCCGCTTTAAGCTTATTTAATGCTTGCTAAGAATACTGTAAATACGTAAAATATTCAGTGGAACTGAAATTTTAGAAAATGTTTATGGCAAAGCAGCCCTTGCATTCTCCAACACCCACTACAACAAAAATGCTTTGTTGAAATGCTTGTACTCTAGAAGTTGGAAAACCCACAGCTTGGTTCAGTGCTGCCCCAAGGCAGCTGCAAAGACCTGCATTTGCTGTTTGTACATCAATTATTCAATACATTAACAGGCAGACCTTAAATGTCTCTGCAGCTGCCTCATGTCTGTACACAGCCAGAGCTTTTTCTCTCGGAAAATAGGTGCAGGAACTCAACCACGACCCCGTTCAGATTTCACAAACAGTAGAAGGGTGTTAAAGGGGCATTAAACACCAGGTTTGCATTACATACAGAGTGCAGAGTTCAGGGGGGTTACACACAGAGTGCAGAGCTGTCACTTGTAAACACAGAAACCAGACTACTGTGTTTACAAGGTATTGTGGTGAGCAGGCACCAAAGGGTCTGAGCCAGAGGTGGTGGAACGGAGTTCCCCCAAGTTCCCCCTGAAAAAAAGCCCTGTCTATGCTTAAAAATAACCTTATCAAGAAAGCTGAAAGGCTGTAGTTCTACCAGACTCCAGAACACAAGCATTTGATGAGATTTAAAGTATTAGATTTCTTTCACACTGGAGTCTGTTTCAGGCGTTTTTGTACAAAAAATAGCACATGAAAAGTGCCTATAAACTGCAGCCCCAGTGTGAAAGGCCGAGTGCTTTCACTCTGGAGCAGTGCTCTTGCAGGATGGGAAAAAAAGTCCTGCACGCAGCATCTTTGGGGCAGTGGAGGAGCGTTCCTCCACCGCCCCTGCCTATTATAATGAACAGGCACACTGCCGAAGCACCTACAAAGCACTTCAGTAGCGGTGCTTTTTAGGCGCTATTAACTCTTTGAAAGGCCACTATAACAGTGGTAAAGCCGCACTTAAACTAGTGGCGCTTTCCTGCTAACTCGACCTCAGTTTGAAAGGGAAAGGGGTCTTAAAGCGGTGGTTCACCCTAAAAAAAAAATGTTCTTTGCCTACCATGCCATCCAGCATACTAGCGTCAGCTACAGTATGCCTTTATTTTTATTTTTTTCGCTGTACAGTTTAATCCATTCGTTTAGTTTCAGACTCCGGCGGGGAAATAGGCGTTCCTATGAAGAGGGGAACATGTTTGACGGCCGGCTATGGCGCGTCACGCATTTCCGAAAAAAGCCGAAATAGGACTAGGATCTATACGGCGCCTGCGCAGTCAGATTCTAGTCTGTGCGCAGGCGCGGTATAGCGCCATGAAGAGCCGAGTCCTACTCCGGCTATTTTCGGAACGCGTAACGTGCCATAGCCAGCCGTCAATCATGTTCGCCTCTTCATAGGAACGCCTATTCCCCGCGGTAGTCTGAAACTAAAGTAATGGATTAAACTAAGTACAGCGCAAAAAAATAAATACAGGCATACTGTAGCTGACGCTAGTATGCTGGATGGCATGGTAGAAAGTTGTTTTTTAGGGTGAACCTCCGCTTTAAGGAGGATGGAGAGGTGGGGGGGGGGGGGCATGCTGAGACCTACTCCAAATTTTATTTTAATTTCATAATGGTACCTTACTATGAATGAATTAGAACTTGTACCAAAGAATCCTACAGATTGTAGAGATTTGAAAATCTGAATCTGATAATCTCAAGTACTCATTTCTGCTTGACATTTAACCCACTACATGACATCACTTGCATATATCAAGTTGTATATGATCGCACTAAGAGAAAGCACATCAGCTTGTACATAAATCAAACTGCACAGCATTCTCACCATTATCAATCATGCGTTGCTTGGTCAGAATCATGAGAGAACGATCAACCTGGAAAACGCCAACTCCTGGGGTGATCACAACAGACATCTGCCCAGTGCGGTCAAAGTTTCGATTTATATAGTGCTTGTCAAATACTGGTAAAGCAACACACAGAAGACCATGTTATACATCATATAAAGGACAATAAAATTGCCATATTACAGTTCACAAACTCTAACCTACTGCTTACAGTAAGTTTAACATTACAAACATACCATTAAATGACAGATTAATAGCTTCCAGATAGTTCCCCTGGTCAGAGGTCGAGTTGTGTCCAGGTGGAAAAAACTCTAAAAATAGAAGAAAAAAAATAACATTTCAATTAATTACTTATTAAATGGAAACTTTAATTGTTGTGAGTACATTTTATTTTTTTCTTTACTTTTTAGCCAGTTTTATATACCGTATTTATCGGGGTATAACAAGCACCCCAATTTTAAGAGGGAAGTTTAAGGAAATTTTTTTTTCACAGCTCCTCTACCTCTGCACATTACACAGCCCCCCCACCTCTGCACATTACACAGCCCCCCCCCCACCTCTGTACATTACACAGCCCCCCCCCCACCTCTGTACATTACACAGCCCCCCCCCCACCTCTGTACATTACACAGCCCCCCCCCCACCTCTGCACATTACACAGCCCCCCCCACCTCTGCACATTACACAGCCCCCCCCCCCACCTCTGCACATTACACGGCCTCCCACCTCTGCACATTACACGGCCTCCCACCTCTGCACATTACACGGCCTCCCACCTCTGCACATTACACGGCCTCCCACCTCTGCACATTACACGGCCTCCCACCTCTGCACATTACACGGCCCCCCACCTCTGCACATTACACGGCCCCCCACCTCTGCACATTACACGGCCCCCCACCTCTGCACATTACATGGCCCCCCACCTCTGCACATTACACGGCCCCCCACCTCTGCACATTACACGGCCCCCCACCTCTGCACATTACACGGCCCCCCACCTCTGCACATTACACAGCCCCCCTGCACTCCCAGAAGACTCCCAGTTTCCTGGAACAGCACTGCCAGCCCCTTGTTCACTGCTCCTCTTGTGTCATTGTTCATTGTAAAACAAAGCTTCTAAATACCTTTTGCTGCAGCGGCTGATGAGTGTAGTCTGACACAGCAGAGGAACCTTGCTCCCAGAATACAATTACACAGCAACCTTGCTTGTGTGGATGGAAAAATACATTTGTTTTTTTTTGTTTTTGCAAAATTGCAAAAAGAAAAGTCACCTATTTCCTGCCTAAGGCTGCATTCACACTATAACGCGCGTATTTTGCCGCGACAAATTGCGGTGTACTGTACCGCGATTTGCCGTGACATAAAAGGTCGTTTTAACCTTTTTTCTTTTTTTTTTACATAACATTGTTGTCTATGCCGAACGCGGAAAGCCGCCTGAAAAAAGGGTCCGGGACTTGTTTTGAGCTTCAGGCGTACGGCGTTTCGGCGTTCGGCGTGGAGATGTGAACCATCTTCATAGACAACAATGTAAAATCACCCCTCCAGCAGCACGAGCGTCGGGCGTAGGGCGTAAAAACGCCTAGGTGTAAATGCAGCCTAAGGATAGCCTGGTAAGCAAATAAAAAAAGCAGAGTAGGGCACCACTTGCCAGAAGGATATGTAAATATGAAATATTCATATCCATAATTTTATATTTAACTGACAAAAAAAGTATTTAAAGGGTTGAAGTGTTTGTTATCCCAACATTTCATATCCCTGATACTGTATGTGCCTGCTGTACCATGTACTTGTATAAGAAAGTCTCCTGTTCTCTTTGTATGCTTCCTTTGTGTGAAATTCCTCCCTCGGCTTTCCTATTAAAAACTGACCACACTAAGCAGTAGCACACACCATGGTGAGTTCTCTAACTATGCTGGAAGCTCAGCCTGCTCTCCTCCAAAGATCAGAGTTGCCCTGACACGCCCCTGTTACACAGCCATTCACTGGGAAGCTCACTGTGCTTCTCCTCCCCCAGCTCTTATTGAATACTCTGCCTGCAAAGTAAAATGATACTCATAATGCCTGTCTGTCTACACCACCATTCTTCACTCAAGACTGTTGAAATATCTTCAGCATCTGACACTTCTGTGTGTATGAGATGCCTAGTTTTATATACACACACACACATTCTCTTTTTCTGTATTGGGGTTCATACACATCATGGAGGGGGAGCATACAAACCTACATAAACCCACTTGCCTGCATTCTGAAGTCTCACAAGCACTGGGTACTGGATAAACAGCTTCTTTATAGTCACCAAGAGTGATGTCCATTCTTCTCGCCTCTCATTCTGCACAACCACCCTGATCCAACCAAAAACAGACACAGTAATGCAAGCTATTGCTGATAATACAGGATGCAAAAAGGCAAAGTCAGTGCAAATATGGATAATTTCTTGTGCATATTTGTGCTTATGACTAACTTTTTTTTTTTTTTTACATATTACGGTTTATTAACCAATTGCCGACCAGGCTTTTTCTGGCACTTTGTTTAAATCAGTATTTTTTGCTATAAAATTACTTATATCCCCCAAACTCTTTATCAGAGACCCTAGGGAATGAAATGGTGATCAATGCAACTTTTTTATGTCACACGATATTGGCGCAACAGTTTTGCAAATGCAATTTTTTGGGGGAAAAATATACTTCAATGAAATAAACAAAACACAAAAGCTACCTCAATTTTTTTGTACAATGTGAAAGATGATATTATGTTGCGTAAATACATACCCAACATGTTACGCTTTAAAATTGTGCACACTCGCGGAATGGCGTCAAAATACGTTAATTAAAAAGCTTCATTGGCGACGCCTTATATGCTTTTACAGGTTAGCTTTTTAGAGTTACAGTGGAGGTCTAGCACTAGAATTATTGCTCTCGCTCTAATATGTTTGCGGCAATATCGCACATGTGTGGTTCAAACACTGTGTACATATGCGTGCTCGACTTACGAATGCATTCGATTCTGAGCAAAAGCATGGAGAGATTGGAGCGCTTTACATTTTTTTCATCACTTTTATTCCTATTGCAAGGAATGTAATCACCACTTTTAGTAGAAATAAGGATAACAGGTGCCCTTTATGAAGAGATCTGGGGTCAAAAAGACCCCAAACCTCTTCTTTCCCTTTAAAAACAAAAAGATTAAAACTTTTTTTTGATCTTTCGCTTTAAGTATTTTTTCTTCCAGCCTGGATCGGAAGTGACATCATTAACGTGGCTCCAGTCCTCCAAGGCCATACAGTCGATCAAAGAGTGTTAAAACGGAGGTCCGAAATTGTTATTATCTATTTTTTTAAGTCAGCAGCTACAAATACTGCAGGTATCTGCTCCCCCATGAAAGTTGCCAAATGTGACACCAGAGGGGGGACCGGAAAAGCGGAAGTTCCATTTTTGGGAGAAACTCCGCTTTAACCCTTTGATCGCCTATGGGAGCAGATGGCCACACTATCGGATCGTTCTCGGGGGAACCAGCTGTAATGGTAAGCCTGAGAAGCACCGGCCAGCAGCAGCTCATGAGCCACTCATACCAGTTTCATTAGAAAGCCTGCTGTCTGCTGAAAAAAATTGTACCGGAGTTATGGCAGATATCTTCAGCCATATTCCCGGTAAACCACTTGCAAACAGCAACGTATATTTACATATTGAGGTCAGCAAGTGGTTAACCACTTAAGCCCCGGACCATATTGCTGGTCAATGAACGGGCCACTTTTTGTGATTCGACACTGTGTCGCTTTAACTGACAAATTGCGCGGTAGTGTGACGTGGCTCCCAAACAAAATTGTCGTCCTTTTTTTTCCCACAAATAGAGCTTTCTTTTGGTGGTATTTGATCACATCTGCGGTTTTTAGTTTTTGTGCTATAAACAAAAATAGAGCGACAATTTTGAAAAAAAATTATATTTTTTACTTTTTGCTATAATAAATATCCCCCAAAAATATATAAAAAAACAATTGTTTTCCTCAGTTTAGGCCGATACGTATTCTTCTACGTATTTTTCGTAAAAAAAAAAAAAAAAAAAAAAATCGCAATAAGCGTTTAATGATTGGTTCGCGCAAAGGTTATAGCGTTTACAAAATAGGGGATAGTTTTATAGCATTTTTAATAATATTTTTTTTTCTAGTAATGGCGGCGATCAGCAATTTTTATCGATACTGCGACATTATGGCGGACACTTCTGACACATTTTTGGGACCATTGCCATTTTAAAGCGATCAGTGCCACTGGCAGGGAAGGGGTTAACACTAGGAGGGTGAGGAAGGGGTTAATTATGTTCCCTGGGTGTGTTCTAACTGAAGGGGGGGGGGGGACTGACTAGGGGAAATGACTGATCGCTGTTCATACATTGTATGAACAGACGATAAGTAATTTCTCCCCCTGACAGGACCGGGAGCTGTGTGTTTACACACACAGCTCCCGGTTCTCGCTCTGTAACGAGCGATCGCGGGTGCCCGGCGAAGATCGCGCGCGCCCCCCTATTGGCTGAACAGCGAAATGATGTATACCTACATGATCTCGCCCAGCAGAGCCGACCTGCCGCCGTATAACTGCGGCGGCTGGTCGGCAAGCAGTTAATGTGCATTTAAAAAAGTGTGTTGCAGTACATAAAAGACATGCATTTATACTTATAGAAATCTTCATAGAATCTGCCCTTGTGATCCTGGATGATTGTGGCATTAGACCGATGAGATTCAGGAAATTCATCTAAAAACAGAGAACAGGAATGTTACAGGATGTAGGGGATACAGCTTAACAAACTACAATTAACGACTTGTGTTAAAGTGGTAGAAGACGAGAGCAGCCCCAATCTTCTATTTTTGTATTTTTGTTTTAATTTTCTCTTCACAATCACTTCTAAATGCATGCAAAAAAATATAACATACCTGTAGATTTGGCATCATAAAATGTTCTAGAGAAAAGTACAACTGTCACTTCATGACTGCAGTTCTTCTCCTGGGCAAACAGAAGATGGTACGGAATTAATTTATATTTAAATTGTTTTTTTAAAAACACATGCACCAGCAAAATAGAAAGCCACATCCAACGATCCACATCTCACTTTTTATTTGTTTTCATTGGTGTTTATTACGACACTCGCTTATATTTGTTGTTCATACATTTGCTTTCCACTGTAGCTTTAATTCTGATTGCTCCTAGCTAGTTGGCACCTGTTTTTTATCCTTCATCACTGTTCTCTGCCTTCGGCTAATGATACATAAAAGTTTTCATCCTGCACTAAACTCTCACCCTATGACTAAGCCCCAGTGGGTGGGGTGAAATGCATCAGAGTGTTTGGTGGAGCCATAAAGGCCGAGGCCGCTCTTTATCGTCTGTTCACCTGGGCTGGTCAGAAGTAGCGGAAATACTTTCCTTTTTTCTAATTTACCGTATTTATCGGGGGAACACCGTGCGCCGGCGTATAGCGTGCACCCCAAGTTTAGCCAGGTAGTTTTAGAAAAATAAATAAAAAGGTAGTTTAATAAAAAATAAAAAAAACTTACCTTTTGGATGCTCGTCCGTCTGCGGTCTTGCGCGGGGTCTGTCCAGCCTTGTGGGTGTCCATCCGCACCTTGCCCGGGGTCCCAGCAGTGTGCCTTGTGGGTGTCCATCCGCACCTTTCCCGGGATGGCAGTGGTGTGCCTTCTGGGTGTCCGGGTGTCCATCCGCACCTTGCCCGGGGTCGCAGCGGTGATTGGATTTGGCGCCTCGCTGTGCAGAGCCGGATTTCCTGTTCCCGTTCAGCTCCTCTCTTCCTGTTTGTTCGGCTCCTCTTGGCCACGCTCGGCTTCTCTTGCATGGCTGCGGGCGTAGCCGAGCCTAGCCAAGTGCGCAGTACACTCGGCTCGGCTCTAGGCACTGGCGGTGCACACAGACAGCGGGGATCGGCGTATAACGCACACCCACGATTTTTCCCTGATTTTAAGGGGAAAAAAGTGCGCGTTATACGCCGATAAATATGGTACTAGCCCTCTGGATTGATATCACGACAAGCTTACAATCGAATAGATCTTTTTTAACCTAAAAGGCTTAGGGCCAGATTCTCGTAGATGCGCGCCTAATTATGCAGGCGTTGCACATCTCAGATGCACTACGCCGACGTAACGCGGAGTGGCAAGTACCGTATTCCCTAAGTAAATGCGCTCCAAGATGCGCCTGCGTCGCGTAAAATCATCTGCGTAATCCGGCGCAACTCCAAAGTAGGAGGGAAGTGGGCGTGTTGCATTGTAATGAAGCGTGACCCCATGCAAATGCAGGCCGGGACGAACGGAGCATGCGCCGTGACGTGGATGACCCGCGCCGTGACGTGGATGACCCGCGCCGTGACGTGGTTGACCCCCGCCGTGACGTGGATGCCTTCTGCGCAAAGCCTCCCTACGATTCGCCGGCGCAGGGTATATAATGCGGCCGTGCAGCGCAAACGTCTCCCATTTTATTGGTTTTGACGGCAGAACGTTGTGCAGGACCATGACAACTGTTGGTAAGGAGAGGAGGAAAAAAAATTCTCCCCAGAGGAGAGGGCCATTGTTGTCAGGGCAATGGAGAAATATGATTTGCGGCTCCATGGTGCTGACAGTGCCCGGACCAGCAAGTCCCGGAGGGATCAGATACACATGAAGGTCGCTTGCCAAGTAAATGCCCTTTCTCATGAGGTCCGGACACCGCAGGACATTAAAAAAAAAATGAATGACCTGCGGCGTCTCGTGAAGGGCAAGATGGCTGCGATTGCTCGGCATGCCAGGGGCACTGGAGGGGGCCCACCATGCACCGTCCGCCTGACTGAGGAGGAGAAGGTGGTCGCCCGATGCCTGCAGACGAAGCAGGTTGAGGGAGTTGGGGGCTACGAGTCCGAAAAGCCAGCCCTGAGGACAGGTAAGTGTGTTTTATATTCTATCTGTTGTGTAGCATGTGTGGGGGTGGAGGGGAACATGTGCCAAGTGTGTGGGTCCACCAACATGGGCATCTTTTGTGTCATCCACAGATGTGCACGAGGGAGCGGGGCCATCTGTGGCTGCCAGGGCCCGTCAGGATCCATCCCCCGAGCATCCAGTCGCTCTGGCTGCCCCCCTGGAACAGGACTTGGAGGGAAGTGGGGACACGTCTACGGAGGAGATGGTTGAGGAGGATCTCGTAGACCAGGAGTTCTACCTTGTTTTGGAGGAGGACCATGGGTTGCCCAGACCAGCCCAGGCTATCCCCCCATCTTTATCAAACCCCTCAGTGTCCCCCCCCCAACCTCTCCAGTCCCTCTGTTTCCCCCCCCCCTCATCTCCGGCCCCTCAACATCCTCCCCTTATGCCCGGTCCCCTGCCACTCCCCGGAAGGCGACGTGCAAGACCAGGGTTGTTCACAAGGTCCTGCCGGAACAGCTGGCCAGGCAGCAGGACCAGCAAAATCGGCACCTGTCAGAGGTCGTGGAGGAGATGAGTTAAGAGCTTTTTTTTTTTTACTTGATACTGCACACGGTGCAGTGTGAATGGTGTGTGAATGTGAGAGGGTGGCACTCCTGCCAGTAAGGGGTGTCACCCTCGGCCGTTGGGGAGAAGTTAACCCCACGGCTGTGTGAATGGTGTATGAATGGACAGCAACATCATTGGGGCCTTGACGTGGCGTTGCTGCTCCCAAGTCCTACATGCTGGACTTGGGCTAATCCAATGTGATGTGGATGTGGGGGTGTGTGATCTAGGGACCACAGTGGTGTACACGCGTGCATTGTCTGTGTGCCATGATGAATGTGTGTGTTTAACGGTCAAAGATTCGTAACACGAGGACCCTCCTGACTGCTCTTCCATCAGCAGACGGGGGCTCCTCTGGCAGGGGGGGGCTGTGTGGTTGGGGGGTCAGGTCATCACATAGGGCAATCTGCAGGCCCTTTCTCATGGCAAAGTTGTGCAGAATGCAACATGCACCGATGATCTGACCCACAAAGTTGGGGGAATACAATAGGGCCCCCCCAGACTTATCCAGGCATCGGAAACGGGACTTCAGGAGGCCAAATGTGCGCTCCACCACTGCATGGGTTTTGATTTGTGCTTCATTGTATCTTCTCTCTCCTCTGGTTTGGGGGTTCCGGAAAGGAGTCATGAGATGGGGTCCAAGTACATATGCAGAGTCACCTGGAAGGGAAAAGGCAGGAGGATGTTAGTAGTGCATGTGCCCCTTGTGATGTGTGCATCACGGGGGGGGGACAGTCATGCCTGCCACCCATGTCACTCACCAATCAGCCAGCTGTCTCTATACATGTCCTGCTCAAAATCTTCTGGGATGGTGCTTTGATGGTATATGTAGCTGTCATGGCTGGATCCGGGGTCTTTGGCACGGACGTGCCATATGAGGTATTTGGCATCGGCTATCACCTATACGTTGATGGAGTGCCAATGCTTCCGATTGCGATATATGTGCTCTGTGGCACTGGGGGGCTGGAGTGCCACATGTGTGCAATCAATGGCCCCGATGGTGTGTGGGAATCCGTCAATTCTGTAGAAATCTGTCATTGCCTTCTGCCGCAGTTGCTCAGTGGTGGGTCTGATGATGTGGTGGGACATGCGTCTGAGGATTGCGGGGATAACCTGGTGCAGACATCTGCTTATGCTGGTTTGTGACATCCCAGCCACAACTCCACTTGTACGCTGGAATGATCCACTGGCCAGGAAATGGAGTGTTGCCAGTACCTTCACCAGTGGCTGCAGTGCATGTGAGCGGTGTGTTGGGCTGGTGATGTCATCCTGCAGGGCTGTGGTTAGTTCCAGGATGGCAGCAGGGGTGAATCTGAAGATGCGATACACCTCCTCATCACCCATGCCAAAGAGGCTCATGCGCCCTCGGTAGATCCTCTCACGTGCCCCCCTCCTCCTACTCCTATGCTCCTCTTCCTCTGCATACATTAGTAGTGATAAGACCATGGCTGCCCTTGGCATGTTGGCATACGAATGTGTTGTCCAGTAAGTGTGATTGCTCAGCTCGTCCGTTATGGTGCTGCTGTAGTTGCTCTCCAGCTGACTTGCACACGGTCTTGAGCAAAGTTACCCGTGCTTTTATGAGGGGTATGTTTACTCAAGGCTTTCGTGTTACGCGCACCACGAGTAGCCAACGCCGAACGCGCGTAGTTTCAGAAATCTGCGCATTTCCCTCATTTGCATATTTGCATGCTAATTCAATGGGAGCTGAATATTTACGATGCGTAACTATGCGCCTACGCCGCGCTAGCTTAAAGCATTTTCGCCGCTCAGACGAAAAAGATTTTCTCGCGTATGTGGTTCTGTGTTTACCGCAAAAAGAAAAAGAAAAAGATGGAGGGCGCACCGACCTAGTGTGATACCGCTAAATGAATTTTTATTAAAATATTAAAATCAATCATTATACTCACAATGTGGAGTTAAAATCAGGCTTAAAAGGACAGTAAAGCAGAAATCCAGCAACAACAGCAGAGCTTGATAATCACTTGAATCTAAAGTCGATGTTTAGGGCTGACGCGTTTCAGGGGCGTACCCCTTTCCTCAGAGCTTGGTGGTCTGCAGACCACCAAGCTCTGAGGAAAGGGGTACGCCCCTGAAATGCGATCCCCCAGACTGAATTTTGCTTGCTCAGTGGGGGAATCGCTGCGTTTATCCCCGATGAGCATGCCGATGACGGGTCCCTCTCCGCTCACTGTGCAGGGATAGACCTGTCAGAGCCCCGCTGTTCTCTATGGGGAGATCTGATGAAAACAACTGTCTGTTTTCATCCAATCCCATACGATCCGCTGGATGGATGGCAAACGTATCGCCAGCGGACACATCTCTGCTGACATCCACCTGCCCATAGAAGTTACTGGGTGGTCTGATCGAATCCGTCTGAAAAACAGAGAGGCCGATAAAAGCGGGACGATCGTGTGAAAGGACTCCAGACTCACAATTATACAGTATAGTCTTATCTGCTTAGCCTCAAAGCACTAGACTTGACACCACCCGGTTGACATATGCTTCCATTTGTATTTTGGATCAATGCTGTATAACATTTACCCTGTTTGATAAAAACAATAAGACTCTTGTAATAAAATATTATAAGACATTTACCTTCCATTTGTTAAATAAATCAGCTAAGAATCCATTCACAGCTTTTTCAAAGTAAAGGTCACCTGCAAATAAAATACAATTTTACATGACTGCCGTTATTGGACATAAGATTGTAAATAAACGGCTCAGCATGCAGAAAATGACAAAAATGTTGGTAACAAGGGATTCAGCTGTGCTCAGGTTTTCAATGCAGATAATAGGAACAAGACTTGATTCTGTTCAAATATCTAATGCATTTTTTTAAACCGTGGTCAATATGAATGCTACGGGCCAGACTCTGCTCTCTCCAAAATCTGTTTGGAGATTGACAATGAAAGTTCAAACATCCAACACTTCTTCCAGCCAATGGTCACAGTCTTACCAATCAAACTGGTAAGTGTAGTTCACTCTGCCTGTAACATAGGGAGGGACAACTTCGTGAATTGTCTGGATACTTGATTACCAGACTGACTTTCACCAGTGCATGGCAGATCAAGACAGCAAGTGAAGGTAAGTTAAAGGGGTTGTAAAGGTAAAAAAAAAAATCCCTAAATAGCTTCCTTTACCTTAGTGCAGTCCTCCTTCACTTACCTCATCCTTCGATTTTGCTTTTAAATGTCCTTATTTCTTCTGAGAAATACTCACTTTCTGTTCTTCTGTTGGTAACCACACAGTAATGCAAGGCTTTCTCCCTGGTGTGGAGTTTCGTGCTCACCCCTCCCCTGGAATACAGGAAAGTCAGGACACTCTCTATCGCAAAGCTCCTTTCTCTATCTGCAACGTAGAGAGAATCCTGACTCTCCTGTACTCCAAGGGAGGGGACAAGCACGACACTCCACACTAGGGAGAAAGCCTTGGATTACTGTGTGGAGTTACAGACAGAAGAAGAGGAAGTGAGGATTTCTCAGAAGAAATAAGGTCATTTAAAAGCAAAATGGAAGGATGAAATAAGTGAAGGAGGACTGCACTGAGGTAAAGGAAGCTATTTAGGAAAAAAAATGGTACCTTTACAACCCCTTTAAATTTTCCATAAAGCTAGAGATCAACTTTAAAGTGTATGCATAGTCAAACTTTGCTGTGTTTGATGGAGTGGGTAAGCATTAAAACTCCCTGTCAAGTTTTTATTGCTGCCTATGACATGCGACATTGCTCACTGTGATAGAGATTGGAAATCCCAAATTTTGAGTTGTCACTAAAACAAGAGGTAAGGGTAAATCTTCTAATTTGGGGGGGGGGGGTCTGTTCTGATGACAACTAAGAAAGGAAATAACTTCACCTCACCACCTTGCTTATTTTTGCATCTCTAGGGCAGAAAGTGAAGCGAAATCTCCCCAACTAAACATGGACAGAAAATAATGAATCTGACAGGGGTTCTAACTCTATCCCTGCTCTATCCAAATTTAAATACAGTTCAACTGCAGTAAAAGGTTCTATCAGGTTTGCAGGCTGGCTGTGCTGTGTAAAAATCTCAGGAATAGATGTACAGAAATACAAATCCAAGTAAAACACTTCCTTGTATCCATTACATTTGTAAATTTAGAAGTTTGCCTGGAGTTCAGCTTTTAGTCTTAGAAACATGTAACACTAGTAACCAAAAATGAAGTATGAGGCCATAAGCATTGTCTTCAGTAATTGCAATTAGAAGTTTATAGAACCAGAATAATTTAAAACAGGCTTTTGTCAACCAGGGAACCCTAGAGGTTGCAAGGGGTTCCTTGAATAGTGAACAACGACATATTGATCTCTCACTTACAATGACTGCCATCATAATGGGACAATTTCCCACTGACATTCAATGTAATGATTATTATTGACACACTGAGTGTTGTAAATGGTTCTGCTCTGGTTGTCAAATCTTCTAGGTATGTCATATTTTGTATTCTTTAATTTAAACGTTCAACAACAGTAGTTAATGCTATTTTACCATAAAATGAAGATATAATCATATTTAGCAGGGGTTCCCTGAGATCTCAAAACTATTGTGAGGGTTCCTTTAGGGTTAAAAAAAGTTTAGAAAAGCTGATCTAAAAGTAACAAAACCATTACCATAAATATCAAAGTCCCACATCTCACAACTCATCTGTATAAATATATACACCATGGCAGAAGTAGAACGAAACACGACCTAAGAAGAGAGAGAGGCTATGTAGAATCATGACATGAACTCAAACAAATGAATGTTATAAAAGGTATAAAAATGTATACACACCCGCGTGTCCTCACTAATGTATCCACAGGTCACCTTTTCACTCTTTACCCATAATTCTCCAGCTTGTGCTCTGCCATTAAGAAGATAATACTGATAATATGTCATCATTTCAATATTCAGAGAACACAGTGGGGGTTATTTACTAAAGGCAAATCCACTTTGCACTACTAGTGCACTTTCAAGTGAAGTCGCTGTAGATCTGAGGGTGACATGCAAGGAAAATAAAAAACAGCATTTTAGCTTGCACATGATTGGATGATAAAATCAGCAGAGCTTCCCCTCATTTCAGATCTACCCCTCAGATCTACAGAGACTGCACTTCCAAGTGCACTTGCAGTGCAAAGTGGATTTGCCATTAGTAAATGACCCCCAGTTTCTGGAGCATTATTAGAACGAGGAGGCGTACATACCGCTTTATAAAATGTACATCTATTTTGCTACCTTTAAATTGTTTCAATATAATAACTGTTGGGCAGCCTTTTCAGACAAAATATCTTTTAATATAAGGTAGCTGAAGTATGACAAATGTAACAGACAGCGGTGTTACCTGAAATAGGAAATGTGGTTTTCTAAGATCTGTTAGTTAAGCAAATTAGTGTTTCGAATGGAGGTAAACATTGGCATCCATCAATTTTTTTTAGGTTTGTTTTTAAGTGCATTTCCACTTCTGAAGCCAAATTGGGATAACACTTACTTTATATTTGTTCCATGTTGCCATTAACATAGCACAACAAAAAATATATATATATAAAAAAAAATAGCTTTTTACCTCTTTATGTGATTTTTACTTGTTAAAGGGGTTGTAAACCTTTGTGTTTTTTCACCTTAATTCATCCTATGCATTAAGGTGAAAAAACACCTTGCAGTGCCCTGCCCCCCGGTCGGTCCCCCCCGTTTTACTTACCTGAGCCCTGAATTTCCATGGACGCTATCCCACGTGGCTCTCTCCACTGGATCAGCTCTTTATTGGATAGATTGATAGCAGTGCAGCCATTGGCTCTCACTGCTGTCAATCAAATCCAATGACGCGGCCACTGGGGGCGGGGCTTGAATCATAAACTTAGCGAATATGAACGCCGGGTGTATGACACAGGAGCACGCCCGCAAGGTAACCCCATCGGAAACGTGCTTCCCAGAGGGGGTTATCTATCGCGGGGAGCCGCAAGAGCCACCATGGGACCCCAGAAGAGGACGATCGAGGCCACTCTGTGCAAAACGAACCGCACAGTGGTAAGTATGTTTGCTATTTTTTTTTTAAAAGCTGAACCTTTAGTGTCACTTTAAACATTCCATTCATGCTCTCCCTGCTTTGCAACATTTAG
This sequence comes from Rana kukunoris, assembly GCA_029574335.1. Taxonomy (NCBI): domain Eukaryota; kingdom Metazoa; phylum Chordata; class Amphibia; order Anura; family Ranidae; genus Rana; species Rana kukunoris. The sequence continues at coordinate 227,255,399 of CM056049.1, forward strand.
AATGTGGCTAGGGAGTATAGCGTAATTTACTATGATTAAACCTGTCTGTACTATGTTTGCATTTCTTCATTATCAGCTGTAAGCTAGATTTAAACACTGTCCTGACAAAAAAATTACAATTTAGAAACCGCCTTCCTGCATTGTATGTTGATGAAGTATAATTCACGCTGTATTGGGACAAGTCATTGTAATACCCCCTACAAGCAGACTGAATGAAGGGAGACATCGGCCGATGTTCTGACAAATGTGTGCAGAGATGCTGAAGCGGATGTTAACTGGTCTGATTAGGCAGATGCACATTTTAGAGCTTGCTTTTTTATTTGTGTGCATAGTTGGCAGCTTCTAGTCATCTCTATATCATTCACACACATAACAAGTCAGGACTACAGCATACATTAGCAGTTAAAAAATAGGCCTGAATCCCTGTGTACACCCATGTGCTCTGCAGTACAATATGTGAACAATAAACCTACTCATAAAGGTGAACAAAAGCTGTGAAACACACACTGTTGTGCATGAAATTACCAGGCAACAAGCTGCTGATCAGCTGGTGAATCTTGTATTCCCACCGATTCTCATTAGATCTAGGCATATATAGTAAGATAAATAATAATAAGTAATAGTAGTTTTATCTTCCTTGTACACCCAGATAGTCAAATGTAATAGTCAAGGTTACATGCAATCAGACTTCAGCATATAGAGATTACTTTTGAGAATCTGTAAATTAAAAAACAATTTAAAGTTATTGGTAATAAAAATTTTACTTTAGCTTCCGATTCCACTAGACAGGAATCATGAGCGATTCTACCTCTGTTTGGATGTACATTTTTTAACTAGGTTGTATATATAGAAGCTATACACAACATTTAAAAAAAATAACCTCTCACTGTCCTGGCCAAAGGAAGGAAGAACATAGTTCACTCAAAGCTGGGTATACTTGTACCCAAAGCCACCTGGTTCAACAAGTATGTGTGTACCGCTGTCTAACAGCAACTGGTCTGACAGCTGGCTTCAGTCCAACAGTAATGCTGGAAAATCAGCATTCGTTTAGCCACACTGATCAGTATATTCTAAAGACAAAGGAGAGATCCTTGCATCAATGTTGTTTGTGTTGATGCGGGGATCCACGTGTATACCCACGTGTATACCCTGCTTATATTGTCCAAGGTAACACATGCAAAAGAAAAGCCAGCTTACCTGATCCCAGCAAATTCCACCTTTTGAGTGATGTACGCACACGAGCTCACCTGCAAATGAAAGGGTTGTTCATAATTTATTATGGCAGAGTCATATTTTTCTATCAAACAGTATTAAGGCTAGGTACACACCGCTGTGATACAATTTTGATCTGACTTTCAGTGCGATTATGTAGTGCTACGTGGCTGCAACTTTGATAAGGTTAGTATTAGGGTTGTCCCGATACCACTTTTTTAGGACCGAGTACAAGTACCGATACTTTTTTTAAAGTACTCGCTGATACAGAATACTGATACTTTTTTTTAAATGTGTCCCCAAATGCAGCCATGTCCCCCCACAGATGCAGCCATGTCCCCCACAGATGCAACCATGTCCCCCACATATGCAACCATGTCCCCCACATATGCAGTCATGTCCCCCGAAGATGCAGCCATGTCCCCCACAGATGCAGCCATGTCCCCCAAAGATGCAGCCATGTCCCCCAAAGATGCAGCCATGTCCCCCACAGATGCAGCCATGTCCCCACAGATGCAGCCATGTCCCCACAGATATGCAGCCATGTCCCCCACATATGCAGCCATGTCCCCCACATATATAGCCATGTCCTCCACATATGCAGCCATGTCCCCCCACATATGCAGCCATGTCCCCCCCACATAAGCAGCCATGTCCCCCCACACCTAGATGATGCCGCCGCCGCCACCGCCTAGTTAATCAGCGTGCGAAGAACATTACAGCTTTTATTTGAATAGCTGTATGTTCCCCGCCCCGCCGCGTATAGACACTCCCCCTTGCTCAGGCACTTTGATAGACAGATCACCCGTCCAATGGGATGGGGGGGTAGTATCGGACCTGGCATCGGGGGCATTTGCGGGAGTACAAGTACTCCCGCAAATGCTCAGTATCAGTCCCGATACTGGTATCGGTATCGGGACAACCCTAGTTAGTATATTCTAAAATTAGTATATTGCAAAATCACACTGGAATTGCACCAAAGTAGTACAGGAACATTTTCCAAAATCGTTCCATGAGTCGCATTGATGTAAATGAACACCATTGAAAACAAAATGATATCCCTTGCTATGCGATTCTGTGCAACTGAAGTCGCATCTAAAACTTCACTAGTGTGAACCAGGCCTAATGGTTAAGAAAAATAAAGTAAATTTATTTTCCTGAGTTTGCTACTTTCACAACTCACCAAGCTTTTTTTCAGTCTCCACATGTCCCCTCGTCCTATGTACTGATCTTTAAAAGTCAGCTCCACAAGATCAAGTGTCACATCCTAAAAACATATAAACACAAAATAGGCATCTTCTCTTTATTGTTAACTGCATCATCTATACAAATGTTCCCTTTTAGGCCGCGTACACACAATCAGTCCATTCGACAAGAACGGTCCGAAGGACAGTTTTCATCGGTTTACCAACGAAGCCGACTGACGGTCTCATGTGCCTACACACCATCGGTTAAAAAAAAAACGATTGTGTCAGAACGCGGTGACGTAAAACAAACTTCCATGCTTCCAAGCATGCGTCGACTTGATTCTGAGCATGTGCAGCCTTTTGACCGATACCTTTGCATACTAACGATCGGTTTTGACCCATCGGTCAGGCGTCCAGCGGTTAAATTTTAAAGCAAGTTCTCTGTTTTTGGACCGAAGGACAACTGACCGATGGGGCCTACACACGATCGGTTTGGACCGATGATACTGAACTTCAGTCCGTTTTCATTGGTTTTGACTGATCATGTGTACGCTGCCTAACCGTTTCATTAACAAGAATCTGAGTAGTATTAGCACTCTCCTCACATATGCTATGAGGTTGGCACTTTTTTAGCCATTTATAGTTTATAAACCCACCACACAAAGTGTGCTGAAGGAAAATAGGCATACCCAATCAGCATAAGGGGACAAAGAATATTCATCCAGATATAGTGGGGCACTGCTTTTGTTGCACTGGAAGATAGAATTTAACTAATGTAGACACTCATAATCGTTAGTAAAAGTAGGAAAAAATAAGCATGTTTCCATGTAACATCCAAGTAATCAAAGTACAGTATTATAATATTTAAAGGCAGAATAAAAGGATATCAGCTAAGAAGTCTATGAATTTACCTTTGGGGCAACTACATTAACATAAACATCCTGGTACGGCCTAAGGCGAAAAACTTGAGCCACTGTCTGATCAATGCTGACAGTTTCTGCACAGAAAGTGACAGGTTAGTTGGCTACAGAAGCAAGGAATGACCAAAATAGGATAATACTGAGGTATAAGCAAGTCATATAGAGATTACCTTTCTGTAAATCTTCCTTCAGTGATTTCACTTGCAATAACAGAGGGCTGTCAAAATACAAAATGAGGACCTGTGTAAGGCTATTGTCTATGTTCTCCCTTTTTTTATTATTATTTATCCTTGTTTTTCATTTGTTAATAATTTTTTGACCTCATGTATGTTTATTACAAACTGTAACCATCCCATTGCTGTCCGTATATGTTGGATTGTCTATTAATAAAACTTTTGTAAAAGAAAATACAAACAGTGATCAACAAATTTACAGATGCTGCAAAAGATAAGTTGCTAGAAAAAAAAATGATATATATATATATATATATATATATATATATATATATATATATATACACACACACACACACACACACAGGGAAAATGTAATAAAGCGCAATAACAATAACAAGTGCAATACAATAAGAAGCAACAAAACCTGAGTTCAGAGATCATTTCTGACTTGTACTGTGTAATTCTCATAGCTCTTTGCAATATTTTATTAGAGAAGCCATTAGGCCGCAAACACACGATAGGTTAAACCGATGAGAGCGGTTTTCATCGGACCAAACCAATCGTGTGTGGACGCCATCGGTTAGTTATCCATCGGTTAAAAAAAAGCCAACTTGTTTTAAATTTAACCAATGGATTCCTAACCGATAGGTCAAAACCGATCGTTAGTAGGCACGACCATCGGTTAAAAATCCACGCATGCTCAGAAGCAAGTCGACGCATGCTTGGAAGCATTGAACTTCATTTTTTTCAACACGTCGTTGTGTTTTACGTCACGGCTTTCTGACACAATCATTTTTTTAACCGATGGTGTGTAGGCGCGACGGACCATCAGTCAGCCTCATCGGTTAACTGATGGAAACGGTCCATCAACCGTTCTCATCGGATGGACCGATCGTGTGTACGCGGCCTTACAGTCTTATGCCGCGTACACACGGTCGTTTTTTGCGATGAAAAAAAAACGACGTTTTTTAAAACGTCATTTAAATTGATCGTGTGTGGGCAAAACGTCGTTTTTTGTCTTAAAAAAAACGACCAAAAAAAAATTCCAACATGCTTGAATTTTTTGTGTCGTTTTTCAAAACGTCGTTTTTTGTTTCACAAAAAGTCACCGTGTGTAGCAAAAACGTCTTTTAAAACGACGTTTTTCAACCCGCGCATGCCCAGAAGCTAGTTATGAAGCGAGCTTCAATGGAAAAGTGTGGTGAACGTAACCTCGTTTTTTGTGAAAAAAACGATGGTGTGTATGCAACATCGTCTTTGAAAGTGACGTTTCAAAAACGTTGTTTTTTACTTCACAAAAAACGTCGTTTTTTTTCATCGCAAAAAACGACCGGTTGCACTAAGCAACCAATCAGAAAGGTTTAGTCTACGGTGATATAACCTGCCAAATTGCCCTTGAAGGTAGATAGATTCAGCTTTTCTTCAGCTTCTATTAGACTCCATGCACACTGGGATTGAAAAAAAACTTTTTTTTTCTGCAAAGATTAGAGTTTCAATTTTTTTTTCTGCCCGTAGGCTCCAATCAGAAACGCAAACCAGAAGTTTTTTTTCCTGCCTCTAAACGTTGAGCTCAAAATATGCCTATAAACATCCTAATGTGCATGGACACATAGAAGAACAATGAGCTGTTTCTACAGACAGAACACAAACCTCCTGTAGAAGCAAAGTTTTTTTAAGCCAGTGTGTATGGAGCCTTAAAGCGGAACATTATCCAAAAGGGAAGTTCTGCTTGTATGCATCCCCCTTCACTGCCACAATTGGTACTATCAACTTCCGGTCAGAAGCGATGCAGTAATCTAAGCCAGAAGTTTAACCTCTCCCCTCTGTCCCCTGCAGCCTTTTGGAACACATCACAGGTCCCAGAAGACTGCGGGGAACATTCACAAAGCATTGCATGGCTCGTGCATGCGCAGTTAGAAATCAGCTGGCGGTTTCCCTTACTTAAAGAGGAAGTTAACCCTGATGGGTTTTACTTATTCTATTTTCCCCTGCAAAGTAAAAACATAATGGGCTAGTATGCATCCTTACCTATAGCTAAAAACAAGATATGAAAGTTTGCTTCCACTTTGAGCAAAACTTATTAAAAAAAAGAAAACGTTTCCTCACTGCAAACATTACAGCTATGAAGTAATGTTTTATACAAGTATTAAAACAAAGTTAAAATGGATCTATAGCTACTCCTCACAAAGTGGTATTGGCCAGAAGGCATCATGCACACTGGATGCTACTCCTAGGGGTATCTGGAATTCCTGCCTCAAAATGCCTGCATGTAAGCCTATGGAGGAGATTTACCAAAATAGGTGCACTCAGAATCTGGTATTGTGCTGTGCATTGTAGGCAATCAGCTTCTAACCTCAGCTTATTCAATTAAGCTTTAGCAAAACCCTGGAAGATGATTGGTTTCTATTAGGGTTGTCCCGATACCACTTTTTTAGGACCGAGTACAAGTACCGATACTTTTTTTCATGTACTCGCCGATACCGAATACCGATACTTTTTTTAAATGTGTCCCCAAATGCAGCCATGTCCCCCCACATATATTGCAGCCATGTCCCCCCACATATATTGCAGCCATGTCCCCCCCACAGATGCAGCCATGCATGTCCCCCACATATGCAGCCATGTCCCCCACATATTGCAGGCATGTATGTCCCCCACATATTGCAGCCATGTCCCCCACAGATGCAGCCATGTCCTGTCCCCCACATTGCAGCCATGTCCTGTCCCCCACATATTGCAGCCATGTCCTGTCCCCCATACCTGTAGTAGCTGCTGCCGGGTTAATCCCCGTGCAATACAGCGCGCATTACAAGCTTTTGTTTGTATACTTGAAATGCATGCCTCGCCATGTATAGACACTCCCCTTCTCGGGATTGGACGGATCTATACATGGCGAGGCGCGCATTACAAGTATACAAACGAAAGCTTGTAATGCGCACTGTATTGCAGGGGATTAACGCGGCGGTTTGCGGCGGCGGCTTTGCGGCGGCGGGGGGGGACTATTCTATTTAGGTATCGGGGGTATTTGCGGGAGTACAAGTACTCCTGCAAATACTCAGTATCGGGACTAACCCTAGTTTCTATGCAGAGCTGCTCAAGTTTTAGTAAATAACCCCTATGTGTCTATGTATACCCAGGCATTTAGGGGAGTTTATAAGCAAAAAATAAAAAGGGCCAGTGCATCCAGCAGCGGCGTTTTGGCATTGCGCTCGCAAGGTAACCCCCTGGGAGAGTGCTTCTCCTAGGGGGTTATCTAATGCGGGGAGGAGCCGCCGAGAGACCCCAGAAGCGGATGTTTGGGGCCACTCTGTGCAAAACAAGCTACACAGTATGATATGTTTGTTATTTAAAAAGAATAAAAAATTAACCTTTACAAACACTTTAAACATTACCTGTTATCAGATCACCAGTCATCATGGATTAGCTCTAACATGAGGATGCAAAGTGCTATTTCTCTACTAAAACAGCTAGTGCCAACAGGGGCACAGTGCAGAGCAAGGCATGAGAAGATAGTAAAAAACAAATAAAAAAATCAGCTGCAATAGACAACACTGGATATTAGGCCTTTCCTCTGTCCTTGCCTTTTCTAGGTACCACAGAAAAAGTCCTCTTTCTTTATCACTCTTTACCATTATCTTAAAATAAGATCTAATCTTCCATAAAAGTACCAGACATTCTGATCTTTCACATTGTGTTATTTTCCAAAAGAACCCCTAAACGGCAGGTATTCATTATCTGTCACCATCAGGTTCTAGAAGTAGAAAGACAAGCCACTTCACTGACCCAGAGAAAAAATAAATAAGAATCAGTTGATTGCTTTGGATAGGGGATGACAAAAGACCAGAGATTATAAATGCTTGGACTCCATAACTGTGCATCCACCTTGGTCACCATGAATGCTCCTCACCTATATTCATCATTGGGATGAGCAATTTCTACAATATCTCCAAGCTTTATATGTGGAAAAACTTTTGGATTTATCACCAGCTCATCATCTGGAAGAAATAAACAAAAAAGAGAGTAAAACAGAGAGGTCAATTAAAATAGAATGTTAGTAAAACCATAATGCATGTGTGTGTAGTTGTATATCCTATAGTCATAATTCATTTTAATACTCAGTAAAAACATTTGGGTTTCTTTTTTTTGCTCTAGAAACCATGGCGGTCATTGCAGTATTTTATGTTACACAGTATTTGCGCAGCAGTCTTTCAAACACAATTTTTGGAGAAAAAATGCACTTTTAGAAAAATAAGAAAACCGTAAAGTTAGCCCAATTTTTTTGCATATTGTGAAAGATGATAATAGATACCCAACATGTTATGCTTTAACATTTCATGCACTCAGGGAATGGCGACAAACTAACATATGTCCCCTCGCGCTACTCGTGAGAAGGGCGAGCGGCTCATTAGCCACACAGTTTGATATCATGAGAAAGCCAACTGCCAGCTCTAAAAAAACGGTACTGGGGGTGCAGCTGCACCAAACTTTTCGGAAAACATCCCACAAGAGCAATGCCCCAGTGTGAAAAGTAACACTTGAATGAATGTGAGGCGGCATTCAGGTGCTTATCAGAGGCTATTTCCAGTGCTAAAGCACCTAAAAACCGCCCCAGTGTGAAAGGGGTCTTAGAATCAACTCCAGACCTTTTACCTGCTTAACCATTTAAGCCCTGGACCATTTGGCTGGCCAAAGACCAGAGGCACTTTGTATGATTCGGCACTGCTTCGATTTAACCGACAATTGCACGGTCGTGCGACGTGGCTCCCAAACAAAATTGTCATCCTTTTTTCCCCACAAATAGGGCTTTCTTGGTGGTATTTGAACACCTCTGTGGTCATTTTTTGCGCTATAAACAAAAACAGAGTGCCAATTTTGAAAAAAATGCAATATTTTTAACTTTTTGCTATAATAAATATCCCCCAAAAATATATAAAAACATTTTTTCCTCAGTTTAGGCCGATGCGTATGCTCCTACATATTTTGGGTAAAAAAAAAAAACGCAATAAGCGTTTATTGATTAGTTTGCGCAAAAGTTATAGAGTCTACAAAATATGGGATAGTTTTATGGCATTTTATACATTTTTTTGGAGCCAACTGATTATACCGTATATACTTGAGTATAAGCCGAGTTTTTCAGCCCTTTTTTTCAGGGCTGAAAATACACCCCTCGGCTTATACTCGAGTCAGTGTACCTGAAGGGTTGCGAGCGTCCATTGTTTAAAATCCCCCTGGTCCCTTCCGTGATAGGCGTTTCCCAGCAGACACTGTGTTCAGTGTTCCGCCTATCACGGACCTTCTCTTGTCCGAGGATCAAAAGATGTCCGTGATTGTCGGAACACTGAACACAGTGTCTGCTGGGAAACTGAGTCCAAGGATGAGAAGACGTCCGTGATAGGCTGCTGGGAAATGCCTGTCACAGAACAGGAACAGGAGGAGATTGCGACTTTTAAACAATGAATGGACGCCCGCAGCCTGTCAAGAATTTCAGGTACACTGACTGGGGCACAGGGAGGCTGCAATGGTCACAGTGAGGTGGCAATGGGCACAGTGAGGTTGGGAACAGTGAGGTTGCAATGGGCACAGTGAGGCGTGAAAATAGGCATTGTTGACCCTCTTTTCTAGTTTACAGTAGCTGCTGCATTCTTACCCTAGGCTTATACTAGTCAATACGTTTTCCCAGTTTTTCGGGTAAAATTAGGTTCCTCGGCTTATACTCGGGTCGGCTTATACTGGAGTATATACGGTGTGTGTGTGTATATATATACGCATACACACACACACTATATTATAACGTTGGATCTTGTGCCTTTAGTACACTAATATATGTGTAAACACCCAAAAAACATATGTACAGACAAATAAAATGAGAAAACAAAGTGTATAATATTGAATGGAAAATTAATCAAATTAAAAATCTAGTGCTTAAATTATAAAAATCAAATGACAATAAAGTGCAGTCCTTTTTAAAAAGTAAACGGTGAGTGCAAAAAAAATATTTATTTTTTATTCAAATGGCTCGCAAATGTGATTAGCTGTGTTTGAAGGATCACAGAGCGTGCCAGGTGCACATCACAGTCAATAGACGTCCCCCCAGAACTGGATGACTGCGCTGTAGCCATCATTGGGCTACAGAGCAGTCAGCAAGTGGTAAATATACACTTATTGTAATCTTTATTTTTTTTGTTTTTTAACTAAAGACATGTAACAGAATACGTTTTGGCCTAAATTTATAAAGAAATTGTTTTTTTTTATTGGATATATTTATATAACAGAAAGTAGAAAATAATTGTTCAAAAATGTCAGTTTTTTCTGTTTATATTGAAAAAAAAAACATTATTAGTGGTGATGAAATAACACCAAATAACAACACTATTTGTGTGGGAAAAAAATAAATATTTTTTTGTCTTTGTTTTCTTTGTCTGAATTTCTTACTTCCTGTTCCTCCTTAGTAAGCTGTTCTGGCTGACTAACCCCCAGCCAGAACGGCTCGGATGATGGGGCAAGCTTACTGAGGAGAAACAGGAAGTGAGAAATTCAGACAAAGAAAAAAAAACATTTAGAAGGGAAATGGAAAGAAAAGGTAAGTGAACCAACAATGCACTAGCTTAAGGGAACCTATTTAGAAAATAAAAAACAAACCTTTACAACCCCTTTAAAAATCTCCATAGGCGACGCTTAATTTATTTTTTACAGGTTACCAGTTTAGAGTTACAGAGGAGGTCTAGTGCTAGAATTGTTGCTGGCGCTCTAACGTACGTGGCGATACCTCACGTGTGGTTTGAACAGAGTTTACATATGTGGGCGGTACTTGCGTGTGTGTTCACTTCCCAGTGCGAGCTAATGGGGACGGGTGTTTTAAATAATTTTTTTAATTTTTTTTTTTATTTGACTTACATTTTTTTATTTTTGCACTTGTTTTACATTTTAATATTTTTGATCACTTTTTTTTTCCCTTGTAATAGGAATAGGAATATATATCGTGACAGGTTCTCTTTATGGAGAAAGGCGGGGTGAATAAGACCCCACATATCTCCTCCAGGCTGGAACGCATGAGATTGTGAAAAAAAAATCACCGATCTCATGCCGACAGCCGCGATTGCGGCTTTGTTAACTTCCGGGTACCCGGGCGTGATGTCATAATGTCGCGCCTGGGCCTCCGACAATCATAGGGCCAGATTCAGGTAGATGGGCGAATCTTTATTTTAGAGTAACGTTTCTCATTTACGTTACTCCGCCGAAACTTTAGGAGCAAGTACTGTTATTCACAAAGCACTTGCTCCTAAAGTTGCGGCGGCGCAGCGAAAATGAGCCGGAGGAATTCAAATTGGGCGGGTAGGGGGCGTGTATTATTATAACTAGGCGCGATCCCGCGGCGAACGTACTGCGCATGCGTCGACTGTCAGTGCGCATGCTCCAAATTCTGTCAGTGAACGTCAATGACGTCAATCCCCATTCACGGACGTTTTACGCAAACGACGCAAACATTTTTAAATTAGACGCGACGACGACGGCCATACTTAACATAGGATACTCCACTAGGGGGCTGTTTTTTCTTTACGCCGCGTATCTCTTACGGAAACGTCGGAAAGTCACTGCGTCGGGCCCGAATACGATCGTGAATTGCCGATTCTCGCTGATTAGCATATTCTCGGCGTTAATCAGTGGGAACCCCCTGAGCGCCTTTTTTAAAATTGCAGTTCCGATACGACGGCGAAATACAATTACGGTGCTCGTATAGGAACTCCAACCCGGCGTTTCTTGTTTTCTGCTTACAGAAAACAGAAACGCCGGCTCAAAGTAAGAGTTAGGCTGGAGTATCACTGATACTCCAGCCTAATGGCCCTTAGGCCTCGTACACACGATCGAATTTGTCCGCTGAAAACGGTCCGATGGACCGTTTCAGCAGACATCTCCGATCGTGTGTATGGGCTAGCGGACAGATTTGTCCACCCGACAGATTTCAAAGCATGCTTTGAAATCTATCCGGTGGGAATCTGTCCGCCCGACATGTCTGCTGGTTAGTACACTTACCAGCAGACATGTCGTCCCGCTCCGCCGCCGCACCGCCGCCGAATGGAGTGTTTTACTTCCTGGTGCGGTGACGTGGCGGCGTCAACGTCACCGCGCTCTCTGCTGGCGGGGATTTTGGTTTGCTCGTGTGTACACGCGAGCAAACCAAAATCCCAGCAGACAGAAGTTCAAATCTGTCGGACGGACAGATTTGAACAAATCTGTCCGCTCGTGTGTATGGGGCCATACACACGATCCGAATATCGGCCGATGGATCGTACGACTTTTTTCGCTTAATAATCGCAAGTAAAATAAAATAGGTTATTAAACTCACGAAAATTCTCGTACGACAGAAAAAAAAGATCGGAAGTGATGTCACGTGTTGTAATGTATTTGTATTGTATTGTCGGACGACGGCTGTACTGACTAAACAGAAAACGTACGATCTGACATCGTACTAGGAAAATTTTCGTGCATGTCCGATCGAAAAATATCGGATGAACGGTCGTGATCGGCTCTCGAAAGTAGTGTACACACGATCCGAAAATCGTACGATCCATCATCGGACGATCGTTTTCTTCCGATATTCGGATCGTGTGTATGGGCCATAACTCTACCTGAATCTGGCCCATAGAGATGATCTCATGCCGACAGCCGCGATTGCGGCTTTGTTAACTTCCGGGTACCCGGGCGTGATGTCATAATGTCGCGCCTGGGCCTCCGACAATCATAGAGATGACTGGTGATCATCTGGTCACCAGACATCTCTATGCTTCCCATCCGGCCGATCGTTTCTCCGGGGCCCCGATGGCATGGGAGAGCTCGGAGAAGCACCGGATGGCGGTGGGGGGGGGGGGGAGTCCCCTCCCATCACCTATAAGAAGGATCAAGCAGCGGAACTGCCACTATGATCATTCTTATGGTGCACTGAATCGCCGGCTGAAGATAATGATATCTGAATGATGCCTGTAGCTGCACCCATCATTCAGCTATCCCCACTGAAAGTCCAGGACGTCATATGTCGTCCTTGGGCGCGAAGTGGTTAAGCATAACAAATGCTAGTGTGCATGGAGCCTTTAGGAGAGTTTGGAGCTTTCTGGCAGAAAAGAACACTAATCAGATATGCAAACCAGAAGGTTTATTTCCTGCATCTAATCGCTGAGCTCAAAATATGCCTGTAATCGTCCTAATGTGCATGGACACATAGAATATCATTAAGTGACTTCCTCAGGCGAAACAAAAAACATTTTTAAGCCAGTGTGCATGGACCCTTAGCATGTTTATTTCCAGTACATGTGTGCTGAATCATGTCCGATTATCTCCCAGTACTGCTGTCTAGTTCTTTCCGCTACAAAGGAAATGACAGAAAGTTGATAAACACAAATTCAGGGGCTTACACTAGTTGCAATTCAAAATGCAATATATGATTTGGCATTAATACATACATACAACTTCCTGTTTTTCAGGTTTAAAATTGACGCAACATATAATTGTATAACAATTATAAAAATTACCTTACTTCAAACCACAGCCTGCCAGAAACTTCCATATAACTAGCAGAAAATGAAACCTCTCTTTCCTGCTACCGTGTTTCTTGTTGAAGTTTATGTATGTTTCCAATTCACTTAATGGTATTAAAGCGGAGTTCCAGCCTTTTAGTGTTTATTAAAAGTCAGCAGCCACAAAAAGTGTAGCTGCTGACTTTTAATAAACAGACACTTACTGCTCCACGGTCCAGCGATGCGGCCGCCCGAAGCTCCGCTTCGCTCACCCCCCCCCCCTCTCCGGCCCACACCTCCATTCATAGTCGGCCGTGACAGCTTTCGGGTTCACGGTCGGGCACTCACTGCGCATGTGCGAGTCGCACTGCGCTCTATGAGTGGACAGGCGATCTCCTGGGACCTGTCATGTGTCCCTGGAGATCGCCTAAAGGGAGGGGCAGCCTAAGGAGAGAAGAGAAGTTGCCGTTCCTGGGCAGAAGGAGGAAGTGGGACAGGAAGTCCCACTCCTACCGAAGCCCCCCCTCCACACAAAAAAAATGACATGCCAAATGTGGCATGTAAGAGGGTGAGGAGTGCTTGAAGCGGAAGTTCCACTTTTGGGTGGAACTCCGCTTTAATGATCCTCCAATTCACCCAAGCTGAACTCACACAGTTTCATTCCTGCATGTCAGTCCCGACTTCGGGGGCGATTTCAGAATCATCTGTGTGGGTTTCTGCACAGATGTCTATTGAAATCGCACCCCAAAAGGTGCCAAAGAAGTACAGAAACTACAATTCCCAAAATGGTGCCATTGCCGGGAAAAGCCACCGATATGGCCTGCACTGTCAAATCGCATGCCAAATCGCTGCAATGTGAACCAGGACTGTCCATTAGACAAAGCCCCCCTCTTCCTACAACTGCTAGATAACAGATCGGACCACCATCCATCCAGTACTGCCTAATGTTCATCCTTAGGCTGGATTCACACCTATGCAGTTTTAGGCCGGATTCACACTTGTGCGGTGTGAATTTCAGCTCTCTTATATCTGCAGAGAGATAAGAGAACTGTTCAGCAGATCAGCTCCGTTTTAGCTGCGAATTTGGAGACATGGCAGAGGGGAGGGGGGAAGGTATTGAGGTGAATGAGACAAATCCTGAAGAGAAGTGAACACATCTGCGAATCAGATGTGTGCCCATAGAAGATAATGGGCCTGAATTCGCACCTGAGCCGCACCGCAATGCCTAGAAAACGCACACGATTTTTCGGCAAAGTGCAGTTCGAATGCATCGCACATATGTGAACCAGCCTCATTGAAAACAATGTATTTAGAAATGTTCTGCGAATTGGATGCGGTTTAAGCCGCGCTCAATTCGCATAGGTGTGAACCGGGCCTTAGTGCTTTTTGCATTTTGCAGATTTGCACTACAGTCCATCTAACATGATTTCCTATTAAACATGTTCTGTAGTACAAATCAGCAAAATTCAAAAAGCACTAAAAATGTGTGAATCCAGCCTTAGACCCAGTTACGCTAATTTGACCTTAACCTCTTTTCCAAGGGTAACAACAAAAACATTTATGCCCAAGCACAATTTTGCAACTTTGACATGTGTTAGTAAAACTGTTCATACTGTATCATCACAACTACTTTGTGTATCCAGGTGTATTATACCTTTTTTTTCAGGACAAAATTGGGCTTTCAAATGGTGGTAAAATAAATCAGGGAGAATAGTAAAATAAAAAAACATTTTTTTAACCGCTTGCCGACTGTCTCAGAATGGCACAGGCAGGTAAAGTAATGTATATATATGTTGCTTTGAATCTGCCGCCTAGCGGGCGTGCGCCCGCCACGGTCTCCGTGATCGTTACTGAGGGACCCGCGGACTCTATGTTCGCCGGTGTCCCGCGATCAGGTCATGGAACGGCAGAAAGGGGGGATGCCTTTGTAAACAAGGCATCTCAGTGTTCTGCCTAGTGACAGGACACAGATCATCTAATCCCTCTCATCAGGAGCAGTGATCAGTGTCGTGTCACAGTAAGCCCCACCCCCACACAGTTAGAATCACTCCCTAGGACACACTTAGCCCCTTTCTAGCCCCCTAGTGGTTAACCCCTCTCCTTCCAGTCACATTTACACAGTAATCAGTGCATTTTTATAGCACTAATCGCTGTATAAATGTGTGTAGCATTAAAAGTGTCCTATGTGTCCGCCATAATGTATCAGTCACGATAAAAATTGCTGATCGCCACCATTACTAGTATTAAAAAAAATATTAATAAAAATGATATAAAACTATCCCCTATTTTGTAGACGCTATAACTTTTGCGCAAACCAATCAATAAACGCTTATTATAAAAAATAAAGAAATATCTTGTGCAGCCGCACCTAGAAAAAAATCTCTTTGTTGCCTTTATTGGTAAAATAAGATAAAAACACTATGATAGCTATGACTAAGAACTAAGTATTAGTGTGAAACGTGTCAGCTATGTGTCCTATTTTTGCTGTGGCTTGTAGTGTTTTTATCCTGTTTTACCAATAAAGGCAACAAAGAGATTTTTCGGAGTGCGGCTGTCCAAGATATTTCTTTATTTTTTGCTACACGCATTGTCAGCACCCGTGGTTCCTGAGAGGATGTTTATTACCAAGCAGACCCACCTGGAGTGGTAACTCCCCTTACCCATCACTTCTTGGACTTAATACACTCTTATTGCGATGAATTTTTTTTTATATATTTTTGGGGGATATTTATTATAGCAAAAAGTAAATATTGTTTTTTTTTTTTCAAAATTGATGCTCTATTTTTGTTTATAGCGCAAAAAAATAAAAACCGTAGAGGTGACCAAATACCACCAAAAGAAAGCTCTATTTGTGGGGAAAAAAAGGACATCAATTTTTTTTGGGAGCCACGTCGCAAAACCGCGCAATTGTCAGTTAAAGCAACGCAGTGACGAATCACAAAAAGTGGTGAAACCACATATATGTATGGTATTTGTTGATTATACCAGTAGTACAGCCCAAAAACAGTGCGCAGTTTGCTTTGTTTGCCCTACCTAAAAAAACACACCGACACAAATACTAATTTAGAAAAAAAAAGAATTAAAATCCTGTCCACAATATACTGACCCATACTTGAACCAAACGCTAACCATGGCAGTGAGCTAGGTAAAACCTTGATCTAGGTATTTTTTGTTTACTTTTTATTTATTTTTTCTTTATTTTTGTTTTTACACAGAGTTTTCTTGTTTCTCTCTGCAAGGTGAAAGAAAGATACAGTGTGTCTTTCCTTCCCATTTACAGAGAGAGAGAGAGCAACACAGGGGCAGGCTTTGAAGGGACCGATGACTGTGGTAGCCAGTTAGAGGCTACCATGGCAATCAGGTGACCCAGAAAACAGGTGTTCTGGGTCCCAATCGTTGGTATGGTAACTGGGACACTCAGGGGGACCCTGGCCAGAGCATGCTGAGTAGCGTACTTCCAGCAAAAAGACAGATAACACATATATGCAGCGGCAGTGCAAAATAGCCCAGTCCAGTGAGGCCACATATAGGTGTTAAGGGGTTAAACTATACAGTGGTATTTTTAGTTTAAAGATGCACCAAATATTTTCAATTGGTGAAAGGTCTGGGCTGCAGGCAAGCAAGTTAAGCACCCAGACTTTTCTACTATCCATTCTGGCACTATGCGGTTTTACTTTGCTCTGCTGAAATATGCAAGGCCTTCCATGAAAAATAGGTCATCTGGGTGAGAGCATATGCTGCTCTAAATCCTGGATATAGATCTTTCAGCACTGATGGTGCCTTTTCAAATGTGCAAGCTGCCCATATGCACAAATGCACTCCTATACCATCAGAGATGCAGGCTTTTGGACCGAGCGCTGATAACAAGCCCTCCCTCTTAATCTGGAAGATGTGGCACCCATTGTTACCAAAAAGAATGTCAAATTTTCGAATCGTCTGATCACAGAACAGTTTTATACTTTGCAACAGACCATTTTAAATGAGCTTTGGCCCAGAGAAGACAAAAGAGTTTCTTGATCGTGTTCAGATATGGCTTCTTCACTGCATGATAGAGCTTTATCTTGTATTTTTGGACGACACGGTGATCTGTGTTCACATATCGTAATTTTTGGAAGTATTCCTGAGCCCATGTATGATGTACATCACAAAATCATGCCTGTTTTTAATACAGTGCCGTCTGACGGCCCCAAGATCACGGGCATCCAGTAATGCGTTTCTACCTTGTCCCTTGCTCACAGAGATTTCTCTGAATCTTTTGATGATATTATGTTCTGTAGGTGAGGATATATTTTAAGTCTTTGCAATTTCACGCTGAGGAACATTATTCATTCAACAATTTTTAACAGCTATTCACAGATTGGTGAAAGCCCAACTCCGGGCAAAAAAAAAGAAAGTTTTCCCATGCAGTTGGGCTGTGTCTGCACTGCATGAGTCAACTGCTCGTTTTGTCTATGGGCAAGGAGAAAACTAGTTTCTCCCATGGAGTTCCTGGTCTATGGAGCCTCCTCGGAGCTTGATGACATCAGGAACAGTCCACAACTGAAGACCGCTAGAGCGCAGAGGGTACCAGATTGGTCTAGTGCTTGGAGGAACAGAAGTTTAGGTAACCAAATCCTTTTTCTGCTCTTGCCCAAAGATGGATTAGAACCTCTGCCCATCTTTACTTCTGGAGACACTAACTCTCTAACATGCCCTGTTGCAAATTAATCAAATTAGTTGAAAAATGGGCTTCCAGGTCTTCCTTGTTAGTACCACTGACTTTGTCAGCTTTCTGTTGCCATGTCCCAACTATTTTGAGACATGTTGCTGCCATATATTTCAAAATGATGGTACATTTTCCCAGTTTCTCTTTATTAGTGATGAGACAAAGGGGAGGTATTCAGCATTTCTCTACACACCTGCTGTCCTAAATTGACACCCGAAACCAGGAAGTTGATTACTGGCAGTATCACCAGGTGAAAATTTAGGGATGGGGGGGGGGGGAATACAGCCACCATGTTTAAAGCGGAGGTTCACCCTAAATAAAGTCTCTCTCATGTGATCCAGCATACTGGCGTCAGCGCCAGTATGCTGTTTTTTTGTTTTAAATCCCCCACTTACTGTATTATGTTCAATTTCAATTTCTTTCCCCCGCGGTGGACGGCTCTAGTATAGCGCGTCACATCGTACGAAAATACCCGATAAGGACTCGGATATTCTCGGCGCAATGCGGCGCCTGCGCAGGCGCCGTATTTCTCCGAGTCCTATTCCGGCTTTTTTCGGAGGGCGTGACGCGCCATAGCCGTAGGACTCGGAGAAATACGGCGCCTGCGCAGTCAGCTCCTAGGTCTGTGCGCAGGCGCCGCATTTCGCCGAGATTACCCGAGTCCTTATCGGGTATTTTCGTAAGATGTGACGCGCTTTACTGGCGCCGTCCACCACGGAGGAAAGAAATTAAAATTGAACATAATACAGTAAGTGGGGGATTTAAAAAAAAAAAAAACATCATTCTGGCGCTGACGCCAGTATGCTGGATCACATGGGAGAGATTATATTTAGGGTGAACCACCTCTTTAAGGCTGGGTTCACACTGGTACGCCACGACAGTCGTACAACTGTGGATCCGATTTTGCCCTGCAACTTGAAGTCCGACTTCAATCAACGGGATCCAACTTTGATCCCCACAATAGAAGACCCTATGTGTCTGGTATGAATCTTTAGGGAAAACTGCACTCCAAATAAAAATAAATAGGCATAGGGTTCCCCCTCCAAGAACCTTCAGTCTGCTATGGATCTCAAGGGGAACCCCCATGCCAAAAAACACAGTGGGTCCCCCCCCAAATCCATACCAGACCCCTATAAGAGCACGTAGCTCGGCAGGTCAGAAAAGGGGTTGGGGACGATAAAACACCCCTCTCCTGGACCATATCAGGCCACATGTCCTCAACATGGAGGGTGGGTGCCCTGCGCCCCCCCCCCAACCCAAAGCACCTTATGCCCATGTTGATGGGGACAAGGTTCTCTTCCTGACAAACCTGGTCGGTGGTTATGGGGATCTGCGGGTGGGGGGGCTTATCGGAATCTGGAAGCCCCCTTCAACAAGGGGGGCCCCCAGATCCCGGCCCCCCACCCTATGTGAATGAGTATGGGGTACATTATACACCTACCCATTCACCCAAAAAAATGTCAAAAATAAAAACAGTACACAGGTTTTTGACAAAGTAGTTTATTAAAGCAGCTCCGGCGTCTCTTGCCCTATGGATTTCTTCTCACTCCGGCGATGTCGTCATCCTCCAGTTCTTCTCCGTCTGTGACTTCCTCCGGTTCGGTTTATCTCCCTCCGCTGATGTATTTTCTGCTGCTGGTTCTCTTCTCTCTGCTGTCTTCTTCCTCCGATCTTCCGGGGCATGATGGGTGGTGATGTCACAAGAAAGTTGGGCCTCCTGGTGACATCACTGAGTGGCCACGCCCCCTGGCTATAAGAGTAATGGCACACGGAGGACCTAGCATTACAGTGGGAGCAAGAGTCAGGAGAAGAGTGGAGAAAGAACAGAGGGAGAAGACAGAAGAGGTTGTCATGGACCTTGGAAGGCAGAAGTGTTTCTCTTTGAAATCTGTTACACAGTGAGGGGTCTTCTGCCCTGTCTCAACTCTCCAGACGGTTCCATTGTTCTGTGGCTGGCTATTGTGTACATTGATTGACCCTGGGGCTTCTGTCTCAAATACACATAACCATCTTTCAATGTTTTGGACCTTAGAATGCTAAGTGAGCTGGCTTGTGAAAGACTTTTCATTGTGTTCTGCAGGTGAATAGCTGTTGTCCGAGATGGGACATCTGGCGGGGTAATTACCTCAACTGAATGTCTTTTAGAATGTGATTGAAGTTTATTGTGTGTGTGTTAAGAAGATCTGTGTTTACGCTTAAGTGTATTGTATAGTGGGGAATTGCAGACGGGACGCCTAGTCACCTCGTCGGGCTAAATGATTAGATAATTGGCTCATGTTAATTATTGTTCTGATTGCTTCATTGTAGTAATTACCTCCTCTATATGCGGAGCCAAGCTGTCTAGATAACATATTCTGTTACAATTAGTAATTAACTTCACTGATGTCATTATCTAAAGGAATGTGACCTCTCAGGTGTAGTAATTAAGTCATGTTAAAATGTCTCTCTAACATCGGTATGGAAGCCCCCAGTGTGTGGAAAAGGGGGTGGAGATTTCATTGTTCTTTGATTGACAAGCTTGTAAACTTTATATAACCAGCAGAATGCTTCCATTAAAAGAGTCCTGTTTGAACTTACATACAGCCTGCCTGGTGTCTGTTCTAATGGATTCCGAATGGCACATAGCTGTAGTTCGGATCCCGGAACGTTGGATGGCTGAACCATCAGATGTTGCAATCTGATCCAATAGTAGCAGAGGAGTGTCGGGAGAGAGGAAGCGAGCAAGGGTCTAGTCACAGAGGTTAACCAGCAGAGGGAGAAGACAGCGGAGAGAGGAGAACCAGCAGTGGAATTATACATCAGCGGAGGGAGAAGAACCGAACCCGATGAAGTCATCAGTAGAGAGAGAAGAACCAGAGGATGAAGAAATCAGAAGGAGATGAGACGCCGGAGCTGCTTTAATAAATTACTTTCTCAAAAATATGTGTACCGTTTTTATTTTTGACACTTTTTTGGGTGAATGGGTAGGGGTATAATGTACCCCATACTCATTCACATAAGGTGGGAGGCCAGTACCGGGGGGCCCCCTTGTTGAAGGAGGCTTCCAGATTCGGAAAAGCCCCCCACCCGCAGACCCCGACAACCATCGACCAGGATTATTGAGAAGAGGCCCTTGTCCCCATCAACATGGGGATAAGGTGATTTTAGGTGGGGGGTGCAGGGCCCCCCATGCCCCAAAGCACCCCCCCCCCCATGTTGAGGGCATGTAGCCAGGTATGGTCCGGGGGGGGTGCTTGCTTGTCCCCACCCTGTTTTTATGACCTGCTGGGGTTCGTGCTTGGATAAGGGTCTGGTATGGATTTTGGAGGGAATCCCCATGCCAAAAAAAACAGCGTGGGGCTTTCCCTTTAAATCCATACCAGACCAAAAGGTCTCGTATGGTCTTAAAGGGGGGGGGACGCTATGCCTTTTTTTTTTTGGTGTGAGGTTCCAGATCATCAGAGGACAATTTGTAAGCCAAATTTAACACTATGATCCGACTTCAATGATAGTCAATGGGCTGAAGTAGGATCAATGTCGGGCTAAAATAGTGCAGGAACCTTTTTCAAAGTCAGACCGACTAGTATTGGACCAGTTAAGACGGCTCCCATAGAGAACCACTGATTTATACACATCATGGGACATGTGCTCCAAATGTCTGAGTATTTGTCGTACCAGCATAAACCCAACCTTAGAGCTAATAACAATGTTTTTCTCAGGTTTAGATATACTTTTCATCATACCGGTTTACACAATGTTAGACATCGCAGGTGATTAGCACAGTACTGCTGTGTTGATCACTTGTGATGTCTGTGCGATGCAAATTCAGCCATACAGATTGTAGCCAAAATCGTGCAGGACCCTTTTTTTTTATCCGCACCAGAATCAGATCGCATGGCTGTGAACACCCATGCAATGCGATTCCTGTCCGAATTCACAATTCGCACTACGATATGCAAACCGATCTGGGGGTGTCATTAACTTTCTATTGAGAGCCGCAGCAGTTCGCATAGGACAATGTGAACTGCCTGCGAGTTCTATGCGATGCGGGAACCAGCACTGGAATCGCTTTGGTTCCCGCATTTCACTGATGTGAACTGGCACTCAGTGATACTAAAGTCTAGAGCTGCATGATTAATCGTTAAAAAAAAATCACGATCTTGATTCAACACTCCTCATGATCTTAATCCGGCATTTACACGATTCATTAATGTAAAAAGTGCAGAGCTGTTCTCTGCTCACTCACAGCTGTAAAAAAAAAAAAAACAGCCATCCAACATTCCTCAGTGCTGAGATAACAGGAAACATTATAACATTTAGTTCTTTAAGCTCAAAAGGGATGAACTTTGGTCTGTAAATGAGGTCAGTTTAACCGATTAAAGACCATACATATACACACATAATTACACACACACACATATATATATTTTTAGCAGAGACCCTAGAGAATAAAGTGGCAGTCACTGTAATATTTTATGTCACACTCTATTTGCGCAGCGATCTTTTAACCACTTGACAACCAGGCCTATTTTGGCACTTCTCTCCTTCATGTAAAAATCACAATTTTGTTGCTAGAAAATTATTCAGAACCCCCAAACATTATATATTTTTTTAGCAGACACCTTAGGGAATAAAATGGCGGTCATTGCAACTTTTTTTCTCGCACAGTATTTGCGCAATAATTTTTCAAACGCCTTTTTTTGGGGGGAAAAAACGGTTTCATGAATTTAAAAATAACAAAACAGTAAAGTTAGCCCAGTTTTGTATAATGTAATAGAGGATGTTACGCAGTGTAAATAGGTACCTAACATGTCATGCTTTAAAATTGCGCACACTCATGGAATGCCGCCAAACTTCGATATTTAAAAATCTCCATAGGCGACGCTTACTATTTTCGAGTTACAGAGGAGGTCTAGTGCTAGAATTGTTGCACACACACGACGATACCTCACATTTGAACACTTGAACGGTGTTTACATATGTGGGTGGGACTTGCATGCGTGTTCGCTTCTGCGCGCGAGATAACGGGGACAGGGGCGTTTTTATTTTTTTTTATTTTGTTTATTGTTTTTATTTTTACACTTTTTTTTACATTTTTTTTTTTTTTTATCACTTTTATTCCTATTACAAGGAATGTAAACATCCAAAGTACAAACAAGCTATAGATTCTGATGGAAGTTGCACAGCTGGAAAGGAAGGAAGGAGTAGTGATGGTGGGCAGAGGTGAGCTTAGCCATCCTCCAAACATATGCCCATACAAAAGTTTGTCATTGACTAAAGAGCGCTGATATCACCAGCATCGTGCCCCTTTGTTTACATGTAATGCGGGCCATGGAAGAACCAAAAAAATAATAGTGCAATTTGTATAGATGGGAGTTCGAAGGATGCCGAAGGTCATCTCTAATGTTGATTATAGCTCTTGTATTGTAGGAGACCTTCATCTGGAGTTTTCTGTAACAGACACAGGGTAATTTTCAAGGAGTTTGGGGTATATAAAATAAAAACTTCAATACTTATCTTCATGTTGCAGCGTCATCACATGACCGATGATTGCTCAGTTCTCAGCCTTCTTGGAGTGGAGAGCAGTGACTGTCAGTCTCTGCTCTGCCCCTTTCAGACTGGACAGGGACGGGAGCAGCCAGCTGCTGAGAGCCAGAGTCAGCTGTCAATCAGTCAGCTGGACGGATCCTGAGAATATAGTCAGAATCCTTTCGAAAGCCTGGAGCAGTTCTGTAATGTCAGCCAACAATGGGCTTTATTAAAAGTAAGTTCACTCCTGTGACTCTTGTACCCCATCCGCTATAAATCTGAGAATTTAGTCATTACAAAACCGCTGATCACCCAGTTCTAAGCCATCTTAGAGTGGAGCTAGCTAGTGCCTGGCTGAAAGAGTTCGCAGTCAATCAGGCAGCTGGGTGGATCCGGATAATATGGTCAAAACCCTTTCAAAGCCTGGAGCAGCTCTGTGACATCAGCTGACAGCAGGCTTTAGCAAAATTAAGTGCACTTCTGTACCCGATCAACTCTAAACCTGAGAACTGTGTGCTCACATAACCGCTGATCACCCAGTGCTCAGCCTTCTTGGAGTGGAGAGCGATGACTGTCAGTTACTGCTCTACCTCTCCAGACTGGAGAAGGACGGGAGCAGCCGAGTGCTGAGAGCCAGAATCAGCTGTCAATCAATCAGTCAGCTGGGTGGATCCCGACAATATGGTCAGAATCCTTCCAAAGCCTGAAGCAGCTATGTGACATAAGCTGACAGCAAGCTTTAGCAAAAGTAAGTGCACTCCTGTACCCCTCAACTTTAAACCTGAGAAATCACATAACGGCTGTTCCAGTTCTCAGCCTTCTTGGAGCGGAGAACGGTGACTGACAGTTACTGCTAGGGTTGCCACCTCATCCCTTTAAAACAGAACACATATGAATTACACAGGTTCTGTGGCTGATTAAGGTGGTAATTAAACTCACTCGAGTGCCTAATCTGCATTAGCCTGAGCCTCAGAACCTGTGTAATTCATATGTGTTCTCTTTTAAAGGGATGAGGTGGCAACCCTAGTTACTGCTCTCCCTCTTAGCTGGGTGCTGAGAGCCAGAATCAGCTATCAATCAGTCAGCTGGGTGGATCCCGACAATATGGTCAGAATCTTTCCAAAGCCTGGAGCAGCTCTGTGACATCAACAGACAGCAAGCTTTAGCAAAAGTAAGTGCACTCCTGTACCCCTCAACTCTAAACCTGAGAACTGAGCGATCACATAACCGCTGTTCCAGTTCTCAGCCTTCTTGGAGCGGAGACCGGTGACTGACAGTTACTGCTCTCCCTTTCAGCTGGGTGCTGAGAGCCAGAATCAGCTGTCAATCAGTCAGCTGGGTGGATCCGACAATATGGTCAAAATCCTTCCAAAGCCTGGAGCAGCTCTGTGACATCAGCAGACAGCAGGCTTTAGCAAAATTAAGTGCACTCCCGTACCCCTCAACTCTAAACCTGAGAACTGAGCGATCACATAACCGCTGTTCCAGTTCTCAGCCTTCTTGGAGCGGAGAACGGTGACTGTCAGTCGCTGCTCTCCACTCTGCCCCTCCCGACTGAACAGCGGATGGCACAGCTGGGATCTAGAGTTAGCAGTCAATCAGGCAGCTGGACGGATCCCGAAAATATGGTGAGAATCCTTCCAAAGCCTGGAGCAGCTCATGACGTAAGCCGGCAGTGGACTTTACCAGAAGCAAGTATCACCAAAGTTTTGGCCATACATTACTGGTCTTTTTAGCTTTCCCAGATCTTGCCTTGCATGGTGACTATGATGTGAGTGATCTATGATCTCAGTCTCTGTATAATGCAGTGTGTACAGGAAGAATGAGTAAAGAGAAGGTGTCGTGTGTGGTCTCACCGCTGCCCCCAAAGCCCTTCTTGTGGATAACCAGCTTGTACACTTTGTTGGTTCTCATGGTGGCTCCAGCCTGGTCCTGAGGGCTCCGACCTGCAGAGACAGGAAGAAATGACAGCTGTCAGTGAACAATGGGGGGTAAGAAGTGGAGCACGGGCAGGAAGGGAACATTAGAACCTAACCATTCACCTGCCAGCCTCACGGTGACCCGGGGGTGTCAGGCACTGGACTATAACAGCGGAAGCCCCGGGTACCACTTTGAAGAGCTCACGTGATGTGGCGCCGGAGGTGACGTCGGCGAGGGTGGCAGGAAGTGAGGTGAGTGCCCGGTCGGGAGGAGACAGTGACGGAGTCATGGAGCTTCGGAGCTAGTGAGAGCGAGGCGCGGGATGGGAGGAGTGAGAGCCGGGTATGGAGAACTCACACACCGGGGGGAGGAGGACAGGCACAGGGGGCGCTCACGGCTCCGGACTGTCTGCACGGGGCAACTTTTCTGTGGGGAAACTTGGCTGCTCCATAGTGCAACATAGACAGCGAGAGAAAGGCACGACTCGTCACTTCTATACTACTTCTATACTCTCATATGATAGTAGTGAGTATAGAGAGACAGACATCCCCATAGCACCTCTGGCTGTCCCTGTATGCACTATGACCAGCTAAGAGTATAGGAATACAATGGGAGCCTATCTATAGGCACAGCACCATCACCACTCTGTACATTCACTACTATAGGAAGAGGGGATAGTGCCTTGTCTGTATCTAAATATCCACTAACATAAATAGAAGTGTGTGTATAGGCACACCCGGAGCACCGACACCACTTCTACACTCTGTACATTCACTACTACCAACTACAAGCCAATAGGAAGAGGGGATAGTGCCTTATCTGTATCCAAATATCCACTAACATAAATAGAAGTGTGTATATAGGCACACCCGGAGCACCGACACCACTTCCACACTCTGTACATTCACTACTACCAGCTACAAGCCAATCGGAAGAGGGGATCTTGCCTTATCTGTATCTAAATATTCACTAACATAAATAGAAGTGTGTGTGTGTATAGACACACCCGGAGCACCGACACCACTTCTACACTCTGTACATTCACTATTACTAACTACAAGCCAATAGGAAGAGGGGATAGTGCCTTGTCTGTATCTAAATATCCACTTACATAAATAGAAGTGTGTGTGTGTGTGTATAGACACACCCGGAGCACCGACACCACTTCTACACTCTGTACATTCACTATTACTAACTACAAGCCAATAGGAAGAGGGGATAGTGCCTTGTCTGTATCTAAATATCCACTTACATAAATAGAAGTATGTGTGTATAGGCACACCCGGAGCACCGACACCACTTCTACACTCTGTACATTCACTACTACTAGCCAATAGGAAGAGGGGATAGTGCCTTGTCTGTATCTAAATATCCACTTACATAAATAGAAGTATGTGTGTATAGGCACACCCGGAGCACCGACACCACTTCTACACTCTGTACATTCACTACTACTAGCCAATAGGAAGAGGGGATAGTGCCTTGTCTGTATCTAAATATCCACTTGCATAAATAGAAGTGTGTGTATAGGCACACCCGGAGCACCGACACCACTTCTTCTACTTTACTTCTACACTCTATATATCCTCTATCACCACCTAAGAGTGTACAAGTGATGTGGTCATGGTGCTTTGGCTGTGCCTATATACACAAATCTATTTTAGTTACACCCTCTTAATAGGTGTACACGTATGCTCGCCACTTCTGTTTTACATCTATGCTTTTAGCTCCTAGTGGTGCATATTAGAGTGTAGAAGTAAAACAGAAGTGGTGTGTCTATAAAGCATTCTACATGGAGAATATAATTGGCTGATCATAGTGTCTATAAGGACACCCAGAGCACCACGACCACTTCTGTTTTACATCTACACCAGGGATCCTCAAACTACGTTCCTCCAGCTGTTGCGGAACTACAAGTCCCATGAGACATTGTAAAACTCTGACATTCACAGACATGACTAGGGCATGATGGGAATTGTAGTTCCTGAACAGCTGGAGGGCCGTAGTTTGAGGACCCATGATCTACACTCTTAGGCCCGGCTTCAGAAAGAATGGCGTAATTTTAGGCGGGCGTAACGCATCTCATATGCACTGCGCCATCCGTAACTTAGAGAGGCGAGTACCGTATTCAGAAACAACTTGCGCCTTAAGTTACGGCGGCGTAGCGTATATGGGCCGGCATAAGCCCGCGTAATCCAAAGAAGGCAGGTGGGGGGCATGTTGTATGTTAATGAAGCGTGACCCCATGTAGATGCATGAACGAACGGCGCATGCGCCGTCCATGGACGTAACCCAGTGCGCATGGATAGAATGCCTAAGATACGTCAAACACTGCATACGACGTGGACGTAACTTACACCCAGCCCCATTAACGTACGACTTACGTATACGTAAAATTCGACGGCTGTTCCAATGTACAGGGGTAACTTTATGCCGGTCGTACGCCTTACGTAAACAATGTATATCAATGCGCCAGGCGCAAGTACGTTCGTGAATCGGCGTATCTAGCGCATTTGCATATTCGACACGTAAATCTACGGAGGCGTCCCTAGCGGCCAGCGTAAGTATGCACCCTAGATACGATGGCGTACTAAGACTTGCGCCGGTCGTATCAAGCCCACATTCAGGCGTATCTTGCTTTGTGAATACGGAACACAGATACGACGGCGCATCCTAAAATGTACGCGGCGTATCAATAGTTGTTTCTGAATCCGTGCCTTAGCTGCTAGTAGTAAATTTACAGAGAGTGTAGAAGTAAAATAGAAGTGGTGGTGTATCTATAGAGCATTCTACATAGGCATACTCAGAGAATATGATTAGCTGATCATAGTGTCTATAAGCACTTAAGCACACCCAGAGCACCACGACCACTTCTGTTTTACATCTACACTCTTAGCTGCTAGTAGTGAAAAATATATAAATAAATAGAGTGTGTAGAAGTAAAACAATAGTGGTCATGGTGCTCTGGGTGTCCTTGTATACACTATGATTAGCTAATCATATTCTCTTTGCGTATGTCTATGTTTATTTTATTTTTTATATAGCTGCAGCACCATCACCACTTCTTTTACTTCTATAATATTCACTACAAACCGCTACGAGTGTAAGAGGAAAACAGACGTGGTGATGGTGCCTATATACCCACCAAGAGGGTTCAATTAAATTAGAGCTGGGTGAGTATACAGGCACAGTTAGAGCATACCCTTAGCTGGTCATAGTTGATATATGGGGACAGCAATGGCACCCACCCCAGTTCTGTTTGTACTTGTATACTCTCAGCTGGTGATAGTGGATATTAGAGATGGGCTCGAGTGTGTTTGAAATCCCACATGCCAGGAAGCTGACATTGCACAGCGCTAATCGCAGGCAGTGAGATATTTGCTGGTCCGCAGCTTCACAGATCTGGAAATGTCTCGCTGCCTGTGATTAGCGCTGTGCAGTGTTGGCTTCCTGGCGGCATCGGGCATGTGGGATTTCGAACACGCTCAAGCCCATCTCTAGTGGGTATATAGGGACAGCCATGGCAGCATTTTTTTTTTTTTTTTTTTGTGTGTTTGTATACAGGGACCGCAATTGCACCCTTCCCAGTTCTTTTTGTACTTGTATTCTCTTAGCTGGTCCTAGTAGATATTTAAGGACAGCCATGGCACCATTACTATTTATTTTTTACTTCTACTCTCTAAGCTGGTGCTAGTGGATATGAGGAGGACAGCATCATCATTGCTTATGTATTACTTGGACACTGCTAGCATGTCTTAGTAGATGCATAAGCCAGGCCATGGCACCATCTCTCGTGCACTTTTAGTTGCTTACAGTGTGTGTGTGTATACAGTATATCTATATCTCACACTGGTGCACTGCCACAGCAACATTGCCACATCTGTTTTACTTTTACATTCTTAAGCTAGTCATAGTAAATATTTACAAGAATAGCTACATCTACATCTCTTTTAGTTATACTCTCTTAGCTGCTTATAGTACATATTTTAAGAACAAAGCAGATGAGCACTATTGCTGCTTCTTTTAGTTCTATACTCTTAGTTGGTCTTGGTGGATATATAGCCCACTCCAAGTAAGCAGGGTACAACCATGGCTCTATCGCCACTTCTTTTATTTTATTTTTTCACTTTTACTTTTATAACTGAGTTTAACTGGAGACTTACTTAGCCGTTGTTCCTGTATCCATCTCCTATGTTAGTTTTGGCATGTAATGGAAGTTTTTAAGCATACTTTTAAATCATTTTTTTTTTTTTTCCTGTCCAGATAATTCCTAAGGGTGAACCCACTGATTGTCAGTGTGTGCTAGACGTTGGTGCCCAGATTCCATAAGGTAAATGGGGATACCGCATATATAGTTGTAATTAATCATCCTCATTGGGGTGTCCAGTGGCAAATGTTAATGTCAAAATGCTGTGCTGCGGGGGGCAGGAGAAATTTCTAAAACAAAAGAGCTGGCTTTTCTCCTCACTTGAGTCCCAACAAAAATTGACTTTATTTCAATGGCTTTAACTGTTTAAGTTGAATAACTTGCTTGAAAGTGACTTTGGTGCTGTTTAAACAAAAAAGTTCTCACAGTTCTGTTAATTCCTGGAATCTTTGCTTTCTTGCAGAGCAAAACCACTTACAGAATCTTAAACATCTGATATTGTTCTGGTATATTAGATTCCTGATTTCACTCCCCCGACCCTAGGTCACTACAGGGCAGGGGGGTTAGCTATCTGACACACCCAGAAGTGTCAGTTGAAGTTCCTGCTAGCAGTTTTTGCTCTACCAGGAGTGCTGAGATTCCAGCAACGGGCGGCATTGCAGATGTATGCAAATCGTCTGCTTCTGTAGGGCCAGTTCTTTGTTTCTATATTTACTTTGAAGAGGTTTCTTAGGGCAATGTTGGTCCGCAAAAAACAGGTTTAATACCTAGAAAATAAGACCTGTTGGTTCCTGAATGCAAGTTTTTGAAAGGCCACTTAAAGTTACTGTTAATTTTTCATGTGTTTTAAAATCGGATTTATTTAGATCTAGAAATAAAACAGTGACTTTGCATATGTTAATTTTTTTATTTTTTCTTTCTTTCTTCTCAGGGACCTGCAGGCAGGTCAGCA
Source organism: Rana kukunoris (assembly GCA_029574335.1). Taxonomy (NCBI): domain Eukaryota; kingdom Metazoa; phylum Chordata; class Amphibia; order Anura; family Ranidae; genus Rana; species Rana kukunoris. Next base: position 227,285,635 of record CM056049.1, read on the forward strand.
CGCTATTCCCCTTCACATGTCATAATGCTGGGACTTGATGTTCAGGAGCAGAGCCAGCTACATTCACTGGAGTCCTCTTTGAGCAATACTTTGAACCACAAGTGGCCTATATTACATGTGCACTTCAGAGATGATCCAATATCAAACTGGTGTATCAAGGAGCAGGGAGATCTAACAATAGAAAATCCGACGCACCCCCTGCCACAAACAGAAATTTTCAACATTGAATTCATTCAGGTGCCAGAACCAACCTCTTGTGCAAGGAGCCAGGATTGTAGAGGACAATATAGTTTAAACTCGGCTGTAATGTTGGGTACTGTGGAGAGGGCTGCCCCGATGGATATTTCAAGCACCACTCCGAAGATGG